>JAJKFI010000004.1:29833325-29944636 GCA_029204185.1 Lerista edwardsae | reverse complement strand
TTCTCAAACATACAACGAGCTATGGCGAAATCCCATAGCTTCCAACAACCCTCCTCCTGGCGGGAAAGATCTGAGTCAGCCATATTGTCTGACTCATGGCTTCAAGATCATGACGTCATGTCGTCTCCTGTTATCTAACCTTCTTGAGCTCAATGGTTAGAAGAGAAAAGAGGACATGCTCAGAGGAGAAGGGAAGGAAATGAGTTCAAGGCCACACACCCCACAGGAATCACAGAGAGGACAGGTAAGAAGGGTCTAGGTCACAGGACATCACAGTTTCCCTTTTGGACATTAGACTGCCCCCTCTAGACAGCAGACGGAGTTGCGCCAACTCCAACATGTATTGGCAGTAGCCCCCATGTAGTGATAGTGTAATGTGGTGTTCAGTAGTGCTTACAAGCATATGCAATGAGCTGAAAGCCTGAATCTCACTGGTGTTAAAGTCCATTAGGGCACAATCCTAACCTGGAATTAGGCCAGTGCAAAAATGGATGTGCGTCAGCCTCTGACTCCGAGAGTTGTCCAGATGCACTTTATGGCACGTTTGCAACACTCCTTGGCTGGCACAGGTGACTTGTGTTGGCCTAATACCAGGTGAGCATTGCACCTTTCGTCTCTGCCTGAGCCGAGCAGCACAATCCTTTCCCCCCCCCTTAGTGCTGGCGCTGCACTTGCGCCAGCCGAACGTTGTCACGAACGTGCCGTAAAGCGCATCCGTGTCGGGGCTAAGGTGCTCGGCCGGTGCAAGCAGCAGCGCCAACGCTTGGGCATTGCCTCGACCGTTGGCAACGCTGGCCGTGCACCAGTTGAGCACCGGCGTTGCTCAGTCGGCACAGGGCCACCACGAGGGCATTCCGGGGGCGTAACTGGGCAGCACAGTGGGCAGAGATGGCAGTTATGACACGGCTGTGACGCAGGATGGTTGTAGTGCCATATCCTAATGCCGGTTCCTGGCCATGGCGGCCCCGATTCGGGCTGCTCCCTTACACGTTCCTCTGTGCCTGCTATTTTGCCGGCACAGATCCGAGCAGGCCCATAGGTGTGACTGGGGCTTACATGGGTGCAAGGGGAAAACCTACCCTTGTCCTGCACTGTGCTGCTGCTGCCTCTAAACAGACCTGTGGATATGACCCTGCTATGTCGGCCTTACTAGGCTGGCATAAGATAGGATTGTGCTCGTAGTCAGTAATATGATGATAATAATGCTGGTCTACCTGTCAGGACTGTTATAAAGTACAGTAGTGTGTGTGTGAGTATCAGAAACAGATAGGAGGAAAACTTACTGGGGCAGTGAATGAGGACAAGGAGCCAAGGAACCCACTTCATCTTTCTGTGCGAGTGGGGTCCCACTCGTATCCAACTTTCCAGTGCCAATGTAGCCACAATGCAGTCCCAAGATAAGAGCTCAAACGTTCCCTTATCCTGCCCCCCCCCATCGCAGGATACAGCGCGTGTCTTGTTGGCATGGCTGCATCAGAGCTGGAAAGATGGTTAAACCAGAACTTCCAACTGTGGGTTGGAACCCATTTGGTGGGTCGTGACATGATATCAGGTGGGTTGCGAAAAGCTGGGAGCAGCTATGTTGGAAACTGCAGATTTTACTCTTGTTATATTCCGTTTGTGAGTGTTAACAGTTTGAATTTGCCAGTGAGGGTTTTTTAAAAATTTAGTTTTAGTTCAGTGCTTTTATATTATATTTTTGTCGTAATCTTGCTTTCTGTCAGGGATGTTTCATGGTTGCAGCCCAAGAATGCCAATTTGCATTTCAGGAATGTCATTTTATTATGTTACAATGACAGCACATCCTGCTTGATGATGTCACTTCCTGCTGCAACATCGCTTCCAGGTTAATGGCATAACTTTCAGTGGGTCCCGACACAAGTGCCATTCTAAAAAGTGGGTCCTGGTCTAAAAAGTTTGAATACCACTGCCCTACAAAGTTAAGGGTGAAACGTTAGGAGAAAGAGCTATACAGGCATGCGCCTGTATTGGTTGGGGTTCCGTTCCGTATACCTGAAATACCATGGATACAGGGGAAAATCGTGGTTTTGCTGCAACAAGGTAAAAAGAAAGAGATTTGTTTAATGTTCCCCTGTCTTTTTAATAGGTGCCCCAATATCCATGGTATCTGTGAATACTGTATCAGTGGATACAGGGGCACACGTGTACTTAATGACTGTGGTCTTAAAGTCCATGGAAGGAATTCTTCATTTGATGATACTCATGGTTTGTTCCAAATGAAAACCAAATGTTTTAATACTCGGAGACCTAAATACGTCAGGTTCATCTTGAGAAAAACACTTCTACCTTATGGGTGTAACTATAGTTTTACTTACCATGGAACAAGGAGTCTTACTTCCGAGTAAGGGTCCTTGCTTTGGAGGAAGATTCCTTATATTAGGGAAGGTACTGTGAGAAGGCATCCTGACCCAAGTGGGCTAGTAGTGGTGCTACTGCTGCTTAGTGGTGAGCATGCACCCCCTTCTTGCTACCTGCTTTCTCTTTTGGGTTGCCAAGGTAAGGTGTTTGGGAACCCCTGCATTCATAGTGAAAAAGACAATTGCTTCCACTGGCTCTAGTCCTAAGCACACTTACGGAGATGTAAGTTTCATTGAACTCAGTTGCACTTCCTTTTGAGTAAACCTGCTTACTAAGGGGCAGTGAAACGTGCAACATTAAAATACCGTCTTCGGTTTATTGTTTTGGTTTGTGCTGCATTTGTACCCAGGGCAAGGAGCCAAAGAATAGCCCAACATGTCCAAGGGAGCTGTAAGTTTGCAGCTCTTCAACCCACTTGGCAACCCGTTTTTGAAACTGGCAGGGCTGTCAGAAGCAGACTGTGACGTGGCAGGAGGCTCTGCTGCTCAGTGAAGGAAAGGTCAAAGAACAACAGCCCCATGGCGTATCCAAGATGTAAAAACGCTCTTTGGATCTATCTGTCGCATAATCTGACACTTTGAACTCCATGCATGGCAATTCAGTGTCACAATTAGATTTAAATCGCTTTGGTTCAGTTGTTTTATTGTAAGATCTGATACGTACTAATGAGAATTAGTTCAGTCCAGAAGCGGATAATGTAAATTCAAGCTCTGGAAAACAGATCCTTAGTAATTTGGATGGAGGAGGGAACTTGCTCCAGTGAGTCCACCTGGTCCCCGTCATTTTTATATCTCGGGCTGGCTGCTGTTCTTTTTCAGGTGCCTTGTCCCACACGACCCTTATTGCTGCATGGCTGCTCTTTCCTTTGTGTTGCTGGCCGAGTAAATATTTCAGATAAACGCTGCATGGAAACAAATGTTGCAATGCCCCTTATAGGGAAAAAAAAAGTTTGGGAAGTAGGATTTTGGTCTGCTCAGGCCGTTCAGAATTGCATTTTTGCCCCAGCATTTTGTATAAATCCCAGATTATTGATTTAGAGTGCAATCCTAACCTGGAGTTAGGCCGGCACCGTTAGGTCAGCATAGTTTGACTGACACAAGGGACACCGTAAAGGATGTTTGGACCACTCTCTGAGGCCAAGAGGCCAAGAGCACACAGACGTATTTTTAGCACGAACCCAGCATTTTTCATGCGCCATCCTCCCTGACTCCGAAAGTGGTCCAAATGTGCTTTATGGTGGCCCTTGTGCTGGCTAAACTTTGCTGGCCAAACTGTGCCGGTCTAACTCCAAGTTAGGGTTGCGCTCTTTATTGGGAACTTGCTTTGTATGTACAGCTTGGTGAACATTTGTTGGCTGCATTGAACTGGAGACAACCTTTCCATAGACCTGCTAACCACAGTTCTAGCTTTTCCCATATTCTCTTCTACTTCGTGTTATTAAATTAACTCAGAGAGCGTTCATGATTGACCCGGGGCCCGTTTTCTGTAGATAGGGAAACGCGAAAGAGCGGCAGGCCTCCAAGTCTCTCTGAACTGACGGTTTCCCATTTGCCATCTCCTGGAGAGATGTTTTTTTGCATGTAGAAGCAAATGCTAATTCTGTGCATAAATGCATGTGGCGCTCAACATTTTTTATTGTACATTGTCACTTTCTTTCAAAGGGCATGTCCAAGGTTGAAAAAGTCACTGCTCTGTTTGGAATGTGTCCAGTGGCCCTGAAGTCTTCTTTCATCATGTTCATTCATCCATATATTTCACTAAGGATGACAGCACAAATTACAATGCGCCACACAAGTTGCCATTAATCTTAAGCAAGTAACTTATTGCCAGTTATTAGCTGTTCACCTTGAAAGCCTATGAATACAAAAGAAAATTATCCTAATGTTCTGTGAAGATTAATTGAAAATGCAATAGATAAATTCATAGGGTTCTTAACCTGAAGATGAGGATATGGCCTTTTTTTTCCTTTTTGAAAGTTAACTTACACACAATGATGTGCAATTTATAAATTCTTGCAGGTTATGTTAAGGGCACAGTGTCTTTTTTTCTTTGTAAACTTTGCTTAACTGTTTCAGGTCTTCAGTACTGCAAGAAAGTATGGCAATATCAAAATTGTGCCTGATTTTTCAGACTATTTTTCAAAAATATATTTGAGAACTTACTGTTTTCTTTTCAAAGAGACCAGACAGCATGGTTTTTTTGTCCAGTTCTAGCTACAAAATTAATTAGCTACTTGCAACTGACAAACTGAGTGCGTAATATAATAGCTTCCTTCTTCTGAGAAAAGAACAACCTTTCAGTATAAACAAGAGGATTTGCTGGATTTCAGAGAAGAGCTTAACCCTTGCTTGAAAAAATTGTTCAGATCGGCCTGGAGAGTAGAAAAATAATAACCCATTGATTTCAATCTTTTACAGCTTCATACTCCTTATAAGAAGGATCCAAGAAATTACAGACCGGCCAACGTAATGTCAATCAATACTTAGAAGGATCCTGGAACAGGTTATTAAGCAGAATGCCTTTGAACAGTTAGGAAATAATGGGTTGATTTCTAGGAGCCAGCATAGGTTTATCAGGAACAATTAGTCACATCATATCAATCTTTCTCCTTTTTTGATACCAGTAGATCTTGGGAATGCTGTGAACATACTGTACCGTTGTTGTTGTTGTTGTTGTTGTTCAGTCGTACCTACCTTTCTACACCAAAAGCATTGGATAAAGCATTGGACAAAGTTGGAATGGTAACAACAAGATGATAAATGTGGGCTAGATGGAACTAATGTTAGGTGCATACAGCAGTGGAGAACAAACGTTCTGAATGAGTGGCAATAAAGGGCTCCACGTCAGCCTGGAGAGAGAGAGATAGGGCGCAATCCTAGCCTGGAGTTAGTCCAGCACAGTTAGGCCACCAAAGTTTGGCTGGCACAAGGGTCGCAGTAAAGCGCATTTGGACCACTTTCTGAATCAGGGAGGATGGCGCACATCTGTGTGCTGGCCTCTCTGACTCCGAGAGTGGTCCAAACATACCTTACGGTGATCCTTGCGCCAGCCAAACATTGCTGGCCTAACTGTGCTGGCCAAATTCCAAGTTAGGATTGGGGCCATAGAGTGGGATGCAACTGGGCTGTGCCTTGGACTCTGTGCTTGCCTTTTGGAAAGATCCCCAAACCCTTCCCTGTTGTAACACTGACAGCCCAATTGTATGCAGGTCCACTCAGAAGTCAGTCCTATTGTGTTCCGTGAGGCCTAGTCCCAAGGGTTGTAGCCTGAGTCTGTCAGAAGTCATAAGAGGAAGACTTCTGTTTTTCTCCTTCTGAAACTGTCAGTAGCCAATTCCCAGTGAGGACACGACACAGACACTGCTTATTTGGCTATGCAGCATTCCAGGCACATGCAAAGATAAGCACTTTTGTTGGGATTCTATTCATAATATCAGAGCACCTGCATGAGACTGTCTAAGGTGCTTATTATGAAAGTTAAAAATAAAAGGGCACTTGCTTTTTGAAAAGATAGATAAAACGTTAACACAATGTGAGGAAAGAATTCTCTGGAATTAAAAACCTTGAAGAGTCAAGAACTGCCAACCTTTCAGTGTCCTAAGATCGCCTGTTATAGAAAGAGTATCAGTTTCTTCCAGAGTTCCAACTCCCTGAGCAGCTTTAAATAGAGTCTGCTCTACTTGCTTGGTGAGGTGTGTGCCGCCGTCTTCCTTTTTACCAGACCAAATTCACGTGGAAATTGCCGTGTAGTAGAAGAAAGGCATTGTGGGGAGCTAGAGCAGATGTCGCATAGAGGTTAAGAATGTGAGCTGTGAGTGAGGACGTTCTCTGTTTAAATGTGAGTCCTTGTATTCACTAGGCCAGCGTTTCTCAAACTGTGACTCGGGACCCACTTGGTGGGTCAAGATCTGATTTCTGGGGGGCTCTGCCGAACCTCTGAGGAAAACATGACTGATGGAAAGATCGGATAACCAGTTTCCTCAAGCCCTGAGGCTATTCAGAAAGCAGATAGTTGATAACTGCCCTGCAAAGATCTGAGTTCCTGCAGTTTGCAAATTTGTGTAAATATAGGGAGATAAATGTTTGAGAGCACAATCTTAAACTGGAATTAGGCCAGGATAAGCTAAGCCAGCAAAGTTTGGCGAGCACAAGGGCCACCATAAAGTGTCAGTATGCTGGCCTCTCTGACTCTGAGAGTGGTCCAAACATACTTTACAGTGTCCCTTGTGCTGGCCAAACTTTGCTGGCTTAGTTTATGCTGGTCTAACTCAGCTTAGGCTTGCACCTAGAGAGTCTTTTTTTCTGGGGGTTTTTCCCCCAAGTCTGTCATGATAGGTAGTGGGGCAGTTGAAGGCTGGGAGCGCAAACCTAAACTGAGTTACCTAAACCGGCATAAATTAAGCCAGCAAAGTTTGGCTGGCACAAGGGACAAAGTAAAATATGTTTGGACCACTCTTGTAGTCAGAGAGGCCAGTCCACAGATGTGCGCCATCCTCCCTGACTTTGAGAGTGGTCCAAATGTGCTTTACCAGGGCCCTTGTGCCGGCCAAACTTCGTTGGCCTAACTGTGCCGGCCTAACTCCAAGTTAGGATTGAGCTCTGGGCCACATAACTAACCTAAGGGGCAATCTAGAGTGCTCATTTGGCTGGTGCTTGTCAGTAGCATTGGCCAAAGTGTGTCGCAAATGTGCTGTAAGGCATGTCTGCGCCACAAAGAAGGGCTCTGGGCCAGTGCAGGGCATTGCACTGACCTGCGGACATCACTGCATGGTAAGCTGTACCCGCGCCAGCCAGGTTTGGCATGGGATACTAGAGATCAGGCCTTTGGCCTGATCCAGCAGTGCCCTTAGAGTCTTATGACAGAACAAACATATAGGAGAAAAAATATTTTGCCTTTCATGCACAAAAGCATAGCACTGGGAGACCTTTGTGTCACTATTCATGACTCCGCTGTGTGTCTTGGCTGATGGAGGGGAACATTCAAGTATGCCTTGTACAGCCTCCACTTCAATGCAAGTGGCTGAAAACATAACCCATGGTTTTTTTTTCCCCTAGTTATTTTCCTCATCAATTTGTTTGTTCAAATTTACTCGCATTAAGCAAGCTGCTGCATCCAAACTACCTCATTTACTCTGCGATGAATATAAAATATGAATATGACTTCGTTTGGAAATGTGTCAGACACTTTCAGTGTTTCCGTTTATCTTTGTGTATTAAGCTTGAAAGATCTTTGTGCAGTGCTTTCCCATGCACGCCTGGAGTGAGAGAAATTATTATTTACTGCAGCTGTGATGAGCTTAGCCTTTGATAACATACTGCTAGATAATTGGGTCTTCAGGTTTTAGCAGACAGTGGAAGCGTCCTGTGACTTATAGGCTTCCGACAGTGCTGCTGCTTTTTTCCAATAAATTGTCTCAAGGTGTAAGGTATGGATTGCTGGATCTCAGAATGCAATGTTCCAATTTCCAAATGCATCTGTGTCTTCGGATATCAAAGGCAGGCACCTGGACATATCCATATATTTTGGCTAATGCTTCTGAGAATGTCCCATTTATCTAGGCAAGTCTTTCTAGCAGGCTGGAAAGACAAATCAGTTGGATGATTTTGTACCTGGTTTAGCTGGAGTCAGAATTAATAATTGCATGTGCATAGCTATCATACTGGAAAACAAGCTACAGGTTGAAACAAAAGACATGTTTCCATAGAAGGACAAATATGGCATAGATCTACTTGTTAACCAGGGAACTGGCAGATACTGGGAACTTGTGGTCCTTGTTCCCATGTAATAAAGTTAGAGCACAAGTCAACGCATGTTCATCTGGTCCAGGCCTCTGCCCAGCAAGAATCAAATGGAAAATGGAGATACCATATCCTACCTATTAGTCAAGAGAGTAATAGCTTCTGCCTACCTTCCAGAGGAATCCCCTTGGTTGTTGCAGAAAGCTCTGGCCAATTCTTTAGGATTGATTATTGAACGTTTCTTTCATATATATTATTAATTATTAAGAACATATACCACTTTTCAACCAGAGTTGTTCACAAAGTGGTTTACATACTAAAATCAATTATTCCCTGTCCCCAAAGGGTTTACAAGCTTAAAACAATGGGGAAGAGACACCAGTAGTAGCCACTGGAAAAGACATCATGCTGGAGTGGACAGTTGCTCTCCCCGTGCTAAATATAAGATAACAACACTCGCCCCTGCCATACCCCTGCTGTATCCCACGGGCTGTGGCAGCAGTTCTCAAACTGTGGGTCCATCACCCACACATTTTTGGTGGTTTGTGAAACTGGCAGGGTAGATTAGTCATTCTGCATCAAGGGTTAAACAGCCTGATGCTTGGAGGGAGCACTGCTGCCCAATCACTATTGTAGCCTTATAGCCCAATCCTAAGCAGCACTGACATAGTAAGGCCGACATAGCAGGGTTGCATCCTAAGGCCATTAGGAGACACCAGCAGCACAGCGCAAGGCAAGGGGAGGTTTTCCCCTTGCACCTGGGTAAGCCTCAGCTAGCCCTGTGGGGCTGCTCAGACCTGCGCCTGCTGTCTTGCAGTTGCCTGAATCGGGGCCACCAAAGCTGGGAATGGGGTTTAGGATTTGGCAGTATGGTTGTCATGAGTCACCATCCCCATTGCCACCCACTGTGCCGCCCTGTTACGCCGTTGGCACACCCTCAATGAGGTCCTGCGTTGACCAAGTGCCACCAATGCTCGACCAGCACACGGCCAGTGCTGCTGACAGGCTCAGTGGCGCCCGTGCGCCGACGCTGCTGCTTGGACCGGATCAGCACCCGACTAGCCAGTGCAGATGCACTTGATGGCACATTTGTGACAGCGCTAGACTGGCGCAAGAACATAGCACTGAGGCAACACAGATATAAGGTTGCGCTCTAAGAGGCTTGAGTGGCTGATAAAGTGAAACTTTTTTTAGGTGGGTCCTGATGCTAAAATTTTTGGAAACATTTTGGGAATGTTTATACACAACATGTTGTTTGCATACTGTGCAATTGGCTGTAACCCTATGCACACGTTTCTGGGAGTAAGTCCCATTCTGAGTAAACGTACACAGTTTCATCTCTGTTCATCTCTCTGTCCTTTCCTTGGCCTTTTCAATGCTTGGCATAGCATTTGCAACAGTTCAGCTGCCAGTGTAGATCAGGAGTAAAAGGCGTGCTTTTGATTTAATAGGAAGTAAATTATTTACATATGGCACTTTATGTTTGTTTTTCAGGTGAAGTTGTTCTAGCTTGTGCTCCTTATATAAGCTGTAGCCTCAAACTCTAAATTTCCTTCAGGAGTGATTCAGGGTAGCTGCTTCACTGGAGAGAAAACACTCTTGCACTGTGATCCTCAATTCAGACGTAAGTCTCATTGAGTTCAATAGGACTTACTTCTCAGTACATGTGTCAAGGATTGCAGCCTAGGCAAATGTTCCAAAAAAGTAGATGACCAAAGAAAAAAATGTTCTTATAAACAAGGTTCTTTTATACATTGGCTTTTTATTTTGCTAATATGCTAGTAGTTCAATGCATTCATTGAATAGTTGCAATGTTATTTTAAAATTATTATTATTATTATTATTATTATTATTATTATTATTAGTAGTAGTAGTAGTAGTAGTAGTAGTAGTACTTCTGTATCTTAACGTAAGAAATGACTTTAATATATTCTGCAGAATGTTTTATTTAGGCAGCAATTATAGGTGAAAAATTTCTACCGAGGATTTTGATGTATTTAGTGGTAAAATTAATACCAGTCATTTGTAGGGGAAATGTGTCCTACTAGAGGAAGCACTTAAATGTCAATTCAAGGACATCAATTGCTTTAAGAATATATCTCTTGTACAGATTATTTCCAACAGATCATGGAAAGGGAACTTAGAGGAGGAGCCTTTTCTACCTCTTCACCAGTGGTTGTATACAGGGCTGTCACAATTGTACAGCTTCCTGCTGCAAATAGTGAGAGGGAGGGAACTGTGAAGAGTTAAGTATTAAAATCTACTCCTTCACAATTTTACCACGTTTGGCACCCCCACTGTGTGCAATTGGGAGTGGGGGAACAACATAAAAAGCAGATCATTTATCTCACATGTAATGTATAGTTTGGCTCTGAAAGGGCATTTGAGAAAAAAAAACATCAAACAAACTTTGGTAGTGTTAGAATGTCACCCTTTTAACTCTGGCTGTGTCACTCCTACTTCTCCCAATAACCTTGGCAAAATTGGTAGACCAACTAAGGAATGCCAGCTGAAATCCTGTAGGCCGTTTCCATTCTAGGGCAGTGATGGGAAACCTTTTGGGCTTGGTGTGTCAAAAATTCAAAAAATGCCTAACTTGACTCTGCTGGGGTGTCGCCCCCGCCCCACAAACAAAAAAGGAACAATTCTTTACATATTTATTTAATTATAAAAATACAGTCCAATCATGTGTGGTGCCCCTAGGCGCCATCTGGGGGGGGGTTGGGTTTTCCAGCCCCCACAGGTTTTTTTTCTGTGGGGGCAGAGCCATGTTAATGCCAGCCGCCCCGGCATCCAGCACCCACATCCAATCAATCAATCAATCAATCAATCAATCAATCAATCAATCAATCAACAGGTACTTATATACCGCTTTTCAACACGAAGTTCACAAAGCGGTTTACAGGCAAATAGTAATAATAAAGTTAAATGGCTCCCTGTCCCAAAAGGGCTCACAATCTTAAAAAAGGCAGACCACCAGCAACAGCCACTAGAAAGACTGCGCAGGGGTGAAGAGGGACGGTTAGGACTGCACTCACAGCTAACCTGCACGATCTTTGGGAGACAGACTAGTGAAGCGCATGACGCCATTTTGACTCCTGGCACGTGCGCATGATGTCTGCTCTCCTGACCAAGGGAGCTCCGAAGCCCAGTTCTACCCATTATAAGTAATGTGAGTAAAGCAAACTCGTGTTGTCATCAATATTGGTGAATGCTGGCATGTCATCCAAGACTTCGTGGTGTGTTACCTTTTGACATGTGTGTCATAGGTTCGCCATCACTGTCCTAGGGTAATTAGTATTACACCTCTGCATATGCAGTCATGGATTTGGCTGTATTTGTGAAGAAACCGAGTGCCTAGGGATGCACCAGTGGCATTCCTGTAGGGGGGCAAAATGGTAAATTTTGAAGGAGCCTGAGCTCCTGTGTAATGTGGCCCTTCCCCCTCACCTTCTGAGCCATTTGTGGCTTAGAGAGCAAAGCATCCAAAGGAGCTCTCCAAGTCGCGAATGTCTCTGGAGGCGAGGGGGAGGGGCCACATTACACAGGAGCTCAGGCTCCTGCAAAACTTATATTAGCATTTTGCCCCCTCTGTAGGAACAGCACTGGGAGCACAATCCTAAACTGAGTTAGGCTAAGATAGCAAAGTTTGGCCGGCACAAGGGCCACCATAAAGCGTGTTTGGACCACTCTCAGAGTCAGGGTGGATGGCTCACGGCTATATGCCAGCCTCTCTATCTCCGGGAGTAGTCCAAACATACTTTATGGTGGCCCTTGTGCCGGCCAAACTTTGCTGGCTTAGGTTATGCCATTTAGGATTGTGCCCTGGGATACATCCACTCAATTTCCTTCTCTTTACACAACCAGGATGGTTGTTGAGTGGGAAACAAAGCTTGGATGCGAGCTTTGGACTTTAGGATTATTTAAAACTTTAATCAATGTGTCTCTTTGCTGTATAACATATGGTGTATTCTTGTTAATATGCTTGAAAACAGTTATGTTAATTACACATGAAGTTCTTAGGGATTGGCTCCATAGAACATTTTCTACTCTCTCTAATGGCGTAATTTTCTACTCTCTGTAAAGGACACAGGTAACAAGTATTTTATTTCAGTCTGATTTTTGGTATATAACTTTTTTCTAGTATGTTAAGATGCCTCATTGACACCATATAGGTAACAGATGAATATTAATTTTTTTAGAAAGCACAGTGTTGAGATGGTTTTAAACCATCATATCAATATTGGGCTGTTGCAGTAGTTTGCAGCATGTCAGCGATAAAGAATTTTGAAGTTTCTAGACCTAGTACTATTATCAACATAAAGGCATGCATGATATAGAGCTTCTGGTGGAAATCATTATCGCAAAAAAACATATGCCACATATTTTATCCAAAATGGATTATATACAAAGGGAAAATCAAGTTGTTATGGCAACAGGAAAAGGCACACACATCTGAGAATAGCACTCTTGCTCAGTGAGAAATAATCTTTTACGTAGGACAGGTAAATCTGTTTTGGTAAAGGTGTCCTTATGTCCACATGTCAAAGGAATTGGTGCTGAGTGTAATGGATAGATATTTAGATGTTGTATTCCCCATTCCCTTACTGATATACATGGTCTGCATACGCTCATGCATCTGTGTAAACTCAGAGATTCAGAGCATAATCCTAACCTGGAATTAGGCCGGCACAGTTAGAGCAGCAAAGTTTGGCTGGCGCAAGGGCCACCGTAAGTATGTTTGGACCGTAAGTACGTTTGGACTCTCGGAGTCAGAGAGGCCGGTTCACAGATGTGCGGCATCCTCCCTGACCTCCGAGCGTGGTCCAAACATGCTTTACGTTTGGTCCTTAAGCTAGCCAAACTTTGCTGGCCTAACTGTGCCGGCCTAACTCCAGGTTAGGATTGCGCCCCCAGGTACCCTTGTTCACTTGTCTAGTTTAGATTCAGTACGTGTCCTTTGAGAAGTTTATCAAAACCATTTTAATCTACATTTTTTTCATAATCTATTTGTAGGTGGCAAGAAATTATGGAAACTGTAGGAGTAACTGTGTTTGATATTGTCGGTAGAAAAAGTGTGCATTTTTCCACTCCCAGCGCTTTGTTTTAACTTGATGGTGATTTTGCTCGAATGCTTCATCTGTCACTACCTCTCTTTCATGTCGATTTGTGGGTTGTCGACTTTAAGAAAAAGTTGCTTCTAACGTTTCCTATGTCAAAAAGAAAATAAGAACAAAGAATGTGTACCAGGTGTTTGCGTTTCATTTTCAACAGATCTTCCAAGTTAAAAAATCCTTAATTTATTTCTGATTTTCTGTTTTACCATTCTTTTTGGAAACAAATTTATATCTGCTTCGGAATGTATTTGTCACACCTTTTAGAGTTGCCAGCTTTCCATGAACATTAACAAGGGCGTTTTATAAAGCTGCTCACTTGAGATAACAAATGTAGTGTAAATAACTGCTGCTGCTGTTTACACACCTTCCAGTGTGCCAATGGCAGATGAGTATAGTGCAGAGTTCCCCAGTGTGTTCACTGTGGCTAGTTTATGTGTCAGTTCATCCTCCCCTATCGATAATGGCAGCTCAAGAGATGAGTCACACTGCCACTAAATGGAATTGTAAAATGTTGCAAAGCGATCTTGACCTGACTTGCTGCCATTTAGTTCTTGCTGCCATCTAGTTCTGCCCCAAGTTTTGTTTTGTATTGACTTTGGGGGATTTGGGAGAAATTAGATGTCCCGTTGTACTGAAGTGTACTGAAAGTTCCTTCTACATTTGTGTAGCTTCTGCTTTCTAATTTTTCATTGTGATCTCCCTTCTGGTGGGTCCCGACACGAGTGCCATTCAGAAAAGTGGCTCCCAGTCTATAAGTTGTGAGAACCACTGACCTCATCCTTCTCCATTCTTCTATATATAGACCACTGGAAATGTCATAGAACTACTCCTTAAGGGGAATGGCAAACTGGTGGTGATGGCTATTCCAGGTTTGCGCCACTGCGGCTTAAGTTAAAAAAGGCGGGGGGGGGGGTTGGACTTGCCCATCTGCAGAGGTGACTGGAGATGCTGCAAAATGCAGATCTGTGCCACCACCAAACATGGGTAAGCCTGAAAACAGTCCTTTATACTTGGTGGTGGGGGTGTGAATCTGGAAGCACCGTCGCTGCCAAGTAGTCCCCCCCCCTTTAACGGCCACGTGACAACTTAGAGTTTCCCTGACCTCTAAATAAAGATTAGGAACCACTTAAGAATCCTAGAGTTAAGGAATCGGATCGCAAGGCCTTGTGACTTTTTGTCACTCCCTCCCTTTCCTGTACTGCCTTGGCATGTAGCTTACAAGCACCTTGGAGCTGTTCTGATTTCTGAAGCTCTGTAAAACATTATGTCCATTGATGATGATATACATTTCAGTGAACGTGTTTCATTTCTTGGAAGCACCCTCCCTGAAATGATAGCTTGCACAGGAAAAAGCCAGTGACAAGAGGCCGCTTTTCTGAATAATGATCTGCACAGCATTCAGAGCTGTGCAAAATGTCAGCCAGAATTAATTGCTAAAATTATATAATTACAGCTGCTCTGAATGAGACTAGACCACAGCATCTGTTCACATTTTTACTCTTCTTTACCTGTCTTTTTTTTGGGAGGGGGAGGGGGGTGAATGCCAACAAGAAAGTGTTCTGCTATGCCCTGTTCAGTAATTAGCTTGTCTACTGATGTGGGTTGTTTTTTGCTTTATTTCCGTTTCTGGTTGGAACCAAAGCTAGTAGTGTTGTTATCAATATCCCAAACAATAATTTATCATTTTAAAAATATTCCTTTACAAAGAATTCTTGCAATTCTGTTTCCTGTATTGGGGAAAGTGGAGGAGTCTATGGATTTATTTTGGCCTCTGTTATTGTTGTATCATATCAGGAATTGTATCGCCCAAGCCACTGTGTTCAATGGGACTTACTTCCAGGTACGTATGCATACAATTGCAGCAATAAGGGATCAATGAGTTCCATAGACTTCTGGCACAGTGGTTCCCAAACTGGTGGATCACAATCCACCAGGGGAACTGGAAGCAAGGCATTTCCTCTTAAGGGGAGTGGCTCTGCTCTGATAGCAGCTATGGAACCGCAGCTATCCTGGCCTCTCTGCTGTTAAAGGGCTTGTTTCTTACCTTGGGAGCAGCACTGGCCTCCTGCAGGGTCCTGTAGGCTCACAGCCCCCTCTGATCTCCTCCATGGCTGCTGTAAATAGCCCTTATTGCCAATCAGCAGCTACTTCCTGTTTTCTGGTGAAAACCGGAAGTAGCTGCTTATCAGCGAGAAGGGCTATTTACAGCAGGAACGGAGGAGATCAGAGGGGGCTGTGAGCCTACAGGACCCTGCAGGAGGCCAACACTGCCTCCAAGCTGAGAAAAGTCCCTTGGCAGTGGAAGGTCCACAATGGCTGTGGATCCATCACTGCCCTGCCCACACAAGCAGGAGTTCTGGAGCTGCTGCTGTAGCAGTCTGTGCAACAAGAGCCTGTTAGTCAACAAGACTAGGGGCACAATACAATCCTAACCTGGAGTTAGGCCGGCACAGTTACGTCAGCAAAGTTCGACTGGCACAAGGGATACTGTAAAGTATGTTTGGACCACTCTTGGAGTCAGAGAGGCCAGCACACAGAGTTGCACTATCCTCCCTGACTCCAAGAATGGTCCAAACAAATTTTACAGTGTCCCTTGTGCCAGCCAAACTTTGCTGGCCTAACTGTGCCGGCCTAACTCCAGGTTAGGATTGTGCTTTAGGTAAGTACTTCACTTGACAGGGTTGGCAAATGTTTTGGCCCAAGGGTCACTGTGTTTGCATGAGCACTGTTCGGAGGGTCATCATGCACAGTGGCATACTCACAGTCCCCTGCTTTTAATCAAAGGGCTAAATGCTATTTTATAGTAAAAAAAAGACAGATTTTAAAACGAGGTGTCATTGGTCATCACGCTGTATTTTTGCTGAGATTTTCTGTAAAATTATGTATGGATGATTACCATAAGTCCATGGTGATTACCATGGGTGATTACTATAATTATATTTCATGGAACATTGTTTCAATATATTGCACTTAAAAAAAGGATATTGTTGATGCATGGTTTTGAAAAACCAGATAATTGTACTGGAAATTCCTTGGTTCCCTGTTAAGGCATATATTTGTGAAGGACTGAAATGCAATGAAATTGCATGAAGGCTCCATGATACAACTTTTAACCCTCTTAAAATCCATGGTCCTTCTCCAGTCTAAGAGCTTCTGTTATGTTCAATAGTAATACCTGGTGTATGGGATGGCGTAGATGATGTAAATAGCCCTATACTCAGTGAAATAACAGCAAACCAGATTGTGTGCCTACCAGAGGTGTTTCTAAGATATGGCAAGAGGGAGCATGAGCCCTGGGCGCCATAAGGTGGGGGGCGCTGTTGGCATGGTGCCCCCGCCCACAAATTTGCACCCCCGGGAGGCATGCCGGCGTCTCCCCTCCTCCTGGCCACCGCGCGAGCACTTTAAAGTGCCCGACCGGCAGCCAGGGGGAGCCGCCTGAGAGGCGCGCGGCTTCCCTTGGCTGCTGTTCGGGCAAAACAAGGAGCCGGGGCTTGAAGCCACATCCTGCAATGTCATGACGTCACGACGTCATGATGTTGCATGCCATGGGCGCGGTTTTGCCCTGGTACGCCTCTGGTGCCTACCAGTTGCCCTTTTTGGTTCTCAGAGACTTGAAAGAACAAAATGAGAGCTTCCTTTTCACTCTTGTTATGCACAGTAGTCAAATCCGATGAAAAATCCCTCTCGCCACATTCTTGTATGCATGGAGAGCAGGAGCTTCCAAATTCAGAAGCCCTGCCCATCTCTCTCATTGTCATTGTCCTCCCCCCGCCCCCACTGCCTTCCTGTGATCAGCATCTGTCTGCAGTGGTATGAATGAAGAACCTTTATTGGCATAACAAACAAAATACAATGCTACAAATAATAAACCATAAGTAAAATTCAATAACATAAAATAAGAAATGCATTCAAATCCCAAGGCCGGCTCATTCCTACAATCCATCTTGCAAAGGAGCAGAATTGCAGTAAGAATTGTGCCTTGTCAAAGTTAATAAAGATATTTTGCTATAATTTTTGTACATTTCTTTTTTTCCATCCAACAAAAAGCAGATGATATCAAGATCAGAACCAAAAAATTAGACAAAATTGGAAGCAAAACGAGTTGACACAAATCAATATAATAAGGACAATACAGTATCACAGTGATGTTCAAACTTTTTAGACCCAGGACCCACTTTTTAGAATGGCACTCATGTTGGGACCCACTCACGAGACCCACTGAGGTTAATGATGTCATTATCCTGGAATAGATTTTGTGGCAGGAAGTGACATCATCAAGCAGGACATAACACAATAAAATGACACTCCTGAAATTGGCATTCTTGGACTGCAACAGTTGTACAACCATGGAACATTCCTAACATAAAGCAAGATTTAGAGTGCAATCCTAACCTGTAGTTAGGCTGGCATAGTTAGGCCAGCAAAGTTTGGTTGGCACAAGGGACACCATAAAATACATTTGGACCATCCCTCGGCATCAGAGAGGCCAACACACAGACGTGTGCCACCCTCCCTGACTCCATGAGTGGTTCAATCGTGTTTTATGGTGTCTCTTGTGACAACCAAACTTTGCTGGCCTAACTACAGGTTAGAATTGCTCCCTAGGACAAAATACAATGTAAAAGCACTGAACTAAAAACAAAATTTAAAAAACCCTCCCTGGAAAATTCAAACTATTAACTCTCACAAAAGGAATAAAAACAAGAGTAAGGTCTGCAGTTTCCAAGATGGCTGCTCCCAGCTTTCCGCAACTAACCTGATATCAGGTGACAACCTATGAAGTGGTTACCAACTGACAGTTTGAATAACACTGCAGTATCATATGAATGAGAGTCTCAGGGCGCAATCCTAACCTGAAGTTAAGCCGGCACAGTTAGGCCAGCAAAGTTTGGCTGGCACTAGGGCCACTGTAAAGCACATTTGGACCACTCTTGGAGTCAGGGAGGATGGTGCATGTCTTCATGCCGGCCTCTCTGACTCCGAGAGTGGTCCAAACATACTTTACAATGTCCCTTGTGCCAGCCAAACTTTGCTGGCCTAATTGTGCCGGCCTAACTTCAGGTTAGGATTGCGCCCTCAGTTGTAACCATACCACAGATACAGAGATACAGAGAACTCCTCGCTCACCCACTAAATCTTGCACTCCTTTCATTAGCAGGCATGGCATTAAAGCTAGCCAAAGTAAAGGCTCTGTGAACTTGGGGAAATAGTAGAATGTAAAGGTAACTGGACGCAGAGTCAGATGGCTATGAAAACCCAAAATGTAAAGGTGAGCACGTTTTAAGGGCTGCCGCACGATCGTCCTGTTTCTCCATATCAAATAATCTGGTCTGGATAATTTTGAAAGCTGTCTGCAGTGGTAAATGCTGATTGTGGGAAGAGTGGAGCTGTGGGGCTTAATGAACGCAGCAGCAGCAGTAGCAGTAGCAGCTTGGCTTGGCAATTCACTCCCTCCCCTCTCCCCTCACTTACACGAAGGCAGGGGAGAGATCTGTATAGTACTACTAATTAGAGACGATGATGCAGCTTCTACTGCAGCAGAGGAGAGTGGCTGCTTTGATCTTTGACCCTTTTATTTCAAGGTTAAGTCGACAGCACAAAGCTTTGAGGCATTAGGCTTCACTCACTGTGTACTGATCTCAGTTGACAATACAGGGGAGAGAAGAGAGCTTATTTCACTTTCCTTTGTCTTTAAGATAAGCTCGTGTTGAGTTAGTTCCTATTTGTACAATGCTTTGTTTAAAGCCCTGGCATCTTGTTTGGTTGTTGTGTCAGTCTATGCTGACTTCTGGCCATGGGCAGAGCTGGTCATATGAGAACCGACAACCTATGCTCAACTAAGCACATCAAATGTTTGAGTTCAGTTGCAGCATCTGTAGCGACAAACACTGATCTGCAGCTCTGTGACAGCAAGGGTGCTAGCAGTAAGCGCCGGCAGGAAAAGAAAAACGTCTGAAGAACCCATGTTCTGGCATGTGTGTAGAGGTCTGAAGACTGCCGCCTTCACAGAATCCTTTTCATTCTAAGACGTGTACAAAAGGTTTTTATGCTTTAGGGCGCAACAATCCAGCACTGACATAGCTGTGCCACTGGGACATGTTCTGCATTCTGCAGTGGAGTAGTAGTCACAGAGGCCTCCTCAAGGTCAGGGAATGTTTGTTCCTTTATCTCAGAGCTGCGTTGCCCTTACCTCGGTGCTGGAAAGTTGGTTAGGATTGCGCCCTTAGAATAATTACATGGGCCTCATCTCAACCAAGCAGAATGGTTAGATTTAAGTTAAGAAGATATCATAACATAAAGTTGTAAAAGATGATCAAGTGTAGATAATATAGAGAGACCATGTGATGTAGTTGGACTACAGTAACCTGGGTCTATCCCTGCTCACCCATGAAATTCAAGTGTAAACTAGAGCCAGGCACCACCTCCCAGTTTCATTTACTTTGTCGGTTAGTTGTGTCACCCCCAGTCCTGACACATGGAAGATGGATGGGATATAAATGTGAGAAATAAATGATTGTTCATTATTGAGAACCAGATTGAATTATAGAAAGGATTGTCCATATGGATATGAATACACATCTCTCAAGAGTAAAGACACGATTTAAGGCTGAGTTTTATGGACAGTGCTGTGGCCAACAAATCTGGGATGGTCTTGTGCATTCCTTGTTTGCCAGGGCCTGGTGTTCTTCGTTCTCACCATGGCAAATTAGTCAATCTGTTCTTAATCTGAGCCAGTGGTTTTATAGCAAGTTGTGAGTTACTAGATGGCGTAATATGACCCCTGCATTACATAGAGCTGATTTATTTCTAGTCTATAACACTAACCACTTTCTGGCTTACTGACAGTATGACACTAATCCGGGAATATCATGAACGTAGGAGTGTATCGTTCCTTTGGAGATGTTCACTTAGCACTTGACATTGGCCAGTTGATACCATTTGATGGTGTTAGAAATCTTGTGCTGCCTTCCTTTCCTGCAGATTAATGGAATTAGGATTTATCTGACTGTGTCAAGTTGATAGCTGCAATTTCTCATGTGAAAATAAAACCCTATTACGGCTAAGAAAGTGCAATGGATTCTAATTTAGCTTCCTAAATGTCTTGATCAGCCAAAGTAATCTTTTTATAATTTAAGTGAATCAATCTGCAGGCTGATAATGCTATTGTTGTTTGTGCTTTATAGATGTATACATTTGACAGGGAAAGAACACACTCTGCCCCTTGTATTTCACTGCTGTTTATGCTCATAGGCCTATATGTTAGCTTTCCAACAAGAAAGCCAAGGAAAGAGAGAAGCCATGGATGTTACGGAAAAAGTCTGCATAGAATAGGGAATTCCATATTCTGAACATACGTGACTCAAAACTGAATATGCACAGAAGAATAATTGAATCATTTTTTTAAAAATTTTAAAGTTGAAATAGTATGACTTTTTGTTGACTGCAAATTATATATGTATGACACATAGGTAATTTGTGCACATTTTATTTATCCTGTGTGAACATGAACTTTCTCCAGTAACAACACTGACTCAATTTAGTCTAAGGATCATGACTAAGACAGACTTGTGGGCGTAGGCTACTACACTTGCTCAGGAACTCAAAGGAAGGGATGTATACTGTATGCATACCCCAAATGAGAATGTTAAAGATCTTCTGATCCTTAGTCATGGTACACCTGGAGGAATTGGCATTTATGGTGGTGAAGGAGAGAGAGAGAGAGAGAGAGAGAGAGTCAAAGGGGTTCAGATATTTATGTTATTATGGATTGTTTTATAATAAAGTAACCGGAGTCATAATAATAACAAAGCAAGAGGCAAATCAATAATACCAACAAGAGGCAAGTAACTAACAATTCTATTTAAAACAAGCCTGGTGTGTATGTTAACTCCAAAAACTACTCTAAAGAAGGCTTGCGGCTTAGAGCAGAAAGGAGGAAAAAGAAGGAAAGGTCATTTGTGTTTTGGGTTTAAGGAAGAGAAGCCAGATGTGTAGAACAGCTGTTATGTATTTTTGTTGTTGTTCAGTCGCTAAGTCGTGTCCGACTCTTTGCGACCCCATGGACCACAGCACGCCAGGCCTCCCTGTCCTCCACTAGCTTCTGGAGTTCGCCCAATTTCATGTTCATCGCTTCAGTGACACTATCTAACCATCTCATCCTCTGCCGCCCCTTCTCCTTTTGCCTTCCATCTTTCCCAGCATGAGGGTCTTTTCTAAAGAGTCCTCTCTTCTCATGAGGTGGCCGAAGTATTTGAGCTTCAGCCTCAGGATTTGTCCTTCCAGGGAGCAATCAGGCTTGACTTCCTGGAGGATGGACCGATTGGACCTCCTTGCAGTCCAGGGGACTCTCAAGAGTCTTCTCCAACACCATAATTCGAAAGCATCTATTCTTCGGCACTCTGCCTTTCTTATGGTCCAGCTCTCACAGCCATAAATGACTACTGGGAAAACCATAGCTTTGACTATGTGAACCTTTGTTGGCAGGGTGATGTCTTGGCTTTTGATTAAGTTGTCTAGGTTCGCCATATCTTTCCTCCCAAGAAGTAAATGTCTTTTAATTTCATGGCTGCAGTCACCATCTGCGGTGATCTTGGAGCCCAGGAAAATAAAGTCTGTCACTGCTTCCATTTCTTCCCCTTCTATTTGCCAGGAAGTGATGGGAGTGGTGGCCATGAACTTAGTTTTTTTTAATGTTGAGCTTCAAGCCAATTTTGGCACTTCCCTCTTTCACCCTCATCAGAAGGTTCTTTATATTAGGTCTTCCTCACTTTCTGCCATAACCTCACTTTCTGCCATTAGGCATATAATTCTGCCTTTTAAAGGCATATAAATGTCACTTCCAGTTTGTTGAAAAACCAGAAATGACTTTTTTTTCACTTCTAAAGTTTCTAATGCAGAGGCTGCAGGCACAGAGGCTGCAGCACAGCTCCCCTCACCCCCAGAGGGTCCAGGTCAGCCCACCCTGCTGGAATCAGTGGGTTCCAAATCCTTGGTCAATGCAGGCTGACTGTATTGAGCAACTTGTACAGGAGGCAGAGGCGGATCTACAGGGAGGGCAAAGCTCTAAGTGTTGCAAGAAGCCTTACCCTGTCATGTAAATCCCTCCTCTCCCTTGCAGCTGTAGCCAGTAAGCAACGCCAAGATGTTGCTTTTCCCTGTGAGGTTTGGCTAAAACGGTGCAGGAGAGGAGTGATTTCCATTGCAAGGTAAGGCTTCTTGCAAAACTTAGAGCTTTGCCCTCCCTTAGATCTGCCTCTGACAGGAGGTGCACAGATTTTTTGTTTACCAGAACAAATACCGATGATTAGTATTCTGACTCATTCTACGCAGCCTTGAAGAGTCCAGCCTGTTTGCTCAGTTCTGCTGGCTGTTCAAAGAAGGAAGAAACAATTCCACACCTGCTTGGAAGAAATCTTCTGAAATCCTCCGTTTTGTTGTTCTCAGTACTTAACTTCTTTCACCAATAAAATAGCAGGTGGAATAAATAGTTTTGCATAACTGAGGCCACGCTGTGTGCACTGAAATACAAACCCCACAACACTCTGCGTATTGCCCACAGGCTCTTGATCACAAACCGCTGACTGCATGTAATTTTGCAGGCAATCATAGTGAGATTGAAATTGAGGCTTCTCTTCAGGTGACGGAGCACAGGAAAGTGTCAACTGAAGATACAGATTGACTGAGAAATGAACTCATGTAGCTGCCCTCTAACAATAGGCTTGCTTCTAATTAAGGCTTTTATAGGGTATTTTGAATCTAGGAGATGACTAGACAGAGCTGGGCTACTGCATACAAGCGTAGTTGGACCATATCCATTGCCAGTTGCACAGGAAGGTAAAATGAAATGTACATGAAAAAAGTAACACTGTTTCCAGTGCCATTCCATTCACAGTACATTTGACACAGGCGTCTTTAGAACGTGTAGTAACTTTGAGGGCGCAATCTTAACCTGGAGTTAGGTTGGCACAGTTAGGCCAATAAAGTTTGGCCAGCACAAGGGGCACTGTAAAGTAGGTTTGGGCCACTCTTGGAATCAGGGAGGATGGCGCACATCTGTGTGTGGGCGTGTCTGACTCTGTGAGTGGTCCAAACATACTTTATAGTGTCCCTTGCGCCGGCCAAACTTTGCTGGCTTAAGAACATAAGAAGAAGAAGAACACAAGAAGAACATAAGAAGAGCCCTGCTGGATCAGGCCAAAGACCCATCTAGTCCAGCTTTCTGTATCCCACAGTGGCCTACCAGGTACCCCAGGGAGGCATGAGACACAAGATGCTTGCATCCTGTTGCCATTCCCCTGCACCCGGTACTCTCAAGTAGCCTACTACCAATGTGAGGAGGTTGCACAATCCATCATGGCCTATAGCCCACAATTGACTTTTCTTCCAGAAATCAGGCGTAACTGTGCCTGCCTAACTACAGGTTAAGATTGAGCCCTCAGTCACTTACATTGGACATGATTGATAAAAGCATGCTTTTGATTTGCCTTAGCATATTGATATTTACGTGCATCTGTATATGCACCATTTAAAGTAAAGACAACTGGGGAAAGCAATGGCAAACTATCCTATACAAACAACAGAGCAATCCTATCCCCCTTGGACAAATGCAAGCCACTTGCGTCGGCCCTGCGGTGTCATGCACCTGCTGTAAAGCACGTGCACACCAGCGCAAGAATTGCTGGGCCAATGCAAGAAGTTGTGTCAGCCCAGCACCACTGCTCTGACCTCTGGGTAAGTCAGTCTCATGAGGCCAAGTTTGGCTGTAACAGGGCCAGTTTGGCCTGCACAACTTTGGCCTGACCAAGTTTGGCTGGGGCAGGGGGAAGATAGGAGGGAGGGTGGAATGGAGCATGGGAGGGGTGGCCCGGGAAGGGGGAGGAGTCCAGATTATTTTACTCTTTCTTATATGCCATGTGTAGACAGAGCATCGCTGTGATGCCTATTTGCTCCCATGGCATCAAGTGTTTTTAATCTGTAGATTTATTTGCCCTGCACATATTGGAGCTAGGCAGTAAGGATTTGCATTACTAGTGGAGAGATGTTATTACCTTGAAATCAGTAGACATGTACAAACAAGCTTGTAAATATCTGCGTGCCTATAGGGCGGTGGTATTCAAACTTTTTAGACCAAACCACTTTTTAGAATGGCACTAGCTGGGACCCACCAGAAATGATGTCACTTCCTGCCACAACATTATTTCCAGGTTAATGATGTTGTGGCAGGAAGTGACATCATCAAGCAGGAAGTGCTGTTAATTGTAATGTAATAAAATGACACTCCTGAAATGCAAATTGGCATTCTTGGATTGCCGCAATTGTACAACCATGAAACATCCCTGACAGAAAGCATGATCAGGACAAAATATGATGTAAAAGCACTGAACTAAAAACAAAATTAAAAAAAAAACCCTCATTTGAAAATTCATACTGTTAACATTCACAAAAGGAATATAAATAAGAGTAAGGTTTGCAGTTTGCAAGATGGCTGCTCCCAGCTTTCCACTACCCTCCTGACATCAGGTTGCGCCCCACCAAGTGGATTCCAACCCACAGTTTGAATAACACTAATATAGGGAATAAAAATTGCAGCCCATGCAGTTGTACATGGGAAGAAAATTGTTTCTTTACCTTTCAAGCAATTGATTTACCACAAATGGCTAACAGAAGGAATTGAGCAATTGAGCTCCTAACTACTTGTATGGACTACATAAATAACTTATGAAGTATGATATAATAAAATAAGAAGTGTAACTATCTTAATGTTTCCATTTCCAGATTACTAAGGTTGTTGGATTCTCTTCAATACTGTTATGGAATTATTTTAAGAGTTTTGGTATACCTTTCCAACACTGAGACCCGAGAATCTTCATCTAGAAGTATATGTATATATTTGTATACATTTTGTTGACATAGTTTAAAAAAAAAGAACTCTCAGTCCTCACTTAATTTGGACTTTTGCTGTCTGCATTGTTGTGCTGGCTTAATAGAATAGTAGGTGATTTCCTGAAAAATGCGAAAAAGGACAGGGCTTTTGAGATGTTAATTTGATTTTATTTAAATTAGCTTGTCAGTGGGCACATTGAAAGTAGAAAATCCAACTGTTTTTAGAATGTTTTCTGAGGTAAGCTGCAAGCTATGAATATTTATATCCTACAAAGTCCTAATTTATGTTTCACTTTTTTGTTATTTTCCCATTAGAACATGACATTTCTGCCTGTTACTTAGGTAGATTCCTTCATTGATATGCACACCAGAACTGCCTTGATGCAGAAAATCCCGAGGACAGACGAATTCCTGGTGATGCTTAGTAGTTACTAGATAAAATAGTATGTGTGTGCACTTAGCACATAATTTGCTGTTGATATGCTACATAACAATTATGGTAAATTAGTTCTCTTAAATTATTTATGAGCTACAGTGCTAATTTTCCCCAGTGTGCTCAGAGGACTTGTTAGTAAACATCATGCATCTCAACCAACAACAACAACAATCCTTGCTTAAGTTGATCTGTTTATTATGCATTGAAATAAGAGGTTCTCAAAGTTTATCATAGCGATGTTCTTTCACATGGAGGATCACATAGTTTGAGATGGCTAATGATGGCAGAATAGAGGTAAACTTGGTTTGCAAAGGTCATTCTGGCAAATAGATCAATGATAATGGAGTGGCTGTACATGAGCATACTTATGGTGCCTTCCTGTAAGCTGAAACTGATGTAGTAGAAACTGGCCACTGGCTGTTAGTATTTTCTTATACTGAACTTTACGTTCATCAGTACGTTTGCTTCAGTGGTGGTGAGTCAATTTCAGGTGGGTCCCAGAGCACCTAGAGCAACCATATTGAAAATACGGGAAGATGGGATGCTGGAAAGGGGTAGGGCTGTGTGGTTGTTTTGCTTGTGTCAGGGTTTAGTTGTAAATATAATTTTTTACTTTCTGATTCACATTGCTACTGGAAAATGAATGATAAATAACCGAAGTTATTGCTGCATTCTCAGGAAAGCAGCAGGATCTGGGGTCACAATGAAGTCATTTCTGGCGGGTCCCAGACAGATTGTCATTCTAAAAGGTGGTTCCTGGTTTGAGAAAAGTTGAAAACGTTGAACCAGGTTGAGAAAAGTTGAAGTTTCAGATTCACTTCTTTAGAGTTTTTGTTCTCCTGTGGACATTATTCTGTGGATTAGCTATTCCAAGTTGATCACCACATTGAACTGGGAATTCTCCCTCTGCCATTGCACATCTTGAGGCAGAATGAAGAAAATCTTCTACTCCCAGCATTGCTCAACTGTACTGTCATGAGCTCAACATTGGCACAACCGGTTTGCCCATGGAAGCAGTTACAATAAGCACCAATTTTAAACACATGGACACTGTTTCATGTACACTTGGCCTTCGATGAAATGGCAAAGATTTTATCTACACTTACTGCATAATTGCATTTTAAATGAAAATAGGTGTGGGATTGGCAGCATACTGTCATGTTGTCAGGCTGCAGAAAGCAATGCCAATAAACTGCTCTGCTTAGATCTGGAAGGATGTTCTCCTAAATTCCCAGGGAAAGATTCCAAGCTTTATCTAAGGGCCTATTCAATCATGCTGAATTATGTTTCCTACTTGCTCTACAAATGCCTATAGCAATTTTAATAATTAGCATAATCATTCATCTACACTTCCATATTAAATATGTTGACTAGCTGATAAAGAATATTACATTTTTTTTAAGGACGTTATGAACCTGATGGCCAGAGGTCATTTCGATTTAAAAAAAAAAAGAAGATAATGACAGTATATTTTATTGCAAATGTGGTTATTTATTTATTTGATTTTTTACCCCGCCTTTTTGCCCGGAGGCACTCATTTGTGGTTATACAAATAATTATTTATCTTCCATGTTTAATTTGTGCTTAAAATATTGAAATCAACAGAAAACAGAAAGAATACGCCACATTTAAAAAGCCATTCAAGTCATTTCGTTAGAGGTAATGAGACTGAAACATGTGACATTTGTAACTCAAAAATGGAAATTAAAACATGGGTGTGAAGGTCTTAATGTACTTCTGTGTACTGTATTATATTTTTCCCCTTCTCAGTAGGGGCTGATGTTCTCCTGCTGGGAAAGGGTTGAAGCCTTCCCAACTCAGAATGCCTTGGGTGCTGAAACAGTTAGCTTTTTATGGTTTTACGCCCAAACAAAGCAAAACGGGGTTGGTGTGTAGTGAATTGGGTTGAAAAGTCAGCACTGTGGCACTTAGTCTACAACATGCATAACATTAACATCAAAATGTAGCAGCAGGGATTGTTACATCCTTGCCTTTTCCTTACTCCTCGGTACATCAATAACACATTTAGAATTCCTTTCCAGTAATTTTATCCCTGATAGCAGTTCTCAGCCCTAATGGATGTGTTGATAAGAGTCTGTCTGGAGAAGATAACAGCCTATTTCCTGTTCTCTTCCTGTGGCCATAATCACAGATGTGTTTATTTACTTGCCTTGCCTAAGGAACCTTGGCTGAATTAAAAAGGTGAGTGGGTAATACTCCAAAGCCCCACCCCTGTGCAGATTTCGTCCCCCATCTGCTCAATTTTAGGGAAAGCCTATCTCCTGTGAAATCATCTTTTCATAGCATTCATTAAAAAATAGCAGTAAATTATTGTTGTTTCTCTGAACAATAGAGCTAAAAATGGATTTAGACCACAATAGCAGGTGCAACGGGATTTGATATTTACCTGTCAAACAAGTTAATATTTTTTTTCCTGTGTTTACATTTCCTCTTGGTTCCCATGGGGAGGACCAATGAGGAAAATGCACATTATTATATTAAATCTGCAAGGAAAATGACATTATTTCTTCAAATGTGTATTAGTTCCTGCACAGAGCCTCTTTTAATGGCAGTTCTAATGGCTCATGCATTACAGTCGGCTGCTTTTTGCGGTAGCTGGCAAACCTGGAATTACACATCAGGGTAGCTGTACCTTTCAGACACTTGATCTCTTTTACTAGACAAAAAGATTTTCTCTCTTCTAAGTTCTGCTCCAAATTCACAACTCTAACGAGATGTCATTGTCATAATTTGTCAAGCTTCAGTGGGGTGACAATGTCAAACTACCAAAGCACTGTAGGAGATGTAGGAGACCTTCTCTTCACAGTTGCAGACCCAGCCAATGGGCGGCCCAGGTACAAAGATGGAGGAACACTGCCCCCTCTGCTCATCCCTTGCTCCCCCTGTGCGCCATTCTACCCTGCCCCCAAGCCATGCTAGGCTCCATTTTGGAGGCTGGGCCCAATACCGCTTGCCTTTTAGAGAGGCGAGCTGACTCATCACTGCCTTCCTCCAGCTTCACCAGCACCCGGAGCAATTATCCCCCTCGCAAAATGGTAGGTCCACGACTGTCTCTACAGGTGCTTTTGAGGATGAAACATACTAAACACTTCCAAAAACAGTGTTGATGTAAAAATAAGCATTTGGCTGGAGTTGGATTCTGCTTCTACCTGATGATGTCAGCAATCGCCCAAATTACAGGGCTAAAATAGGGAGGGGGAACCTATAATTACTGCATTTGAATGCAGAGAACAAGTTCCTCTTTTATAGTGTAAATGTTATTTATTTATGTATTATTGTCTGCATTTATATCCTCTTTTTCTGCCAAGGCATTAAGGGCTATTTACAGTTCAACAGCCAAACTTGTCTTGGGCTGTTGGCAATGTCTTCAGGACCTGTTGGCGTGAGCAACTTGACTGGCCTAGAGGAGGTGAAGTCAAACAATTCCACTGAGAATAGAGCATGAGAAGAGTTCATAGGTGTGTTGACATGGGGGAAGATGTTCCATATAAGATATGTTTTGGCAGAGGTTCCAAAATAGCAAAAGATGGTCAAGCCCAATCCTGGAGGCAGGGCCAGCCTTAAGCCAATGTGACCAATGTCATCACATGGGGGACCAGTGATGTCATTCAGGGGGAACGGACCAGAACGGGCGTTCCAGATCCTAACGGGCTCCGTGGCTGGTTCCGGGTTCCCGACAAGTGCCAATCAAAAGTGAGTTCCTGTTCCTAAATCATTTGAATGACACCACTGTGGGGGACCCCTGTACCGGGGGATAGCCTTTTACTGCAGCTGGGATCTCTTTGGGCTGTAAATCAGTGGGGTGAGCAGAGCAGCTTTACCTTGCGCCGTCCCACCTGCCACAGCCTCCAAACGGCCCAAAATGGGCCTCCTGGAAGCAGTTGGCACTGACGTCATCAATCACCACCAAATATTTTCAGGTGCCGCGTAAGGCATCACAAGTGCTTTTCTTGGTGAATGGTGGCCCCATAATCTGAGACGTTGGGCACTGGCCAAGGTCCCATACCCATAAGAAAGACCACCCGGCTGATCTGACTCCCTGAACCTTATGGTGGCAGTGGTAGCACCCAGTGTGCCATTGGGACTTCATGCAAGGGCCCAGTGCATGGTTTTGCCTCAGCCCCTCCCCCCACTGACTGCAGTGCTTGCAGATTTGCTGGAGGTAAATCTGGAAGGTGATAGCATTGAAAAAATTATAACTCTAGAATCTCATTACATCATATAGCATTTGCTACATTTCTACCAAGAAGCAGTCTTCTTATTTTAATTTGCAAGATATTCAGCTAGACTATGCCTCTGTCCTAAAATAGTTTATAATGAGATTCCAGATTTATAATTTTTTCAAGAGGCTGGAAGAATATTTCAAATCCAAGGCACCATAATTTCCTTGAAAAAAAAGTTTTCCGCAAATTGGTAACTAGGTGCTTGGAGTTTATCTATCCCTGTGGCAAGTATGAATTTATATTATAGATTCCAAGGTTTCATATGGATTCTAATTATAACTATCATTTCATTTTGAAGAAGACATGCACTTTGGTACAAAAAAAAATCCCTTAAAACAAGGTCTTCTATTATTAAGTTATCTACTTTGTAATTATATCTTAGAGCTCAATCCTAACCTGGAGTTAGGCCAGCACAGTTAGGCCAGCAAGGTTTGGCTGGCCTAAGGGCCACTGTAAAGTGTGTTTGGACCACTCTCGGAGTAAGAGAGGCCAGCACACAGACATGCACCATCCTCCCTGACTCTGAGAGTGGTCCAAATGCGCTTTACGGTGGCCCTTGTGTCGGCCAAACTTTGCTGACCTAACTGTGCCACCTTACTCCAGGTTAGGATTGTCCCCTTAATGTCAGTCACTGAATTTCAATCTTCAGATTAGCTGAAGTCACAAAAGTATCTGAAATCAGAGAAGTCCAAATAGGTATCTGTGGGGGTAAAATAGTTTTTAAGAGGAAGTTGTTTTCTATCATTATGGTGAACATGGACCATAGTGCAGTAACTCGAGAAATGTATTGATTAATATATTTATAAATTACTTTTCTCAGGCTCCAATCAAGTATTAAATAAATAAATGGGCAATACAGAAATAAAACAAAGCCTTATTAAAATTACAGTAACCATTACTTGAGTAGACTGCCGAATCAATTAAATGCCATCTAAATAAAAAGGTTTTGTTACCTTGGAAGAACTCAGCAGAGATGAAGACTTTTTGGGAGCAACAGCAATCGAGGCCCTGCTCCTACCAGCTATGGACAGAGTGCAATCCAGGAGTCTCTTGTGCCAGCATAAGAGTGTCATGACAACTCATGAATTGGTACCCAAGGTGGATCGGGGTACTCAGGGAGAGGGATAGGATTGGCTCAGCTCACATAGGCTGGATCCAAGCCTCTGTCCCCAGCCCGGTTGGCCTTACATGGGGCCCTCTGATCTGCTCTAGCTGACACAGATCTGAGCAGCCCTCTTGGGGTGGCTGCGGCACAACACGGGATAAGGCTTGGGTTGCCCACCTGATACATGATGGAAAAATAGCCCAAGACTTGCTAACTACACGCAGAGCGCAATCCTATACTTTACTTGTGCTGCACCGGCGCTGTGCTCTTGTGTCGGTCCTGCGCTGTTGCAAACGGGCTGTCAGGCGCGTATGCACCAGCGAGTCAGCTGGTCATGCGCTGGCAGTACTTGGTTGGTGCAGGACATTCCAGAGGCGTGCCAGGGATGTCATGGGGCAGTGCAGTGGGTGGCGACAGACAACTGTCCTTGTACCGAATCCTAAGCCCTGTCCCCAGTCAGGACGACCCTAATTCATGCCGCTGCTGTACACGTTGACCTGCACCTGCAAACCAGCAGGTGCAGATCCGAGCAGCCCCATAGGGCTGGCTAGGGCTTGCCTGGGTGCAAGGGGAAAATGTCCCTTTGCTCTGCACTGCGCTGCTGCCGTCTCCTAATGGCCTTAGGATGCAGACCTGCTGCACCGCTTAGGATTGGGCTGTCAGTTGGTGGTCAGACGTAAATGGGATATATTGCATCACAAATCCTCAGTAAAAGTGTTCATGATAGCCTTAAAAAAAAAGTAGGTCTCGGTAAGAGAAGTTATAATTTAAATCAATATGGACCAATATGGACCAATAATATGGACCAATATTAGTATGACATATTTGCTATGGTAGCTCCTTAAAGCTCGTATATTTTTAAAACATTGGCAGCCCTGAATAGCTTTAAAGCTGGAATTACTTCTAAACATTTATATTTTTGATAAGCATGTTCTTTTACTAGGACATATCCAGCCAAAGTTAAGCACTTTAAAATTTCATCAATTTCAACAGGAGAGAATTAGGTATGTGCTTAACACTCCCAGTGAAATCAATGGGACTTTCAATTGCTTTACTCTAGCTGGATCAGATCCTTGGTTTTAAAAGCTATATCTTTCCTGCTGGGCCATGACAATTTCAGTGTCTGTTGCAAAGAAACCAGTGCATCTCTGAGTAATTGTCTATCAGTCTGCTGTTCTAAGCATTAAAAGGCCAATCTCTCCAAAAATTATGATCAGCTCTTGTCATGATTCGCAGAACTGGTGACTAAAATGAATTATGGTTATTTTATTGGAAATGGGACAACCACCACAATCCAATCCAACACAACACATGATTTTTGTGGACCTGTTTGGTTTTGTTGCTCTCAAAACAGGATGCAATTTAAAAAAGAAGGGAAAAAGATCATAGCCAAATTTCTAGTACATTTCGAATGAAGTTGGTTATAAGTTGAGTTGGGTCAACTTTAAGGAACCGCAGCATGATTATTCGTGCTTAGTTTGGAATGTAATGTTATTTGATTTTCTCTATAAATTGCTCTGTGAACTTTTGTTTTGTTTTGTTGAAAAGCAGTATATAAATAGTCATAAAAATCCAAACTATAAATGAAGTTATCTTATTGTAGTTATTGCACTGATTAGTAACCCTAAAATTTTATAATACTAAGCACATATTAAAGTGTGATTTTGTTAGACATTCCTGAGAAGTCAGAATTGCATGAGGTTTGTGGCTGCCACAGTAGCTATGACATAAATGCAGATATAGCAAATGGGATCCAAATCCAATTGTTCTTTCTAATTTTTTATCACAGTAGTTGTCCAACTGGAAACATTTATAAATTATCTTTTGTATTTTCATTCCTCTTAATCCATTTTAATAGGATTTATAACTGTTTTTGAGATAAAGAGTTTTAAAATATCTCAAGACAGAACCCTGCAGGTTATGTACTAAAGCTCAGAACAGAGAGGGAATCTTTAATGCAATTTGTGTACTTCCTAGCGAGTAATTTATTTCCAGTCTTAGATTTTCCCTCCCTTACAAACTTAGGCACCCAACATTTAAAAACTGTTAAATTAGTATTCATATATAACTTGTAAATAGCTAGTAGGTCAGTCCTATGACTTTCTGTGTTACTGAGTTCCACTGTATTGGGCAAGAAGCAAGGCCATTGAGACTTATTCCCAGGCAAGTGTGTATGGCAGTGGCTCCTAACTCCTATGAGGGAATTGAGAACCATGTAAGTCTTGGTAGCAATGGCAGCAATGCGATCCCCAGAATCACGCTGCTGCACTACTAGGCAAAGGATCTATTTCACAGTGCCCTTGAGGCACTGGCGTCCGGGATATGTGGGGAGCCCCAGCGGGGCTCCCCAAGCTTCAGAACGTGTTTAAAATGCAATCACAACCCACTTCCAGTTTGCTATCGCTTTCACACAACATCAGAAATGGGAAATGAGGACATCCACTAAAATTAGAGTTAGAACAGACAAAAAGTATATTTCTTTACCCAGCGTGTAATTAGTATGTGGAACTCCTTGCTACAGGATGTGTTGATGGCCTAGATGCCTTTAAAAGGGGCTTGGACAGATTTCTAGAAGAAAAGTCCATCACAGGTTACGAGCTGTCATGAGTGTGCAGCCCCCTGGTTTTAGAAGCAAGCTACTGCAGAAAGCCAGGTGCAAGGGAGCTGCAACAGGATGCAGGTATCTTGTTGTTTTGTGTTCTCCCTAAGGTAAGCCACTGTGAGATACAAGAAGCTGGACTAGATTGGGCCTTTGGCTGATCCAGCAGGACTCTTACGTTTTAGCTTTCTTTTTTCCTAAAAATACAGGAACTGACAGCCCAATCTTGAACTGCCCAACTTCCTGGGAACACAGTGGTAGCCAGGGGGCTACTGCTGCTGCATCCCCACAGCAGCCAGGCAGCCGTGGGAGGCTTTGTGGGGAAAGCTGCAGGGCTGCCGCAGGATGGGAAACTGAGGGCTGCGGCTGGGGTCCTCACCTCTGCACTGTCTTTTTAGCTGGTGCGTGGATGAGGGCTTCCTTGTCGGGCCACGTGGCTCGACATGTAAGTTGGGATCCAGTGGTGAGAATCGCAGCTGGTCCTGCTCCCACTCCTCCCCTCCCCCACGCAGATCCACCCTCCCTGCCCATTCAGAATGGCTGCTCGCTGGTGAGCAGGGCGCCCCTCAGGGCACCCATGGGTGGCGGCGGCAACTGCTTACTGCTGCTGGTGGGGGTGTTTTACGGCACCATGTGCGACAGCAACACGGGCGGTACGTTTGCACTGCCCCCGTTATGCCCAATAGGATCGAACCCTTAGTCAAGTGTTCATCCTGACAATGTTTTTGTTTTAGCGATTAGTTGCAGTTGTGCTTGTATTATTTGGTAGGTCAGTATAATGAAGCAAGTACTATTAACACACAAGTCCTTGGTAGAATTTACATACCTATAGGCCAGTGGTGGGATTCAGGGGGTTCACCCAGGTTCTATAGAAGAGGTTGTTAAATGGCTGGGCCCCGCCCACTCACTTACCTCGGCTGGCTTCGGTTTTTTTTTTTTGCTCCGGCTGACGTCATAGAACCGGTTGTTAATTTATTTGAATCCCACCACTGCTATAGACTATCCTGTTCTGAGAAAAGAAGTAATATTAGCCACTGAAAACAGCTTTGTTCATTGATTATGTTATTGTTGAAATTATATATCATTGAAATGAATTATATATCATTTCCCGGGGCGGGCGGGAAAGCGGCGGAATGCAGCGTGACGCAACAGGCGGACTGCCGCTCAAAGGTAAGTCCCGCCCAGCGTACCGGCTGAATGCTGCCACTGATTGAAAGTAATCGATACGGCCCATGAGAATTGGGCAAACATTTTCTACATGATCTTCATAATAATAATGACTGTGAATTAAGCATTGCATTTTCCCCTATACAATTATTGAGAAAATGTGATATCATTACAAAAGAATGCGGGAAGACCTGAGAACTGTGCACAAAAATGAAAAATAAATGTACAGTTATTACACAAAAAGGTGCAAAAAGGTTCATAATCTAGTTGTTTCCGAGGGTATTTCAATCAAATTTGGGTTTGTGAGTTGCAATCTGTTAATACGTGGATAATTTTTAGCAGAAAGCTTTGAGCGTCATCTTCTGTGTTTATTTCTCTGTTGTGAGAAATGTAATTCACTTTGTAGATTGATGGATTTGAATATTTAACCTACTGCACTAGATAGGCAGAATTTTATTTGCCAAATAAATAAAATTCAGCCACTCTTCTTGCAGAGTTGACTCAGAGCTTGTTATACGCAATGGATTTACCCTTGTGGACTTCAAGAGGCTATTTATTGATCAAGACTTTAAAAATATTCTTATATCATGAGGATGGCGAGAGGACGAAATACTGATACATAAAATATTTCATTACATCTCATGGTAAAGATTCCAAACAATGAATTGCCAAAGAGGAGAGAAAGTCATTTAAATTATAATGAAGTGATAGATAATTCACAGTACATTAGTTTTAGCCATGGGATTGCATAATGAGTATTATCCTGAAAGGCTAAGAGTTAATGTTGTGAGCAGCTCCCCTGAAGCACTTTGTGATTTCCCTGTTCTTTTGCCATGTTTATTTTCTAGGATCAGACTCGGGATGAGATTTATTTCTTGGAATCTATTGGCTCTGATCTCGCCCCCTACTTTCCTTTCTCTTCTAGACTGTCTTTTGGGTAACCTCATCAAGGGCCCTGACTTTTAGTGTCACCTGTATGATACCCATCTCTCTAATGATAGCTCTCTTTGTCCATTCTTCATACAGATCATGTCTGGTTGTCACTGATGCCTCATCGACATCTCAGATACAGGAATTCAAGTCTTCCTCTCTTGGAGCTGGCTTGAGCAGTGTGCAAGCACTGGCCAACCTTGCACATTTGGGAGATTGTTTGAGCGCACTGTGTGTTGCAAGAGGACTGGTACACTGGCAGAGGGCAGTAGACCTTATAGTGTGGGTTGGCCCATCAGCCACAGATGAGCTTGGACTGTCTCATCCCTCTCTGTATCCATTGACAGCATCACCATTCACGCTATTGATTTTTCGGTCTCCGTTTATTTTCTTTCTTTATTTGAAGAATTTATACCCCGCCTTTCCTATGCCGAAGCAAATGCCCAAGGCGGCTTACAGAGAACAAAAAACAAAATATAATGTAACCATAATAAGTAAAACATAAGTAAAACACATTAAAACAAAATATTAAAACAACAGCAGCAGCAACAAATTAACATGAATGGGAACACCGAGAGTGAACTGGAATGAAAGCTAGACCCAATTTGCCAAGTGTCCCCCAGCATCACCATTTGGGACCTGGTGGCCAGGAAGGAGCGGAACCATTTTAGAGCAGTGCCCTTTACCCCCAGATTGGCTAGCCGGTCTAGAAGAATAATATGATCAATTGTATCAAAGGCTGCTGAGAGGTCAAGCAGGACCAGTAGTGATGCCTTTGCCTTACCTAGTCCACGTTGCATCGCACATTCAGTTTGTTGCCAAGGAACACCCCTTCTCCCTATGCTTCGCTGCAAAGCTGTAGCTGTTCTTTGCTGAGTCGTGCCCTGATTATTTCCCTTCTTGAGTGCTGTGACTCCCATCCTCTCTGGCCTATCCCTCTGAGATGTCCATTTATTTCACCTCTAGTCAAAACTCTGATGCCAAAATTATCCTCTTCCTGTTACATGATGCCTCTTAAGATCCCTTCACTGGCTTCTCATCCCTTTTTATAATCCAGCAGACTCCTTAAATCGTATGTTTAAAGCTATTCATAGTCTGACCTCACCCTATTTCTCACTACTTGTCATATCTATGCCCTCAGCCACTTCTCCTGTGAAAGTATTTTCATCCTTCCTTCCTTCCCTCTGTCCCTTGGTTGTCTCTTGTCTGTTCTAGTCTGTGAGTAGGCATATGTCTGTATTACATATGCAACTTTGTAAAGCACCGTGCATTTATTTATTGCTCACATTTATACTGTATACCACCCTTTCTCCAAGGAGTTCACTGACTATGAAGTGACGGATCGTTTGCCGTGGATCACACGGCTGCATAGAATTTTGTGTGCTTTTATTATGGGCATGTATCCAGAATCGCAGGAAACAGTCCTGAGATAGTGTCTGTACTAAAAACCTTTGGCAAGGTTGTTTGTAATGGATATGTCAAAGAACCTTGCCAAAGAACCTTGAAGAAGCAGCAGCCATCTGCTATAGCATGAGCTCATTGGCATAGTGGTCAGGGTTTGGGATTTGGAATAGGAAGACCTGAGTTCAAGTCCCCTCTTATACCTGAAGATTACTGAGTGACCTTGGACCAGTCACTTTGGTCCTAACCTGTTCCACAGAGTTGTCGTGAGGACAAAAAGAGTGGAAGGAACCATCTATGTATACCTCCTTGAGCTCCTTGCAGGAAGGACAATATATAGAGATGATAGATAAAACAGTTGCATTTGATATTGTGGTTCTGGTGCGCTTCAGTGTTTTCATGTGATAATATCATTATAATAACATTTTATATCATTTGATCATTGATATAATTGATATTATCAATCAATATCCAATATTCCCTGTGGCATGGAGAATAATTGTGTGAGAACATAAAAAATTTAAAATTTAACTCTTTTGGAAGGCTGGCCTGAGAACTCTGGTAAGAGTAGACATTATTTATACCCACCTTTCTGACTAGAAAGCCTCATGCAGGGTTCAATCCTAACCTGGAATTAGGCCGGCAGAATTAGGCCAGCAAAGTTTGGCTGGCACAAGGGCCACCATAAAATGCATTTGGACCAGTCTCAGAGTCAGAGAGGATGGTGCTGGCCTCTCTGACTCCAAGAGTGGTCCCAATATGCTTTACAGTGGTCCTTGTGCCAGTCAAACTATGCTGGCCTAACTGTGCCAGCCCAGCTCCAGGTTAGGATTGCACCTGGAGTGGCTTACAACAGGTTTAAAATACAGTGCTGTATTCCTGTTTTTGTGTTTATGATGTTTGCTTTAATATTGGTGTTCCGTGTTTCTTACTAAGGGCACAATCCTAATCTGGATTTAGCCTGGCACAATTAGGCCAGCAAAGTTTGGCTGGCAAAAAGGCCACTGTAAATCACATTTGGACCACTCTCGGAGTCAGGGAGGATGGCGCACATCTGACTCTGAGAGTGGCCCAAACACACGTACCTTGTGCTGGTCTAACTCCGGGTTAGGATTGCGCTCTAAGAATCTGTAACTAACAGCAGAATCCAAACAACTAGTGGAACTGGCACAGGCCCCTGCACCAGCTCATGAGTGTTGCAAACTAAATAGCTTGTGCAAATCTGAGTAGCTCCATAGGACAGGCTGGATCTTGACATGAGGTAAGAGGAAAAATACCCCCTTACCCCAGGTGACCTCCAGCCTGCCCCTGACCTGCACTGGATACAGCGCAGGCTAGGATTGCGCCTTAAACTGCAATCCTATCCACACTTACTGGGAGTAAGCCCCATTGACTATAATGCAACTTACTTTTTAGACATGCATAGGATTGGGCTCTTAATTAATCCTGGTCTAGATGGGACCTGTGGTCAGGTTTACTGTTAGGCAACTTTGAATGATAGCATAGTAGTGGATAGGCCAAGGAGGAATTTGAAGGGAAGGTTTCCCTGGAATCGAATACCTCTCAAATTATCCCTGTTCATTAGGTCCTTTTTGAGATAATACCCCAGTTTCTTTCTTTACTGACTGTTATAGAACTTATCAGTACTTTGAAACCCGGGAAAGCTTCTGGTCCTGATGAAATTTTGGCTGAAATTCTTATTAGTAACCCTTCTTGGTGGTCGAAACCCTTATCCAACTTATTTACTTTAATTAATCAATCAGGTTTGTTCCCCGACTCTTGGCTTTCTTCAACAATTGTACCCATCTTTAAAAAGGGTGACCCTTCTCTTCCAGACAACTATAGGCCAATAAGTTTACTTTCAATTATTGGGAAGCTCTACTCTAAATATCTACTCAATATACTTACATCTTGGGCCCTTTCAAAAGATCTTCCAGGTAGAGAGCAAATAGGTTTCCGCCCGGGTGCTTCCACAGTTGACCACGCCTTCACGCTGTCCTTTTTGGCCGAAAAATACTCTGTCTACTATGGAGTCAAATTATTTACGGCCTTTATAGATCTCAGAGGAGCGTTTGACTCAATAAATAGAGATATTCTGTGGAAGAAATTGACCAACTGGGGGATTGACCCTCGCCTTCTCTTTCTGATACAGTGTCTACATTCTTCTAACTCATGCCGAATTCGCCTTGATGGCATAGGCTCCATGACTGACGGAATTTCCATCAACAAAGGAGTCCGTCAAGGCTGTATTCTTGCTCCCTTCCTTTTCAATTTATACCTTGCTGACCTGCCCTCCTTTCTTTCTAGTTCAGAAAACTCTCCTCCCTCGCTTAATGGTGTTCCCATGCCTATCCTTCTCTACGCAGATGATGCTGTGCTGCTGTCAGTCACTAAATCTGGCCTTCGTCATCTGCTATCTTCTTTCCAAGAATATTGCCTTTCCAATGAATTATCAATCAACTCTGAGAAAACCAAAATTTTGGTCTTCTCGAAATCTTGGGCTCCGATGGTTTGGAAGATAGGCAAACTATCATTCCAGCAAGTTCAGACTTTTAAATATTTGGGGATTACCTTTCATTTCCGACACAGCTGGCTTCCTCACCGTAAATCTGCCATTTCTTCAGCCTTGTTACGCTTAAACGCGATCGCTCGATTTCATTATAACAGAGGCAACCAGTATATTCCTGCTGCTCTCCATATTTTTCAAATCAAAATTCTTCCCCAACTCCTATATGGAGCCCCAATCTGGATCGAGGCTGCAAATCAAGATCTTGACAAAATAGCCGCCTCTTTCCTTAGAAGGATTCTTGGGGTACCTAACATAATTAGATTGTCTACCCTGATACTTGAGCTAGGTATTCACCTTCCTTCAACCACTGCTTGGTCCTTTACTTTTAAGTTTTGGCTTCGATTACATCTTAATATCCACCCTGACTCCATACTTAATGATTTATTAAAAGACCCTTTTCTATCTAAGTGGTTCAAACTTCTCGACGCCAAACTCTTATCTCTGGACCTTTCCCCTGAATCTCTCACAGACATTAATCTTCATAGAGCGCATCAAATTATCAAATCCAAACTCTGGGAACAGGAACTTAACCGACTACTTCCCAATTTAAACCCCACCTGTTCTCCTCTTTTTTTTGGTCTTTCCCCTTCACTTGGTGGCCCTTTTAATTATTTCAGTAAATTAATAAATCCCAGCAAAAGGAGAGCATTTATGTTAGCGAGGCTAAACATTTTTCCATCAGCTGTTCACTTTGGCAGATTCTCAAATATTCCACATAATGACAGGCTTTGCCTCTTTTGCTCTTCAGAACCAGATACCCTAGGTCACATATTACTTCGTTGCCCGGCTCATCAACACCTACGGAACAACATTCTTGAACCTTATCTGTCTTCTCTTTCTGCCTCTTTTGCTGATCCTTTGCCTATTCTTTTAAGCGATAACTCGGCCACCATTTCCAATTTGGTAGCGGATTTTCTATTAGCGGTATCTAAGTCAAAACCCCTTCCTTAACCTTGTTTCCCAATATATTTTTTTTCTTTTTCTTTTTAAATTTGTACCTCTATGATTACTGTCACCTCGTTTGTGATGCTAATGCATCAATTGTTATTGTTGTGAACTCTTTTTCTTCTTGTTTTTATTATGCCAATAAAAGGTTTTATAAACTTAAAAACTTACTGACTGTGATGTGATAAGCAAAGCCTTCTATCTTGGTTAATATGGATTCCTTGAATGAGGAAGAGAAATATTTCAAAATATGCATCAAGGAACCTCTTTTGTTCTACTTAAATATTGCTGCTTTTTAAGAAATATCCGTTGCAGTGCATATTATCATGTGTCTTCGCTCTCTGTGTTTTAAGCATTTAGGAAAGGTTAATCCTTTTCTAACCCGACTGTCTAAAAGGATGCTTTTGTCTGATTTGTTCTGATGGGAAGACATAGAGCAAAGAAGAAATTCTTGCAAAGGTCTGACAGTCTGATATCATGCTGTGCTAAGTCTTTTAACCTTTTTCTCACTGCTTACCCACCCTATAAGTGCTGATAGTTTGTGTCTGGCTTGTAGCATAGCAATTTTCTCTGCAGAAGGGTGCAATCAGATCTCCCTGTGGACTGGCAGGTGAAGTACCTGCTGGTGCACACCTTCTGACACTCAGCAGGAATAAATGAGCTTTCTTAGTCTATGAAATGGTAGTGGTGTTTTATGTTACACTAGCTATTTGTGACCCGGCGTTGCCCGGGGGCAGAAATCATCCCCAGGCTCTATTGGGAGGAGGAATGAGTGTGTTCTGCAGTGCACCCCCACCTCTGGGGGCGTATGGGGGGCTCTACCCCCACAGTATATCTGTCCAGATCGTAAGGAAGGAGTGCACCACGTGTGGTGCACATCGTTCCAGGCGTTCCAGAGTACTGGTGGAACATACACACAAATATGCAAACCTCCCTCAAAAGCATGACATAGTGAGATCCATATATAGACATATAGAACCCGTCCCTGAAATAAAACAGTCTTGATGACCTGGAACCCACAATGCACACTATCACTGTGACATGAATGAGGAAACAGGGACAGCATCAACGAAGAGAGCAACATGAAGGTCCCACTTACTGTCTGCAGGTCCAGCCCTCACGTATGAGAAACAGGCAGAGGTGGCCTGTGAGCTCCCTGGACATAGGCCCCTCTCAGATCCGACTGGCTGCTGGAACTCTGTGGATCCTGCTCTTTCCTCCCTGGCCCACTCAGGCCACACAGGCCAAGCACTTTATATTAGTTTCACTTTCTGTTCTGCTCAGTTTCAGCTGAGCTGCTGCAGAATCGTCTGTGACCACAGGGTGGCAGCAGACCTGTAGCCCCATGCAATCCCCCTGGTTCCTGACGATCCGGCCCCCTCCCTGAAAAACGGGGGGCCGTAGGGGGGTCTGACCCCCGCAGTGATTCCTTCCAGGCTGCAAGGAACGTGTGTGCCAAGTTTCGTGGCCGTGGGTCAAGGGACGGAGATTTGTATAAGGAACATACATACATACACACAAACGTCCATTTTTATATATATAGATGATATGGTTAGGGGTGGATTTTTTTATTGTTGTTGAAAACCGTTTTTTGGCAGTTAAAATCTCTAAATAAAAACACAAAATGCTGCATTTTGGTATTTAAGATATTTTCCAGAAATTAAAATAGACTACTTTTTCAAATAGAAATAATACTGTGGCTGCATCTGCTGACACTATATCACCTGTATCAGTGGTTCCCAAACTTTGGGTCTGTCGTGATCAACCGGGGAACTAGGCCTGGCCTGACTCCATCTTGGGTACTAGCCTGGCCTCCCTTCATGCTTCCCATCCCCCTCCTGGGAACAGAGCAGCCAGAGATGGATGTGTTGTCTAGCGCCTCCATGACCGGGGAGGGGGGGAGGGAGCTGAATAGCATTCCAGAGTTTCAGCCTGGCTGGCCAAGGCCAACTGTATCACTACTGAGTGCTTTGAACTTTGAGTTGGGAGGGGGAAGAGCAGACGCATCACAGATTTGGTGAGGGGGGCTGAAAAAGCGCGGGGTGGGGGAAGCGAGAACAAAGACACAGACCTCTGAGGCTGGGAAGGAGAGACCATCTTGCACCTCAGAACACCTGGTTCTGTCCTCTGCTGGATGAGTGATAGGCAGAATGTAGTCAGACTAGGAGATAGATGTTTTCTTGTTTTGCATTAAGCATTATGTAGTTATGCCATGCATTGGCCTGCTTTAAAGGGCCTTCTTAAGCCTCTGTGCTGTAACCTGTAGTTTTAATAAATCATTATGTTTTGCTCCATGGTGTGCCTCGTGTGCTGGGAGCGGGGGTTAGCTGAATCCAGTCTTGACGCTGGGCTACCCTACTGGTTGGGCTAAGGTAATGCCTCCTGGGCCACTGGAGGTTGCTGGTGGCCAGGAGGGGACATCATCCCACGATCCCTGGGGGCGGTGTGGAAGCGCCAGGCTCCAGGGAATTGTGACAGGGTCTGGGTCCGTCCACCAGGGGGGCGTGAGCCAATTTCAGGTGGGTCCCAAAGCACCTACGGCACCCATATTAAAAAATGGGACAATAAAAAGGGGGAGGGCTGTGTGGCTGTTTTGCTTGTGTCAAGGTTGTAAATAGGATTTTTTTCCTTTCTGATTCACTTTGCTATTGGACAATGGCCAACTGATTGCTGCATTCTCAGGAAAGCAGCAGGCTCTGGCATCACAAGGATGGCACTTCCAGCCAAGACATCACTTCTGGTCAGTCCTGGATAGATTGCCATTCTAGAAGTGGGTCCCAGTGCTAAAATGTTTGAGAACTACCAACCAATATCATCTACCTACTACACTTGTAAGTCATTTAAAATAAAAATGAGAACTTAGAATGAGAATGTAGAATAAAAACACATAACACCCCAATTTGCTATTTTAATCAAGAAATGTTGGAAAAAATCTCACCCAAAAACTCACAATCCCCAGATATGGTTTGTTGCCCGACCTAGCCTGAAGGAACAGTGTGTTTGTGTGTGTGTGTGTGTGTGCGTTTGTGTGTGTGTGTGTTTGTGTGCACACAACGTGCACACACAACCTTTGCAAATATAAAAATCTTACTACAGTATATCACCAACAGTCCATTGAAATTAAGACAAAACAGAAAATGTTGTATTGTACCAGTTTGAGAAACTGCTTTGATTCAAATGTTGGTGAGGTTCCATGAGGACAGCATTCAACAAATGAGCAATTGAAAACAGCTCCCTGGGTGCCTTTGTAGTCCCAATTTAGCAAAGACTGTGCCCTTAAAATGGGGCTTGTATCCTGCTCTTCTGTGGTGTGCTGCATGTCTTGGATTATAATTATTATTATTTATTTAAGAGATTTCTACCACACCTTTCCTCTGTCAAGGCAATGATACAGAGGTTGATATACTGCTTTGCAACAGGAGTAGTTCCTAAAACAGTTTACAAAGTAAAATGAATCAAGAAATGGTTCCTTGTCCCCAAAAGGTTCATACTCTAAAAAAACAATAATACAGAAGAGACAACAGCAGCAGCCACTGGAAAAGACGCCTTGCTGGGGTGGAAAGGGGCAGTTTGTCTCCGCCTGAGAAATATAAGAAGGTGCCACTCTGAAAAGTGCCTCTTTGCCTGGTTAGCAAGGGATCTCGCTAATCTTGTCATGGCTGAACTTGCTGAAAGCCAGTACATTTCAGCTTCACTGTGTATTTACTTGCTACTTCATTTTTTGCTTTGAATTGTAGCAAGATTGTACTATCATTTTGATTTCAGAGAGCACTTTCCCATTTTGTTTGATCAAATCTTTCTCTGAGCTGACCTTAAATTAGAGTATCTCAGTAACTTGATTTTCTTTCTCCGCATAATGTTTCATTTGTAGTTTGGAGTGCACCCTGCTCTATCCCCAGCTGCAAAACCTTTGTTTTTGTTCTTGCCCAGTGCTTTTCATGAAAGACCAGGAGAGCTTGTTTTGGTTGCTGCATGATTCAGGAACCTGGAAGACAATGCTGGGTGACACATGCCGATCAGTGCCCCCGCGTTGGCGCTAAGACTCTGAAGCCGACACTGTGAGCACCGACGGAGAGACCGAACACAGTCGGCGCAAGGGATTCTCTACCCTGTCTTGGGATGGGGGTTGGTGGGAGGGGTGACCTGGGCGGGCTTGGGAGGTGGCCGTATGGCCACTTCCTAAGCCGCTCAACGAGGCATCCTAAGCCCGATTCGGGCCGCACGGTCTCCTCAGATCTGTGCCCACTCTTTAGCAGGTGGAGATCCGAGAAGCACATAGGGGAGGCTGGAGCCCCCCCTACGGTAAGGGAGCAGCACATTCCCTTGCCGCAGGGGGCTCCAGCCTCCCCACACCCAGCACTGGATGGAGTGCTGGCTGGCCGGTGCTCTACCCCAGTGCTGGGTAGGATTGCGCCCTGAGTTAGACTGGCATAAGCCAAGCCAGCAAAGTTTGGCCAGCACAAGGGAAGGTATGTTTGGACCACTCTCGGAGTCAGAGAGGCCAGCACATGTGAGCCAAACTCCCTGACTCCGAGAGTAGTCCAAAAATGCTTTATGGTGGTCCTTGTGCTGGCCAAACTTTGCTGGCTTAACTTATGCCGACCCAACTCCAGTATAGGATTGCGCTCACAGTCTCCTCTTATTAATCATAAACCTCAAAACACCCCAAGAACATTATAGCTCACGCACCTGGTTCAAACCTCAAACAAAGAAAAAAACACACCAGATGCCTGTCTCCCACTGAGACCCCCACCAACCAACTTCCCTAGTGATCCACCCCTCCTTCACACGTCACCCTTCCTCCAAATATTACTCTCCAAATATCAGAACAGTCAACAGTGAGGATCCCTTGTCTTTTGAAGAACCCAAAGGGGTGAGTGCCATTTTGTATTGCTTGCTTTTGGGGGCAATGTGTTCTGCGCATCAGCCCAAAGAACTAGCCATGGATGTCACACACGGAAGGGTGGAACTGTCCTGCTAGACTGGGTGGAACTGCTTCTTCAGAGGGCAGATAGAAAAGCCCTCTGCAACTGATAATGGCTGGGAGGGGTCTGGGTGGTGCTGCTCAAGAAGTAGCAGGTAAGCTCTGAGGCATGGTCAAGGGGAATCTGAAAGAGGTCTTAGCATCTAAGGGAAATAAACAGCTTTGAGGGGTCCTCCCTGTGTGTGTGTGTGTGGGGGGCATGCAACCCTATTCTTTGCAGTTCTTTTGTCACCCCTTTCTTCTCCTTCAGATGTGCCATGCCAGCCATTGTAAGCCAGAAGCCAGCTGCCAAGTACCTCTCGTCATCAGCCTTCTCCTTCTAATACAATGGAACAAAAACATAGCAAGCCATGCATGTACCCCATGGCCCTTCCCACAGGACATCTGGTCTAGGCTGGGATCAGTTGTCGATGCTGCTGTGATGACAACGGCCTTGGTGTACTGTTTCTCCCAACTATCTGCCACTGCATCCTGCTGTAGTTCCTGATTTCTCTAGGACCCAGCTGTGAACCAGGATTCTACCCAACCGTTGGGATCTAGGGCCACCAAAGAAGCCGTTTGGGATGCCATCCGCACCCAGGGATGGGAATTCTTGATACACACAAGTGTGCATGTGCACACATGCAAAGATAATATTTTATAGGAAACATCTTTTTACATTTTGATAAGCCCCTTTGGGGGTTTGTGAAAGGATACAAATTTAAAATTTTATTAACTGCTTAAACAAATTGCCACAATTCAAAGTTTTGTTTGAGTATGCATAGTTGGAGTGTGTGTGTGTTTGTGTGTGTGTGTTTCTTTTCAAGAGTAGATTTTCTTATGACACAACAGCTTCTTAAAGTTCCTTCAGGTTCAAAAGTGGGTCCTCCTGTGATATGGTGGGCTGCATTTAAGAAACAGACCCCCAAATGTCCTTGGACCCAGACTTGGGCTGTGTTTATTATACATAGAGCACAGTTCTGAACTTTGAGGGTGCAATTCTACCCTGAGCTGGAGCAGGCAAGCTGGCTTACCTGCACTGCATCCTAACAGGCTGCATCCTAACATACTTACAGGCTGGGAGGCAGCTGCAGCTCACCACAGGGCAAGGGGATATTTTCCCCTTGCCCCAGGGTAAGCCCCAACCAGCCCTATAAGGATGCTTGTATCCGCCAGCAAAGTAGCAGGCATAAGTCCAGGCAGCCAGGAGCATCCCGAATTGGGGCTGCCCAGCCCAGGGTTAGGATATGGTCCAGTAGTTGTGTTCCGTTTCCTTCCCCCTCTCCACCTATGGAGCCGCCCTCCCTCCATCCTATGACACCTCTGGCATGCCCTCGGCATGGGCCTGTGCCAGCATTTGACTGGTGCAGCTGACGGGCACCATGACACCTATGAGCCTGCGCTGATGCCTGCGCCGGCCCAGTGACCAAATCCATGGCGCATTTGCTACAACACTGGTCCTGCACAAGAGCGCTGCGCTGGCACAATGCCAGGTTAGGATTGCACCTTGAGTTGCATTGGTGTCAACATAAGCATGGATGTTGACAGTGATCAAATTCCTTTTCAACTCAGTACAGCATTTTTGAATGAATGGGCTCAGTTTTACTGTTGCAGATGAATCACTGTCAGATTTGAAATAAAAAGTTTTATGAATTCCATGGAACACCTTTTAAGGCAAGAGACTGGAGATTATACATTTTCGAAAGAGTGGCACAGAATTTTGTCACATGAGTAATTTATAGTTATGCATGCTAAACAGCAACATCTTTCTAAATTCAGCAAGCTGCAAGGTATTAATACCCATCCTAATCACTTTCCAATATATGACAGAATAAAACATGTGCATGCCTTGAATATTAACCAAACAAGGGTTTCATGGTGTGATATTGACTAAACCAAATAGCCTGTATCTTTTAGGTTTGATTGCACAGCCCAAAAAAGATATTCACAAGATGCAGGTTCTGACACTCAGCATTGAGTTTTGGTAATTTGTTCAAGGATGAATTGAAGTTGAATTTTCTGCCACAGAACTAAGCTATTTCCTGCTCTAAAGGGTGATTGAAAAGGTGCCAACAGCACTATTTAGGGGCCGTGGCTATAGAGGAACGCAATGCTGTAATTAAAAAACACAGGTTACAAGGCTTTATCCTTCAAATCCATGATGTTAACAACTCTGCTGTAGACTGAGAAGCTACCAAAGGCTTGCAGTCACATCACTGTGCATTGGTTTATCTCTCATCCATGAGGTTCTGTTGGCAGCAATGGGGATCATAAAGTGAATAAAAAGAGACAGACTGGTTGAGCTCTAAAGAGCTGCTTAGTCCTAGCCTCAAATATATCTTTAACTGTCCTTGTACCCATCACTGCCAGAGTGTGTCACAAAGTATTTAGAAATCAGTTTCAGAATTTGGCCTTGAGGCATGGGTTGACATTAGAGCTGGTCTTAAGCCAATGTGACCAATGTCGTCACATTGGGCACAAAGCTTCAGGGGGCACCGCCCCAGCAGGACAAGCATATTGCCTGCAGCTGCAGCGGGATATCTATGGGCTGTAAATCTGGGGCGAGCAGAGCAGCTTTGCCTTGCCCCCTCCCACCTGCCCCTGCCTCTGAAAAGCCCAACATGGGCCCCCTGGAAGCAGTTGGTGATTATCATATCACCACCACCTATTTCCACATGCCATGCTTTGCGCGCAGCACCAACAGCGCTCTGCTTGGTGAATGGGGGGCCCAGCAGGGAGGGTGCCCCCCCCCCACAGGAATGCCCCGCATTGAGCCCCGCTGCTGCTCAGCGGAAGAAATTGTTCTAGGAAATTTTTCAAGAAATTGCTGCTTGTTCTAGGAAGAAATTACAAAAGGCCCCTTGAGCTCGCGGAACTTGTTGGATCTTGATCATGTCATTGTGGCTCTTGCTTATGTAATTGTGTTATATTAGCCAATACTTACAGTTGGCAGGTTAGTATTAGCTTGGAACTGCAGCAGCAGGTAGTACATACAATTGTACATATTCAGTGGGTGTGTTTTGGTTTATATGTCATCAGCACTGGCGTTACTGTGGGGACAAAACACTAAGTTTTACAGGAGCCTGAGTTCCTGCGTAATGTGGCCCCTCCCCCTTGCTTGTAGAGCCATTCATGGCTTGGAGAGCAAAGCCTTCATATCAGCTCTCCAAGCCGTGAATGGCTTTGAAGATAAAGGGGAGGGGGTGCTTTACACAGGAGCTCAGGCTCAGTGTTTTGCCCCCCTATAGGAACGCTACTGGTCATCAACAAGGTATAATGGATTATCTCAGCATGTTGTTCTGCTTTCTTTGGAAAATGTTGCAAGTGCCGAGTTAAAATTCCCCATTCATTTGAATTAATTAAATTTGGCACAATTTAAGGTCAAGCATAGAATAGAGATCTGGGAAATCTTTTGTAAGAGGGGAACATGTAATGCTTCAATAAAACCCTATTGAATTACACTGATAGTACATGAACACTAAAACAAAATGTGCATTGTTAATGCAATTTCTGCAATTTCAAAAAGAAATATTAATATTAATGATTTAGATCAGTGGTCAGGGAACAGGGGTAAATTACCCCAAATGGGGTAAAAATGAAATTCCTGGGGGTAATGGACAGATAGGAGTATGCCCCGCCCCCTTTTCCCTCATCCTTCCTTCATGACCAACATTCTCTCTTCTGACCAATGGAAAGTTCCTCTCATGCCTGATGGATTTCCCTTGCTTCCAATAGGAGATTAGAAGTGGCAAGGTACTTGGCCCCCAATAGGCAGCGTTCCCCTCCCTTCCCAGGCAGCGAAGAAGGCTGTGGTTATCGATCCCGCTGCTGGTAGAGGGAGAAGGAAGCAACAGCAGAGAAAATGACGGCCGTGGCTGCAACTGCGGTGGTGCCGGGTGATGGGGGAGCCGGTGAGGCCAAGCCTATTCCGGGCAGCGAGGCCGGCACAGACCCGCTCCTGGATGGCACTCAGGCATCTGTGGAGTTGGCAGTGCTTGACACCAGGGAAGAGCCCGAACCAGCTCCGGGTGGGGAGGCCGAGGAGCTGCAGCCGTCGCCGCCACCCAGGAGCCCGGCAGGGACGCGAGACGTGCAGGTGTGGGGGGAGGTTCTGGTGAGCGGCTGAGGTATATGTGTGTGCATGTGCCCGCAGGCGCACGTGTGTGTGTGTGTGTGTGTGTGTGTGTGTGTGTGTTAAGAGGACTTCTGTGAACATGCATCTTTGCTTGTGAGCAGCTAGGGCTCTCCCTGGCTTTGCCTTGTCTTGCTGTCCCAAGGAGTGGGGCGGCCGGGCGAGCGAGCGAGGGAAGGGCTGGGGTGCCTGCGCCGGGAGTCAGGGACACAAAGAGAAGCGAGAGGCAACGAGGCAGAAAACAAAAACAAAATCAGAACTGCAGTTGCTGGCCTGTGTGTGTGTGTGTGTGTGTGTGTATGTGTGTGTGTGTGTGTGTGAGAGAGAGAGAGAGAGAGAGAGAGAGCCAGCCAGCCAGCCAGCCAGCCAGCCCCAATCTGAATTCATTATAGAGAGAAATCTTAAGTCCAAGCACCTAAACCTGTTATCAAAAAGTTAAGCTAGTTGTAACCCAGACGGGTTGAATTCTATTCTCTCAAGGTCTGCAGGTGTACGCAAACTCTTTACAACTTCATATTTACATAGCATCAATTAAGCTCATTAATTAATCAAATAAAAAGCAATGGATTCCAATATGTAATTTTTTTTCTTTTGTTCTGGCGGGGGGGGGAGTAAAGTCAAGGGGGTAACGTCGGCGTATCTAAATATATTTTGGGGTAAAAGGTAAAAAAGTTCCCTGACCCCTGATTTAGATACTAGTGGTTGATAAAAATGTTTTCGTTAAAACACATCATCTCTGGCTGCATTTATGAGTGTTTAAATATTTTGAGCTTGATGTAACCAAAGTCAGACACATTTTACGAGCTGTTAATTTCAGTAAAAAACTTCAGCATATGCTTAACTCACTCTGATTGAAACGAATAACAATTAGAGCACAATCCACCCCAGCGCTGGATTGGCAAGGCTGGCCAGCTAGCGCCAAATCCAGCGCTGGGTTGGCAAGGCTGGAGCCTCCCCACGGCAAGGGCACATTCACACCCTTACCATGGGGGGGGGCTCCAGCCTCCCCTATGTGCTCCTCGGATCTGCGTCTGCTAAACAGCAGGCGCAGACCTGAGGAGACTGCACGGCCACCCGAATCAGGGCCGCGTGGCCTCCTGGACGGGCTTAGGATTCAGCCTTATTGGTGATTCCCAAGCCTGCCCACCTCCTGCTCTCCCCCCTGCCCACAATCTCCCTCCTGCCTCCAATCCTGCTGCCGCCTTGGCACGTGGCCTTCCTCATGCCAGCCAGCTTTGGCCACTGCGAGAGAGGGTTGGTGCAGGCACAACATGACTGGCGCTGCCTGCAGAGCTGGTCCCATTGCTCAAGTGCCGACGTGGGGGTGCTGCGCACCGCCCCCGCCTCATCGCTACATGTGCAGCGTCGACGCAACCCTGTTGCATCAACGCTGCACGCTTCTTTGGATTTCACTGCCCAATGTGCTTTATTTAAGTTAAATCATGACCATTTTATACAGTGTCTCGTTTCCATTCATGAATTCTGTTTAGGCATTGCTTTGTTTGGCTAATCATTCAAGAGGCCAGTTGATGGTTGTTAATGATCACTAATGGTTAAAGATGCTGTCTTAATTGGAGATTTTCCTGGAAGGTGAAGTCAACATCAAAGGTGATTCATACTCTTCTCCTTACCCTCCTTCAGTCTGAATGTGGATAGGGATCCCCCCCCCCCCGAACAGGAGTCAAACAGGGATAGGGACAGAATGAATAGAGAAGCTAGAACAAACATTGTTAGACGATTGACAGCCCAATCCTATATTCCACATCAGCTGGTGCAGCCCCCCCTGCGCCAGCTCTCAAGGCACGTTAGCGCTGACTTGAGAGCAGGCTTGATTGGCCAGTCCGGATGCTGACTCTGAGCCTGGTGAGTCAAGGTGGTGGGTGACAGGAGGGCAGAACGGAGGTGGGGAGGGAACATTTTTGAGCAGGGAGGAAAGGGGGAGGGTTGGGCCTGGGTGGGAGATGGGATTGGTGGTAGACACCATATCCTAACTCCCACTCCCAGGCCTGAAAGCCCTACATGGGCTAGATAGCTGGCGTAAATCTGAGTAGCCCCATAGGGCAGGCTATGGGGTTACACAGAGTAAGGGATCCCTGCAGTCTCCTACCCTGCATTGGAAAGGGTAAGCCCACCAAAGGATTAGTATTGTGCTCTCAGGCTGCAATCCTAAAACACACTTACTAGGGGGAAGCCTCTTTTGACAAAATGAGTAAACGTGTATACATATTATGCTGTGAGGAGGCAGGACTATTCTGGGGAGTTAATGTTGCTTGCAGGAAGTGATCAGCTATCTACCCCCTCCAAACCTCAACCTGCATATTTGTAAATAAAGCAGATATTACAAAGAGAAAAAATGTCCAGCAATCTCTCTGCCAAAGAAAACCAAAATCTGGTAAGTGCTGCAAATAGAACTTCTTCCTGCTCAGGGAAGTGGGGAAGATCATGTTACAATATTCTTCTATGTGCTCTTGCAATCTGTGTGAAATCTTGGTTGTGTAAACGTTGAGCATGTAATATTGCTTCAAGTTTTTTAACTGTGAAAAGCAGCCTGGGAATATGTGTCTTATTGAGGAAGAATGGTAGGAGAGGGCAGGAAAAGAGAAGATGCTTAATGTTTTATCTGCAGGGTAGTGTCTATTAAAAATCTTCTCCGTAATGCTTTTTCTCGTCTAGGGTGGGGAAAATAAACGTACGTGAGTGAGTGATTTGAATGAAAAACTGCAAAGAAAGGGTAAATCATTCTTCTCCTTACCACTCTTCTGCTCCATATTCCAACTCAAGACTTAAAAATACAAAGGGATGTTCCATGCATTTGCATGCAGAGGCAGATCTAAGGGAGGGCAAAGCTCCAAGTTTTGCAAGAAGCCTTACCTTGCAGTGGAAATCACTCCTCTCCTGCACCGTTTTAGCTAATCCTCACAGGGAAAAGCAACATCTTGGCGTTGCTTACTGGCTACAGCATCAAGGGAGAGGAGGGATTTACATGACAGGGGAAGGCTCCTTGCAACACTTAGAGCTTTGCCCTCCCTATAGATCCGCCTCTGTTTGCATGTAACATCTAGTTTGGCCCCAAGAGAAACTGCATTTCAACATTATTTGGATAGGAAGGTGGAATTTGGATTAATAGGAAGGTCCTGGACATTTCCTGTCTGATGTTTATGAGTCAGCACCCAGAGGTGGAGCTGTGTCATCCCACTCTGTAAACCAGTGACATTTACACAAACATTTCACATTAATGGCATTGCTCTTTCTCTTGTTTACATTTAGAATCTAATGCGTTTTGCTTTGCCTGTTAAAAAACACTGAAAGAGCAACCACTGTAAAATGAGCTGTTTCCATCTCGAATGCATTTCCTCTCTCTGAAACAATGCAACATAGCAGAAATATAATTAGTTCTCTCATTAACAGAAAAAAAAGTAAGGTATTTTTCACTCTCTTTTTTGTACATTTGCATTGGGACCTTACTACAACCGTTGACTTTCAAGCAACAGTAAGCAGGGTATATATTGTTTACTACTGGAGCAGAAATCTAGAGTCAATGAGTAATTATTAAGAGCTTTCCAGAATATTAGCTGTTTCAGTTGCTGCGGTGACTAGTGATGGAATAGTCCATTAGACATTTCTGTTTCTAGCAACTCCTCTGAATTGATTCTGATACGAAACAGCCAACCATTTTGATCAATACTGTAATTACTCTTATTGATGGATTGTTTTACAATGGTAGCCATCACTGCAGTGCGTTGGCTCAGGAGGCATCAAGCCTGTCCGCTGCATGGAGTAACGCACCACAAATATCTGATTCAAATCAACACATTATTGAGGCTGGGATGACAAGCGTGAAATTAATTGTTCCACTTCATGTAAGACCTGCATTCTTCTTTTGGGAGAGCAATTTGTTGCTGTTATGTATTCTTGGAACACTAGAGACCCAGTGCTGTGTTAGAGGTTCTTTTCCCCCCACCCACTCACACCAACTTTGTTTTACTCAGATTAACAACTATGACTTTAAAAATTGGCTTAGGTTGCAAAATTGTTTAGTATTCAACACAAAAAGAAATGTACCAACAGCGACAGAAAGTAAACATCTTGAGGCTGAAAACATAAAAGGTTCAGGATCAGTAATATAATGGGCAATATTATTTTCAAAATATTATTATTTATGGGCAAAGATCTGAGCCAAAATCTTTGAATACTTACGTATCTGTTTGTATTCTATCAAAAGTCACATGAACAAGCACCTCCTGCTTCACACATACCTGCAGTTGAGTCATCTAAAATATCAGCTCGGTATTGGCAGTCAGCAATTTGCTTTTTACTGGAGGGTATTTTTTTCTTTTATGATCAACTGAAGTAAACGTTTAGGGATGTGAGAAAATTCGAAACCAAGATGAAAGCACTAAGAATTGATTTCTGGCCTGATTGCTTTATTTAAATAGTTAAAATAATCTAGCTGAATTATTCCGCCAAGACTGCATCTTGGTAAAGAGCTGGTTTTTTAATACTCAGGGCCCAATCCTAAGCCCCATATCGCCGGTGGTATGTGCGTAAAAAAAGGTAAAGGTAAAGGTTTCCCCACGACCGAATGGTCTAGTCGTGACCGACTGTAGGGGGTGGAGCTCATCTCCGTTTCAAAGCCTGTAGAGCCGGCGTTTTTGTCCGAGGACAAGCTTCCGTGGTCATGTGGCCGGCATGACTCTACGCCGTAGTGCACGGAACGCCGGTTCCTTCCCACTGAAGTGGTCCCTATTTATCTACTTGCATTTAGGTGCTTTCGAACTGCTAGTTTGGCAGGAGCTGGGACAAGCAACGGGAGCTCACTCGGTTGCATGGTCTTGAACTCCCAACCTTCCGGTCGGAAAGCCCAGCAACGGCGGATTAACTTGCTGCGCCACCACGTCCCTTATGTGTATGTGCGTACCACCAGCTAAAAGTGTTGTGAACATGTGATACCATGCAAACAAGCACTGCTTGCACTGGGCTGGTGCTAGTCACAGGTGGTAGTAGTGGCTGGTGCACCAGCAGCACGGGCAGCCAGTAAGCGCTTTTTGGGGCAGGGAGGATGAATGTCTCCTTCCTCTGAAGAGACCCCAGTGGCTGTGCAGCTCTCACGGGAAGCAACGGCAGGCACTTTGGCACTGCTGCTCTAACAGGACAAGGTGATAATTTTCAATTGGTTTATATCATCATCATCATCATCATCATCATCATACTTGGATTTATATACCGCCTTTCTTAGGTCACCAGATTTCTCTAATGACTATAACTCAAGGCGGTTTACATGGGCAGACTTTATTCAGAAACCTGAAGGTTTTTACAATTTATACAGAAATGTTCTGTCTTTCAAGAACTACGCACATACGGATGGATATTTCTGGATTTAGTCCTTCTTTCTGGCCATCCGTTTGTCTTCTTGCTGGCTGATAAGTGGCTTCCCTGCTCCCACCAGAGAAGCGGCTGAACTTCGGCACAACTCCCCCTCACACAAGGCAGCCGAAGCTCAGCTGTTAATCAGCCACAATTAACGAGGTCTGCTGCTCACAGAGACTTCCAGCTGTCCCAAACTGGTGACCTTCAGATCTTCAGCTCTTATCTTCAGGCAAACAAAGGCATTAACCCTCTCGACTAAATCTTCTGCTCAAATCTCTGCATTAACCCTGCATTGACTAAATCTCTGCATTAACCCTCTCGACTAAATATACCGTAGTATTTTGTTGTTGTTTTTAAAACACCTGCTGTTTCAGACCTTACTGTAGAAACTATATTTTTGTGCCATGTTCATTGTTACCCTTATATTATAGCTCTAGATACGCCTCCTCTATGTGGGTGCATGCACGTACATAAGGAGATATTTTCAAATGAATCTTATTCATTCCAAATATATATTTACATGTTCTATTACTTCTGTCTATTCAAAAAAAAAAAACACCCCCAAACCCTGTGTTCAGCAATGTGATGCAAGTTAATTTCTATGCTAACCATTCTATAAGAAACAAATGAAAATGAGTAAAAATACCCCTGAACAATTGGTATAATGTGTAACTGCAAATGTTTCCACTTTTCCCCCTAAAAGATCCCTTTTGACTGCTGGACAAATGTATTGATTGAACACTTCCTCAATACTCTGGCTGAGTGTGGCAGTTAATAGGAAACCATAGGTATAAACTGGGATGAATATGAGTTGTCCTCTGCAGTGAGGAAATACATTTATTCTGCAGAAAGTCTTAAAAATTAGGGATGGATTATTTGCTGGTGCACACCCTGGGGAGATGTGTCGGCTGGTTCCATTTGTAAAGAAAATACCTTCCCAGATGCTTGGCTTGGTGTGCATCATGTTCAGTCAAGAGCCAGATTTGGGTCTGGTGATAAATTTGTACTAGCTTCTGTGTGGAATACCGTTCTGTGGAGTGCAAATTTGGAACCTATCATCTTTAGTGAAAAATCCTAGTTTTGAAAGAGGTCTCACTTTTTGCATTGCTTTTACATCACTGTTGATATGCATCTCATTTATATGAACATTTTGCAGTAGTATTCATACGGCAGTGACAACCCGTCGGTTAAAGTGTTTTTCTTAAATATAATTTGATAAGGGCATAATGTAAACATGCATCATAAATGCAGTTTGTAAAATGCTAATTAAAAATCAATGTAGTTTAAACACATTCTTTTCCCTCAGGTTTTTAAAGTGTAATGAAAATTGCTTTAAATTCAAGCAGTGGGAGCTGTTTGAATAAAAATGCTGTCATTAAATAAAATGCTGTCTTAGTGTGACATCTAAAGCTCAGGTGCATCAGCCGTGAATGGAAGGAAAATAAATGAAATTCAGCAGTATTTGGTATTAAGGACTCATTTAAATACACTCATTCAAAACAGATGAGTGAGTGCTATTGAAAATATCACTTAATACAACTCCAAAATGCATCAAGTCCATCTCTACTGTAGACTAAATTTTAAAGCATTTGTAAAGTGTCTATTTCAGGGTTTCCAGAACTTTTTAGCACCGGGACCCACTTTTTAAAATGACTGTCGTAGCCGACTAGGCAAACAAACAAACAAACAAACAAAAAACCTAGACAGAAATATTTTATTAATAATAACAACAAATTATTACTAATAAGGATACTGTGCTCCTGAGGCTGCTAGAGACCTTACATCTAGTATGTGTGTGCAGACATTTGCTACACTCTCACTAGAAATTTGGTTCAAGGCTGTTCCCCCAAATCTTTGCAGTTACTCCAGGATAACCAGAAGGCTGAACTGGAGAGCAAGATGGAGACTTCCAGGCCAGGCAAAAGGCTGAAACTATATTCACCTGCAATCTATGACATACCGATTACTAGAGAAAATTTTAAAATGTGACATTTTAGTTTGGGATTATGACCCTCATACCATAGGTTTGTCACGGCGTGCGCCCCAGTTGCCATACTGGGACTGGGAGGCACCCTAGTTGCCGGGAGTCTGGAACAGAAGGCCTGGCTGTGATAGCAGTGGCTCTCTAGTGGTGCACGGCTCGGCATTCCGGCGCTGAGGCGAAGAGTCACAGACACAAAGCATTGCCAAGATGAGACTGTATTGAAGTTCTCCGTAGTCAGATCCAAGGCAAGGTCACATACCAGAACATCAGTCAGATAGCAGGATGCAGCAGACAGATCTTGTACACAGCAAATGGTAACACAGTCGGACAGCATTTCCCCCTCCTTCCATATAACCCACACTGATATGGGGCAATGCCCTTCCTTATGTATTTTTGTGTTCCACACCACCAATCAGAGCCCTGCCTGGGGTCTCCATAGAGAACGTGCTGCCTGGCACGTCCTCACCTCTCCACAGCTGCTCTCATCGCTGCTCAGAGGCCAGCACACAGGTGTAAGTAATGGCTGGCCCCCTGCCACGGCTGTTGTTCCCAGAGCCAAAAGAGTATCTCAGGTCTGGACTCTTTTACCAGGCCTGACAAGGTTATCATTCTTTTTCTTTTTTTTTCTCTGCAAACCAGGCAGGGATGATTGCAAAGGTTTTGGTTTTTTTTTTAAGTGTTTGAAAAACCTTTCTAGACCCACCAAAAATCAATTCACAACCCACTGGTGGGTCCTGACCCACAACTTGGGAAACACTGGTTTATTTAAATGCAGCTCAGATTTATTGGAATTTTTAAAAGCTTCTCTAAGGGGTAGTTACGACATAGACGTATACTTTTCAAAAACTTGAAGGCATTATAGTAATGTGTCACTTTTGCTGCATCACAGTGTGTTTGGGTCAAGAAGAATTTGCAGACTTTTGAAACTTGTGCACCATAAAATGATGGTGCTCTCTTACTGCATTGATGTATCGAAAACTCTTAACTGTATGCACAGCTAGTGTATTATTTCAAATTTTGTTTTGGTATATGTTGTAGTATTGTTGCCAGAGAACTGTTGCCAATTTACCAGGTTGCCAGCTTACCAAAGCACAGCCATATTGCATAGTAACTTGTCTATGGCTGCGAAAATATGTAACTGTTTTCCATCTTTGCTCTCATTGTTCTCACATAGGCCTCACTTGTAATGTTCTCAATTCAATGTTGCTAACGTTCACAATTCAGGGCTGTTGGCCCTGTACAATAGATAAGGTGCTGGTTCAGGCTAGCAGAACCTTCTCCCTTATCAAAATTGTCACGGCATTCTCATGGCCCAGTTAGCTTAGAGCATCTCATGCTCCAGCCCCTATGATGTAATTTCTAACCAAGCAGGAACTTGGAGGAAGGAATAGGAGGGGGGAGTATATTAAAAGTTTACAATAAGTAGAAGTTTTGAATCATTTTAAACAGTGCTTGTAATGTATATATTTTTTGCCTTTCTCCCTGAGATTGGTTCGCCTGCGCAGGTGTAAATAAACATGAACCTAATACTCTCTCGTTTGGTTGTTTGCCTTTTTAAATGCAATCCCCACCACAGAAACCATACTTTGCCTATTTTCGGCAACAGTATCAAATCAATACTTGTGTTTGAGGGTGATATGGGTCTTTCAATACTCTATTATTTCAGTGGTTCTCAAACATTTTTGCATTGGGATCCATTTTTTAGAATGACAATCTTGTTTGGACTCACTGGAATTGATGCCATTAAGCTGAAATTGATGTAAAAGCTGGAAAGCGGCATCACAAAGCCGGAAAATTTTTGAGCACCCCACATACAACCAAATCAAATTAAGTATATTAAAAGTTTACAATAAGTAGAAGTTTTGAATCATTTTAAATAAATAAATATTAAACAAATATTTTGAATAAAGAAGAAACCTCCTAACCCTCCCAAGAAGTTGCTGATCTGTTTTTAAAAAATGCCCCAAACAGCCTAAACATCACACTTACCTGTTAAAAGTACAGATCTGTAACATTTCCCCAAATGTAGTCTAATATATTAAAAATAAATACACATTGAAATGAATGGGGACTTACCCAAAATTGACTTGCGACCCACCTAGTTTAAGAAACACTGCTCTATTTTAACTTTTTATTAGGCTTTACACTACTTTCAGTAATACAGGTATTTGAAGACAACTGTCACAATATTAAATGTATTTAAGATTATTTGCAGTTGAAAATAATTGTTTTTCAGCTGTTTCTAATTGAGCCTTTCTGTTGACAATCAGTGTTAAATGAATAGTATAATTGTCTTGCGAGTTTTGTGTAATATAATTTTTATTTGACACTCCATGAAGCTTTGATGTGGCATTTCTAAAGATATTAAGGGCCCAATCTTATCCAGTTTTCCAGCACTGATGCAGCCATGCCAACGGGGCATGCGTTACATCCTGCAGTGTGGGGGGGGGGCAGTCACGGCGGCCTACTCAAGGTAAGGAAACATTTGCTCCCTTACTTCAAGACTGCATTGCAGCTGCATCAGCACTGGAAAGTTGGATGGGATGAGGCTGTAAGATGGTAAATGTTTTTATTTTCTAGGCAATGAAAGATTGTATCTTCCACATATTTCTTTCTTAGAGATCGCTGCAGATGATCTTCTATGAGATGTATGCACATTTGATGACAAGATTGGGTAAAGAGACCATATTCGTTTCAGATTGTGGTCTCTTTTATATGGTATTTTAATGACTAAAACTCCAAGAGAATGTCTATGTTGTCATTACATTGTTTTCGTCAGATTTGTTATCAAGTCTTATACTAAGAAAATGGCACTCTGGTTACAGACATGTCATGTAGCGGGTACGTGGGGGTACGTGAGTACCGGTTCTTAGGATTAGGGCTGGCCCTGACCATTCGCCTGCCCACTTGTCGACTCCATCTCCGCTCCGCTCCGCCCCCTGCGACGTTTGAATTGCCTGCACGATTGAGTTGCCTGCACGTTCTCAGAGCCAGGCAGGCAGCGAGGGAGACCCGATGGTAACAGCAGCGTGAGCAGGTAGGCTGCCTGGGGCTCCCTCCCGAGGAGGCGCAGTGGTTCCTGGGGGGGGATCGGTAGCCCGCACGGGGGTGCTGTGGAATACTGTTGCAACTGTTGGGTCAGTTTAAAGCAAGGAAGACAGATCTACAGCTCAGTCAACAGCAAGCAAATTAGCTCCTCCACTTCAGGTCTTTGAGAAATCATAAGACTTCAAAAAGTTAGCAAGCACGAGCGGATGTCTCACAATCAAGACTTGCCAAGATGCAAGTATTGGAAGCAAGTATTTAAATGCTGGAAACAGCCTTTCTGATCACACAGAACACCTTCAAGATTCCTGCTTGCCAGTTTTGTTTTTGCTTCTCTGTCTGATCTACGTTTTAAATAAAAGTTCCCCCTCCCTCCCCAAGTGAGGTTTAAACAAGCCTCCCATGCTCAGCTTAGGCAAGGTTGAACAGCTCCTAGGACCACTGGCAGTTTGTAATCTGAAATAAAACCTTCAGGGCAGTCAGCGTCAATCTTGATAAAGGTTGATAAAGTTATTTCCAGAAAGAGAGGGGATAGCCCACTTGGGCTATCCTGCTTCAATTGGCTCCCTGCTGTGCTCCTTTACCTGAGCCTCCCCTAGCAGACTGCAGCCCTTCCCTCAAGCTTAGGCTTCGTACAGCATCAGGAGCAGGTCTCCCTCTCCAGCTGCTCTCCTTTTGGTTCAAAGCACCATTGCAGGCTTTTCCAGGCACAGGAATCTCAAACCTCTCCCAGGTGGATCCAGCCTCCCCCCTTCTAACATCCCCAAGCCTTCTGACCTGATCAGCTGCTTTTTCTCAAACCTTGCCACTTTTCTCCAGCTCCTCACAGCTAAGGTCCAGGTTTTCCCTCTTTCACCTCAACCACGTGCGGAGCAGAATGCAAAGAAGCCCTGTATGCCTGCCCCTTGCTCCCTTGGGTGTGGAAGCTAGGCAGTTGAAGCCTCCAAGGAGAGGCTTAGCTCCAGGGCTAAGTTTTATCAGACCCACTGCTTTGTTCATTTACATAATTAAAAGATTTCCACTTTACCCCCAGCTGCTTTCCACTACACACTAGAGAGTCCCAACTCACAGTTTGAACACCCCTGTGTTAATAAGTGGTTTCATCCCAGGAAGTTGAGTAGTCCCAATCACAGCCCAAGAAAAAACGTGCAGAGAAAGGTTTGGCATAGCTGATTGGCTGAAATTAGTTTTTGCATGGCCAATCTGCTGCTCTAAGGCTTGGTAGGCAGGCTGTACCTATCCATTGAGCCATTCTCTGCAGGATCAGAGCAAGGATGTTGGATAGCTGGATAGGCCATGACGTCACAGACTTGAAGCCATGGATTTACTAAAATGGCTGACTGAATCATTGCCGCGAACGACGAGGTTTGCCGCCGGAAGGGCTCTCTCGCTCGCTCGGCGCGCGTGTGAAAGTTAATTTTAGGGGGGGTGAGTGTAGAAGTTTAAAAAAATACTCTTAATAGCCTAGAAGTAAAAAAGAATTACTCTCCTATTCACAACTACTTGTGTTATGAAGAGATTTTAATGTAATATAATTACGCGGAATTAAACCTTGGAATTGCATATTAACTCATAATATGGTTACCACTGATGTTTCTCCACGATCACACGTTGTTATTTTGGTAAGTTTTTACTTCAGGAGTAAACGATTCAGCCCTAAACATCATGCGAAAACCCATTGGAAATGCTTGGAATGAGCAATGTTTTGGACATACTGTCATGGCCACTAAGGAGTCAATGCGTTCCCATTCATTCTAAAGGAAGGGCCTAGCCCTGGATCAGAGCAACCGGACCGAGAAAGGCTCTGGGGGTTTCTGCCTGCCCTCAGAACTTTTCTCACTGGGAATGTTTGATTAAAAGGTAATGCAGCTGGTCTGAGCATGCAGGACAGGCCGGGACAGAATGCAAAACCAGGTGGGACCCTGGGACAGTGTTGGTAAACGGGGAAAATCCCGGTCAAATCGGGACACCTGGGAAGCCTATCCATACTCTAATATTACATATTTCTGGATTTTAGATAAATCTTTGGTTTTGTTGAGGTGAGTTCTTTCTTGGTGTGTTTTGACAATAGCAGATTATAATTTCTAGTAATTTTGTTTCAATAATGTGAGTTCCTCAGTAATTCAAAAAGGGAAGAGAACAATTCCTTAGACTTGAGGCAGGCAACCGTTTACTGCAATAGATCAGATTGCCCTTATGGATTATGCTATACTACTTATTTGCTGAGTCTTTGAAATACAAAAGATGCTCCTATTGATCGGTCTGCATCTGAATTAACATAATCTGCTTTGCTCTCAGTCCAGCATATGATTTGTGATCATAGAGGTTTTATCTGTTTCATCAGATGGAGTCAATTCTCTTTCCCTTACAATGCTAAGGTAGGTCCCCTCTGGCAGACTCAGCTTTTGTTCTGCTTGATATATATTTTAAAAAATTGTAAACTGAGGAAATTCAAAGATATGCTCATTTGATAAATTTACTTCTCACACTGAGGAAAAAATATCCATATGAAATGCATGTGAGGAAAATCTTAAAGGCATAAGCTTTTAAGAAAAAGAAAAATAAGAAATCATTGCAGATAGGTTTACCGGGGGGAATAATGGGAATGCTGGGCCCTGCCTGGTATTTAAGATAAATTTTACTTGGAAAACAAATCTAACATATAGAGAACAAAAACATTTTTTAAATTGAATGAATTCATTCAGTTTCTGACTGAAATTCCCTGGAGATAATGGACATCCCAAACTTCACTTTATTAGAGACTGTTTTGAATTAGGTAAGATATACAATTGATTATCCAGCTTTTCTCTTCATCTTTTAAAAACTGAGGAATATAATTTAACTGGCTGACATTGATGAAGAATCTTATAGAATGCCTTGGAAATAAGCAGAAATCAATGTTGGACAGTGCAGAAGTGTGTAAAAGCACTTAATTCTGCCCCTGCTTTCAAACTGGGAAACCCCATACACACCATGTGCCTTGAGGCCAAGAAGAATGCCCAGCTCCTCAGTTTCTTTTCAGTCAGCACCTCAGCATCATCATCAGGAATACTCATTTTTGGTCCCCTCAGTTGGCAAAAAGAAAAGATTAAAAAACAACTTTTACCTCAGTTTATAGTCATATGTTTGAGTATTTATATTTGTTTTGTTTGTTTTCAAAGAAAACCCAGAAACCAATTTTTTGTTCTTCCCCACTCCGCCATTTGGTGAGCACAGTCACTTCTGAAAAAGTGCCTGATCGTGACTCCTGCTTTTCTGCCTGGGAGAAAATCACACTGTGAACATTTGTGTCCACTGCAAGTAGTTCTCTAGTTAAACCAGAAGTCTCCAGACTTCTCAGTATGATGGCCATAACAAATATTTTACAGATTTTCATGGGCCATAACAAAAATCAATTTTATGAATGAATGAATGCAATTGAAATAAATGAATATGTTTTACTTGGAATATGTTTACTTGGAAATATGATTCAGAACAAAAGAAATTTTTTCACTTCATTTACAAAAAAGCAATGCCATGTTTAAACTGAGGCATTATATATAATCAGTAAAAATGGCAAATATTTTAAATTGCTGCGGGCCAGATAAAATCTTGTGGTGGGTTGGATTTGGCCCCTGGGCCGTAGTTTGGAGACCCCCGGTCTAAACAAACAAGAAAGAACCTTTTCCACTGTCTCTGTGGTGGGATGAATTTGCGTGTCAGTACAACAAGGGAGAAGTGTTGATTTATGGAGGCATAATGGTCCATGGTTGAGTAATATGCAACAAAATGCATATTATCAATGTTGAAATGCATGCAGCCCCAGTGTACCACTTATATAAAAGACAACTGTGAATTGTAGATTCCACTGAGAGGCTTTGCTTGCAATATAAGCCTCAGAAGCTTGGGTGGTTTTTGATGCATCTCTAGGCCCAATGAAATTGCAGGCCCATTATTTTCAGCTTCTCGTCGCTAAATGTGCTTGGAATGAAACAAAGCCCATTGAAAGCTACCTTTATTTATATATTTATTGTAGTTTACACTCTTTTGAGGCAGGTTTTGGAAGCTAATGAGTTCTGTTTCACTGGTCACCTTGTTGGAAGGAGGCCATCTCTTTTTAAAAGGCCACTGCTCTTTTGCATACATTAATTCATTTAAATGCAAATGAGATCCTGCCTATTGTCTACCACCAAGGCTAGAAATCAGTCAGGGCTATTAAAAATTGACTAAGTGGCAAACTTAGTTAATGGATGCAGTTTATTAATTTGTAAGCCCAGTGTGGATGGATTTTGCTTCTTTGTTTAATTCATGATGAAATTAGATGGTTACCTTGTAGACACTAAAGACAGTAATACGATTATAGTCCTTCGTGAAATCATAGTGTTACAGACAATTTTTAAAACAATGATTCATGTTTCAGGTGGCTGTTTTTCACTGGTATGCCATAATGAACTAAAGTTTTGTAATCAGACACATTTTAGAACGGTATATACCTATTTGTTGAGAACTCATTCTGATGTTTTGTTACCTAAAAGGTACATGATGATTCTCTGTGGGTATTCTCCCCCCTCCATTGTTTGACTGTGGAAAATGTTGTAAAGGCAGAACTATCATGAATACTTGGGAGTAAGCACCATTTTGCTTGTTCAGTGATCCATGCCTCTGAATAAACATGCACAGGATTGGCCTGCAAAGTTGCAATCCAAAATTCATCTCCCAATTTCCTTGAAACATAATTACAAAAGGGAGTGGTTGGAGGTCAGATTTCTGATTGGTAGACACTCCCCACGGGCGATCTGAGGCTCCTGCAACCCTGATCGCCGCCGGGCGCCCTCCAAGGGAGACAGGCGGGATTGCATTGGCTGAGCCCACCCCCGAGAAGCCTGGGCGAGCCTGAGAGTAGCCGGCTGCCTCCCCCCCTCCCCAGGAGATGGAAGGGGCAATCCTGGGAAGGGGCGAAGGGGGTGGGGCAGTCAGGAGAGCAGGTGGTTTAAGGCCGGGAGCAGCCTGTGATGAGGCAGTCTGGCCGTGGCCGGGCTAGGGGGAAGGTGCGACCAGTTGCCTCTCCTGGCTCGAACCCCTTGCCGTTGCCAGGAAGAAGGGGACCTGGGTGGTGCAACCCTCCTTTTCCCACAGACCCGCACTGAGGCTAAGCTGTGCCCACTGGCCTACCCCAGGCTCCGCCTGCCCCGCCTTGCTTGGACTCACCCTCACTGCCACCTCCAACCGAGGGTCCGCCCGGGGGAAACATGATAAAATTATTACCTTCCTGGCATGTGGATCTTACCAATAGAGGTCTAAAAAACCACCAGAAAACAAGCTGTACCTGTGGCAAGGGAGGAGAGAGTTTGGTTCAAATGAATGAGTACAGGAGAAGTGGCCCAGCCTGCTGCCGTGATGTCTCTCTCCCAGTTATATTCATGGAAGGTGTGTATTATGCAAGTAAAAAGAGCTGTAGTTCAGGGATGGCTTCAGAGCTTGGTCAGATTGGGTACTGGCTTAAGGCCCACAGCTATCATCTATCAGAGGCTGGTCCATTAAAGCCCACCCCAGATTCCTGTATCAGGAATGCAGAGCCATTGGGGTGCAGTGGTGCCCACTGGGCAATAGGAGAATGAGTTTGGGGTATCACTCTTAAAAATGATAACCTATAGCAACCCACTAGACAAAAAATCTAGAAAGACATCATATTTTATGCAGTATTAATTAATAATAATTGGGGTCTTGTGCTCTTGAGGCTGCTAGAGACACATATAGTATGTGTGTGTGGACATTTGCTAGACTTTCCCTAGAATTGGAGTTCAAGGGCTGTTCCCCCAAACCGTTACCCAGGTAAGGCTAAACTTGTACCCAGAAGGCTAAACTGGAGAGCAAGATGTGCAGTTAGGGACTTCCAGGCCAGACAGAAGGCTGAAACTGGGTTCACACTTTATCTATGGCATGTTAATTGCTAGAGAAAATTGGAAAATGTGACATTTTAATTTGGGGGTATTACCTCATACCACAGATTAGCTAACTATTTTCCAGCTAACCATTTTCTTTTGCAAACAGGGCAAAAGTGCTTGTAAAGTGGCTTTTTTTCCTCCAAAAACATTTCACAACTCCCAACAATATTGGCTCATGACCCAGTGGTGGGTCCCGTTTTGGAAACGTGTGTGTGTGTGTGTGTATTGTGTGTGTGAATCTTCCTCCCAAATATAAATATTTTAATCTTCCTTCCAAATGATGAGATTTTTACCACACATGAAGTGAAGATGTAAAACAGACATTTGCATCTACCTAGAGAGAACCTTTAAATTGTCCTCCTGCACTCCAAGAAAGCCCAGATAAACTAACAGCATCTCGCTCTGTGATAACTACCATTTTGGTTGTACATTTGGTTGTGACAAAAATGTTGGCAGTGTTCTCAGAAATCTACACAAACACGTTGGACTTAATTATTTGGCAGCTTCCAGTGTTGAATAATAATTGCGGTGACTGGACATTCTGCTGGCGGTCTGTGGAGAAACTGCCGAGTTTGCGCAGCATCGATGAGAACTGCCAGAGGCACACATCTGTTTGTGCAGTTCTAGTTCAGTAGTTTAAGGAATGAAGTATCACCTCATTACAGAACTGCCATGTATGAGTGAATTTGTGGAGCTTGCCCTCCTCGCAGTCAGACAGTTCTAATCTTCTCGCAACCCACAGTGGCAGCATGGAGATGAAATGTTAAGCTTATCAGGCCTCATCTGTACCATCACTTACTTAGTTAAACCCAGGCCATCTATTACTCTGTCATTTCTTTGTTCCCGAGGTGCCTGAATGCGGAGAGCTAATGCTGAGAGATACAAGATATCCTCAAGACTTCAAAGTAGAATAGTTTAGGGTGCAAAAAAAGAAAGCAAGTTAGAAGCACAGTGTGATGTTTAAGCATCTTTTTCCTCCTCCAAAATCGAAAAATGTTGTACTGTATGTATATTGAGTGTATGTTATTCTGCCTGTTGTGAAATGAAAAACGTCATTTCATGAGAAGGAACGCATTGTGAAATATGTCATTGTACCAGGGAGAAAAACAAAGCTTTAAGGATATTCTGTGTTATTGTTATATTTTGTATTTTATGTTATATTCTGAGTTATTTTGTTCTTTTGGTTCAGAGGCACTGAATATATAATTTGTTACATATTTAGTGGGTGCATTTGAGGAACATATTAAATAGCTCAGAATGGAATGTTATCACAGTCATGAGCTCAAGACTTTTTCATGCCAAGTTAAGTGAATTTGGGACTCAAGCTACATGTTCGACAAGAGCTATGTGTAACATTAGTCCCATGTCAGGTTCTTTGTTGCAAAATACTTGGGATAGGGAATGCTTTTCAGCTTCAGAAGATGCAGTATGGGGGGGGAATATTTTGATCTTCCTTTAGAATATGAGTTAAAGAAGAATCGGGCCCTTCTACTCGGCAATGGGTCTCCTTGGATCTGTACCTGTGTTTGAATGGGCGCAGAATCAAGGAGGCCCGGCTCTGAAGGGGGTTCAGGATGTGGCGACAGAAGCTGCCACTATCCCTGCCCCCTCAAGGGTCCGATCCTGCCCTGCCCTGCCCTGCCCAGTTCTTCCCACTCCCCACCTCCCCGCTACTTCAAATCTTCTTACCATTGTCTGGCGCTGCTGGAGCTCTGGCTGATCTCCTACTTGGCACTGTGTCACCTTTGGCAATCATAGGGCTTTAACCCCGGATGAAAGAGTTGGAGGAAATTTACCAGAGTTTGGTTGCAATCCCACACACATTTACCTGTAAGTAGGTGTTATTGCACTTAACAGCACTAACTTGCATTGAAAACTTATACATTGGCCATTGTGCCTGAAAACATAGAAAATACATAATATTTATAAAGCTGGTAGCAGAAAATGGCAGCATTCTTATGCAACCAAAATAAATGTCTGTTTTATGTGTATGCTTAATGTTACAAAGTGGTGGGCAGCCCAATCCTATTCAGCGCTGGCACAGAAGGGCCTCACGGCCCATGCCATATCCAGCGCTGAAACTGAGCATCCCAAAGCATGTTCCTTGCTTAAGGATATGGTGGAGGCCTCCTCCATCGTCTCAGGCCCATTCTAATAGAGCCTGAACTGCCCCATCCTTGCCCCATCCCACTCCCTCACTGACTCAGTTCCACCCTCACCTCTGCCTCTGCACTACCTGCTGGTGACCACGGGATGGCGCAGGGCATCTCACCAGTACCTGTTGCTCACAAGTCATTGCAAATATGGCACATTTGTGACGACTAGTGTTGGGGCAGGAGCCAGTGTGTGCAAGGTCAAGTGTTATTAATGAGATATTTCAACTTCAATTACTACTAAATTAAGTAATTTGCCTTCATACAGCACAAGCCTAAACTTGTTACTCAGAAGAAAATGCCGGTATGTTCCGTGAAATCCACTCCTTAGAAAGCAATTTTAGAATTGCAGCCTTAATTACATTTGTAAAAATATTATGTTGAAAAAAAATCTCTTTTACATGTGGTGACAAACAGCTCCAATATTACTTGTGAAGTACAAAATCAAAGAAAGTGGAATGATTGGAAAATGATTCAGTGTAGTCAAATTAAGAAGTTGTCAAACTTCAACAACGGGGGCCAAACCAGGAACCAGAAGACGGCCAAATATATTTTATCCACATTTGCCCTGTTCACATGTAAAGCATCAGTGGGTGGGTCTGTTCTTTGTTTGTTTGTTTTGTTTTTAATGTTTTATTGATTTTCTTTTTTTAAATTATAAATTGCAGAAATTGTTTTATTTTTCACAGAGTTTTGTAGATTTTGGAGTGGTTTTTTTTTTTTTTTAAACAACACATTTATACATGGATTTACCCGTCCATTTTAAAAAAAGCTTTCCAGCTCTAATAAAGATCAGGACAGCACTCATAAAAACATAAAAAGGCATTCTGATCGCTTAGGTTTGGGGTGCCACAAGGTTCCATTCTATTCCCCATGATATTTAATATCGACATGAAGAAGTCATGGGGTAGGGTGCCATCAGTATGCTGATGACACCCAGCTTTATATCTCCTTTTCTCCAGAATCTGAGGGGGCAGTTGAGGTTGTGGACGGTTGTCTGGAGTAGAGGCAGTTGGGGGCTAGATGTGGGTGAACAAGCTGAAATTGAATCCTGATAAGAGAGAGGTTCTCCTGGTCTGGAAATCCACAACTCAGGTATTGGACTATTGTCCTGCTCTGAATGGGGTTGCACTCCCTCTGAAGGAGCAGGTCTGCAGCTTGGGGTTTCTCCTGGATCCGCAGCTGCTCCTGAAGTCCCAGATGGCAGCGGTGGCTAGGGAAGCAGTGGCAGCTAGGAATAGGGCCTTCCCTATGGTGGTTCCTCGTTTATGGAGTTTTTCCCTTGGAACTAAGAACATGCTACCTCTCTTGAGATGCAAGGCCTTCTTATTTCCAAAGGCATTTGAGTAAGACAGGTCATAGATTGATTTAATGTCATATGTAGTTTGACTCTGGTTTAATTTTCAGTAATTTATTCCATGAAATTTATTTCATCACATACCCAAACAAAAGGAGAGTAACCAGTTAACACAGATAATAATTACTAAAGTTGTATCATTCATGTCTGCATATTTATTTAATTTAGCTTGTTCATTGTTGGAGTGTATTGTACTGCAGAGGGGGAGAGAGAGAGAGAGAGAGAAATTCTGGTCTTAGGACTTCAAGATCGACAACTTCTTTTTCTATCAAATTTGTTTCTTGGGATCCAATCTAGGGGCAGAATGTTCTATTCCTTGGTGATCTAGAGACTGAGATAATAGCTTGTGCATGACCATGACTTGGGTTTTGTTGTTGTTGTTGATGAAGGAACATCTATTTTTCCCTCTGTTAACCACAGAAAGCCATCAGCTGCGATATGAACACCTTGTAAAAGTTAAATGGTGCAGTAACAATTTTAAATTCTTTGGTATTATAGTGTTTTGCTGTTCAGTGCAAAAAAAAAATTATATAAAGCGAAATGAAAACTTCCATGCATGCGGCACTGAAACTTTCATTTTATGCATAGTATTTGGATAGATGTTTTAAAAAATGAACCTGCAGACTGGTTTTTAAAATGGTCAGTGCTCATGCCAGGTTATGTCCATGGTGCTCTCCCCTTTACTCTCCTAATGGTGTGGTGGGTTCTGCCTTTGTAACCAGTACTGAGCATATTTACATAGCCCACGGCCATTGCTTGATTTGGCCTGGAAATGGCTTATATTTAGAGGTGGGTGAAAACAGTTGTATTTTTTAATGGATTTTGGTGGTGTTCTTATATAAAAAAAAAAAGGCCGAAAGTAGTGTTATGTATGTGTATTAACATTTTAATTTTAAAGCATTTTTATCATAAGTAATCATTGTCGTATAGGTGGTATATATGTGGTTTATGCCTGTGGTTGTCAGCAGACATAGCCACAGATGTAAAATACTCCCCGCCCCCAAATAGCACAACTACATTGTGAGTTACTTGAATTAAACTTCCAGGAACCATTTCAGATTTGCATGCTACTTGAATGAACTACTACAATGAACCTAATGCTGTCAAACACAAAGGAGACATTTAAGAAAACATGGAAAAAACAAAGAAAAAACACACACCACTATACACTATACACACCACTATAGCAACTCAAGGAAGACATTTACTTACTGGTGAGTAAATGCAAACATGTAGCTCAGTTTTGTTTTTCATAGGGCTTGATACTTTTTTTCAGGTTGGAGGAGGGCGACTTCCCTCTCAAGTGTTTTTTGGGTCCTGTGTTCCAATCAGGACCATTCTGGTGGCATTGCGTTCCTCTCAGCTTGCCCTTTGAAACAGTGACTCTCAATTCCTAGAAGCATTTAACATAACAATGTTTTTTTGTGTTTGAGGGAAATCTAGACAAAGGTTTTGAAGAATGATAGCTCTCAGCTCCTAGATGTTTAAGATGTGAATGCAAAGTAAATACAAACAGCTTTTCTAATCTAAGGCAAATGTTAATATTTTTGTTGTTCTTAAATGTTTATAATCTGCATTTAACATTTTAAACATTTTGGTTTTTAAAAAACGGAAAATAAAAAACGTAACTCCATCAGCATTTCTTAGGGCACAAGCCTAACCAACTTTCCAGCACCAGGGCAAGCGGCTCTGAGGTAAGGGAACAATATTCCCTTGCCTTGAAGAGGCCTCTGTGATTGCCCCCCAACTGCAGAATGCAGCACATGCCCCATTGGCACAGCTATGTTAGTGCTGGAAATTGGTTAGAATTGTACCCTTAGGGCCAAATCCTATCCAGTTTTTCAGTGCTAGTGCAGAGATGCCAAATGAGCATACACTGCTTCCTGTGCAGGGGACAGATGGACAGACGACAGGCCTCATCAGTATAAGGGAATCAGTTTGTTCCCTTACCTCAGAGCTGCATTGCCCTTGCCCTGCTGCTGAAAAATTGGATAGAATTGGGCCCTTAATCTTTTGATAAAACATGTTAAAGATTTTATCAAATTTTAATATTTGTTTAGTATTCTATGACACTAATATTTCAATTGTAAAAATCAAGTGTTAGAGAGAGAAAAAGCTTAGTTCTGTGGGGTAGACCAACTTCTGAGGACGTGGAATGAATTACACCCCTCCCCCCCAAATTAAATGAAATCCATTATTGGGTTCCCAATATTGTCACAATACAATGGTGTTTCCAGTGCCCTCGGGAGAAGAGCAGGATAAAAATCGAACAAATGAATAAATAGCTGTCACTGACCGGGTCATGCTCACAGTCTCTTTGAAAACAAAGACATTTTATGTGATCAACTTGTGCATTTTGTTTGTTTAGCAAATGGGGGATACTAGGCTTAATTCCTGCTAGTGCAAGCTGTTTTCTTCACAACTTTTTTTCTTTCACAACAGTATTGATTTGACTGTTCATAGTGTTCTTTTCTCCATTTTTAAAGATGGTGCTCTTTAAACCATACTTGTGTATTTGTTCCCAAAAGTTTATTGGCCAAGCAACACACAGCATTTACTTAGCATCTTATGCAGCAAAGCCAGAATTTCCTGAAAAATGTATGTCTGTAAATTTATGTTAACTTTTGGTAAGGCTATTGCGAGACATAATTTTCTTTCTATTTTATCTGCTGCCCATCTGCCATTTTGTTGGAAATACAACTTCCTTTCTTGCATTGTGATGCTAGCAGAATTAAATGTGAAAAAGTGTGGACATTGCCTATTAAAATCTCAAAAACCCAAGAAAGATTACAGCAATGGTTCTCAAACCTTTTAGCATTGGGTCCACCTTTTTAGAATGACAATTTGTCCAGGACCCCAGAAGTGATCTAATGGCCAGAAGTGCGTCGTTGTGATGCCAGAGCCTGCTGCTTTCCTAAGTATGCAGCAATAAGTTGGGTTATTTCTCAATCATTTTCCAACAGCAGAATGAATTAGAAAGAAAAAAAACCTGTTTGCAACTTCGAAATGAGCAAACTAACCACACGGCAACCCCCCTTTCTAGTATCCCACCTTCCCATGTTTTCAATATGGGTGCTTCACGACCTACCTGAAATTGGCTCGCGACTCACTGGTGGGTCCCAACCCATAGTTTAAGAATCACGTGCAGTGCATGGGCCCAATCTTATCCGTACTTCTGCCAATGCAGTTATGATGCAGCCCTGAGGTAAGAGAATAAAAGTTCACTTTTGTTCCTGATTCCTCCCTGATTTCCCCTTCACCACAGAATGTAGCACATATACCATTGGGACAGCTACATCAGGGCTGGAAAATTGGATAGGATTTGGCCCTGTGTTACTTGATTGCCTGGCATCGCTTTTGATTTCTCCACATCAACAGACAATGCAGATTAAAGCCCAATTCTCTATATGCATTTTCATGACAATAAGTTCCATTGAACTCTGAAACTTCTGAGTAAACATGCATAGATTGGGCTACACATTATAGGCAAAATATGCCAATTTTCCTCAGGGTGTAATCCTAAGTAGCGCAGGAGCAGGCGGATGGGTAGGCCTGCGCTGCATCCTAACACCAATTAGGATTGCGCTGGAACTCACTACAGGGTAAGGAGATATTTTCCCCTTGCTCTGGGGTAAGCCAGAGCCGGGCTGATGGGGCCCTTTGGATCTGCATGTGCTGTTTAGCAGGTGCAAGTCCAAAGAGCTTGTAGCGGCCCCACTTGGGGCAGCACGGCCCAGGGACAGGGGTTTGGATCCAGATCCCAGCTTCTCCCCCCTCCATGGGCTGCCCCGCCTGCAGGAAATGCCCTCCCTCTTCCCTGTTCCACCTTCCTCCACCCCCGCCAAGAAAAGCCCCTGCGCATTCAGCGCTACTGGGCTGATGCCTACGTCAGCCCAGCGCCACTTGTGCTGGCATGAATGTGCATTACGCCACTTTCATGACTGCGCTGGGCCAACATAGCAGACGCGCATCAGCCGAATGGACAATTTGGATAGCTCTTCACTGATATAATTTGTATAGGCGGCATAATGCTGTGTTTTGTAAAAATAATGTGTTTTCTTGTCATAGTATTTGTCTCTTCTATTTTTTATTTTCATACGCAGAGTATAAAGAACAGTGCCCTGATTTGCATAGGTCTCTGGACTTGGCCAGCCCATGACCTCCAGATTCCTGAGGTGGCATGCCAAGTAGTGCCCCCCTTACCCAGTGATGTGCCATCCTCTGCTCCTCCCACTCGCCAATGTTCTAGCTTAGCACTCCCCTCTGCAATACATTTCCTCATTTTTCTGCCCCCCTCTTCACATCCAGGAAGGAGAGAGGTAGTTGTGGTTCCTGGCCCTTGTTCTGCCCTAGGGCCAGGAACACCAGTGCTGACCCCTCGCCTAACCCAGAAGTAATTGCAGTGATGCAGTGGGTACTTCCAGCACCCACTTTTTGGCGAAAGCAAAAAAAGCAGGCACCATTCTAAATGGCAGCCCCCTTCTCCCATTCTTCTGGGTGGTCTGGAACTGCTCGGATACTGGCTGCTTGCAGCCAGCATCAGAGTGGTTCCTTCTGCCCCAGTGTGAGGGCAGCTGCTTTCTTCCCCCTTTTTTAAAGAAGAAGAAGGCTAGAGCGGGGTGGAACCGTGCCAGTGCTGGCAGCGAGCAAGCAGCCAGTATCGGCAGAGTTCTGAACCACCCGGCAGCAGATCTGGCACCCAGGGCTTTTGCCCTCCAGGTCTGCCACTGGAGAAGGAAAATATGCGAAGGCAAGTAGGCAGACAGAGATGGTGCCCGCTACCAATATATTGCTTGGAAAAAAACACTTCAGATGGCCTCATGGATGGACTGGCACTGGACAATGGAGTCGTACTAGCTTTCTAAAAATCCACTTTATATATGATGAAGTAACTACAAATGAACACAGAAAACATTGTGCTCCAGGCCAAGAGTTTGACAGCCTTTCTGCTGATTCTTTTTCTGAACAGAAGCGAGATGGGGTTCTCCAAGTGATTTGGGCCATATTGATTTGTACTGTGATGATTTTTGGCAGCAGATTCTAGCCTGCCATTCACATTAGTGCAGTTTCTAGCTGACAGAACAAGAGAGATACAGCTCGCCAAGAAAACTGGCCTAAAACTTTGCACTCATCTAAGTAACCATTGCCACTTGCTTTTAAGAATTAAAAAACCTCAGTGAAGATAATGCCAGTTCCTGCAGTGGCAGAGGGGAGGCAGATGGGAGATGTGTGCATTGCTTTTTTTGATTGATTATAATACCGTCTGATATAGTAGGTGTATGATATTTGTTGGAGGCATGGTAAGTTGTAGATTATTCATCTGCTTCCTGTAGCAAAACTGAAAAGAGCTACAACTTGAATAATGAGCTTTGGCTGTTTCCTTTGTGTATTAGCCGTTTCCTTAATTAGATTTCAAGCTTCATCTCCTTCATATTTAACTGAAAAGTGTAATAAAAAAATGTTTGTGGCATGTATGTGCTAACTGCATTGAGAATCAAATAGCAATACTTGAATGTTACCAGTGTCACCAATATGTTAAGAACTTTAGAACTGTGTATTTTATAGTTCGGGGTGGCCAAACATGCTTAATTTAAGAGCCACATACAATACACTTCAGACAAAAGTGCCACAAAAAAGATGTTCAAAAGTTGCATTTTGTAAGAAGCATCGGAGAGGGGCAGGGGAGGGTACCAGTGGGAAGACTGGCCTGGCGATAGGGGTGGGACTGGGCCGGTCTACATAGGCTGGATCCAAACCCTGCCCCTTGATTGGTTGGCCTTCACCAGGCCCCTGGATTTGTAGCAGTGATTTCGCTGGCACAGATCCAAGGACCCCTGTTGGGATGGCTGCCATGCAACACTGGGTATGGGTAAGGGGAATTAATTCCCCTTACCCTGAGTTGTGCTGCAGCCTGTCTGAACCCAGCATTGAATATGGGGCAGGCCAACTGGCCTCCCTGTTCCAGTGCGGGTTAGGACTGGGCTGATAGTAAATTCTTGCTATCTGTGTATTCCATTTCCACAGATTCACTTATCTGTGGTATCAACTCACATCATGCCATCCACTGCTTGTTTTAGGCTCTCTGCGCCATTCTGAAGCTATCTGCTTCTTGCATTAATGATTAGGGGCCAAATCCTACCCAGCTTTCCAGGACTGGTGCCTACAGGGCATATAATACACTGCAACCTGCAATAGACAGCAGTCATAGAGGCCTCCTCCAGGTAAGGGAACATTTGTTTCCTTTTCTTAGGGCTGCATTGTGGCTACACCAGCACTAGAAAGTTGGATAGGATTGGGTCGTCGGCTAGCTACTCCTACCTCTAACCCCATTGATTCCCTGAATTTTCCAGGAACCCCAGCGGATAAAGGGAATTGACTGTAAGGTGTAACATGCTTAGGGTCAAACAAGAAGTTTGGTAGATATGTAGTAGATGCATATAGTAGTCTCTGGATCAGAGGTCTTCAAAGTCCTACTCGGACTTTGAAGACTTTGTAAGTGCTTGCAGGGTTGTGGGGGGAGGACCCAGGAGTGCTGTAGCTATCTCAGCGCTGCGGTCATTTAGGGACGTTTGCCCTTACTTGGAGGTTTGAGGGTGTCCCAAAGGGTTGGGGGAGGCGGTGCTGCCATGTCCGCAGGCTTCCCTGATGCTGAAAATAGCTGTAAATTCAGAGCTTGTTTCCTGTATCGATGGAAGTAAGCTTCGACTTTACAATGGTGCTGTTTTCAGCCTCAGGTGGCAGCTGGCCTCCTCAACCCTTTGGGACACCCCCAGGTAGGGCAAATGCCCCTAAATGAGATTGCTGTGACGCTCCTGGGTCCTCTCCCCAATTCTGCAAGCACTTACAAAGTCTTCAATTACTGTGGCACTGCCAGGCAGTAATTTCTTGGGCCAATCCCCGTAAGGGGAAATGGCCTATTTTTGTGCTCAGTGGTGGGTTGCAACCATTTGAAGAGTGCTGCTATAGATGTTTTCAGAATAAAAAGCATGGGTGGAAGCCCTTGTGCTTCAACAACGAAATGGCAGGGACTGCTTAAACTCTCCTCCCCATAATAATATTTTTTTTCTGCTCAAAATTGCTGCCAAGCTTTATATTAGCTGTAATTGAACATACTGGAAGTAGTTGGTGTCTAGTTCTTGTCTTTACATTCCTAACATTAAGGATTAAAGTTGAAGTTTTTATTTCTCATGCCCTTTATCAATTCTTTAAGGAGCCACATGTGACATTCAGCCATCTTTTTGGAAAATCAATGCAAATATTTTATCAGGTGGTGGCAGAAAATGTACATAACAAGGATATGACAAAATACAGGAGAGAAGTCAATGTTCTGTCCTTGACATAAGGGAGAGTAGTGCCAGCAGTGAAATAGAGCCAATATCAGAGGGACAGGAAAATGCTTGCATCACCTAGACAGGGAAGTTTTAGGGAGGCATTATTCAGAGAGATAAGCAACGGTAGACCCTAAGAAACATTACAGTCATGAAGAGCGCTTGAGCTGAAGGAAGAAACTGGAGGTCAGTGCCCTTGTTTCTGCTGAAGCTCAATATTCTCTTTAGTTTATTGCTAAACCGTCTCTGTCTTTCAGCTTTTTGAACAGCATTTTGCCTGTAGGAAGAGGTAAAATTATTCCATACTAATGGATATCAGTCTTCTGTGGGCATTTTGGGAAAATTCCTGTTTTGCTGTCGTGTTACTCTAACTATAGGTTAAAGGTAATTTAGGGAGGAGGAGGATTGTGGAAAGTTTAACTTTATGCAGAAAGATTGCTTTAAATCTTAAATAACTCTCGATTCTTGCTCCCCGTTATGCCTGGAATATCTTCTCTGTGTTTTTCTTCTTCAGATCCCTCCTCTTCAAATTTTTCCTGAAGCCTTTGGTTTAATCCCTGAATTCTGTGGTTCCCAAACTTACGGTCGTTGTTGTTGTTCAGTTGCTAAGTTGTGGCCGCGGCCCCATGGACCACATCACAACAGGCCTCCCTGTCCTCCAAGCTTCTGGAGTTCACCCAATTTCATGTCCATTGCTTCGGTGACACTATCTAACCATCTCATCCTCTGCCACCCCCTTCTCCTTTTGCCTTCAATCCTAGCATCATGAGGGTCTTTTCTAAAGAGTCCTCTCTTCTCATGAGGAGGCCAAAGGATTTGAGCTTCAGCTTCAGAATTTGTCCTTCCAGGGAGCAATCAGGCTTGACTTCCTGTAGGATTGACCAATTGGATCTTCTTGCAGTCCAGGGGACTCTCAAGAGTCTTCTCCAACACCATAATTCGAAAGCATCTATCCTTCGGCGCTCCGCCTTCCTTATGGTCCAGCTCTCACAGCCATACATGACTACTGGGAAAACCATAGCTTTGACTAGGCAAACCTTTGTTTGCAGGGTGATGTCTCAGCTTTTTATTAAGTTGTCTAGGCTCACCATAGCTTTCCTCCCAAAAAGTAAATGTCTTTTAATTTCATGGCTGCAGTCGGTGATCTTGGAGCCTAGGAAAATAAACTCCGATACTGCTTCCATTTCTTCCCCTTTTATTTGCCAGGAAGTGATGGGAGTGGTTGCTATGATCTTAGTTTTTTAATGTTGAGCTTCAAGCCAATTTTTTGCACTTCCCTCTTTTACCCTCATCAGAAGGTTCTTTAGGTCTTCCTCATTTTCTGCCATTACAGTGGTATTGTCATAGCACCCTTCTTTCTCAGCAGCCTCTTCTTCCTGATTCTCCAGGGTGCTGCCATCTTGCATTGCATGAAATCTTTGTGATCCAAGATAGTGGCACCCTGGAGGGCCAGGAAGAAAAGGATGTTGGGATATCCTGCAGTGCCCCTGTGAATTTGCTGAAGCACTGTGAGGCACCACAACACACCCTTTGGCAATCACTGCCCTCATCCTTTCCCTGCAGCTCTAACAATACCTAAGTGTGTGAAACTATATTTACTCACAGTCACCCTTTGTCATCCTTGTCTGTCCTCCAGTATCTGTCTTACTTTCCATCAAAATTAAGGTTGAAAGTTCTTTATGGGCTGAAAGCTGTTTTCCATCCTTCCTTCCCCCTTCCCCTTCCTTTCTTCTCTATAAAAACACTACATACTTCAGTTACACTATAGTAATGCTTCCAACAATACCACTTCCTTGGCCGCTGTTTCATTATAGTGCTGTTTGTTCTGGGTCGGTTGATACCTGTTGTAGCCAGTGGTAGCAGCACATTCTGGCCAATCAGTGCATTACATTCAATAATTTCTCCTATGGGGTCAAGGGGGTTACAGGGGCTGGAACAGCAACAGAGCCGACACTGCCACTTGCCTGCCTGCCCGACCACTGCAGGCACAAAGGCAAGTGGCGTTCAGCCTTCCTACCCGATCCTATGCTGAGAGAGCTCCGAAATGGAGCAGGGCGTGGTGGGGTGGGTGGTGGGGGTGACACCGGCAGGGGGGGAGCCATCCTCAGAGCAGCGATTGTCGATCTGGCTGGGATGGATCCTTGGCTGGGTCCACCACTGAATGGATCCCTGGCTTTATTGGCAGTATTACTGAATATATATGTTTATTGTTGAGAAGATCATGTATGGTATGTCAGGCATAACGTATTCCTGTTATATGACAATGCATGTGCCTGTGCAGAAGGAGAAACAATTGAGCTGTGTGAAGTAGGAACAGTGGGAAGAAAGGTTGCAATAAGAGTGCAGAGTGAAAAGCATTAACACCTTAAGGATGATGAATATTGGTCTGTTGCTTCCCCTTCCATAATAGTGCAAGGTACTATTTTAGGTCTCTAATATTACAGTTGGTTCATTGTCTCCTATTGATGTAAGAGCTTTTAGATAAAGCAGTTTGACATGATTTGGCATGCATAAGAAATTACTGCAGTGTGTCATTCCAGCTGTGTGAGTTAATGAAGAGTTGTTTCAGTCTCCTACTCTTGATGCTACCATGAAAGTTTATTAGCTCCTAGAGATGAATTGAGGCAAATGTGGAACAGCTGTTGACAATTCCTGTGTGGACAAAGGGCTATCCCCTGTGTTCAGTGAAGATGTTGAAGCCTCGCTCAGAGCTGGGGAAAGTGTATTACATCCAGATGAGATTGATCTAGGTTTGCAATAGCAACCTGTTTCTTCAAATTGTGACTTGAGAAGTGTCCTTCATTTTAAATATGCTATGTGTGCCACATGGTTAGGACACCTGTATCCAGTGGTGAAATTCAGTTCTGCAGAACCGGTTGTTAATTTTAGGTTGGGAGAGGGAAGAAAGGCAGCGGCCGCCCTGAAGGCCATAGAACCAGTTGTTAATTTATTTGAATCCCACCACTGCCTGTATCTCTTTCCAGATAAAAGAAAATCCATCTATCTCCCAGATGGCTGTAAGTCAGATGTACATCCAAATGTGCATCTGAAGGTGGATGTTGGCTACATGTATTCCAATGATTTCAGTGTCATCAGTTTGAACTATTATTATTTCTTCTTTGCCTTTGAATAATTATTGCTCCCATACACACTTCTGTGCTACTAGTCATGCATAACTACACTTGACTAGAGCTGAATTGTGCTGCTGGAGTGAATTATTAGAAAAATCATTTCACTGTTTTCTGGTTAATAAATTTGTATTTTTCTTTTATTTGCTCTTCTACTTCTGAGAAATCCTATTCAGCTGCATGTATGGTGATTTTTTTGATGTATTTGAGAACTCTGCTTTGACAACCCTGGGGCCCAGTGGCATTGCTAGAGGGGTCCAGCTGGTGTGGGCTGCACCGGGTGATGCACTCGGAGCAGGGTGACCACTATTGCCCAAAATTGTAAACTCTTGGTATTTTTGAATATTGCCATCATATCCGATGTGTAATTTAATGCAGAGTGCAATGAAACAAACCACATTGAAATATCTGTATTCTATCAAAAGTTATAGCAAAAAAAAATCCAGACAAAACACAACTGCCTTCCGTTGCAAAATTTGGTTTCCCTAATTCAAAACAGACCAATGGAACTGATTGTTCCAAGAAACAGTGAGCTATTATGATACATCAGGGAACCAATAAGGTGTAAGTATGAGTTGCCTCTCATTTCCCCATATCAGAGTTAATATGGGGACTCTTGTTAACCTGTAGTGTTATACTGTATATTAAAACAAACAAACCCTCGTGATGCCAATAGTGGTGCCCATTTAAGTTGCACATATGACATTGTAATTTATTCTGAATGGTTTGGATGTCTATCATAGGGGTGATGCAATGAGCTTTTGTACTGGGTGACAGATACCCTAGTGGAGCCACTGCTGGTGCCCAAATATAGGGAGGGAGGGAGGGAGGGAGAGAGGTGTGTGGGAATAATTTTTATACCTTACAGTGTGCATGCATAGGTCAAGGCAGAGCTTGCTGCCAAAAGCCACACAAAGTCTCTTTATAGACACTGAATATTCTGCAAGTGGTTGAATTTAGATCTTCCTGTGTCCATGTGAATCAATCAGTCCCAGGGTGCAATTCTAACCTGGAGTTAGGTTGGCACAGTTAGGCCACCAAAGTTTGTCTGGCAAAAGAGCCACTGTAAAGTGCGTTTGAACCACTCATGGAGTCAGGGAGGATGGTGCACGTCTGTGTGCTGGCCTCTCTGACTCCCAGAGTGGTCCAAACATATTTTACGGTCCCTTGTGCCGGCCAAGCATTGCTGGCCTAACTGTGCTGGCCTAACCCTAGGTTAGGATTTCATCCCCAGTGAGTCTGGCATGACTATAATTTTCCAAATGCAGTCACAGAATCCACAAACCATTGGTAAAAGAAGGTAGCACTGAATTACTGAGAATGAGTGTCTCACCATTGTTATTCCATGTCTTGTACTTTTTCCTGTGAATGATCACACATTGGTCACTTTCGGCGATACAAAGCTGAGTGGACTTTTCATCTAATAGAGGAAGGTAGTTGATGTGTTTTATGTTCCTATCTGGATTCTGGAAGACTGGTTCAGAATTGCATAGCAGCTGATGATTCACTCCTTATCTTTCTTTTCCTCACTTCTCTTCCTCTAATTGATTTTAATATGGGGAGACGCTGACAACCTCTGTGATTACAGCTCTTTAGCTTCTTTATGAGAGCAACACAGATAGCAGCACAGTTACATTCAATCCCAGTTAGGAATCCTATCCACAAAGCTACCTATTCTGAAAGAGGAACACGTTTAATAAATGTCGACATGGTGGGATTGGCAAGCTAAGTAATGCTTCCTTATTTAGTGGGTGGTATTTGCTCAGCCAAGACAACAGGTCAGGGAATGAATGGATGCAGATCTCTCATGCCTTCCTCATCATGAGAAAATATTGTCTTTATATTACTAGAGTGATATGCCTGTCTGTCTTCGGGACTTAAATCCTGGAGAGCAGGGTAGGAGAGAGAGACTTGCAATGCTTGGAAAAAAATAGTGAGGGTCAGAGTAAATCCTCAGCTGATCCCTACCCAGAACTGTCATGGGTCCATAGGGCAGGGTGACGACCTGGGCCTCCGCCACACCCCCTGAGCACCCTTGCCACACTTCTGCCTCCGCTCTTCCCTCTGCGTAGCCTCGCCATGCATCCAAAAACCCTCCATTTTGGAGTGAAATGGAGACAGTTGGGCTGGACAGCCCATCTCCGCTCTGGCTTTTTTTGTCTCCTTTGCTGGAGCCTCCCCCCCCCAACTGTGCCATGTGTGCCAGAGGTGCAACACTGCACTGCACGGGTGCTCCACCTCTGCCCCTACTTTCCAGAATCTGTCCCAACCCCATGTTGTACAATCACCTTCCTCATGATGTTGGAGAATATTCCTAACTGCAGAGGGCATGTGCAAGACCAGGAAATAGTTTGGAGACTGGCAAATTTGCAAGACCAGATATTAGTTTGGAGAGTAGGAAATCTGCTAAACGGAAAGTGAACACAAGGGGGTCACTGGTGGAGTGATTTGAGGTCATTCTGCCAGCCATTTTTCTGCAAATGTTTCCTGCTACTTCATTGTTGAAACAGTTATCAAAGGAAAGGTGCTCCGAGGATGTGGACTGTTTCAGTTCAGTTCTGTCCCCTGCAACACAGTGCATGGAAATGTTTACCCTAAATGTACCCTGTTATGTACTGTGCCTTCAAGAAGTCAGCCAAAAACTGAGTGCAAGGCCAAACAGTTCTGTCCTGCTGCAGAGGCCTTTGGGTCTGTACACCTGTAGATCTGAGAGAATAAAACAACTAAAAAAGGTATTTGAATGTAGATTACTTGGAGCCCCAAAAGGCACTATATCCTGTGAGTGAGTGATCAGGAGTCTGAAATAATTCCCCTTATCCTTCCAAAAGCCTCCCCCTCAGCAATGTATCTCCTCAGAGCGTTACTAGTTCTGCAGCTTGGCACAAGTCCGAGAAGAAAGGGGCAGGGCAGCTTGAAAAAGCCAAGATAATGTCTGCCATGCACCACTGCTGCAAGATCTGCCCCTCTCCCCTCCATGCCCTCCCCTCCATGCACCTCTCCACCTCCACCACTGTCTTGCCTTACCTGTTCTGGCAGGCACAGCAAGGTCTAGCACAGTGGTTCTTAACCTTGTTGGAGGTACTGAACCCTGCAAGTTTCATTCGTGCACTCACCGAACCCTTCATAGTTGGAAAAATAAAATGTTTTTTTTTTCAAATTCAAAACATAGAGATATATATTTTATTAGTGCACAAAATGAACCATGCATCAGGTGCACATAAAATCACTGTGTTCAAAGAACAAAAACCAATAAAACATGAATGTCACACAAAAACAAAAACATAACTCAATGAATATTTACTGCAAATCAATGTGACTTTTGCTGTTGCCTTTTAGAGACAAGTTCAGAAATGCGTGGCTTCACCTTGGCAAGTGCCACTCATATCATTTTCACAAAGTCTGTTCCTCCGCCGAACCCCTCAGACTGACTCACCGAACCCCTGCAGTTCGATCGAACTCAGGTTAAGAACCACTGGTCTAGCAGCATTGCTGGAGCGTTGCTGCTTGTTATGGCGCCACTCACAAAATGGCCACCAATGGAGTTGGTGCCACCACTCGTGGTTGGCAGCCATTTTACAACAGCAGAAGACTCTTCTGTTATAAAACCCTGCCAACAGCCCAGTCCTGAGTAGGATTGGGCTGTTAGGTATGTAAAGATTTAAGCTAATCTTTTTTGGTTAGTTATAAAATAAACTGTTATTGTTGGAAGCCCAAAGTGTGGCACATTTTCATGAGCACACATACCAGGAGAGCCAAGATCTTATGTAATTTCTCACTTCAGCTGTCCATCTTTAAGAGAATAATCCTGTCATGATCTTCCTATCTATCATAGCTGCCCATTTGTGTAGCCACCCCCCTCCCAATTTATAAAATAGGTAAGACAACATCTTGGGGTTAGGCAGTACGCTTGACTTGCAGGTTGTAATGAAATGTTTGATTGCAAAAACACTTCCCTTTAACTTCTTTTAAGCTGCTTTTGGCATGTTATTACCAGATACTCAGTGAACACGCAAGTAAAAAATTGACCCAAGCACATGAGCAACATTAAAAGTTTTGACAGTGAAGTAGTATTTGTCTTTGCTTGTGTGAAATGATCTGGCAAAATAGATGCTGCAGAATTAATGCATGGAGGTTTTTTGTGCGTGTTTTCTTTCAGAAATGATAAATGTTCTTGCACTGAGCAGGATATCTTGCCAAATGCTGATTCTGCTAACAAAGAGAATTGGAGTTTTGAATATATATATATTTTTTGTAATGCAGCACATTAGAAGTTGCTTAGACTAGATACTTGGTCTTCTAGACATCGGCATATTCACTTAGCTGGGAATTTGACAAATTCTGATATAATCTCTGGCTGTAGGCTTTCATTACTTCCGTGTTATTTCTAAGCAGTTATATATTGCTACGTTTGAATTTTTCCTTTTAAATGTAGTTGTGTAGGCATACTTTGAGTAACTGAGGGTACAGTCCTCAGTTGTAACAAGACTGAGGAAAATTGGTTTTCCAGCACCCAAGCTAAGGGCAATGCAGCTCTGTGATAAGGGAACAAACATTCCCGTACCTTGAAGAGGTCTCCGTGACTACTCCGCTGCAGGATGCAGCACAGACCCCATTGGCACAGCTACGTCCGTGCTGGAAGGTTGGCAAGGATTGGGCCCTGAGTATATGTTTTGTTTTTAAATATGGCCAGTGCAAAATTACTTGATATGGGTACATAATTGAAACACAAAGTGAATAATACAGAAAAAGTTAAGATACAATTATGTACCGCTGAAAACGTGAACGCTTTCATAAGCCGGTCTAATAAACTCCAGGAATTTGATGACCTATTGAATACAAGAAGGTTCAAGTCACTTGATCCTTCCAGTGTGTAAGGCAGCAGGGGCCTTCCTATCTCTCTTCACCACCACAGCTTGCAAGAAGATGGAACTGCTGGATTCATCATTACCTGTATCATAGCCTCATCTTAGCAAATTGCTAGAGTGTAGCTCTCCGTTCTGTGGGTATCAGGCGACATGAGAAGCCAAGAGGGTCTCATCTTGCCCTCTAAAGCTGTCTCAGTCCTCATTCTTCAGTTTGAGGAACTTATTGCTCAAATATAGGCTGAGTACCTCCCACATTGACTCCTGGCTTGATTCCATGCTTGAACCGCTTCTCTCTCCGCTGAACTATCTGCCTGGCTCCAGGCCAACAGATCTGTCACACATAGAATATTCTGCCTCTGTATTAACATGGGTCTGACTAGCTTGAAATGCTATGATGGTGTGTAGTTCTAAGTTCATGTCCCCTTACAATGCAGCGTTTCATAAAACAAGCACAGCGTCTTCAGTTGTAGCTGAAAATAGACTGCAGCTGGAAATAGACTGAAAATATTAATAGAAAATAGCCTTCCAACAGGCTATAGAAGATTGGAATCATTTCTTTTAAAAAATAAACTAAATTTTTAATACTTTTAAATTTTGTTTATCATACAAATTTTATAAGAAAAAAAGGTGATGCATAGAAATATAAACAACATTATTAAGAAAGGAAAGATTTAAAAAAATCAATGTATTTAATTTAAAACTTAATCATGTAATTGATTATTATCATAGACAGTATTATTTTTGTAATATAGTAGTCACATCTAATTACAATGACACGGACGTTTCAGGAAACCATGATGTTGTGGCTCATTATTTACAAATGGAATGAATAGGTACCTTTTGTTCATGAAAGTGCCAACAGCCCAATCCTTTTCTCTGTGGCACCATTGGCCCAGTGCCATCAAGCATGTTTAGGGCACCCAGCAAGTAGGGAATCCTGGTGCTGGGGCATCAGTGCCAGTAACTGCTGACCCCCAGTACCACACAATGGATCAACTGGCTCTGTCACAGCAATGTTCCCCGGTGAGTGCTATCAGGGCGGGGTTGGATGCGGGGAGTGGGTGGAAGGGGCGGAGTGAGGGTGGAGGATCAGACCTGCATGGGGGTGGGGACAGCAGCAGACTGCTGCCACATCCTTCCCCCAGCTGAGCATCCCCGCTGGGGTCTTCTTGTCTCTGCAGCTACTCAATAGCGTGTGTAAAGCCAAGGAGACCCATTGATGCTGCAACGGTGTTACTCAGCAGGGTATGCTCCCTTACCCCTAAGGAGCCACTGGCAGTGCCCTTGGTGGCCTCTTGATGTGGTGGCTGCCATTTTTGTGTTACTGCTCCTTTGGGTGTCACTGAGGTTAGGATCAAGCTACCCATCACCCTGTTTCATTTTGGTAATCTTTCCATTAATGCCAAGGGTCAAATCTGTTGATATCATTGTTCTCACATTGGAGAACAATATCCACTTGCATGATATAACTAACATTGGTGCTATCATGTGAAAGACAAAAAGGTTTTTTGGGTGGGGTGCTCTGAATTCAAAGTGCCTAATAATGCCAATTCTGCAAACGGAACAGAACTATAAGGTGTACTGCATATACTCGAGTATAAGTCGATCTCATGGATAAGTCGAGGGTAAGTTTTAAGCCAAAAATCCCATGAATTTGCCATGCTCTGTGGATAATTTTGTTTGATTTTACCCAACCCCAGATTCTGACAAATTATCTACCAGTAATTGTTCCCTAAGAACTGTACAGTCCTCCTATTTATTAAAGTGCAGGGAAAAACAAAATAAAATAGCAACATAACAAGCAACTATTAAACCAGTTGTTCCCAAACCTTTTAGCACTGGGACCCACTTTCAAAAATGACAGCCTAGAAGGGAGACAAGGGGGAATGCATGCTGGAATAATGAAACAAGGCACACACAAAAACTGTTCAAGGCTAGAACTGATTAAGCGTATCTGCCTGGACTAGAGGAATGCATGTCACCCTGTTGAGCTCAGTTTACCTGCTTTCAGAGCCCTTTACAGGCTTGAGCTGGCTTCTACAGGGATAACAGTTATGCCAAATTCTCTCTCTGCAATCTTATGTTCACAGTAGGCTAATTAGTTCCCCTTCTATCATCCAAACCCACCTTAGTTTTACACAAGGCACCACTAAACCCCACCACCCATGAGAAGGCAAAATGCAGTCAGCTTGCCTGCTTAGCCACAAAGGTTTTCATTCTTCCTTCAGTTGGTGACTCCAGGGGCATGGCAGCCACACAATAATTCCCCACAATCTCCAAGAGCAACCTTAGTTCCAACCACAATCCCAACAGTCTCACCTATTCCCCATCTGGTCCACAGTCCTTTTCCACCTCTCCATACCCACATCAGCGCTCTTCCCATAAGCTCCTTTTATTAGTAGGGACTTGTTATCCCCAGCTGGCTGCATTTGTGAACTAGCTGCAGCCAAAGGTTCAGGGTTAACCCTGTAATTCCTGGCTGATAGGCAAGAGGCACTGCTGATACCATTCCCTATCTCCTTGGGGTAATCTTCTGCAATTTCCATAACAATTACCCCTTCTCCCTAAGTTGGTTTGTTATGTTCTTGCAAGGAAGAGGCAGGGAACAGTGTGTGTTGCCTTCTCTTCCCTCAGATTCTCCTATATGTCTTGAGAGAAGAGCAACATACCTGCCTGGGAGTAATTCTTGTATTGGGACTAATAGAAGAGCCGTTCCCCCCCCCCCCATAGCTTGCACAGTACCTCAGCAGCACAGCCATCTGGAATAAAAGAGAGCATATGGTCTGAATGCTCATCCTGAAAAGAGCCTATTTTCCAAGGAGCCCCGTTTACCTTTTGCAAGTGATTGCACAATCCTTACACGTAGATGTTGAAGAGCCTTGCTGTATTCAGCTCACGTGTTGCAATGAACATTTGCTTACTGATGAGTAAATGTGACCCTGTCGCTCCGTTTCTCTTTCAAGACTTAGAGGAAGGGACTTCCTTCTCAAGCATTTCTGGGGCCTACATTCATTGCATCCGGACCATTCTGGCGGCATTGCATTCCTCTCAGCCTGCCCTTTCCAATGCACCATGGCATGGCTGCCTACTCACGAGTAAACACACACTGTGGCTCAGTTTCACTTTCCATAGGACTCCGAGCTGAGCATGCTCAGAAGGCTCTGCAGCTCTCTGGCTTACAAGCAGCTCCCTGGCTTACTCGGCACAGCTTGGCTATCCACCCAGCATGTAACTTTAAGGTATTTACTGTGTTCCCCTGAATATAAGTCAGGCCAGGTTTTTCTAGTCAATTTTTAGGGATAAATTTCTTGACTTATACATGATTATATATGGTAATTTTATTAATTGAAAGCTTGCCTCCAAAACACTGCATTTTCACTACATCAGGAAATATATTCCTATTCCTTTCCAGCATTTTGGAGAACTAGTATGAGAGGTATGATAAGGTTTCAATGGATTATGTTTAGTTATCTTTTATCCAAGTGGAAATTACATTATTTTTCTATATAACTGTTGCCAATGCTGCAATGAAATTCTCCCAAATCTGCTTCCCATGACATTTTTAGACCTTTCATGTTTCCTGTAGACCAATCTATTCGCATTATATAGAAATTTAAGACCATCCTTAACTATGAATCACTAATGTTTCAAATTCTGTCAGTTGGCAAGTAGCTTGAGCCATTATTGTTATATTAAAGGAAAAATGTTGCATATGAAAAAAAATTCAAACAAATGTTATGACGTTCTGTAAAATGCTCTTTATAAAAGAGAGAACTGACTCTCCTGTATAGATTATGTAATCTATACCCTATGATCCCTAATGTTCAGATGGACTATATTTTTGTTGATTACAAAGTAAAAAATGATGAAAAATTGGACTAAGGCTGCACTCTATGCAGTCTTACCTGGGAGTAAGCCCCACTGAACTCACAGGGACTTACTTCTGAACAGACATACATAGGATTGCATTGTAAGTATAAAGACTGGTGGTGCTAGTTTGTCTGCTCAATTTTTCCAAAGTTATGTGGAAAATAGTGTGAAAAATAGTGAAAAATAGAATTTTTTTTCCAAAGTGTCATTTGGAGGAATGGATTGTGGACCTCCGTGAATTTTTTTTAAATAGTCCATGGATAAGATCCAAACAGATACATGTAAACATTTTTTTATATATCACAGTTCAAAATATAATTTGGGAATTCTAGCAAATACATCTATGTACCTGTGTAGCCTTCCATTTGAATGGGAAATTAAAGTGATCCAAGTATATAAAAGTAATTATATACTTTTTCTGTAAACAGATGTATACTCTGTGAGCTCCTGCCAAAAAAGGAGTGTTCCATACTGTATGTTCAAAAATCTTTGCACAAGTACAAGGACCCTTTGCACATTCACAGAGCAGGTTCTTGTTCCCTGGATCATTACTTTGACCCTATATTTATAACAGTCCATAGGAACACTTGAGGGAGATATTTCATATGTCAGTGATTTTTTTTTTTTATGAAGCACTGAACAGGCAGCATATTGAATAATATTCCAAGGACTAGAACTGTGTGTTCACGTATAAAGCCTAAATCCGTTCACTTTATAAATCTATTATACAATTTACTGGTTCTCCTCTCTGAAAAGGAGTTATTGATCTCAGATCTGAGAACGACTTCTTGAAGTACAGTAGATTAACAAACACGAAGAAATGCTGCTGTTAAGAGAACTCGGAATCTCCTTATCCAATTCAAGTGCAATCATTGTCAGAAATAAAATGTTTAACTGGACTTGTTGATGTAATGAGCCCAGTAGCTCTTTAAGACAGTTATTTTAGATGTCTTAAATACTTCTCAAAAATGTTTGTCACCCTTGGAAACATTCATCTTTCAATAGAATTAATTCACTTGCAATGTTTTTAGTCCACCACTGACGATTATATAGTCAACATTCTTATGGTGTGTAAGAAAAAACTAAAACTCTTGAAATCCTGGAATGATGTGAAAAGCATAGCTTCTATTTCCAGACTGGATAAATGACTTCTTTCTGAGTCAAAATAAAGAAATCCAAATAGTGGCATTTACCATTATTTGAAATGTTACCTTGATTACAGTAACGGAATATTGATATTTTGACTCAAGGTGATATTGACAGTAGTCTGTTTCTGTTTCATCACTGTCTTTTGATTTGGTCTAAACAAATAGGACAGAAGTCACCATTGACTTCAGGGAGTATGATTAAGGGCACAATTCTGAGGATGGGTTAGGCCAGCACATGCCACTTGCGCTGGCTTGGGAGTGTTGTAAACCTGCCATAAGGCATGTCCATGCCACTCCAAGAGACAGATGGGCTAGCACAGGCAGTTGCACTGGCCCACAGAGGCCAGATCTTGCCTCAGCACTGCCCCAGGTAAATGGGGAAGTGTTGACGAAGTTCTGCCGGTACGGGGGTTTGAAAGGGCAGGGGAGGGTGGGAGGGAGGCATTTCAGGGTGGGGAGGAGGTACCGGATAGACAGGCCTGTGGGCATGCTGGACTGAGAAGTTGGGTGGAGACCCCCTGCCCTTGTTGGCTTTGCACAGGCTGCTTAGAGTTGCTCTAGTGATTTTGATGGTTGAGCTCCGAGTAGCCCTATTGGGGCTGCTGGGGTCTACCCCAGAGTGAAGAGGAAAAATCTTCTTATCTCAAGGCAGCTTCTAGCTGTTTCCTATACTGCGCTGGCTACAGCTTAGGCCTGCCTGTTCCAGCATAATACAGGATTAGCCTGCCCAGGAATTGGTAAAGAGTACACCATTTAGGGTGCAGTCCTTCCCTGGAGTTAGGCCAGCACAGTTAGGCCAGCAAAGTTTGGCTGGCACAAGAGACGCCATAAAGTATCCTTGGAATACATTCGGAATCAGAGAGACCAGCACACAGACGTGCCGGCCTAACTCCAGGTTAGGATTGTGTCCATACTTGTATTGTTGACTAGGTCAAATTGCAGACAAATTGGGGGAGAAATAACTCACCCCTGGCATGTTCTGTTTGCTAGGAAAATGGATAATTGGAGGGAAGGGTATACAAATTTGTCAACTAACCTCTTTCTAATATCAGTAAAGTTACATAACATTTGAATTACCCTGGGTCAAAATATAAGAACAGTGTAACCAAAAGTGTACCCAGTAGTGCAGTTGCAGAATGTAAGTAAGAATGAATATATAAACACATGTTGCAGAACTGAAGTAATTAGAAAGTATTTTACTTTTGCAGTAATTGCTATGTTGTGGTGGTATTCATGTCCAAATATCTTGTTACTGTTTCAGAGAGGATCTATTTTTTTTCTACCTTGGGGGCCATTTCCAAGTAATTAGTTTTGTAGTGAGAATCCTTTTGCGTTACGTATCCCCAGGCTGCACAGAAATTTGTTTTTAAAACTTCTACAGTAATTCTATGCCTGTTTTTGTACACGATTCCTGGTTTTGCTGTATCCTTAGCAGCTGCTTTTTCTCTTGCAGAAATATAAAGAATATGAGAAGGATGTCTCCATAGAAGAAATTGATGGCCTTCAACTTGTGAAGAAGCTAGCAAAGAATATGGAGGAGATGTTTCATAAAAAGTCTGAAGCTGTTCGGGTAGGTAGCAGTTTTCCATTTGCATTTTGTGTCGTCCTACCAGTGTATGCCAAGAGCTTACCCTCAGGTCCATGTGATGCTAGGAAAATGCAAGGGGTTTGAAGTACTAGGTGAACAATCCTTGGCCTTCTGTAAGATATCATTTAAAAAACTACTAAATATTGTTTTAGATAGGACAAAAGAAATGTTTTAGATAGAAAAATAGAAATGTTTGTGTTTAAATCACATATTTTCTTCCTTCTGTATACTTGCCTTTGTGTACATCCTTTGGAAATAATACTTCATTGTCAAATAACCAGGCAAATGGTGTGCACTGCACATGTATGAAGGGAAGCGATAACACGTTTATTCAGTCCCTCCTATTCCCTTGGTCACATCTTTCCTTCTCATGCTTGTTGTACTTGGGTGCTCTTGTGATGCATGTGATCTTTACCCCATCCTTCTGTTTTGAGGAATATTTCTTCAAAGGAAACAATATTTAACAATATTTCTTCAAAGGAAAAGCTATTCAGAATCTGAGACATGAGCAGAATCTGTCTGCTCTTTGGTGGTGCGTGTTACTTTGAAAGCCATGTTCTCAGTAATTGGTACATTTCTTTTTAGTATTGCTACCCCTTTTTCTTGTTTTTGTAGCAGGACTTTCCTGAGGATTAGTGACAGTGGGCTTTTAAAATGAATGCTGTTATTTAAAGACTGTCCTTAATTTAAATTATCTGAGGAAGAGGTAACAAAACGAAAAAAGAGTAGAGAGCAAACACAAGATTCCTTGCCAGTATAAGCAGGTTTGTCTATACAGGAAGTTGCAATTTTATGGGAGCACAGAAAGCCCACAGATGTGTATTCAGCTATGCCAACAATGCCAACTTGCATTCAAAAAGAGCAAGATTCTAAACCTTTCTAGAAAAGTTAAGCCTTGAAAGTGACTGACTAATGCTGGGGCAGGAGCAGGTGAACATTATTGTCTATGTTTGGGGAGTGTTTGCTGGAGTATTTTATTCTTTGTTGTCATTACTTCAGGTAGCAAAATTGTGCTTTTCTTGGCATGTAATTGAGATAACATTGATGCGGAACATCTGTTTACTTAGACACAAGTTTTAATGCCCTTGTTCATTTTGTTATTAATTAGTGAGATCTATGTTCATTTCATTATTAATCCGTCTGTTTTTGTTCTTCCATTCATTTTCTTAATGAAGAAGGAGAAGGGGAGCTTGCCTTGCAGTGGGGCAGAGCTGTGGGGTTTTTTTTGTTTTGTTTACTTTTCTTCACACTGTTTTTAACATTTAAAAGGAGAGTCAGTACTCCTCCTGATAGTGCCCTTGAGGATACATCAGTGTGATAGTGTGTGGGAGAAAATGGCAATGGTTAGGAGGCAGCCACTGGTAGGCGTTCTGATGCTCTTTTGACATTTTACAAACAGTTTAAAGAAATGGGGGGGATCCCACTGCTCTGCCTGTGTACAAGGTACTCCCTGCTTTGCCTCAAAAATTGATGGGAGCCAAGTGACTCATTTGCAATTTTGACCTTGTAGGTATTTGTTTCAGGATCAGTGAAAACAAGACTGAATTGCCCCAGGTCACTTTGGGGTTAATTTTCACTTTGTCAGATAACAAATACAAAACCCTGTTTTCTTCATCTGCTGCAACAACCTTTTTCCATTCATGTTTTCCTTCCTATCAGAGTGAGCTGCGGGGTCTGCTAGGCAAAGGCAGGCTAAGAGGGGGGAAAGCAGATCTGAAACCTAGTCCTACCTGCTTAGCCAATGATCAACATTTTCGGAAGGGATGGCAAGGCTATGCAATGGCAGCAGGAGGCTTTCTGCTGCACTTCCAGGTCACTGGGTTTACCATAAGGCAGTTTAGAGGTAGCAGCAGGGGCTGGCCAACTCCCATAAATGAATAACAATCTGTTCTGCAGGAATGTTGAAGGAAGGGAGCACTACTGTGTTTTCTTTCAATTAGAGCATGATAATGTGTGCAGTGTGACTTGTCTAACTAATTTGCAAGGTGTTTCAAAATATTTTGGCTACTGTAAAACATGGCACTGTCTCAGAAAATAAAAAAAAATGTTTTCAGAATTATTGCATCAGCAAAAACAGAATATATTGCAGATTCACAGATGAAATGCAAACATTCCTTGAGTCCTGAGCCCTCAGCATTCCTGGTGACCATGGTAATGCCTAGTGCACCATCAGCTGGTGAATGGGGAAGTGCGGTGGAAGTTGGAGTGTGAGACTTTGCCGTGGGCCCCTCACACTCCAGCCTGACATTGGCATTTCTCATTCGAAAGGGGCAGAAAGGACTGGGGCAACCTTCAATTTTGGTTGAGATTATACTGTATTACAACTCAGATAACAACAGCCTGATTGTCTGAATCTCCTTTCAGACTCTGACCCACCTATTGGGTTCACTGAGCTTGGGAAAAAACTAAATCAGATGGGAATTGATTAGAAGCGTGAAGCCAAATCGAGGCTTGCCGTATGATCAAAACTAGCATCCTGGCCATTGAGTGACAGGAGCTTAGGGGTGCAGCGAACAAATCTTGCTCCCCGCGGCACTTAGGCATTCCAGTTAAGTTGGGCCAATTGGCTAGATTTTTCTGTTTTCTTGAATGTCTGCAGGAATGGTGTGCATATTCACTGGCAAGGTGTAATACTCTGCCTTTGGTCATACTACAGTATATGGCAGATATGTCGGGATTCCTCTTGTCGAGAGGTGATGCTTCCGTGATTTGGGAAGTGTGGAAACACTTGCCCATATGGTGCTATATTGTCCTCTTCATAGATGCCCTCGAAAAAAATACCTTGACCCTTTGTAACATCCGTCATGTCGGGGGTGGTGGTGGTGGAGGCCCCCAGTGATGGCCGGATGTGATGACAGAAGAGGTGCCTCTCTGTACTCACGTTGCCTTTGAAGAACATGCTGGACTCCAGTTATAGCTTTTCTCAAGGTGTTTAATTTCGTCAATGCCTTTACAGTCATGGGGGAGCCAACAGTCTATGACAGCGGTGGAGCTGCCGGCTCCCCTGCTCGGGCGGGTGTTGGTTCGGCTGGTGAGGGCTCGCTCTGGGGTCTCCCCGCACTAGCGTGCCATTGTCCCCTCCCTGGGTGCCGTGTTGTCCGGGCCTCCCTTGGCCAGGACGTTCCCAGGCTGAGCTGATGCCCGGGGTCATTGCTGTGAAACTCCCTGCCTCACCCGTCCCTGCCCAAGGGCCTCCCCACTCCAGGGGCTGTCCTGGGCTGCCTCTGGGCCCAGTGGTGCCACTCAGGGGTGGGCGCTTTGGCCCTGGAAGGAGAGGAGGTGGCCACCCTCCTAGTGCTGCTTCCCTCCCTTCTCCCCAGCCGAGGAGTGAGTGACCTCTTTCTAGCTCTCCCTGGCTCCTTTTGAAGCTCTCACCCTCCCTCAATCCCACCCCCTGGCTTCTGAAACCTGCAAGAAGCTTTGCCAGGCTTCTTCCTGGCCCACTGTGTTCAGTGCCGGCACCTGTGGTCTAGGCTCCTCTGAGGCCCGGCTCCTGCCAGGACTTACTCCCGCAGGCACTGTGGGGGCTGGTCCTGCCAGGAGATGTGCTTGGGCTGCTCTTGCAGGCTCTGTGGCTGCCGCCCTCCGTGTTGCAGCATAATGGCTGCCTCGTTCGGGGCCTGGACTCTCCGGCCCATGTATAGGCCCTGTGCCATACTCCTGATCCCTGCCAGACCCTTTCCAGCTGCCTGCCCGGGTGAGTACCCTCTCGTCCTGGGTCGTCCTGGAGTGACACCCTCCCTTAGAAAAGATAGCGGGGTGGCCTGGTTTAGATAATTACTACTGCGGAGACTCCCGAGATCCGAGTGTTGCAACTTATTTACTTCTTATTATTTAAGTCCTGAGAAAATAGTCTCTATGGATTGTTGGGAAGCGAGTGGTCCTATGTTTTAAGTTGTTTGTTTGCTTGATGTTGTACACATTATGTATTATTATGCCAATAAAGGTTCCTAAAGTAAAAGACTGGGGCAGCCCTTTATTAGCCCATGTTCTGGAATGATCCAAGGTTTTCCTTGCCTGAGAATCAGTAGCCCACGGAGCAAGTGTGTTTCTAGAACTATGTTTGCATTGCTTAATCTCTGCAAGCCCAGGAAGTGAGTGCCAGTCCTGCCTGTTTCATACAAGTTTCTTGACTCCTCCTTTTTCCCCTTGTGTACGTGTGCCCTGACTCGCTGCTAACAGCCTCTCTTCCATGTTATATGTGCTGTTCATTGAGATGCTTTACAGCCATAAGCAGGATACGGCACAAAATACTTTCAGACCCAAATAATAGATGATTGGAGGTCTAGAAAACAAGTCCTATGATGAAAGGTTGAGAAAACTTGGTATGTTTAGCTTGGAAAAAAGAAGACTGGCTGGGGCGTGCCCCTGACGTTGATGTGGCCACGCCCCCGACATTGATGTGGCCACACCCCTGTCATCGCCCGAGGCGGGGCACGCGATTGCCGCGGCGATCATGCGTCCTGGCCTCGGGAGATGACAGGGAGCATGGCTGCGTCAGGGGCGTGGCCACAGCAATGTCGGGGGCACGCCCCGGCCTCGGGAGGGGGTGCTGGGGCCACTGATTGGGAGGGGTGCTGTGTGCCGGAAGGGGCTGGCTGAAACGTGGGTGCTATAATGTCAATAGTTCAATTATTTTGGGTAAAATTATTGTGCAGAAAGTTATCAAAGGGAAGAGTCCATTGCATCTTGGTGCTGACATATGGGAGATTGTTGCAGAGAGAATGGTTGCCAAGACAGTGCAGTCAGAATGGGGATAACAGCCCACCCTGCTGTTGTCCAGCATTTCCAATAATTTGCAGAAGTGGGAAGATGAAATATTTAAAAACCACACCCTGGCAAAGTTGTCTTGAATGTGCTTAGAGTGGGGGTGCCACTCGCTCACGTTCCATATTTTTTGAAGTTACCAAGTGCTTGGGCTGACTAGGGGAGTTGGGAAGTAATTGTTTGTAATTGGGGTACCATTGTTTGCCTTTTTGTCTTCTTTTGGGTAGCCCCTTTCAGCTTGGCCAATTTATTGTTTGGCTTTGATTCTGTTCTATCTCAACTTTGCTGGAATTGGACTGAATATGCAGGAGAGAACAAATTGCAGGTGAAGCTCCATAAGAGCTTCGCACCCCCTTTACCCCCTTTACCCATCACTTTGGCCATGACAGGCAGAGGTGGGAAATGGGGGGGTGGGGAACTTACTGGCTGGAGCCTGGGTGGGCTGTCATCTCAAGGCTGCATGCCCTCAGCAGTCAATTTCTTTCAAGCCCCACCCTCCCTCCCTTGTGAAGTCTGAGATTAGCTGGTTGTTTTGTTGAGGGCTGGGTAGGAATTTTCTATTACCAACCGAATTGGCCAGGGTTGGTAATTTTTTCGCTTACCCCAGACTATTGGGTTTTTTGGGGTTGGAATTTGTTGTTCCAAAGTTAATTTCCTTTGGTCACTTGGGCAGGTAGCAGACAGGCTGGGTAGACAGGGTTTGAGGTCGATAAGGGGTCGGTGAGCCTGGCTGGCTAGTCCCCTGGCTGGCATGGGCAGAGAACACTGTTTGGCACGGCTTTGGTGGACTCTGTTGCATCTAGCTACCTCAACCCCATTGGCGTTGGTAGTGAGGGGCTTTCTTGGGACTAAACTCCAAGGGAGCGCGTAGCAACGCTGTCATGCCCATGTAGCCTGGGGGACGTTGACGCCTAGTGCCGTTTACTCCAAAGTAGTAACTCACATTTGGGGTTGGTTTTAGAGTTGCCCTGCTGCAGGTTTATTTGTTATAATCAATAAAGCAACTTGTTTTCCCAAGCCTGTGTCTGGAGTGTTTATTACAGAGTACAGTAGTAAGGGTAAAACCCATTGGAAGTTGGAGAGGACACTCCTATAGACACCTGAATGCAAACATTGGGCACTGCTGACTCATTGTTCTGGGGTGCATTGTGACCCCATTGTTCTGGGGTGCATTGTGATTGTAGGCATTACCTGATAGTGATGGTAACTGTGGTAAGCCAGTTAGATCAGCTTAAAAGCCACTGTGTGGGACTGGGTGCCTTTGGGAGACATCTGCTGTTGACCAACTATGGTCATTTTCCTGGACAAGTTGAGTTAGGCTTCTGCACCTTTGGTTGTGCTTTAATAAAGTTACGGCCAAATTAATGCCACATCCTGTGCCTTCTGTGCTTCTGAAAACAGATAAACCTTCTTTTACACAGCACATAATCAACCTTTCATGCTTAGATGTTTAGGGATGCAGTTCCTGTTTTATTAAATAAAGTGTGTGTTCTGTCAATTGTAAGTTCTATGTTAGAAGCAGATACAAGATTGGTTCCTCCTATTCCTTCATTTCTGAAAACTGAACAACTTCCAGCTGCTTTTCTTTTGAAGAGTACTGTCTTCTATGTTAGAAATAAATTTTAGAACTTCATAGGTGTGCTTTCATTCTGTAACCTGCCCAACATTACGGAATCTTATTTTTGTCAAAGGAATTAATATGAATGTGAAATGTTATCTTCCGTACTTTTTCTTCGGCAGTCTAATGCAGTGGTTCTCAAACATGGTAGCAGTGGGATCCACTTTTTAGAATAACCATCTTTCATGACCTACTGGAAGTGATTTAATGGCCAGAAGTGACATCATTAAGCAGTAAAATGTTTAGCAAGTAAATTAAGTAAGTACATTAAAAGTTTACAGTATTATTTTTTTTAAAAATATTTAAAATAAACTTCCTAACCCTCCCAAGCAGTTGTTGATCTGTTTAAAAAAGTTCTCCAAACACACCAAAAGCTGCAATCCTATCCACAATTACCCCGGAATAAGCCCCATATACTATCATTATTAAAAGCATTTACGTAGTAGCCTGTTAAAAGTAAAGATCAGTAACATTTTCCCAATAGCAGTCTCATACCATGGTAGTATCAAATCTAGTACAGGCATCTTACACCTAATCCTCATTGTTCTGGGGTCTGAAACTTGACTGGGACCCACTTTTTAGAATGGGCACTCATGAGGGGACCCACCAGAAGTGATGTCATTAAACTGGAAGTGATATCATAGCCGGAAATGACAAGCAGGAATCATCATTGTTACATAAACAAATGACACTCCTGGAATGCAAACTGGCCTTCTTGCACAACCATGAAACATCCGTGACAGAAAGCAAGATTAGAACAAAATATGATGTAAAAGCTCTGAACATTTTTTTTCAAAAGCATTGCTTGAAAATTTAAACTGTTCTCACAAAAGTAATATAGCAAGAATAAGGTCTTCAGCGTCCAAGATGGCTACTATCAGCTTTCCGCAACCCACCCATCAGGTCGTGACTCACCAAGTGGGTCCCATCCCACAGTTTGAGAAACACTGCATGAAGGCATAAAAAGACATGAGTCAATCAAGTCTCCAGTAGCCTGCTGGTTTATACAACAAAGGAGAGGCTTTGAATGCAATCCATAGCCTGCAGCTGCACCCAGGCAGTGTCTGTTTACAAAACAAAGTATAGAATGTTCTCAGACCGACCTAATCTCATTCGACAGGGATCTGAGAACTTATCCCCACCTGTTAAGAGATGCACACCAGGATATTAACAATAAAATACATATTGACATGAATGGGGACCCACCTGAGATTGGCTAGTGGGTCCCAAGCCACAGTTTGAGAAACACTGATCTAATGCATTCTCTCTTGTGACAATAATTTCTCATTTTATGTAGTTGCACCATCTTGCCACTCTCTACTAGAAAATGTTTTAAATATTGTGTGTATCAAAAATGTATTGGACCAACCTAAAACCAATGTTTTGTTGTTGGACATGTTACCTAGTCAGTTAAACACTTTGCATTTCCAAAATGAGGAGAGCATTCAGTCTTTTTAAATTATTTTACCTGATGGGAAGAATAATGGCCAAGTTGCTGTATTATGTTGTTTGTACAGCACATCAAAGAAATAAACTAAAGAGGCTGAAGAGGATTTGTAAAGGCCATGTGCCAATTCAAACACAGTCCACTTCACTGCTGTTTGTGAGATGTGGAATATTTTTATATAAAGCCACAGTTTTCACTCTGCTAATATAGAGTGCTTTTGCAGATGGTTGCTTTACTTCGATAGCATTTTAAAAAAAAGAAACCACTTTCTGGATCACACGGAGCAAGTTGTATGTGTATTTTTTTATTATTAAAGAAACTTTCATTCCTTAGCCATATAGAAAAATGTGGAGAAGAGGAATAGAAGATGTTTTCCTTTATGAGCCCTTCCCATCCCCACTTCTTTTGCCTTCTTCTGACCACCTGGCGTTCACTGCAGAATAGATTCCCATTATAGGTGTACTGTGAAAAGTAATTGCTGTTGTACAGTAATTCAATTTCAGCACATTCACGCATCAGTAAACCAGCAGGATTTATCAAGAAAATGCAGGGACATTAAAGCTTTTTATCATGAAATTCTGCATGTAGAGATACATTTTTGCCATGGAGTGGAATATCCATATTTGCATTCCATAAACATGGCCAAGAGAAAAGAAATATTTTTTTCTCCTTGCAGGTGATTTTTACAGCAATCATCCACACTGCTAGGAGCTAGTGTTAGAATAGTATTGTTTACGTTTTTCAGATGTGACACTTGTGTTACGATCATGCATGCCTGTGAAGTGTGTGTTGGTGTGTTATATGAGTTCTGCCTTTGTGACCAGATGTCATAACCACAAAGCAGACACTGCACCTCTAAATGTGTAGGACATTCAAGCAAAAGGTAGAATTCTACAAACTAAAAGCTAAAAAAAATAATATATATTGATTGGGGGGGTGGGTGGGCTTGTCCTTTAATGCAACTCAACAAATGAAGGAACAAACACACACACAAGCAGGTGATGCAGGCAGCCCCTCTTGAGGCTGGCATCTCCTGTCTGTCTTGAAATGTAGGACATTTTGAAATTTACTCAGGGCAGAAGGTTGAAATGTAGGACATGACCTGAAAAAGAGGATAAGTGGTCACCCTGCTTGTTCCATATATAACAGTAATAAATCAACTCCTAGTTTGAATATAGAAAGACTTTCTTTTGGCTCAGGCTGTCAGCCCATCACAGCTTTCACTACAGGGCATCCTATTTGCAAATGGGAACATCCTCCAGAGATCCCTCCATCATCACATGGCAGCTCCTTCTCCAGCTGCCCTCCCCACTGGCCAATGCACTTTCCTCCAAGCCCCTGTCCCATTGTGGTGAGGAGTATCCGCCAAAGTCACTGAAGGTTTGCCAGGATCACTGACTCCTTTTCATTCATTCCCTACAAGGGTGAGAGTCAAGAGGAGCTGCTGCTGAAGATGCTAAGGGCATTGGCAGTAGTGGTGACAACTCTTTCCTGTCTACACTGAGGGTGGGAGGCAAAGAAGCTGTCACTGTCCACCTCCCTGGGAAGTCATGTAGTGGAGACCCAAGGTCTTGCCATTACTCTAAACCTGGTCCTAGGGATACCCTTACCCACAACCTTTTAAGACTGTATGAAATATTTTCTCCAGCAGGATGGGGACAGAAGCAGTTAAATGCTCTTATTTATGTTGGTTTTGTTATTTTGCGTTTTGCTATGTCAAATTTTTCATAGAATGCGGTGCCACCATCATCAGAAGTTCCTTCCAGGAACAGAATTGTACTCTTGTAAGGGATACTAACTCAAGATCAGGTTTCCTTCTCTTCCAGAAGGAGCCTTTGACAGCAGAACTACTGCACAAGAATTAGGATCCAATCCATTGTATTAAACCTTTTTTGGTCAGTACAGTACAATCACTATCTTTGTCCCTTCTTCCACAAAGTGCCCATGTTGTATAGTTGAAATCTTGTCAGTTTTACTTTAAGGTATACAACATATTGTTTCAGAAAGAAAAAAACCGACAACCATGTATGGAAAAAGAAACATTAACAAATTAAGGAAAATTAAGAGAAAATCCCCTGTCTAAATTGTAACCAAATTTTCTGCACCTCCTGGGTATTTTATTTACTACACCTTCATTTTTGCTTGAGAGGGGTGTCCTGTCACTTGGTCAAGGTTAGAGTGAAACATTTTCTGAGAAGCAAAGCCCATAATTGTTCAAGTTACTTACACATATACATTTTTTTGTGTTACTGAAACGAAATGATACATTAAAAAGTAGTAAAGACTTAGAATGCAGTGACTATACATAAGGAATCACATGTTGTGTATAGATAAAAAAGGTTTCAATTGTGTATAGCGGTGGCCAAACTGTGGTTCGTGTGCCATAGTTCATGGCTCTTTGACATATAATGTGTGGCTCTCAGAAACATGTTGGCTGAGCTCCTTTCTGCATTACAATTAATATAAAAGGTAAAAAATAAGAAATTTAAAAGCTTTATAATTATTTACTGGGTATAAACTGAGAGTCCACTAGATTAAAACATAAATTTAATATTAATGGTGAGTAAATACATTTAGGATGCGATCCAGCCTGGCATTTTTGCCAGTGCTTGTCAGTTGCGCCAGCTGAGAAGTATCTCAAACATGCCATAAGTAGGGGTGTTTGTTTTGTTGTTGTTGTTGTTGTTGTTGTTGTTGTTGTTGTTGAAAACTGCTTTTTGGTATTAAAGTATCTGAATAAAAACACCTTTTGGTGTTTAAGATATTTTCCAGAAATTAAAATAGACTACTATTCCAATTAGAAATAATACTGTGGCGGTATCTGCTGACACTATATCACCTGTATCATCTACCTAGTGCACTTTTAAAGCATTTAAAATTAATGAAAATGAGGTATTGGATTCAGAAGGTAGAATTAAAAACACATAACACCACAATTTGCTGTGTTTTAATCAAGAAATTTTGGAAAAAATATCACCAAAAAAGCACACCCCTAGCTATAACGCACTTCTGCGCCACTCCGGGAGGGAGAAGGGCTGTCGTAGGCAGTTGCACTGGCCCACAAACTCTGCCTCCATGCCGCCCAGGTAAACCGGGGCAGTGTCAGCCACGTTTGGCCAGTGCAGTGCCCCGGGGATGACAGGGGGAAGGTGGGAGGGAGGTGGAACGGGGCGGAGGAAGGGAAGGCCAATGGGTGGGCCACCCTGAGAGGGGGATTGAGTATGGATCCAGCACTTATGCTGATTCCTAACTCCCGTCCCTAGGCTGGTTGGCCTTGCATGGACCTCTCAGATTTGCACCAGTAATTTCACAGGCACAGATCTGAGAAGCCCTACTGGAGCTGCTGGGGCTTACTGTGGGGTAAGGGAAAATATTCTCTTACTTCAAAGTAAACTCTAAGGGTAAGGGAAAATATTCTCTTACTTCAAAGTAAACTCTAGCTGCCCCCTATACTGACACTGCTGTAATAGGCAGGCCACCAGGGTTGCCCAGAGTATAAATGCTGCTTAAATATTGGATCTCTCAAGCATCTCTCTCACTGCTCTCAAACACCTGAAGTTTATTGAATGTGGCTGTTAAGCAAGTTTGGCCACCCCTAGCTTTTGCTGTATATATGGTGCTACCAGGCTCATTGCAAGTCTTTGGTATTTTGTGTGAGTGTTTTCATAGCTAGCCAGTAGGGAGTAGCTTCCGGCATGCCTCAAATCAAACTTTTGCTCACCACTACTGCTCTTCACCTCAATGTAAAACCTTAACGCTGTTTGTAGGCTGCAAGCTGTCTTGTGCAGGAATCTACATCTGCTCTCAGAAGTCTGAGGGTCGTGCACTCAGGCGCTTACTATTTGGAACTGCAGAAGTTCATGCGATTTATAATTTCTTTTACCTTTCTTTTAGATTTTAGACACTGTGATATTAAAATGCAAAATAAATTTATACATTTTTTTAAGTAAAGGCGTGTAAATGGGATGTGGGAGGAATGAAATTATGGTGAATCAAGCAAGTCTCACTATAAATAGGTCCAACTGACAGAATAAAGGAATAAAAAAAAGATGACTATAATTGTATTAATTGCCCGTTTCAGCCATATTTTTATTCAGAATTTCAACCACATGGTTTTGCTGCTTCCTTGTATTATGATTTTAGTTCATGCTTTGACCACTCATAGGGGTATGTTTGTATGACTTAAGAAAAGTAAGAGCACCTTAATTCCAATTTGGGCATTCCACAGAAGTGGGACTGTCAAAGCATGAATTGCTCATACTTCCGATTGCCTATGTGTGATGTAACTTTGAAAGCAGGTGTAGAGGAGATCCATTTATAGTGAGATCCATGTGCTCCAGAATTCACCTTAAACACACCACACTTATTTATTCAAAAATTTCATATCCTGCCTTTCCATTGCCAAGGCAGTTCCCAAGCTGGCTTAAAGGTTTGTATTAAAAATAATAATAAGAGGTTACTGTAAAGCAGTTGGGGGTTGATAAAAGCAGTTGGGTTGATAAAAGCAGTTGGGGGTCCAAAAACTATAAAACATAACCTAATCCCAAACCATGGAGTCAATACCAGCAGCTTGAAAGTCTAAAAGTCAATACCAGCAGCTTGAACTGGGCCCAGAATTGAATGGGCAGCCAGCGTTACTGCTGGAGCAGATGGAGAGCACAATGTCAGTCCTTGGGGGGGGGGCAAGAGGGTCAAATGCCCCAGGAAGCAGCTGCACGCAGCACAATGTCAGTCCTTGGGGGGGGGGCAAGAGGGGCAAATGCCCCGGGAAGCAGCTGCACGCAGCTGCTTTCCAGATCAACCTTGGCGCGGCTTTCATGTGCCACCCACCCTTGCCTGAGTGGTGTTTTCCCCCAGTTTGGAAGTTATGGTATGTTGGAAGTGGACATTCACATTAATGGGCAGTCCGATCCTAAGCTGCTGGGCTCCTGTAGGAGCAGCGGTGCCAAAATGGCCATCACTGCTTCCTGCAGAAGCTGTGACAGCTACTAGCAGCCACTGGAGACTCCTTGGGAGAAGGGGATGTTTGTCCCCTTCTCCCAAGGACAGCCACAGGCCCTGCAATGGGGCTACTCCAGTCTCCACCTGCTATTCTGATAGAGCCATCAGTAGTCCAGATTCCTTTCCTGCTTCCACCCATGCTGTCCCAAAATCATTTTGCCATTTACTGCTGGCTTCAGAATTTTTTTCCAATTACCCCTCGTAGTATTTGAGATCACGAAACCCATTTCTGGTTTGCAATCATGGAAGTGATAGCATTTTTCACTTGTTGTGAGGCTTGGTGAGCCCTCCGGGGTGTGTGTGTCCCCAGGGCTCTTCACACATCCCCGGAAGCTTGTGAGGGGTAAGTGGAAAAGCAGCCCCTACGCCCAGGGCAATCCTTGCTGCCTTTGCCCCAACCCCGCAAGGCCGCATGTGGCTCCCAACTCCTTGGTAGGAGTTTGGGAACCACTGTATTATGGGTCAAGCAACTCTTCTGTTGACACCATATGCAGTATATTTTTGAATTATAGTATATAGTGAATTATAGCATAATAAGTTTAACACTATTGACAGTGCAATCCTAAACTGAGTTAGGCTGACATAAACTACGCCAGCAAAGTTTGGCCAGCGCAAAGGACACCATAAAGTATGCTTGGACCACTCTCTGAGTCAGAGGCCCTGGTGCTGGCTAAACTTTGCTGGCTTAGTTTATGCCGGCCTAACTCCAGTTTAGGATTGCACATTTTGGGAAAATTTGTGGTGGTGTAGTGGCTGTGTTGGCTGACAAGTGTGGTGGTGTGTTGGCTGACAAGTGGGGAGTGCTGACCAGGAGTTTTCTCAGGCTCAGAATATGCTAGAAGAAATTTCTTCGAAAAATTAAGGTTCTCTAAGAACGTTCTGAGAAAACTGGGCTGATAATTAAGCAAACTGACCTTTAGCTTGAAAAATAAGCAAGCTTTGCCACCACTACTAATTCCAGTAGTACTGCTACGCTACTCAGTAGTAGTTTACACCTATACTCATTAGATCTTTTTTTCATACTGTAGGCCACACTTCCTCCAAGGGGCTCAGGGTGCTTTACAAGGTTCCTTCCCTCCTTTTTGTCTCTAAAAAAACTCCTGTAGCCTAGACTACTGGTTAGCTTCATGGTTGAACAGGGATTTGTGCTCTTGTATTCATTTGTGCCCAGAATATCACTGACCCACACCTACTGCTGTCTCTTGCATTGCTTGACCTTTTGGCCTTGATTTAAAAAAAAAACACTCAATTTTTTCTGTTTCCATGTGTGTATGTATATTCCCGCTTCAGGAACCACTCCATACATTTAATGGAGCAGATTTTGCTTCATTATCATTCTACTACAATATTTATATATTGCTTTTTAACCAATTTATGTCACAATATATTTGTGCTTTTCCAGTTTTGAAAACCCATCTGTATTTGTTTTGGGATTCTGCATTATTGCAGGATTAAGGGCCCAATCCTAACTCCCTCAGCACTGGTGGTACAGTACACTTGTAGCGTCAGCGCTGGTGTTGTGAAAGTGTAGCCAGGCACTCTAAGGGCCTGCAGTATGATACTACTGCTGGTGCTGGGCCTACGCCAGGAGAACCTGGCATGGAGCCACCTGGTGGTATGTGCTACCACTGCTGGTAGTGTGCTCTTTTGGGGTGTGGGGAGGGTGTAACTAGGCAAGGGGAGGGGAGAATACAGCCTAGGTGGGTGGCAGGGGGTGGGACTGGCAGTGGCCTCCACTGCCATATCCTATCCTCTATGTCAGGCTGTGCGGCCTGACAGGGAGGTTCTCAAGTCTGTGACAGCAAAATAGCCAGTGCAGACTTGGGGAAGCCCTTTGCAAGGCCTGCACTCATATCTGGAGAAGGGGACAAATGTTCCCTCCCCCCCACGGAATGTTCAGCAGCTGCCGTGGCTCCTGTTGGATGCAGTGGTAGCCGTTTTGGTACAGCTGCTCCTAATGGAGCTGGGTGGTTCAGGATTGGGCAGGAAACTGGTTGGCAGAAAGCAAAATACTCTGATACCGTCTTGGGTGCTCTAATACAGAATGTAAGTTAAGTTCTTACGTTTCTCAGGCATATACTGTATTTATGACTCTTATTAGCTTTTATTGAATCTGTGTGTCTGGACTGCATATTTTCTTGTATCAATGGAACTTATTAGAATATCTCTGCAACACTCAGATGAGAGAGATTATTCTCTTTGTTATCAGAGGTTTGCATCTGTCACCCCTCCCTGGAGAAGTTCCTTTTTGTATGGTAATAATGTGTCATTGGCTGATATTGGAGTAGGCTTGCATATGGATTACTTGGTGCAAGTTAATTAAGGTCTATTAAGGGTTATTAAGCACAAGAAAAGAATAATGAATAAGGTTTAACAGCTTTCTCTGTATACCATCCATTAAAGCAGAAATAGGGCTTCAGCATGAAGAGCAATTGAAAGTTTCTATGTATTTTGCCTTTTGTCCTATCCTACTGAAATAATCACATTTGAAAACCCTAACACTTGTCCTTGGAAGTAAGGGATGATCAACATGTTACCTTCATCACTTGGATGGAACAAGAATCAGCCTATCCTACGGATTCAAACTGGGTATCCTGCCATTTTCTGATTGGTTTGGAGACTTTCCATTTCAGAACCATGTGTTTTTGTCAATGAATGGAGCTACTCTAGAAACACTCCCATGCGCTCACAAAATCATCATGGTGTTACGTACTTTCCAACTCAGGGCGCAATCGAAATCTGGAGCTAGGCTGGCTCAGTTAGGCCAGCAAAGTTTGGCTGGCCCAAGGGCCACTGTAAAGCACATTTGCACCACTCTTGGAGTCATGGAGGATGGCGCATGTCTGTGACCTGGCCTCTCTGACTCCGAGAGTGATCCAAACATACGTTACGGTGTCCCTTGTGCCAGCCAAACTTTGCTGGCTTAACTGTGCCGGCCTAACACCAGGTTAGGATTGCGCTCTCAGTCTGTGTGATAATGGTAACATGGAGATGGAGCTCAAGTCCCATGGAATTCTGTGGCTTTATTTTAAGTAAGTGTGCATAGAATTACAGCTTGTTAGGCATGTTACCAAACTGACAACATTTGAGATGAAACACATGATTCTGGACCCTTTCTATTTGCCAGCAGATGATTTTATAAGATATGGGCATGTCTGTAGATTCTATGCATTCTGTATGTTCGCAGGAAAATAAGTATTTAAATGCATAGCTTATAGTGTCTTATTGCACCAGCTGTTAGGGGAATTAATACTTGGAAAATATTTGTATTTTAAGTATGAGTTACATAGCATTTTCTTTTTGGTAACAAACAAAACACCTGGAGATTTTTATCACAAAGGAACGGAACAGAAATTAAAGGGAAACCACACAAAATTCTGACCAAATGGATTGATCCATCACTCCTTGCCACTCTAAAGCGGTAGGATATATACGGAGTGGCAGCAAGAGGTGTGGCTTTAGACTATCTGGAACACCTGTAGTTTAAAAATACTGTTATATGATCACTCGAGTACTTGCCCTGTCTGCATTGTGGATATTGTTGGGGACCAGGAAGGCACTCTTACATTGCACAATTGTGACTTCTAATTCAAGAGGTGGAAGGGATAGTTTAGTCAAGGCAGGCTTGTTGTTTAAGCATAGAGTCCTCTATGGAGGGACTTTGATCTTCAGATTTGCATTAATGTTAAGGAGCCTCTACAGAGCACTTAGGAGAGGGACTGGATAAAGTTACAAACAACTGGGTCACACTAGCTTTTTCCAGCTTCTGAAATAAACCCAGGGTTCTGTTTTCATTTAACAGAGGATTTCAGTAAATTATCAAATTATAAAAATACCTTGTTCAGTCGAAGCTGTGTTGTCTACACTTTCCTTTGAGTTGATGCTTTTAACAAAACTCTGCTGTTGGTCATTTTAGGGGTACAAAATATATTTGGAAGCACAGTTCTTAATATCACCAATATTGCTCTTTCTCCTTTGAATCAGCTAAATGAACTGGCACAGTTAATGCAGCACCCTGCTGAGAGCACTAAAGCAACACATTATTTTAAAAGATGCACTGAAAAGTTATTTAAAAAGTAAATTGACTCAAAACGAGAAAGAGAAGAAACATGCATTTTATAACACCTTTTATTGTCCGGCTGAGTAGATTTATTTATTTAAGCTTTCTCAAAAACAAATACAAAAAAGACCCATGCCAGAATAAATCAGTAGATAAGGTTGCCTTTTCTTTTAATGTTGGCATTGATATTCTTCCAGATGAAATGCTTGTCTCCTCGCTCAAATGAGAGCAGTGTGTCTTGTCAGAACGTTTACGGCAGTGTTAGGAAAGTACTCCTGGGGCCAGGCGGAATCAGTAAATTGCAATCAAAAACTGTATGGTGTGAAAGAAGAAAATAGTTTCCAACCTGTTCCATAAATTCTTGTGTAGAAATGGTTCTCAATTTTATTACGTAGATTAGATTACTGCAATCGTTGAAGCACAAAGACTACATTATGGAACAATGTTGTTGTCTGCACTGCCGCAGTAGTACACACGGCTGGGTGAAATACCACACTGACAAAAAGAGAATGAAAAAGAATTCCAGTATTGCTGAGTACAGGTTGAGCATGTTTGTTTTATAGAAATGGACTGAGTGGGATATGTTGCTGCCATAACAGCAAACATGAGTTGCAACTTTGAGGAAACGCTTCAAGAAATATTGTGGACTTTAATGCCACTCTTCCAATTTGTCTTGCTTATGTTTGTTTCAGGCTAACAGGCATTCAGTTATAGGATGATGATGATGATGATGATGATAATGGTAATGCCAAATTATGAGGGGTATAATAATAACATATTATTCCCCACATAAGCTTTAGCTTCAGCGAATGTTTCATTTCTTCCAAAATAGACTGGTTTGTTAAACTTCGCTAATGTTTCTTTGTGCTGCCATTGTCATGTAAAGAATATGAACATGTGAAGATGTGTTCATTGCTTGTTTTGGATTAATTTTAAAAGAAATCTGACATTTAACCTTTTCATATAACCTTTGAAAGAGATCCTCTGTGACCCATGGCCTGCGGGACAGGGCTTCTGCATCTCTCACCTGCTTGTGGCATCACTGCTGGGCAGCAAAGTGTCATGAGAAGAGACTGGCAATATTGCCGGCCTGGGTCTTGTTGAGTAGGGTGGGTACTATAAAGGGCAGCAAGAGCTGAGCAAGAATGGCAGGTGGAGGAGTGGGGGAGACCAGAGTGGAGAACTCAGGTGGAGGATCAGAGGAAGAGGGGACAGACAGAGGCACAGAGAAGGTGTGAGTCAGCCAAGAGGAACAGGGCAAGGAGCATGTGGAGTAGACAGTCATTGTAGGTGCTGAAGAGAGGTGGAACAGACCATCAGGGATAGGAAGACAGAGGGGCAGAAGTCAAGATGGGAAAAATAGAAAAGACTAATAATAGAAAGACAATGACAGAAGAGGGAATAGAAAGAGAGGTGGGAGCAGCTCAGGCACCCCAGAGCCACCCCAAAGATATTCAGAGCCATCCCAACTCCCAACCCTTTTACAAGCTCCCAACTCATCCTTGGGCCTGAGTTGGATTTTGAGCAGCATTCACTCTAAGATGCTTGGGTGGCTGAACCTCAGACAGAGACCTGTGTGTAACAAGGCAAAGTGAAGAGAGCCAGCCCCCAACCAGCAGATTCTGAAGACTCGCCCTACCCTCCTGTTATGTAAGAAAACCCAGCAATAAAATTGCTTCCTAGCAGTTTCCTACAGCCTCTCCCTATGGCATAGAAACCCCCCAAGGGGTGTAGCTAAAGAAGTGTAGGGGGGTGCAATTGCCAATTGCAATTGCACCGGGAAACAAGCTTTAGGGGGCCCCCACAAGTTGAGCTTGACACTAGTAGCTGGAATTGTGAAAACCTTGGTAAGTATGAATAATACCATCATGTTATATATAATTGGAAAAGTAAATTAATGCTGAAGGCAATTAAACAAACTGCATAGGAATATCTGTGTTCTATCAAACGTTATGGCCAAAAATATCATGAAAATGAAAATACAACTGTGATGTTACTTCCTGTCATTTCCAGGGCACCATTTTGCCCTCGGCCCCAGGCTAGCTACACTAGTGCCCCCCTGGGTGGGATGAGGATGGGGGGGGGGGTCCCGCATGCTCCCACAATGGTTCAGAGACAACTCACCATACATTGGTGTTAATTACATTTGAAATCTGAAATCTTTTCCTTTTTGCTCCTCCAGTTCTGTTGGTTCATGGATCCTATAAAGTCTAATCTAAAAAGGTGGTTTTTTTGGGGGGGGGAATCCAAGTGTATTTTGTATGTGAATAAGGCATCACTGAATGACACCTTTATATTACCCAATGGCATAGCTAGAGGGGGGCACAACACTAAGTATTCACAGTGCTACGACACGCCATGTAAACTGCACCTCCCCCTCGTCATGGAAGCCATACTGGGCAGCCAGAGTAACACATGCATCTCAGACTGCACCACCCCACCTTGTATCCCCATCATTATCCCCATGTCTGGGGGGGGGGAGAATTAAGATCATGTTGGTGGTACTACACCTCATAACTTGGCATTATCCCCTGTGACCCACCCTAGGCTATTGAAGAAGATCCACTGATCCTCAAGGATATTATAAGGCTTTCACAAGGTGCAAGGGTGGAAATGAGGAGGGGGCTTGTATACACTCAGCTATGAATCATAAGTACTGAATCATAAGTGTGAGAGCGCCATACATATTGATGTTTGAGCATTCTGTCGGTAAATATATATGAATGGAATGGTAAGACTGACTTATAGGAATATTGCAATCTACTGAAAAAAAATCCAAGTTCTTTACAGGAATTTTGTCATAGTTTTGCCTGTTGTTTTTGAATAGAACTTAAATTGCTGAGTTCTGTTTTCTAGTCTCCAGTCAGATATAATATCTCTTCATTTAACTGTAGCTTGAAAGAGCAGCATCTGGTAAATAGAAGACTATGATTCAAATGTAGGGAACATCTGTGTAGGGAACATCTTTGGAGCTATTGAGTTAAATGTGCAGCATTCCAATGAATGAATGAATGAATGAATGAATGAATGAATGAATGAATGAATGAATG
>JAJKFI010000004.1:29813684-29833315 GCA_029204185.1 Lerista edwardsae | reverse complement strand
ATGAATGAATGAATGAATGAATGAATGAATGAATGAATGAATGAATGGGTTGATGGGGGGTTCCCACATCAACATATTTGTCTAAAGGAAAATGGAAGGATTTCCAAATATTTGTGCTGTCGTAAGAGCCCCACTGGATCAGGCCAATAATCCACCTAGTTCAGCTTCCTATATGTCACGGTGCAATTCTAACCTGGAGTTAGGCCGGCACAGTTAGGCCAGCAAAGTTTGGCTGGCACAAGGGCCACCATAAAGCGCATTTGGGCCACTCTCAGGGAGGATGGCGCACGTCTGTGTGCTGGCTTCTCTGACAGAGAGTGGTCCAAACATACTTTAGGGTGTCCCTTGTGCTGGTCAAACTTTGCTGGCCTAACTGTGTCTGCCTAACTCCAGGTTAAGATTGCCCAAATTGAACCAGATGCCTCAGGAAGCACATAAACCAACAAGTTGCCTGCATCCTATTGCCACTTCTTTGCACCTGACTTTCTGAAGTAGCCTGCTTCTAAAACCAGGATTTTTTTTGTTCTATATTACTCACCAATGATAAAAGATCAATGCTAGATGGGGACAACTGTTAGCTCTAGCTACAAAAACGGGTAGCCTAGTTCAGCAATGCTATGAAGGTTTCTGAGATCTAGCTCACATTTGCCTGGCCACTGCGGCACTTTGTATGCTGGGGGAGCATGCATTCCTTCCTCTCCTCAGCCATACAGGTAACCTTACCTACGATCTCCTAGACACTGGTTTTAATTCTCCATTTGTACCGCATTGCAGTAGTCTTCATATGAGTGTAATTATTACATGGTTGGACCTGTACCATTACCAGATGACACTGTGAGAATCTTTTATGAGAGGTAATTACTCTTCACAGACCTGGGGGTCTTGTTTGTACTTGCTTTCCTGAGTGCAGCAGTAGCAGTAAGGAGTACTTGTAGCTGTACTAGTTAGGAGTCTCTAAAACTCCATCCCAAACTGTCTTTCCCTTTACAAAAGAGGAAATTCTCGCAAAGTCTTTCATGTTACAGTATGCTATCGCTTCTATTATACAGCTCTTACTCTTGCCAATAAAAGCATATTTTCCTCCAGAAAAATATATCCCACTTTTAAATGTGAAGCATGCCATATGGAATTTGAAATTCTTGTATACTGACTACATTATATTGCCTTGTTAAATCTTTGATTCTTTAAAATATTATGTTCCTGTTTTGGAAGAAATATGTTCCTGCAAGCAAGTAAGGTTTTCTTTAATTGCCATGTACAGCCCACTGCATTTCCTTTCTTGTGCTGTCCAAGATAGTTTGTAAAAGATGATTGGAAATGGCTTTTTTTCATTTCATTCAATCTATGTTAAAAATCTTTCTAAGATAAAGGAAATCATATCTCCACACTGATATGGTCTTAGGAGGTTTTTTAAAAATAACTACTGAAAAACTATGAAAATATTTAGCTGATCTTATTTTAATTAGTTCGTTTATGCTGAAAAACATGGAACTAACTTCAATCTGATCTAGACCAGATCTATATCTCAAACATTTTAACTGGGACTCACTTTTTAAAATGGCGGAAGTGATGGAACGGAACGGAAGTGTAACGGAAGTGATGTCATAGCCAGAAGTGAAATCTTCAAGCAGGAAGTGCCAGCATTGTGAAATAATAAAATGACACTCCTGGAATGCACTGTAGCACTTGCATAGCGATGAAACATCCATGACAGAAAGCAAGATCAGGACAAAATATTATGTAAAAGGACTGAACTAAAAATAAAATTAAAAAAAAACCCTCACTTGAAAATTCAACGTGTTAACACTAATGTGGTAAGATTAAGGTTTGCAGCTTCCAAGATGGCTGTTCACCTTTCTGTGCCCCATCTGACATCAGGTCACGACCCACCAAGTGGGTCCTAACCTACAGTTTGAGAAACACTGATCTAGACTTTGTATATAGTTTGTAATGTAATATTTCATATTAGAAAAATGTATGTTTTGTTCAATGAAAACAAGCAATTACTTAAATTGCATACAAGTGTGTTTCAGGATAATCAACTCTCATATGCATATATATATACAGGTAATTGCATAAACTCTCTTTCTGTAGGCATTCAGAATTGAGTATCTCCAAAGATGGGAACTTGAGTCATGTGAGCCAAGTCACATTCGTGACTTGGAATGACTCGTATACATTTGTGTCACACGTGTCAGTGACACAGGTGTGACTTAAGACTTGGGTCCACTAACTCGAAAATGAGCCATAAATCTGAAAAACTCATGAAGACACATGTATTTTCCCAGGGAGTCTGGGTGTGTTTGCTTACCTTTTTCACGGCTTCTGCATCAAGCGAAAGTCCTTGTGGGATGATCTGGAAGCCGGCATTCAGTGGCATGAGCAGCAGAGTAACTTCGTTCCAGCCAGGATGCGGGGACTGGGGGTGACGAGAGGAGGAAGGGTTAAGTTTGTTGTTTTGAGCATGAGGTGAGGGGAAGGAACCAGAAGAAGGCAGGTATGGCCAGCTCACAGGGAAGGGAGAGAGCGGGCTCTCTTATCCATTTCACAAGAAACAGACAATTGATTGGATGAAGGATGGGTGGCCTTATTTTTTTCCTCTGGTCAAGGGAGAGGACAAGGAAGAGCCCAACGTGTCAGTGACAGGGTTCTTGCCATAAAAAACAAGTGGCTGGAGAAGCCCAGGGAGGGGTAAAAGGAGGCGGGCCAACCGAAGGGAGGTGGTGCCCTGTATGCCATAGGCTGCACCATGCAGTTCTCCCATCCTGATTTTCCACAGTTACCTGAGACGGAAGCCTCATGAAACACTGGCTGCAAATGAAACTACTTCTGAATAGAGCTGCACAGGACTGGGTCATATTTGTAAGCCTCCCAGCTGCTACGCATGACACCCCCCCCACTTACCACTTCTGTCTATGCCCTCACGCTGTGCCCCAGGCCCTCCTGCCTTGCCAAGCTCAGGCACCTCCCAGTTTATGTTGGTCTGTTGCATGTCTCTAGCACTCCTTCGGAAGGCAGAATTGGGAGTTGTGTTGGTAATGGGGGGGGTTCATTGCTGGGGTTCATATGGAACCAATTTTTTTTATGTACTTACTGAACTGCTACACACACTCTAACAACACCAGCAGCATGGCTTTTATTTACATAAAAGAAATCGTGGTTGAAAGCCTTCAGCACATAGCTAACTGCAGATGGAAGGGAACATCAGGGGAGTGTAAAACAACAAGTCTGACAACACCCCTCACGCCAGTACCTCCCTTTTTTCCATGGAGTTGCGCCTGAACCAAGCTGTGGCTCACTTCAGAGGATACTCGAGTTGCTGACCTCTTAACTAGAGTATGCAACTTGTCCCTTCAAACAGCCACGGTGCCAGAGGATTGGAGGATAGCCAATGTCACGCTAATCTTTAAAAAAGGGAGAAGGGGGGACCCTGGAAACTACAGGCCGGTCAGCCTAACGTCTGTTCCGGGTAAGATGGTGGAAAGCCTCATCAAAGATAAAATCCTAAAACACGTAGAGGAACAAGTACTGCTAAAAGAAAGTCAGCATGGCTTCTGTAAGGGTAAATCTTGCCTCACGAACCTTTTGGAATTCCTTGAAAAGGTCAACAGGCACGTGGATGTGGGTGAACCTGTGGATATCATATACCTGGATTTTCAGAAGGTGTTTGACACAGTCCCCCACCAAAGGCTGCTGAAGAAACTTCACAGTCAGGGAATAAGAGGGCAGGTCCTCTTATGGATCCAGAATTGGTTGAGGGCCAGGAAACAGAGAGTGGGGGTCAATGGGCAATTTTCACAATGGAGAGAGGTGAAAAGCGGAGCGCCCCAGGGATCTGTCTTGGGGCCCGTGCTTTTCAACTTGTTCATAAATGACCTGGAGACAGGGATAAGCAGCGAGGTGGCCAAGTTTGCGGATGACACAAAACTTTTCCGGGTGGTGAAAACCAGAAAGGATTGTGAAGAGCTCCAGAAGGATCTCTCCAAGTTGGGGGAATGGGCAGCCAAATGGCAGATGCGTTTCAACATAGACAAGTGTAAAGTGATGCACATTGGGGCCAAAACCCAAAACTTCACCTATAGGCTTATGGGTTCTGAGCTGTCTGTGACAGCTCTAGAGAGAGATCTTGGGGTGCTGGTGGACAATTCAATGAAGGTATCGACTCAGTGTGCGGCAGCAATTAAGAAGGCCAATTCCATGCTTGGGGTAATTAAAAAAGGGGTTGAGAATAAAACAGCTAATATTATCATGGTACAAATCGATGGTAAGGCCGCACCTGGAATATTGTGTGCAGTTCTGGTCACCGCACGTCAAAAAGGACATAGTGGAGCTGGAAAAGGTGCAGAAGAGAGCGATGAAAATGATTAAGGGGCTGGGGCACCTCCCTTATGAAGAAAGACTGCAGTGTTTGGGGCTCTTCAGCCTAGAAAAAAGGCGCCTGAGAGGGGACATGATTGAGACATACAAAATAATGCACGGAAGGGATAGAGTCGATAGAGAGATGTTCTTTTCCCTCTCTCAAAACACCAGAACCAGGGGGCATCCGTTAAAACTGAGGGTTGGGAGAGTTAAAACAGATAAAAGGAAGTACTTTTTTACCCAGCAGGTAGTTAATCTGTGCAACTCTGTGGTGATGGCATCTGGTCTAGATGCCTTTAAGAGGGGATTGGACGGATTTCTGGAAGAAAAGTCTACCGTGGGCTATAGGCAATGATGGGTTGTAACCTCCTTACATTAGTAGTAGGCTATTTCAGAGTACTGGGTGCAAGGGAGTGGCAACAGGATCCATGCATCTTGTTGTCTCATGCCTCCCTGGGGCACTTGGTGGGGCCGCTGTGAGATACAGAAAGCTGGACTAGATGGGCCTTGGCCTGATCCAGCAGGGCTCTTCTTATGTTCTTATGAGTCAAAATGACTCAAGAATGTCGGGAGGGCGGGTCACCATGGGTGCACGCTATGACTCGTTGACAAGTTGAGTCGTGGGTGATGGAGAGTTTCAAATGTATTGTGACTCAAGCTCAGTGACTGCAACCCATCCCTGAGTATCTCTTTCCATTACTGGATTTTGTCAGGAAGAAAATGTTTTGAGTTTGTTTCCGTTTCAAACCATGTTTAGTTGTTCAACTTTTAGTATTCTGTGGAAACTAGAATTCCATCACTGCAGGTATTCTACAGGCATGGAGATAAGATCTGGAAACTCATCTCCTGGCCAACATTTCGTTTAGCCAGCTAAGGGGCTCAGTGGACCAATATTGGTGACTGTTTCCAAGAGTGCTGTCAATCAAAGTAATTGCAGTGTAATACCCTTGTGGACACGTTAACTGAAACTGCTGGCATCCAAACATAAACAATTTTCTAGAATGGAAGCTTTGAAAATAACACTCAAATTCATTAGTTCAACATATTAGCAACTAGAAGGGAGTACATCTGTGTACAAACAAAATAAATCTTGTTTTTCAGGTTCTTCTGCCCACAGGTTATCCTGATAGGACATTTTAAATTGGACATTTTAAATTGGGATCCTATAGGTTTTTTCCTCAATATTTTTGCCTATGGGTGACATGTTTTTGTAACATTTTGATTGGGCTGCTCCGCATGTAGTGAAATAGTAAACCATTGTCTCTATTTAGGCCTAAAGAAATGAACTCAAAACTGTAACCAGTGGAGTCAAATGGTTGTGGAATGCAGGAGGTACAGCTGGTGACTATTAGGTGAAGCTTAAATATGTGGAATAAACGCAGTGATGATTCACAACAGCAGTAATTGTTCTGTCTGAAGCTTTATCTATCTGAAGATTGCACTGGGACTTTTGTTGCTGTGTCTGGTGCCATAACAAGGGAAATTAGCACCTGGGGTAAGAAGAAAAGATCATCCCCTCACTTCTACAACTAGCAGAATGAAATACCTTTAAAATGTGATGCTGCCTCTTATCTCCTTTTCATTTAAAATGGCACACATTTTCAAATTTAGTCATTGAATTGCTTATTTAGAATATGGTTGGTATTCCAACTTCTAAACAACAACAGCAATAGTTGTTGTTTCCTATTTTGTTGTTGGGAAAATGCTTTTTTAGATATTATTTAATTCACTTCAGTGATGTTTAATGTGTCTGCAGAGTGTTTTTAATTGGGAGCGCTATCCTATACTGCACTGGATTGGCATGGTCCTGTTGCCCTAGCGCCGATGCAGGGGTGTCAATTGGCACTCCTGTGTTGGTGCTACGTCTGTCACGTTGATGCTATGATGAAGCGTCAATGCGACAGGCAGCGTAGGATTGTGCTGTCAGTCAATTTCTCTTCAATCGCTGAGGTTACTGAATCATTGCTCCTATGGGGAAAAATAGGGTTAGGTTCCTGTGGACCCTCTTGATGATACACTATATCAATGGCCTCCAAACTGTAGACCGCTGCAGCAGGGAAAATCTTTCCCAGTGTAAACAGCACTTGACCTTCCTCTGGAAGGCACAAAAGACCCCTACTATAGCTCCTACTATAGGGGTCTTTGCAGTCTGCCACGCATGCGCAGGACGCCAGGTGCGCAGCTTGTTGGGGTGGCAGACCTCAGAAGCAGCTGGCTGCAAAGTCCTCAGGAGCTGTAGTAGTATAGGGGTCTTTTGCTCCTTCCCTGGTGGAATGCATGCCATTGTCCCCTGCACTATATGAACTTGATGAACCTGAATCTTACCTTGAGCTGTATGAGCTAGTTAGAGAGCAGCTCAACATATTGGTAAAACATTTCCATTAGTACTACATTTCGCTGCTATTGTTGAAATTGTTGTTGAAACCGCATAAATACTTAACTGCGATTTGTTAAGCTGTGAGAACAGAATCAATAAAAACTGCCTGAGGGCTTTTGGACTTCTCTAAGCATCTGCAAAGGGATGCTCAGAGACTGTGTATGTAGCGACATAGGTTACACATTTATTGCCACAACTGAGTGAATCTCACTGTTCTTTCTGGTCTAACCGTCTCATTTGGATGCAAATTTGGGCAACTAGGCATGACTCATCAAGTGCAAAATCTATGTATATAAAATCGGATGTTTGTATGTGTGTATGTTCTGCATAGGCTCGGGAACGCCTGGACAGACGCGCACCAAACTTGGCACGCGCATGCCTTGCGGCCTAGTGACAAACACGGCAGGGGTCAGGCCCCCCTAGCGCCCCCGGGGGTGGGGGTACGCAGGGGGCCCCACTTGAAAACGGCCGAAATAGGCATCAAATCCGTAGTTTCCGGGATTGCCGAGATGAGCAGCGACGCTCTCAACACCTTTGGAGTCTGGGTTCGGCCCCCCATCAACGTGGAGGGTGAGAAGGGATGCGAAACAAAACATCCGCCATGGCCCGCTGGAAGGCGTGGAGTGATTGCCACCAAACTCGGCGTGCGCATGCCTTGCTGCCTGGCGACAAACACTGCAGGGGGCAGGCCCCCCTAGTGCCCCAGGGGTGGGTGTGCTCAGGGGGCCCCACATGAAAATGGTTGAAAATGGCCAAAAGATCTGGTGTTGGATCTATAGTTTCCGGGGTCGCCAAAATGAGTAGCGACGCTCCTGACACTGTTGGAGTCCAAGTTCGGCTCCCGTCAGCATGGGGGGTGAGAAGGGGTGCAAAATAAAATGTCTGAAATGACCGACATTAGTGTCAAATCCACAGTCTTCGGGGTTGCTAAGCTGATTGGTGACAGTCCTGATTACATTTGTTACCCGGGCAATGCCAGGTAACAAAAAGCTGGTATATTTCTCAAAAAAAAAATGTAGTTGAATGTAAAATGAGCAGGAATTGACCCTCTGGTCTCAGATGATTGTCCTGCTCTGATCCTTAACATGTTTGTGCCCTTGGGCAGAAGATTTAGTCAAGAGGGTTAATGCCTCCGTTTGCCTGAAGATAAGAGCTGAAGTTCTGAAAGTCGCCAGTTCGAGACTTCCGGAAGTCTCTGTGAACGGCAGACCTGTAAATTGCGACTGATTAACAGCTGAGCTGTCTCTGGCTGCCTTGTGAGAGGGGGAGTTGTGCCAAGACAGCCACTTCTCTAGTAGGAGCAGAGAAGCCGCTTATCAGCCAGACTGCCCTCATCACTGGCTTTGCTCAAAATACCTCACCACCAAACAATAGGCAGCCAGCTTGTCCCAGCTACAACTGCCTCCTCCCTTTGGTGGCTCCAGGGGTGTGGCAGCCAAACAACTGTTCCCCACAGTCATTCCCCACAATGAGTTTACCTTAGGCAGTCCTTCCTCTAGCCAGTCTTTCAGCCAGTCCTTCCTTCAGGCCATCCAACAGGCAGGCAGTCCATCCAGCCGTCTAACCATCCACCACCTACCTGATGACCTTCCCAGGTCCCATCCCCGCTTTATACCTAGGCCAATATACTGAGGCCAATCAGTGGCCAGGCTTTAATTCATCAGCCATGCCCATCTGCACCTGTGCAAGGCTTGCAACTACCTTTTGGGATTAACCCTATAATCCCTGGTTTATCTGGGACAAGGGGCCTTTGCTGATACCACTCCCTATCCTCGGGGTAGCTCCTGCCTTTTCCAATACACCGGCTACTGAGGATTCTTGCAGCGCCACCCTATAATAGGTGTAGGGCTGACTTTGCTAGGTCATTAGTGCTGATGCAGGGGCGCCGAGCAGCATCCCTGTGTCAGTCCTAATGCACCAAGACCGGTGCTGTAGGCAGGGCTGGCCTTGGTGCACTTGTGCTGTGCTGCCCCTGCGTTGGCTGAAGCTGGCTGGCGCAGGGGCAAATCAAGGCGGGAGAGGGTGGGCAGGGGGAGGGCATTTCTGGGTGGGCTGTTGCCCCGTTGGCAGTCTAGATCTGTTTGCCAGGCCATGTGGCCCCCTTGGATCTGCATCTGGTATTTAGCAGGCGCAGATACGAGGAGCGCATTGGGGAGACTGGTGCCTCCCCTTGTGCAAGGGCACAAATGTGCCCTTGCACCGGGGAGGCTCCAGCCTCCCATATACTGTGCTAGATATGATGCAGGCCCATTGGTTTTACCATTCCAGCGCAGTATATGATTGCGCTCTCAGTGGGGTTTGAAGAAGAAGAGTTGTGTTTGACTCTGTCTCTTTGTGCTTACCTGTGAAACGAGCATTTTGGACTGACTGATTATTGGGCTATGTAGTTAATCATTTAAACAATGGCTTGTATTGTGTGATTTAATTTTTAGGTGAAAAAATATTGATTATTTAGAGTTTGAGGATGTTGTAGTTGTTTGATCATTTGCAAGGTGGGTTGGTTCAGTTTGAATGGATGACAGTTTGATTTCTAATTAGATATTTATTTGGTTTATGTTTTGCTGTAGACTGTTGATTTGATATTAGGATTCAAGGGCTTATATTGAGAATTAGATTCCCTTAGGAAGCCAGGGGAGAATCTCCTTTTTGTTCCAAATCTTGATACCTTGATAAATGTTCGAATTTGTGGTAACACTTTCAAGAGGATAATTCAAAGAACTGTTCAGCAGAAATCCAACCTTGTGATTAATGATTCATTCACCTGCTCTGATTTTGTCTGACTTATTACCAGAAAATCATAGGAAGCAAAGGCTTTTGAAAAGTCTGCCTTTTCAGGTTTAGCAGATAAATATTAGGTAAGACTTTAAAACAGTAACTTTCTATAACAATGTAACTATTTATGTGTGTGCTTCATAGGAAGTTTTGTCCTGGTTTTGATTTTCATTGTTGAAATACTTTAAGGATTGGCATTATTGTTTGAATTGTCTTTCCTTTTTTTCTCCTCTTTATGTATAAACCTTTATCATCCCTTTCTTCCATCCCAGAGAGGTAGGCAATGAAATAGTGCCTCTTCATTCTATTTTTCTTCATTCATCTATTCTGTTATATTCTGAATGTCCTCAAATTCAGGAGAGACTGGGGGAAAAAAACCCCAAAGAGGATAATCAATGGGATAGAATTGTCTCTGGATATAAACCTGCTGCAAAAAGGATAGATTTTGTCACACAAGTAGTGGTCTTGATCCGTATGCCAAAGAGGACACTGCATTAGAAATGTTAGGAGGAGCAAAGTCAGTCACGGAATCATTACAGAGAATAATGCCCTAACCAAAGCACTAATCTGTATCGCTGATCCTTACCACCAGCGATGTACAGTGAGGCAGAACTGTCTTACCAAAGTTCTTTGAAAAATGCACCACTGCTGTGATCATGCAAACACAACCCATGGGCTTTGAGCAGCTGAAGCCCACTGGTTGTAAGTGTTTGCAGGATCACAGCCACTGTAGCAGCAGTGGATGCACTTTTCAAAGAATTATAGTAGGGCAATTCTGCCTCATCTGTCATGCCCTCACTGCTTACCACCAGTGACAGGATCTACAAACGACCTGGGGGAATGCTGGGCGGGACTTACGCGGGGCTTCCGCGTGATTGGCTGCTTGTCCGCAGCGTTCTGCAGCTGTTCTGGCCTGGGGGGGCTGCCCCCGGTTAGCGCGCCCCACCGCTGCTCGCCCAGGCACCCAGCGCGACCCTTACCCGTCCTCCGCAGTGAGCAGGAGCCACCCCAAATTTCTGCCAAATCTGTTAAAGACAAAGATTGTATTCTGCATTATGTGTGCAAATTAACTAATCTCTGTTTTGCCTTCTTTACCCATTTTGTGTTGCTGATGATTTCTCCAATTTTGTTTTAGACAGTTTTCTTTTTTTAATGTTATAATCAGGACAAAGTTGATACAAAATCATGCAATACCATCTATTTCAGCTGCATTTAAGGATTCCTAAAATGTTCTGTTCATCATTTGGCTTCTCTAACTGGGGATAGTTTCATATTAATAATAAGGACTTGTCTTATCAGTTTTGTGCATTCGTCCATATTTGAGATTGCCATGTTTTTATTGATGATAATCATTTGTTGGCAGAGTGATTCTGCAGAATAGGAAAGCATCATTCTAGGCTGCATAACAATAGGAAGTCTGTATCCATGAATTGATTCAGCTCTGGGAACACCCAGTCTGAAGATGTCTAAGCCAGCCCTGGGAAGAAAGCTTAAAATAACAGAGCGATAATAGGATTAAGATAGACATGTTGACAGCTTTCACATATTTAAAGGAACGTGTGTTTTTTTAAAAGCAGAACAGATGCATTTGAGGATAGGACAAGATACAATGAAGATAAATTACAGGAGGATAAATTTAGCCTCATCTGTAGGAAGTGCCTTGTAACTATAAGAGTACTTCATCAATGGAATAAAGTATTTTGGGAGGTTATGGAAACTTTTTCTCCTTTCCTTTGTGGAAGGACTGTAAGTATATCTGAAAGTTCTATGCCAATAAAGGTATTGAAATTTATATCTGAAAGTCTGTATCTGTAAGTGTGCTTGCAGAGGATACTCAATTTGGGAAATGGAGTTCTTGATCAAGAGTTTCAACGTAGAGCTGTGATCAGAAGGAAAGCCACATCACACACAGAATTATATATTAAAAAGCCAGACCAGTAGGCTCAAGGCATATGTGTTATCTAATTAGTTTTCACTGCTCTGTTTTCTGGCCATTGGTTATGGTCAGTCTAATCTTCCCTTGCCATGATGTCCATCCTGTGAAGTAGGGGGTACCACTTCCCAGGGGCCCTTTGACCTTCTCCATTGGCCAGAGGACTGGGCAACCTTTTAATGGCTTGCTAAATAGCTGTTCCTTTATTCTTTTGATTACTGAGCATACAAGTACGCTTTGGAATATTTTAAAAGCATATAATTTTTCTCTTCTAAAAAATGCTTTTCAGGTTCTTTTATGTACTTACGTATATATAGGGAAAATAAAAATATTATCTTAAAGAGAAAATATGCATTTAAATGCACACCCGGTTCTCAGTCCTCAGTAGTGAAACAAATAGCTGTTTGGGAAGCCACAAACCTGACACTTCTGAATGAAACAATTTTAAGCTGGGCCGTGTGTGTGCTTGCAAGACTGGTCTTACCATTGAACAATGTTGAAGCAGTTGTTTCAGGCAGCAGATTCCAGAGGAAATGCCATTTTCCAACTCCTATTTGCCACACCTTTTTGTCATTATTAAATGCGCTGTGTTCCAGAGCATAGGAACATAATCTTCATTATTCGCTTCAGATGCAAAAATTTCCAGTACCTGCATCACTTGCTTGTGACTTCAGACTTTTTTTCCAGTGTCCAGTTAGCTCCAGCTGCCTTGGCTGCAGCTCTGAAGTCTGCCGACAATATTGAATGTGATGTGGATCATGTGGCCATTTGCCCCTCAAGAAGTGCACCAAGACATTCAACCACTATCAATCACTAGTATTTATATACCGCTTTTCAACACAAGTTCACAAAGCGGTTTACAGGCAAATAATAACATTAAAGTTAAATGGCTCCCTGTCCCAAAAGGGCTCACAATCTAAAAGAATGGAGACCACCACCAGCAACAGCCACGAGAAAGACACTGTGCAGGGGTGAAGAGGGACAATTGCTCTCCCCCTGCTAAATATAAGAGGACACCACTTGAAAAAGTGCCTCTTGCCCAGTTAGCAGGGGTAAATTCAGCTTATTTTGCACATTCAGCTTATTCTGCACAGGCCATCAAAGAGCCTGCAGATAATGGTAACATCTGGTCACTGCTGACTTTGACTGAATTGCAATGAATTGCCTGGAAGGTTTCATCCATTCAGCAGCACCTTTAAAGGAAAAGATGGGATTTTCTACTCTTCCCTGCCAAAGGTCTGAAGCTCATAAGGTTTGAATTAAATTTCTTTACAACTGTGAAAATAAAAGTCCAGAGCAGCTGGAACACTGAGGGTTTTGCACACATCCCTCCACAGAGGAATAGTGTCATTGTGCACAGTGTTACGCCTGGACATTACCCTGCTAGATCCATAGCCTCACACCATTAATTGGTACAAATTTATGTACAGCCATACTTTGAGTTTCATCCACCACTTTCATTGCTTTACTCTTTCAGGTGCTTTTAATTATAACTACACTTCAGATTTCATCCACATCCTTACCTCTTTTGTCCAATTTCATCCAACCTTCGATAATCATCAACATTCTTATGTTTTATTTTTCTGATTATTCACATGCTTTTGCATGCGTTATATTGTTAGTTACTTGCATTTTTGGCTAGCCAAAATACATTTGCAAGTTACATATAGCTCTGCTTTGATATTCATCCATTTTTTACTTTCATCCATGCTGTGGTCCCTAACCAGATAAAATTGTAAGGCATGCCTGTCTCTACTAAGAAGAGCCCCGGTCTGGTCTGGTGCAGCACTTCTGTGCAATGTCTGTGCTTGGATAGGCACTTCCTCTTTCCTCCCCCACGTGGTGGTTAGTGCAGTTGGCCTAGCTTTCTCTCTTGTTGCAAAACCAGTGGTGTCATTCAAATGATTTAGGAACAGGAACTCACTTTTGATTGGCACTTGTCGGGAACCCAGAACCAGCCACGGAGCCCGTTAGGATCCAGAACGCCTGTTCTGGTCCGTTCCCCCTGAATGACATCACTGGGCAAAACCATTACCAGAGAATAACCTGGAGGTGTGTCGGCCATGGCGGGAGGGAGGGAAGAGCAGGTTTGTGGCCAGGCACTTCTTCTTGCCACCAAATCCCAGCAGATTAGGGGAGGTGACTGTAGTTAGGAAAACAGAAGCCCTGTTGACACATTCTGTGGTAGGATTCTGAAATGTGGGGGATTTGTCCCCCACTCTTTGTGCATTTAAAATGCCAGGAGGGACCCCCTTAAGTGTGGAAACAAGGGGGTGGTAGCCACGCCTTCCTTCAAATGTTCTAATCAGTGTTTTCCAAACTAGTGGGTTGCAACCTGATTGTTGGCAAGTCCTGAAACTGACAAGCTGACAAGAATAATGTATTGAGCCCTATGGAAAGTGAAACTGAGCCACACCTGTGTGTTTACTTGCGAATAGGCGACTGTGCCCTGGCACACTTGAAAAGGTAGGCTGAGGGGAATGCAATACCATCAGAACGGTCTTGATCTGATCTCAAGAACAAGTTCCCCTCTCCAAGCTGATACAGAGAATGTATTGAATCTTATGGAATGTGAAACTTAGTGACACGTGCACAGTTACTCATGAGTAAGATAACATGCCTGGGCTCCTATTGGAGGCCAGGCAAAGGCCCTATCCAATGAACATGGAGCTCAGCAAATGCTCCGTAAGCAGTCGTTTCCTACCCATCCCCTAGTAAAAAAGATAAAAGCAGAGGCATGAGCAGCTGGTAAGGTGAATTTTTTTGTCTTGTAAAGCTAGTTGGGTCCTGGTAGAGCATCCACTGGTGTACCACAAATGATCTGCAGGTTTGCCATGGGAACTTGAGGAAAGGTCATTTATTAGCAGGGTGGGGGGGTGCCATGGGGGTGGGAGGGGGAGCCCTGGCAGCATGGTGTGCCCTGTCAATTGTCAAAAAGATGATAGTGTGTCTTGACAATTTTAGCACCTTGCCAGAGTGCCATGAGATGAAAAAGGCTGAAAATCTCTGCAATAGATTGTTATTTTAGAAAGTGGGTCCCCGTGCTAAAGTGTTTGAGAATAACTGTAATTAAGGCACATGTTTTAGAAATGTATCTTGAGTTTTAAGCATACATTCAAACACTGAATGTTGAACAAATTGAATGTTGAATGTAGAATCAGCTGGCTTCCTCCCCAAGCTTGGTGCCAGGCTATTAAGGGCCTTTAGGCAAAGCACTGACCTCCAGCGTTTCTCAGTGTTCTCATCTTCCTGCCAGTGGCCACTGTGCCTGGGCCTGATGGTCTTTGTAGTGGCAAACCCACTGCTGAAGAGCAAGTGGTGCTGGTGAAAGCTGCCATTGTTGCTCCCAACATCATCAGCCTCCAGCATGTAGCCAAATTAGAAAATCAGAATAGATCATTAGGCCATTTCTCTCTCACTACCATGGGGGGCCTAAAGCAGGAGCATCCAGGACTAGCAGAATCCTCACCGGAAAATGGGCTTCCTAGAAGGCCCGGCATCATTGCAGAGACTTTTGAGGAGGGTGGGAGCAGGCAGCAGCAATGGTGCTTGTCACTAACAACTCACACCGGCTCTGTCTGTGGATGCTACAGGTTTCTGGGGTCATTCCCTCTTTATGCATGTATAGTAATCAAGTTACTCAAAGAGGTAAGAGGAAACAAATAAAATCGCATAATACCATTTTCTGCACTTCTCATTTTTGTAAAAAACAACAAAAAACCCAATTTCTTAAAAAAATGTTTTAGTTGGTTTTTATTTATTATTTAAAGGGAATAATGACTGTGGCTGCATCTGCTGACACTATACCACCTATATCACCTACTTAGTACTTAATACACTTTTAAAGTGATTATAATTTATACATAATTTCAATGTATATTTTGAATAAAAGCACTTCATACACTGAAATCTGTAAAAATAAAAATAAAGCAATTTTCTCCCACCTCTAATCAGTGTTGAAACTAGGGTAGTCCTGCAGTGTACTGATTCGAAGGTGACAATGATCCATAAAAATAGTGGTCCGTATATGGCCATGCAGTTCTCAGTATAACATGGGAGGCAAATAGACTTTGTGCAATGGAACAAAAACAATCAATACTTCAAAATGCCAAACAAAAAAAAAATCCCCCACAAAACACTATTAACATGTCAATCTCACAAACCAGTTTCAAGTTTCGCTTGAGAATGTCTTATGTATTTGTTTAATTTCCCTTTTTATTTTGAAAAGACCTGTCAGCTTCCCACACAGTTCTGCTTCCTTGGAAATATCCTCCCTCCTCTTTGTAGTGATTAACTATTTTCACCACAGTTTGTTTATGAATATAGCTTAGAGAAGATTTATGCCAAGATACAGGCTTCTTTTTCGAAGGCGGCTTCTGCTTTTTGGCTTGGCATGGTATAGGAATTAAATGATTCCCAACACTTTAATGTGAACATTCACAATAAATAAGAAATTACTTACCTGAGACAATATGTTCAATTGAACAATTAAAGAAACTCAGGACCCAATCCTATCCAACTTTCCAGTGCAGATGCAGGTGCAAAGCAGCCCTGGGATAATGGAACAAACATCCCTTTATCTTGAGGAGACCTCCCTCACTGCCTCTCCACCGCAAGATTTAGCCCATGGCCTGTTGGCATGGCTGCATCAGCACTAGGAAGTTGGATAGCATTGGGCCCTCAGACAAATTCTACAAGCATTTGTACAAAACGTGAAGATTTTTTTTCTATGTTTTCTGGCATTATGCTTTGAGATATCGCTTTTTATCCAGCTCCTGTGACATTGCTAAAACTTCTAGGATACTGCCATCTGCTCTTCATTTCATTTCATCAAAACTTTAAAACCAAATTAGTGAGCTGGTCATTACAAAGACACTGCTGATATGCTAGTTCATTCCTAATGAATCTTTATTAGCATCAAGATAACCTTGACACCACTTCATGAATCATACAATTGGCAGCCTGAGTTGGTATATCACCATTCTAATAAAAAAAAATCAAAACCTACTAATATAAATAAGATCGTCTGGTTTCCGGTGGCGTTAGTAACATGTTAAAAGGTAAAGGTTTCCTCACGACCGAATGGTCTGGTTGTGACCAACTGTAGGGGGCGGTGCTCATCTCCGTTTCTAAGCCTGTAGAGCCGGCGTTTTGTCCGAGGACAAGCTTCCGTGGTCATGTGGCTGGCATGACTCTACGCCGTAGCGCACGGAACGCTGTTCCCTTCCTACCGAAGTGGTCCCTATTTATCTACTTGCATTTAGGTGCTTTCGAACTGCTAGGTTGGCAGGAGAGTAACATGTTACAATTGTATAAATTTGCAACTGCAAGAAATATGTCTTACAGTATGTCAGGAAGCTGTGAAATTTACAGGAATATTTGTCTGGAGCAGAAACCCCACTTTCTTTGAATGTGTTCAAATAGAAAGTTCCCATATGTTCCACTTGTAGGAATTTTACCTGCCCTTTTTTTTTTTTTACTGTATTACCTATTTAAGCAGAACCTTGAATTGCATAGGCCATTACAAGTCTAAATCTAAAGGCTGCTTCCCACAGTCCCCTGCACATACAGTAGGTAGCTGGCTATGGGGGTGGGCATTGCTGCAGGGCACAGTGAACCTTCCCCACCCTCATCTTTGTGTCTGGAGTCCTGAAAAAAAGCAGATCAGTTCAGTCTATATACGGGAGGCATTTATTGTCCTCTCCATCCAGAAAATGAGTGAGCATTGCAGTGTGATGGTGTCTGGGCAAAGACCAGTGGGAAGGTTGGAAGGCAAGAAAACACCTCCATTCAGCCCTATTGGTATTCTCTTCCAAGCAAGCAGCTGCACTGTGCTCTTATTTGTTTTTCCCCTGTTCAAATCAATAGGTAACCAGATTTACCAGAATAGGTAAAGAAGAATTCTGTTACCTATGTCTGTGAAAGCTCTTTGGGGCTGCAATCCTATGCACACTTATCTGAGAACGAGTCCCACTGAATGCAGTGGGACTAACATCTGATGGATGTGTCTAGCATTGTACTGTAACTGACTATAATTTTTATTTAAAGTGCTTATGCCTCACCTTTTTAATTTCCCCCCAAAAGCACAAGCTAGCATCCAGCGTAAAAATGATTACCAAATATCTTTCTTACTGTACATTAGCGGCAAATATAAAATTATAAAAAACCAAACCAATATATTAGATGACATAAAACAGGAGCATAATCTAATGAATAGCAACCTTAAAATCAGCATCCCTGCGCTTTAAAAGCAAGGACAAATCTGATATCTTTAACCTGATTCCTAAGACGTAGCATGGTTGGTGGCAGCTGAATATCTCTGGGAATAGAGTTCCATGGCTAGGGCACCTCATCACAGTGCCTGTCTCCACCTGCCCAGCCTCTGAAGACTTGGGCCACTGGACAATTTCTTGCAGGATGTGGTGGTCCTGAAGAGACCCTCGGAACCCGGGAACCACCATCACCCCTGCAGGGAAGGAACCAGGTCACACAAGATACAGGGGTGTGGGCCTAACCCATAAAGGGCCTTTGAGGCTAAAACAAAACGCTTAGAATTATATCCAGAAGGTCAGGGAGCCACCCATCCCAATTGTCTGACTCCTTATCTATCACTCAATCAACCAACAGGTACTTATATACCGCTTTTCAACACGAAGTTAACAAAGCGGTTTACAGGCAAATAGTAATAATAAAGTTAAATGCCTCCCTGTCCCAAAGGGCTCACAATCTAAAAAAAAAAGGCAGACTACCAGCAACAGCCATGAGAAAGACACTGTGCAGGGGTAAAGAGAGACTATCACTCTGCCCCTGCTAAATATAAGAGGAACACCACTTGAAAAAGTGCATCGGGCCCAGTTAGCAGGGGTCAAGGATCTCAGTCTCACTTTTAAAAACACACACATGTGCACATGCGTGTGCACACATACAGAAAAGTACAGCTAAAATATAATCAATCAATCAATCAATCAACAGGTACTTATATACCGCTTTTCAACACGAAGTTCACAAAGCGGTTTACAGGCAAATAGTAATAATAAAGTTAAATGGCTCCCTGTCCCAAAAGGGCTCACAATCTAAAAAAAGGCAGACCGCCAGCAACAGCCACTAGAAAGACTGCGCAGGGGTGAAGAGGGACAGTTACTCTCCCCCTGCTAAATATAAGAGGAGCACCACTGGAAAAAGTGCCTCTTGTCCAGTTAGCAGGGGATCCCATTCTTTGTAACAAATTCATATCTTAATTAAATGTTATGCTGGGACTTGTCAGTTGATATGCTTGATTCTGAATGCATGGGCACTATTGAAGGCCCTTTTGAGGTGTTTGTTTCTGGTTTATGGCCTAAGTTTATTTCTGAGTAAAATAAGTAACACTGTTTTCAAACATCTCTGTATAGAGAAAAAGACACCGGGATCGAATACAAAGACAAAGGCAATCCTAGTTCTCTAGGATTTGCACAGAGCAATCCTAAATTTGTTTATTTAGTCCCTCTAAGTTCACTGAAACACCCTGTGTTTAGGACTACAGCCTGCATATAAGCCAAATTCTGCACCTAGAACTTTCTGGGTACAGTTCATGGTCAAACTGATCATTGAAGACTCACAGTTTACCCCCCCCCCCGCATTCTTACTCTAATTCCTAGTTTCTCGTACTTCATAGACTAATTGGTTTCGGTAGCTTGCTGGGCCAACAAGAGCCTGCACAAATTGCATTTGTATATTAATGTGTCTCTAGGTGTTTGCTATCTACTGTGGGGAAAGGAACTGCCTATTCAACCAAATTACTCATTGTAACTTCATTAGCCATGTGTTGCTGTTGCTGTTGGGTCTGTGTGGAGCACTTTCAGCTTCTCACTCTAGAACTGCTTATGTGGTGAAATGTTGAACTTTTTCAGGATTAGTGGTTGAATGTTAGGAGATGCTGCAGGAAGCTTGAGAGAAAGTAAGCTTATAGAACGGAAGCATGGGCAAAATATAACTTGCAAAAAGAACGCTATTTTTGAAACTTCCACTGTTCTTGACAAACAGAACAGTTCTATCGTTACTTCTAAGCTGATTATTTTGTAAGACTGAGCACATGTGTTTCCATTAATTTATTGAAAACATTTTAGGACCGATCTACAATACAGACTAGTAGATCTTCCTGTCATCTCCTAGGTTCAGTTCCTTTTCTTTTTAAGGGGAAAAAAAAACCTC
>JAJKFI010000004.1:29803684-29811184 GCA_029204185.1 Lerista edwardsae | reverse complement strand
ATCATTTAGACAATTAATATAAGGCAAATTTAGGGAACTGCTACTAATATTAGTCTCTTTCAGCTGGGAGTGAATTTCATAGTTTATCAGGTACGCAGTATTAACTGATGTGGAAAAAAAATCTCTGGACAGTTTGTTAAATGAGCTGAGGAGTAAAGGAATCTCTAATGATTTCAAACCAGGTTGGGTTGTAAATAAGGTTGAGCACTGCAGAAGAACAAACAGGATTATTTGGAAAGGTTTGTTTTAATTTAATTTTGCAGGTTTAATGAACAAGCTGTGGACTTAAGAAGGAGCAGTCAAATGATTTTTAATGCTGCAATCAGGGTTACAATTTTTTTTCACCACATTAACAGCAGACTAATCGCTGTAAACAATTAACAGTTTTAAAACGTAAACATGTTAAATAAATTCATTCTGTTCGTTTTATGCTTGAACGCAAACCATAATTATTTTATTCTCCCTTATTTAGTTCAGCTTCAATTTATAAAAATGGAATATTATTCTTTATTTTCCCACAAGCTAATCATAATTTTGGCTAGGATAGTTTTGGCTTTCTAGTCAGAATATTAGAAGACTTTACAGTATAAATCATCTTTAAATACTGTTATTAAAAGCCAGAGTCAGTTCAGATATAAGACCATTTCATGCCATGCGAACAAGCCTTGTACCTGTATATGTGAACAAAAGAGTTTCCCTCCCTCTTCCTGGCACAATCAAATTCTTTCCCTTTTCTTCCAATTCAGTGGCAATCCATCATATGCTATTATGTCTAAACCAGGCAAAACTATGGTTTATACACACTGTAGTATGCTCAATTTAGATATAACAAGTGACAAAGTGGTGAATGTGGGGAATGTATGGCAATGCACTGTGGAAGAAGTTCCCAAACTTAACATGGTCACAGCGCCCTTCTTTTGTGGCAACCTCTTCCCAGCTCTTCTGGGCACCACCATCTTGGATTGTACAAGATCTTGCATGATCCAAGATGGTGGCACCCGGGAAAGCTGGGAAGGTTGCCAGGGACATCCCATGTGCCTCTGTGAGTGTGCCTCGGTGCTCTTAAATGCTGAGGCACACAGTTTGGGAACCACTGCATTATGGCAGTACTGATTCTCATGGTTGGCTTTGGTACAGTCTGGGGGTGCTGTTGCTCTACTTCTCTTACTTGTAAAGTGAAGTGAAGGCTTCAGTTCTTCCTTTGCCTCTGTGCATTACTGCAATGTTTGTCACCCTTTTAGGGTTCTTTGTTCAGGGGAGCAGATTATTATATTCTTACTGTCTTTGAAGTTTATTCGTTCTGATAATGTATTGTTTCAAAGAGGTCAACAGACTATTTTTTCTTCCTTCAAAATTGTTCTTAGGAAAAAAACCCTTGCTTTTTAAAAAGATTATGTGTTTTTAAACCAGTGAAGCTTCTCTTGCATTGCTTTTAAGCCTGTGGCACCATCCACTGTGTGTAATTTCACACCTTGAAATAAAAATTAATTGTACATATGCACACCTGGTCTTATCACGCAGAACGATAATTTCAGAAAAATATGACTTGCATTCTCACACTTCAAACCAAATCACCAGCAAACCAAAGCTACTGTAGTAATTTGAGAATTGTGAGGTAAAATTAACTCCCTGCCCAAGTCCCTTGTGCCTGCCCTCTTCTTTTGGGTTATAGGACTCCATCTTTTGCCTTTTCTTTATAGTTTCTGTATAGTTTTCTCCAGCAACACGATGTCAGTTTTCTTAAGCTGAAACTGCACATTTACATATACAGTAACATGTGTTCGGGCTGGGGTTTTTTTCCTTCAAATAGTGTGCAGACAAAGCAAGACCACAATGGATTGCAAAGATGGTGCAATCTTTATTGTTCTTTTACCTTATTTTTCTGGAAACAGTGCATAGGGGAGGCATGATCACTATTGGGGGCAAGATATTAAAGCTACCCCACCTTCCTCCCAAGGTTTCACTTCGCCCAATGTGCTATTTAAAATAAAAAAAAACACCCTAAAGTATAAATGTCCAAAAATTGTCTGCACGCAACATATAGCTTGGCTCTTAATTGACCCATAAAAGGAATAAAAAAATTTATTTATGTAGTTACTTCAAAGTTTTTCCCTGCAGAAAAGGACTGTTGTTAAAATGTAAATGAATAATATATAACTACATAGGCATGTCAACACACCAAAACGTACAGTATGTGGATTTTAAAAAGTAACCCACAAAATCTGCACATGATTTCAGTCTCTCAAAATGTATATCCCACAGCAGAGAAACTTGAAATCTCAAACTTAAAAAAAGTTTGAGATAAGCAATTTCTCAAAGATAGTTATAACCATAAAAACTGTGATAGAGGGTGCAATCCTAACTTAGGCTGCCCATGTCCCTTGTGGCTGTCCAGCACCATTAAGCACATTTGCACCACTCTCAGAGTCAGGGACCCTGGCACATGGACGTGAATGAACCAACATCCCCTTCAGGAGATGGACCACAGCTTCCATAGGAAGCAGAGGTCGCTGTTTTGGCAGCTGTCAGACAGGATCAGACTACCCCAAACATAAAAAACCGTAAGTTTTTTCATTGGAAAACCGGAAGCATTGTTCAAAAGCCATCTACTTTAGAACACTTTTGGAAGGCAGTCATGCGAGGCACCAGAACGTGTGAGGTGAGTGGGGGGGGCAGTCTGCTCCTTGTCCTAGGGCAGCATGTGAACCAGGGATGCAACTGCTTGATCCTCCACCTCATTGTTAAACTGAGGGGATACTGGCCCTCTATTTCAGTTCCATTTAGTATGTGCAATATTAGTGCACACATACTACAAGAAGTAGTTGTTGTAGTTCAGTTGCTAAGTCTCTTCGCAACCCCATGGACCAAAGCACGCCAGGCCTCCCTGTCCTCCACTAGCTTCCGGAGTTCGCCCAAATTCATGCTCATTGCTTCTGTGACACTATCTGACCATCTCATCCTCTGCCGCCCCTTTCTCCTTTTGCCTTCAATCTTTCCCAGCATGAGGGTCTTTTCTAAAGAGTCCTTTCTTCTCATGAGGTGGCCAAAGGATTTGAGCTTCAGCTTCAGGATTTGTCCTTCCAGGGAGCAATCAGGCTTGACTTCCTGTAGGATTGACCGACTGGATCTCCTTGCAGTCCAGGGGACTCTCAAGTGTCTTCTCCAACACCATAATTTGAAAGCATCTATTCTTCAGCGCTCCGCCTTCCTTATGGTCCAGCTCTCACATCCATACATTGCTACTGGGAAAACCATCGCTTTGACTATGCGAACCTTTGCAATAACCTTTTTATTAAGTTGTCTAGGTTCGCCATAGCTTTCCTCCCAAGAAGTAAATGTCATGGCTGCAGTCACCATCTGTGGTTATTTGGAATCCAACCCAGGAAAATAAACAGGAAGGATACATTTAGAATATTAGATGGCAATTGATAATGCTTCAGGTTCTCTAGTTTCACTGTCAGAGGTTTTATTTGTATGAAGGCCATTTAATGCTAGCACATTAGAAACAGCTATGCCCAGTTGCTTCTTGACTGCCCCAGTAGCCTGATCAACTACATTACATGCACTGTGTCCTGGAGGTCCTCCAAGGCCCTCCAGCTGTGGACTCAGCATCTGTGGATACTGAAATGTGTTGATGCAAAGCCCATGGATGAGGAGGCCCATTGGATTTAAAAGGAGTTGCTTGATTCAGTTGATTTAATTTTCTGGACTAGCCTCTATTCATCAAGAGAGGTATCCTCAGAACATAGATTTTGATATGCTTATAAACCAGGGATGTCAAAAAGAAGGCAGCCCACCAAATCTCTTTATCTGGCCCTTGGGCTTGCCCAACACCACCATCAGCTGCTGAGCTGTGCTGAGGTGGTAAGGCTGAAAGGGCAACCTGGATGATAATTGGCCAATATATGGTCAGGAATAAAGAAAATGAATATGAATAAGAAAATGAAAAAATGAATAAGAAATTGAAAAGAAATAGATGATTATTAACATTTATGCTGTAACCCCATGGCACATTGCCTTACGTGTGAATTCTGTGTGTCGCTCTCCCAATGTATCCCCAATCCTTACCTATTTCCCATTAAATAAATAAAAATAAGAAAAAGAAAATATGGTCAGGATTCGCGTATTTTTTCTTTTATCTGCAGCTAAGTGAGAAAAAGTGCTTATTTCTAGTCATGAAATAATCTGCTTAAGGGCATCGCTAAGGACATCTAGTCTGCTTAAATACATCACTTCCTGCTTAATTTCATCACTACTGGACCTCAGCAGGCATCATAAATGCTATTCAGCCCACTGTATGAAATAAGTTTGACACCCTGCTATAAACAGATGCCATTAAGGGCTCACCTTGGGTGAAAAGGTGCCTTTTCTCTCATCCCTTCCATCTGATAAGCCCTCGCTAAGCAACCAGTTGCTGCCTACATGTTCATAGTCTTTTAATTCATGATGGGCAGCCCAATCTTATGGTCTGGAGCTGCTGTGAAGAACAGTGGCGATGAAATAGCTGCCTCTGTATCCTGGGGCCAGGCCAGCTGCCAGACTTTCCTTGGGGGAAGGGAACATTTGTTCCCTTACGCAGGGAAAAACTCCATGGTCAGCAATGGCTCTCCTTGGAGCTTCACCCAGTATTTAGTGGGTGCAGAACCGAGGTCTATATTGAGTGGAGTGGCTCAGGATGGGGTACGGGATTTGGTGGCAGCCTCTGCTCCTCCTGGACCCACTCCTCCCTCTGGCCTGCCCTCCCCCGCCCTATTCCACCCTCCCCCTGCCCTGAAAAACCTTACCACCAGATGGGGGGAGCACTTATTGCTGCCTACTCCAATCCGGCATTTTCCCAACACAGTCCGTCTTAAAGCACCTTTATGACACCTGACGCCAGTGGTACTAGTGTACCTGTGGCACTGGGCTCCCTTCCAACGAAACCTACTTCAATATGTAAGTTTAGGATTGCAGCCTATCTGAGGTCCTATGAGGAACTGTATATAACGTAATCAATTAATCAATCAACAGTATTTATATACTGCTTATCAACACAAAGTTCATGAAGCAGTTTACAGGATAATAATAATAATAATAATAATAATAAATTAATAAAGTTAAATGGTTTCCTGTCCCAAAAAGGCTCACAATCTAAAAAAATAAATTCTTATACACATTCTACATTAATAAGGTGTTTTTTTAAGATTGTAATTGTTGTTTTTCAAGGCTAGGCATTATGCTTAGATTGTCTTCAGATAATCTATAAACTCTTCAATCAGCAATGTTAGGCTAAAAATATTTTAGTTTACGTAGGCTTATATTTTATTATCAGAAGATATTACCCAAGTCACTCAAGTAACAAATTATCCTTCCAGCTTGGAGATAAAATCAAGTTTTAAAAATGACATCATTTTAAAAAAGGAAAGAAAATCAACTACTACCTTTTCTTTTTGTACCATTAGAAAGCTTGTTTTCTTTAAAGTGTAAGAGTAGCAATTGTGAAACATCACTTTAAAATGTCAAGCAAAGGTTACTTATTGCAAAATGATGGTTCTATTGAAAAATACATCTTAATAAAAACCTTAAAAGCCCACCTAATTGTATATCCTGTTAACATTCTGTGACAACAGTGGTGGCTTTCCAAGCTGGCCTTCATCAATACTGATTCTCAAAAAGTGCTTTTTAAGTGCAGAGTTAAGGAGTAATTTAGCTCCAAAAGGTGAAGATATTCAAAATGGACCATTTCTTGCCCTCAGAGGCCAGTACAACAGCCTCAACTATGCCATTAGGCAGTAATAATAGAAACTGAGGGCTCTGAAGCAAATTCCATAAACAATTCAAACAATTCATTAATTGGGCATTATATGTACGGTTCACAAGCCACCCTCTGACAGCAACCAGTTACAAAAGCCTAGCTGAACTATTCATGTATAATATAGTTTCTCACTTTTGCATTTTTTCATGTCAGAAATTTTTCCTCAGTTTCTTTTTATACAAGTATTTTTTTTATCAACTTGTGTTGCCATGCTGAATGGCATTTATTTAGAATCCAGTCACATTAGCAATACTTGGTCGAATGGGATTGGCTAGTCTATTAGGCCTAAGGTGGGGAACTCCAAAATTAAGAAGACTAAAGAAAATGAATGGCAAAAACAAATGTTTAATAAAAATTGTGAAAAAAAAGATTTCAAATAACATAGTTTTCATCATCCTGTGGCATTGTAAAATCTGGTGTTAACTACACATTGCTGACATATTGCTTTTCCTGCAGTTTACCAGTATCTCAGTTTGCAAATGAACTAGTCCAGTGTTGCTCAAACTGTGAGTCAGGACCCACTTGGTGGGTCATGACCTGATGTCAGGTAGGTTGCAGAGAGCTGGAAGCAACCATATTGAAAGCTACAGGCCTTAGTCTTTCCATATTCCTTTTGGAAGTTTGAATTTTTGAGTGTTTTTTAAATTTTAGTTCATTGCTTTTACATAAAAAACCATCCTAATCTTGCTTTCTGTAAGGGATATTTCATGCTTGTGCAGTTGCTACAATTCAAAAATGCCAGTTTGCATTCCAGAAGTGTCATTTTATTATGTCACAATGACATCACTGCTGGCTTGATGATGTCATTTCTGGCTATGACATCACTTCCAGATAAATGGCATCACTTCAGATGGGTCCCGACAGATGGGTCCCGAGAACCACTGAAGTAGACAGAAACCAATCAGAAGCCATATAATACAGAAGTGTGCGACTTCACAGGCTATTTTGATTGCTAGATCATGGATATCTGAACACAGGGTAGATCTAAAGACTGATAAAACGAAAGTGGCTGAGCCTAAGTGGTGATTGATATTAAATTATTCCAAATTACTATTTAAAAAGCACAGAAAGGATAGGCACACATAGTAGTACTATAGTAGCAGGTGTTAGGACAATGGAGAAAACAAGCTAGTGAAAAAGAGAGTAGTGAAGAATTATTCATGCAGATAGAAATCTGTGTTATGTATCTTATTTTCAATATTCAGATGCTGTTTGTAGTTAGACGTTGTTTGTGCCGTCTTTCTACTAGTCAGTCTGCATCTAGGGGAGTCTTTGTAAATTCAAGAACAAGGTCAGTTTATTTTTGAAGAGGTGAGCACTGGAAACTCTTGTCAGAAATCTGTTCATTTACAAATGTACAAGTACAGTATTAAAGGGCAATACAGAACTCCGTGTGGCAGTGTAGTGGTTCTCAAACTTTTAAGAACCATGGCTCCCTTTGGCACTGTCTGAGCAGCGCGTGGCTCGCCAAAGGAGTGGCTCTCCAGTCACTTCAGGCCAACTCTTCAGAGGTGAAGGAAACTTTGTTTACCCTGCTTCCAGGGGCCTTTCTGAGCCCTGCAGAGGCTGCCCAGGACCCCGGAGGGCTTCCCTGGCCTTCATAATGCATTTTAAAGGCATAAAAACGTGTTTTTCCTTTGAACACTGAAAATAGCTTTATTATTATTATTATTATTATTATTATTATTATTATTATTATTATTATT
>JAJKFI010000004.1:29774035-29788691 GCA_029204185.1 Lerista edwardsae | reverse complement strand
TTGGCACCGCTATATCAGTGCTGGAAAATTGGTTAGGATTGCACCCTAAGTCATTTTTCCTGTACATAAAGTCAGGTACCATATGAGTTGCATAATCACATGTAATGTTGGCATGCTAGTGGTATATCAGGCCATCAATGACTGGTGTGTTTATATGAAACTATAGATGATAAGTGCATTAAAGTGTGTGGCATAGCATGGGGGAGCACAAGGACGGTTTCCTTGGGTGCAAAAATTTTAGGGGCACAAAGGTTTGCGGATGAGGACTGTCTCATCAGTCTGCAAATATATGCAATGATGTCATCTGGTAATGAAGAACGGGAACGCTGGGCGGGACTTACGTGTGATTGGCAGCCTGTCCGTTCCGTTCTGCCCTGGCCTCGGGGGGGCTGCCCCCGGTTGGCACGCCCCACCGCTGCTCGCCCAGGCACCTGGTGCGCCCTCAGAGGCATCATCCTACCAGAACGGGGTGGTACCCCGTTCCAGTAGTTCCGGGGAGAGCGGGAACGGTTTCTACCCACCCGCCCACCCCTGCGCCTGGATTGCTCTTCCGGGCGCAGGGAGGCGTTGCCGGGTGCTGCAAGGGGGCGGGTGCTTACCCGTCCGTCCCTGCAGCTTTCCGGATCCTGGCGCCAGCAGCGTTCCGGTTGCTGGCGCCAGTGAATGACATCACTGTGCGCCCCCCACTCATCCCCCCCCAGCGAGCAGGCGCCCCGCCAAGGCCAGGGCAGCCGCGGAACAGAACGTGTAAGTCCCGCCCAGCATTCCCATTCTTCATTACCAGATGACATCACTGGATATATGTGTCCATGTTGCCTTTCCAATTATTCCAACTGGAATAGGAACATTTTCATAGCCTTGTTTGCTTTGAGCCTTTTCCAAAGGAATGTATCTGTCCTCTGAATGACTTAATTATGTAGTCTTTGTTCTCAAACACCATATGGCAAACATGTCTAGTTATGCAAGTTAAATCTATAACAAACTTATAAGAATTGATTTATGTTTTAAAGGCATAAAATGGTCTAATCTTGGTGAAAATAAGCAAGTCTAGTTCCTTTGATCACTGCTTGGATAGATTAGAAACTCTCCATTGCCTTGGGCTCCATGGAGGAAAATGACAGTCCAATCCTAGTTGTGTCAGAAGGTGGAAGTGCACCTCTTCCACTGCTGCTGACAGTCATAAAGTGATGCACCTGCTGGCAGTGACTGCCATCTGCACATCTATCACAATACCTGGGAGCCTGGCCCTTCCAGACTGCCCCCAGGGATTGTGGGATGATGTCTCCTCCTGGCCACCAGCAACCTCCAGTGGCCCAGGAGGCATTACGTTAGCCCTACCAGTAGTGTAGTGCAGCATCAAGACTGGATTCAGCTAACCCTTGCTACCAACACACGAGGCACACCATGGAGTAAAATATAATGATTTATTAAAACTACAAGAGGCTACAGCATAGAGGCTTAAGAAGGCCTTTCAAAGCAGGGCAAAGCATGTCAGAACTACATGATGCTTATTGCAAAATAAGAAAGCATCTAGCTCCTAGTCTAATTACATTCTAACACTCACCCAGCAAAGAACAGAACCAGGTGTCATGAGGGCAAGATGGTCTCTCTTCCTCAAGCCTCAGAAAAGTCTTAGTCCTTTTCCTTTTCTGCCGTACTTTCCCAGCCCCCCTTGTCAGCCAGAAGCAAAACAGCTCCTGGTACAGAGGCGATGTACTTGGGAGGTTCCGTTTCCCTCTAAAGACCCCTCTATCTTGCTCGGTCGATTGCAAGACAAAACAGACTCCGGGGGGAAAACTTTCTCACTGCCAGGAACCCAGAGTGGGATGGGAAAAGAAAGGCACAGCTTCAGAATGGAGCAGAGCCGGGCCTGCATGACAGCATCTCAGCATCTCAGCATGACATTCATGACAGCATCTCAGAAGATATCCCAGGAGCTTCTGAGATGCAATTCCTGTTTGATGGAAAGGGCTAGATCACACTTCCAGTACATCCTTCATTATCTGAACTACAATTGAAGTTTAAATCACTAGCTTAGAATAGTAGCATTATCATAAAAAATGAACAAATTTTAGTCTGCTACTGCATAGTGTTGTGATTAGATTAGTTATAAATACCTAATGTGAAATAGCTGTTGCTGCTCCTGCAAATAAAAAAAAATCAATTAAATACTAATAAATAAGCCTTCGGAGTGATTTAACCTGGCTACATTCTAATAGTGGTGGAGAGAATACAAGTTTTACAGTCGAAAAGCAAGATGCAAGTAATTCTGGTCATCCTACTGTAAAAAAATCCCATTGGTTTCAGTGAAGAAACCCTAAGCATACAAAGTAATGAATAATGGCTTGAGCACTGCTTGGTTGCATGCAATAATCTGTGCCAAGATAGAAACCCCAAGCGGAAATTAGAAATTTTTGGATTTTTAGGGATATACTTGCTTATCCTGAAAAACATGACTTGAAGAAGATGGTAAATTTCCTACTTTTGATGTTACGCAGGAGGAACAAAAAAAAAGTCATTTCTCTTTACATAATGCTCAAAGATACCATCAATTGGCAAGGTAGGTAAGAATTAATAATTAGCTGGTCATAAATGTGCTGGTCATCTACTTCAGACATCCATTGCCCTAGTATAGTGGAGAATAGGACTTTTGGCCACTCTCTGGCATGTATGGTGAACTGACATCTCTCTATTTTTAAAGTGTGTCAGAGTGCAATCCTAAACTGGAGTTAGGCCGGCAAATGCTAAGCCAGCAAAGTTTAGCCAGCACAAGGGCTCCCATAAAACATTTTTGGACTACTCTCGGAGTCAGGGAGGATGGCTCATGTCTGTGTGCTGGCCTCTCTGACTCCGGGTATGCTCCAAACATACTTTACTGGTGTCCCTTTTGCCAACCAAACTTTGCTGGCTTAGTTTATGCCGGCCTAACTCAGTTTAGGATTGTGCCCTTAGTCAGTATGTAGCCAACAGGACCATAAAGAATATGGAGACTTTATTCTTAAGACCAAGGGAAGAAAAAAGCCCCTAAATATTTTGCATCTATTAAAAGTTAAAGCAGGGATTCTTAACCGGGACTATCCATACTCCTAGGATGTATAGGAACCAAATGATGGGAGCATTGGACAATCTCTGAACATTTAAAAATGTTAAATAACAATCCCATTCTCAATATGGATTGAGGTGTTCTGTCCTTAGCTATCTATACATAAAATAATGGTTAGAGCGCAATCCTAACTTGGAGTTAGGCTGGCTTAGTTAGGCCAGCAAAGTTTGGCCACCATAAAGTGCCACTAGGGCCACCATAAAGTGCATTTGGACCATTCTCAGAGTTGGGGAGGTTGGCGCACATCTGTGTGCTGGCCTCTCTGACTCCGAGAGTTGTCCAAACAGACTTTATGGTGTCCTTTGTGCCAGCCAAACTTAGCTGGCCTGTGCTAATTCCAGGTTAGGATTATGCCCTGACACATATTGAAATACTGGTATCTAATAGGACTGGTGGTGGTGATGATTTTGGCAGTCTGGAGAAGGGGGCATGGGGATATATTGGACAATTGATTGGAGGGCTGTAATAGTAAAAAGTTTAAGAACCCCTGGATTAAAGAAGGTGAATCTGGATTCTTAGGGAGATATTTCAGCACTTTCAGTTTCAATGTTATTACAGGAAGTTTTGGAATACCATTCATGGTTGAAGAGAAGAGGGGGTAAGAGATTAGGGCCAGAGAGATAAAGGGGCTAAGAACACAGCACAGCGTCTGCTCACCTGGAAGTAATTGGTGATGACGTGGTGACATCACTACCACATCTGCGTGGTGGGATGACTCAAGGAGTCCCCACCCCAGGCAGCAGACAAGGCAGCTATGGTACAGAGAGAATGCAAGTGTAAGAGCTTCAAGATTACAACATAGAACATGGGCTGTGGATCAGAATGATAAAATTTTGGCTGTGTTTCTGCTATAAATACAAATTGGCTGTTATGTGACATTTTGGTTTTTTAAAAATGATTATTGGACAGAAATATCAAGCAGTTTGCATTGCATGCCAAGTATTTTTAGATTATAAAAGTAATTAAAGCTTGAACATGTAGAGCTTCAGTAAACATGCAGAATATAAGATGAACATTTCTTCATAAAGTCCAATTCACTTTGGGTTTAAAGTCATTATTTTGCAATAAAAAAACTAATCACTTTATCCAACATGCTGTACTTCCTCCTCTTGAGCCCCTGGAAATATGCAGATTTTACGTTTTAGCCACAGGAGGGCTCAGAGAAACCAACAATATTACATGGAAAGAAAGATGTACAGTACTTTTAAATCTAGGAAACGGATGAAGTCAGGAGTAGTTGGTGGCAGAAAACCTTAACAAATTGTATCCAAATTTGGAATGTGACTAATTCTGTTCATTTTTTCTCCTGCAGTTCAGCTGAATTCAGTTGTATTTTAAATCTATGGTTCATGTGTAGCATGCTCTTTTTGTATGTAGTACTTCCAGGCTTCCTCCTTGTGATTTTGAACATGAAAAACAATTTATTACAGGAGAAGTGCCAGCAGTTTAAGCTACCCTTGCAGCAGTTGACACATGGCACATTCTTTTGTTCCTTTTCATAAGGATTATGTTGATCCAGGGGCAAAGGAAGTAAAATGTGATAGAGCTGATGCCAGGGTTTTAGATTTTACTATTCTGCCAATAATAGATGAAGCGGCATGGAAACTTCCAGACTTGCTGCTTGTACAGCCAGCTGCTGGTCGTCCCCCCCAGTAGAAGTTAGAGAATTGCAGTGTTCCTTCCACCCCACACTTTAAAAATGTATTTTTATCGTGCTAAGACATCCACACCAGTCGGACATGACTGAGAGTCCAACCCTAGCCCCGCCCCCCCAGTCTGGCTATGCAGAAAACAAGTGTGCTACATCCAGCGTAGTGTGTGTGTGTGTGGAGGCTTACACACACACACACACACACACACACGTTGGAGAGGAAAATGATAGCGAAGATAATCAACTATGGCAGCACTTCCCAAAGAGTGCGTAATGACCCACATGTGGGTTGCAAGTCCAAGCACACTGGGTCTTGATCTGGCCTCCCCCACTTTCCCTTGTGCTGATTTGGCTCCAAATAGGAGTCATCCATTCCAGAACCGCCATTACTTACCAGAGCCTCCAGAGGCCTCTCTTGGCCTCGTGGCCCACTCTACAGGCCTCTGCGGGCCTCAGAATGACCCTCAGAAGCCTCCATAAGCCACTTCTGGTTTTCGGAAGCCAATTCTGGTTTGAAAACAAAAACTGATGTGGCTTAACAAAGCTTTTGAGGGATATTCTGAGGCCTGTAGATTGGGTTGCCGGGCTGGGAGTGGCCTCCAGCACCAGAAGGAGTGTGGATTGGAGTGTGGATTGTAGAACCTTAAGGGACAGTCCTTAGCCCTGGAGCCAAGCACTTAATAATCTCTTCCTTACTTCCTGCTTGATGTGCTCTTGTTCAGGCACCCAGACTCTGAGTAGCAGAAGGTGCCTGGCATTGTGAGGTGTGGTCCTCAGAGAGGATGATCTGCCTCTGGGCATCTAGGTTCAGGGGTCTTAGGTTCTTGTCCGCCAGTCTCAGACTTGATATCAGAAACCTGGTCTTTACTCATCTGCTTGTGATTCATAACATGGATTTGACTGGCTCCTCACCCTCTGTGTCATAATTCTCAGGTCCAGAGCCATGAGACCTGGAGCTCTGCGGGGGGAAAAAAGTCCCTTGCTAACCAGATCGTATAACTTCACACATGTAAAGTGTACTATCAATTGGTTCAGCAGCCCAATCCTGAGTTGTCTGGCTCCCTTAGGAGCAGCGGTAGCAAAATGGCTGCTACTGCATCATTTGGGATCAGCAGGCACCACTGTGATCTCCTTGGGGGAAGGTGACATTTGTCACTTTCCCCTGAGGAAAGCTACAGACCCTGCAGTGGGACTCCGTGAGTCTCCATCAGCTGCTTTGCCAGCAGAGACTCGAGCAGCCCAGCCTGAAGCAAGGCATAGGATCCAGTGGTGGAAGCCACTCCTGGGTGGCACTCCCTATGCAGGCCCAACCCTCCCGTCCCTCAGCCCAACTCTGTCCCCCATCCCACTTCTCCCCCCAGCCCCAACTCCACTTACTGGTTGCTGGTGCCTCTGGAGCGCTGGCAGCCCAGGCACTGACTAGTGCTCATTCCCTCGCCAGTGCTTTATGGCACATTTGAGACACTTTCAGCAGGCAGTACAAGTGCACCGCTGGCAATTAGTGCCTTAGGATTGGGCCCTAAATCATTTAGCATTGACTTACCCTCTGAGACCTGTCAACCCTCCCCCGAAATAATCAAATCCCCACTTTGGGTGGATGGAACAATACTTATTGTTCACTGGAAGAAGCCTTTCGGAAAACCTCCTTGGCTTGGGAGGCCAGCCATGTCTTAGAATTGTGCAAGCAACACAGCAGAAGTGGGGAAGCCACATTAAGTGCAATTAAGTGTGGGAGCACATGGAGTCTTCAGAAAGGCAAGTAGCTTTCTTAACTTGCTAGCAAAGGACAGAGTCCAATTTCCAGTATACAGCCTCTATTCTGTTCTGTTGACTACAGGTCTTATCCTAGGGCAGTGATGGCAAACCTTATGGGCTCAGTGTGTCAAAACTTAGGAGAATGCTTAACTTGGCTCTGCTGGCGTGTCAAACCCCCCCCCCAAACAAAAGAGAAACAATTCTTTATATTCATTCATTTAAACAAAAAATACAGTCTAGTCATGCGTGGTGCTATGTATTATACAAAGAAACATCAAATAATTACAAAAATGAAAAATGAGTAAAACAAACCCAGTTTTTGTCAGGTATTGGTGATTGCTGGTGTGTCACCCCAAACGCTGCAGTGTGTCACCTTTGACACGCGTGTCATAGGTTTGCCATCACTGTCCTAGGGCTTGCTACATGAGTACTTGGGATGCAGTGACACTACTGCAGCGTTTTTTTAAAAGTCTAATGGCTCATACATTTTTCTCTATTTACAGAAACACATCACCTGTTGTTCTAGCAAATATGTGCCATAACTACAGTACAATGTGGTCAAGCTCTATGTCAGAATCTCAGTTTAAGCTTAGTATAATGATGACACTGGGCACTGCGAATTTAAACATTTAGAAAATTTGAACAGCACTTATTGCCCCCTAGTGTCTTTTAAACTACAGTATATCTTATTACTTTTCTTATTGTATTCATTTCTGATGCATTGTCAAGTATGTTGCATTAAACCACTCAGAAAAGAAAATTGTACATGAGATAGTGAATTGTCTAATAACAAATGTGAAATAATATATCAGTACTTTAAACATAATTTAATTATTTAAGCAATTGCAGAGGTTGTATTCAAGGCCTTGTTCATAAAAGTAGGCTTAATTTTCCACAATATGACAACAGTATATAAATAAAAGGCATTTGTTTGTTTTTGCGGTCCTTTCAGAGCCTCCCAATCTAATTGAGGAAACATTGTGTAATCTGTTTAAGTGGATTTCTCATTCTTAGGATCTAAGTGGTATTTAACTGCAAGAACATTAATTTTAATTAGATTAATTTTCATACCCTACTTTTAGGTTCTGGTTCGGTGGCACATGTCTTTAAAATCTGATACACAAGAAGACATATTTATTGATCTGTGCTGGTATTCAGAAGTGAATTCCAATGTATGTGGATTCTGATCCAGACTCTGGTTGTCTCTAGAACTTGGGGTAAGATACACCTCAAAGACAAGCTCTGCTGCCCTGTTGGAGGGGTTCCCTGTTAGGATAAGATGTGTTGGAGAGGTTCTCTGTTAGATGCGTGTGATAGGGCAGGAGGTCTGGCTAAGTTGTGAAGCTGCCGCCTTTGAAGCATGAAGGTCACCTGGGATGGCAGTTTGAGTCAGCCAGCAATAAACATAAACTGCCTATAAACACTGCTGATGTAGATGAGGGCACAATCCTAACCTAAAGTTAGGCCGGCACAGTTAGGCCAGCAAAGTTTGGCTGGCACAAGGGCCACTGTAGAGCGTGTTTGGACCACTCTCTGAGTCAGGGAGGGTGGTGCATGTCTCTGACTCCAAGAGTGGTTCAAACATACTTTATGGTGTTGCTTGTGCCGGCCAAACTTTGCTGGCCTAACTGTGCCGGCCTAATTCCAGATTAGGATTGCGCCCTGAGTCTCTGCAGCTGGTGAGAGGAGCGAACCTTTGAGAGTGGAAGAGTTGCCTGCCATGCCGAGTGTCGGAGGCGAGTGCAGCCGGAGAGGTGCTGGACTGTGAAGCATACTACCTGGACTGAAGCGTTCCATGAAAGATTAGAATTTGTGATTGCAACAAGCCTTATGTGGGGCTGAGAAAGCCTGCCTATAAAGTCAGAGAAGACCTTGAATAAAGTCAGAGAAGAAATCCAATGGCAGTATATAAATACTGGGAGTATAATTTTTATCATCATCATCATGCTCATAACCTTTTATCTGCATTGAGTGATTTTACTCTGTGTGCATTTGGCACATCTCAGTAAAGGCTTTGAAGCTTTCTACCCAACTTCTGTCTAGCTCAAGTAATTGCACACTGTGCTTTGATCCTAAAGAGGGGTAAGTGTGCTTCCTGCTGTCTCTAATCCATGTAAGACCCTTGAACATTTTTACTGCATACAAGTGCCTCAGAGCGCAATCCTACCTTATGCCGGCCTAGTAAGGCTGACATAGTAGGGCCATATCCACAGGCCCATTCAGAGGCGGCAGCAGCAATGTGCAGGACAAGGGGAGGTTTTCCCCTTGCACCCGCATAAGCCCCAGTCACCCCTATGGGCCTGCTCAGATCTGCGCCAGCAAAATAGCAGGTGCAGAGGAACGTGCACAGGAGTGGCCCGAATCGGGGCTGCCATGACTGGGAATCGGCGTTAAGATATGGCACTATGGCCATCCTGCGTCACAACTGCATCATAACCGCCGTCTCCACCAGTTGCGCTGCCCAGTTACGCCCACAGAATGCCTCTAGAATGCCCTCGCAGCATTAAGGCACCACAACAGTGTTCGGCCAGCGCAAGAATGCAGCGCCGGCGCTAAGGGGGGTATAGAATTGCACTGTCAGTAATTTACGCTCTGAAAACAGTGCAGTGCATATTGCGAGCATTCCTATGTAGATTCCAATATGCATTTCGATGTGCATTGTATTTATCCCATCTACATTGTAATGTTCGGGCTTGATTTTGTAGACTTAGACATGCTTCTGATTTGCATCAGATTGTCCCTACTCAGGACCATCAGTATAGATGTAACACAATTCCTGGTTTTGAAAAAAAAGGTATGATCCATATATGTATGTACTAGTGTACAAAACCAGGAATTGTTTTTTGCATGCTCAACAGTTGTGTACGCTTTCATGAACATGATCACTAGTATAGTGTGTTTGGTTTATTTGGAGACTGGAAAAATATCATGTGACTAAATGAAGATGATAGTGATAAGAATAAATAGTACATGTGAGAATTTTAGAATTAGTTATAGAAATTCTCTGAACAATCTGAAGATGGAGGAGAAGAACACAAAGCACTTCCAATCTGTGGAAATATATTAAGTGGAAAGGGAAAAATGTGTCCACTTTCCTTCTTGAATTTGGAAAAAGGCAGTGGTGATGATGGACCTTTTCGTTCTATTGCCTTTCCCACCCTTTGTAACTCCTGTGAGACTCAGATGAACTTTCAGCATATTTACCCATATATGTCAGAATATTACCTAGACTATTCAACACAAATAAATCTTAGCTCTTCTTGACAAAAACCAACCTTTTACAGAGCACCTGCAAATACGCAAAGCTTTCTAGAACCAAATCTCTTTTTCACCTTTGAGATGAACCCACAAATGAGGTAATAATAAAAACGGATCTTGGTAATGTTTTTTAACTTTGGTAATCTACTATTTAATACTCCCAAGAGTACTGCGTAATCCTTTGGCAGTGAAACTAGCAAAGAAAACAGCCACAATGAACAAAATAGTTCTTTCATTCCCAAGACTATTGTATTAAAAAAAATTCATGCAGTTGTAGGAAAAGGTACATGTCATATTCCCAGAATAGTTACTGCACAATATAGCATTAAATTGATAATCTGCTAGTTAACTAAAAGAGTAAGGATTGTATAGGGTGGGGCAAAAAAAAGGTTACTGAAATGCTCATGTTGTTTATTCTATCCCAGTTAGGGCTCTTTATTGTTATGATTGAAAAATTCTACATGTTTTCTTTCATTGTGAAGCACATGCTCTATGCTATCGATATGTCAGTAACCATATTAGAGCACTGTTCTGGTGTTACACCATTGATTCAATGTTTGTGCAAAGCTCTTCTAGAGTTCATGGAGTTGGTTTGAAACATCTTTATTTTAACAATCCCCATGGAAATGCATCATGTAACATGAGGCCTGGACTTGGAGGTGAATAAGGAAAGTCAGACTCTCAAGAACTTTCTCCCACACTCGACCGACATTGTTGTTTGTCCTGGTGCTTTGTGGTCATCCAGAGTGTCCAGCATTATGATTTGGTTACCTTTTTTTTTTTTTGCCCCACCCTGTACACAGTGTGATGTGGGAGATGCTAAGGATGCTGAACATCCTTATTAAGAAAAGGTCACATTGCTACTGATCATAAATGAGATCATAAATGACCCTTATATATCTGATACTACTCTGATATTTATATATTACTAGCTTTTTGTGACCCGGCGTTGCCCGGGGGCAGAAATTATCCCCAGGCTCTATTAGGAGGAGGAATGCGTTTGTTCTGCAGTGCACCCCCACCTCTGGGGGTGTAAGGGGGGCCCTACCCCCACAGTATATCTGTCCAGATCGTAAGGAATAAGTGTACCACGTGTGGTGCACATCATTCCAGGCGTTCCAGAGTAATGGTGGAACATACCCACAAATATACAAACCTCCCTCAACAGTATGACATAGTGCGATGCATATATAGACATATAGAACTCGTCCCTGAAATAAAACAGTATTGATGACCTGGAACCCCAAACGCACACTATCACTGTGAAATGAATGAGGAAACAGGGACACAATCAACTAAGAGAGCAATCTGAAGGTCCCACTTACTGTCTGCAGGTCCTGTGGCAGGCTAGCCCTGACGTATGAGAAACAGGCAGAGGTGGCCAGTTAGCTCCCTGGACATAGGGCCCTCTCAGATCCGACTGGGTGCTGGAACTCTGTGGATCCTGCTCTTTCCACCCTGGGCCACTCAGGCAACGCAGGCAAAGCAGTTTAGTTTCACTTTCTGTTCTGTCTCTGTCTGGTAGCTGAGCTGCTCAGCCCTCCTATATAACCTGCAAAATCGTCTGTGACCACAGGGTGGCAGCAGACCTCTAGCCCCATGCAATCCCCTTAGTTCCCGACGATCTGGGCCCCCTCCCCAAAAACCGGGGGGTGTAGGGGGGGTCTGACCCCCGCAGTGTTCTTTTCCAGGCTGCAAGGAACGTGTGTGCCAAGTTTCGTGGCCGTGGGTCAAGGCACGGAGACGTGTATAAGGAACATACATACATACCCACATACACACACACATACACACACACACACGTCCGTTTTTATATATATATAGATTTATATATTACTATGTAAGAACTAGAACTAAACAGCAGCAACAATTTCAGGCTTTGCTTTTGGAATGGACATCCTTCAAATCCAGAGATGCACATTTCCACAACATGAAGCAGGAGCTGTAACTGTTATTGCCCAGCTCTTCGTTTGTACCAGCTCTTTGTTTCATTAAGCATCAGTGACACGGCAATGGCACCTACAAAGAACCCGGCAGTTTGACATTTGAATGTAGAGCATGCAGAACCACTCATTCCCTGAGTGCTGAGTAGCCTGTTGTGAAGTTTCCTTAAATATATTTTGTTTTGAATATAAAAATGTTGCAAAGTTACGTATGGTTTTTATATCCTTGCCTCCATACTTTAAGAAATGTCTTCCATAATGTTCCATTTCTGCAGGAACTTGCAGGAATACAGTAGTATCCTTTCATATAGAATTTGTTCATTTGGATACCATCAGTGACTATCTAGTAATAGATTATCACTGCTGCTTAATCTATTGCTAGCTTATCTTTTCCACATCTTTATCCAAACTCCTCTTTCTCTTGACATAATGATTGTGATTTGCATTTGGAAACATTTGTTGAGGAAAATGTGGTGTAGTTAAATATCTCCTGAATCTTTAGTCTTGCTGCATTCCTTATGAAGTTTTTTTTTGGGGGGGGGGAGAGGGAATTTTCAGCAAATCTGTTAAGTATGTTTTTTCTCTGCCTGGGAACCCTGAGTACATGAAATTAGCTGAGTGCCCTACCCTTACCTACCATACAGAATGGCTCATTCCATTTCATTGAAAGGAGTTCTCTGCAGGCACACAGGATGAACTGGGAGTTCCATTAAATTCAATGAGGTTTCCTTCTGAATAGGCGTGCCTAGGGTTGCACTGTTGCACATGAATGCTCATGGTAGATTAGAATCATTTTTGTTCAACCGAGTTAATGAATATTTCAGTTTAAAGGGGGGGGGGAATACTTTGCATCTGTTCTTCCACACAAGGTTCAGTTATGTATAGTTTTGTACAAAGGCGTCTTCTGACCTCTTTTTAACTCCAATACTTGAAGGTGGTTATTAAAAACACCCATTGCACCACCAATCAGCATTATTTTCTGTTTTGCAATTGTATTACTCACTTTGGAAATGGCAAATATTTCTTCTTCATATGCAGCCTAAAAAGCTGTTGATTTGTTACCAAGTGCCTCCTGTCCTTTAGGTATCTACTAATTCTGGTACTAATCAATGTGAGAAATGCAATTAAGTTGATTACAAATGATACTATATAATCCATTTTTGAGGAATTCTTTTTTGTTTCCTAATCACTGATTCTTTATATGCGAAGGCAAACAGACTTTGTTTCCATAGCCTGCTATGGTTTCTTCGAATGTTTGCTTGCTGGCAAGTACTGTATTTGGTTATTTAATTTTTATTAAGGCATTTCTTTGCCACCTTTTCAGCCATAGGCTCTCAGAGCAGCTTTCAAGATAATAACAAAATCAACAGATAAAATTAACATAAAAGAAATATGTTATAAATATATGTACTTTATATGCATAAAGTAGAAGTCATGTACAATGCATAGCAGAACTATGAAACTCAAGATAAAACTCAATAAAGCAGCACAGATAATAGGAACTGCAAGATAAACCCTATACAGGACTAATAGAAAGGGCTTTGTCTGGTGCTGAAAAGACATCAGAATCAATGCCAGTTGAGCGTCTTGAAATTTTTACCCTATTTTCTCTCAGAACAAAACCCCCACAATCAGTCGATCAATCAGTATTTATATATGGCTTTTCAACAATAAGTTCACAAAGCAGTTTTCAGGCTTTCAGATTAATTTACCAGTCCATGGTATCTTTCTCCATTTCCCTCCTAACATCTATGATGGCATTACGCATAATATGACATCATCACGACATGCCTTTTCCAGCTCCTCCCACTTTACCCCAATGACTGGCAGGAGCAGAGAAGCACATACCATGAGAATGTTGCTTCAAGCATAATGTTCTGAGATGTCAACTGTCTTGCTGGTCTAAGTAGGACAGCGATTTTCGACCACTGTGCCATGGCGTATTGTGTTTGCTGTGTGAGTTCAGGAGAGGGTCATATATTAGAGCCTTTGTGGGATGTAAGCCTGTGGCTGGCAGCGCAGTGTGCCTTGTCAATTGTAAAAAAACCCGCATGGTGTGCCTTGACAATTTTAGCTCCTTGTCGGTGTGATGGCAGATGAAAATGGCTGGTCTGGTCATGATTCTTGCTATTCCCAAGCATATCAATCCATTGAGAGAACTAAAGGTGCACCTTCAGACAGGGGTGCCGACTTGCTGTCCACATTGGGGGTGCCCATAGCCACGCCCTTGACGTTGATGGGACCAAGCCCCCTGACGTGGCCACACCTCCCTTATGAGTAAAGCTTCAGCGTTTGAGGCTCTTCAGTCTAGAAAAAAGGCACATGGCGGGAGACATGATTGAGGCATACAAAATTATACAGGGATTGGATAATTGAGGGATGATCTAATCCAGGGGTTTCCAAACCCCAGCCCACAGGCTGGATCTGGGATTTGAAAAAAAACAACCTTCTCCTGGGTATCCCAGAAGGCGCTGGACATAGGCATAAACAATCCTGCCCGTACAATCCTGCCCATACTCTTAGATTATCTGGGGGGGGCCCTTTTGACTGTGCCGCCACTAGGAGAGGTGAGAGGGATGGCAGCCAGGAATAGGGCCTTCTCGGTGGTAGCCCCCCAACTTTGGAATACCCTCCCCTTAGAATTGAGAATTGCTCCCTCTTTGGTAACATTTAGGCAGGGGCTGAAGACCTTTTTATTTCAACAAGCTTTTAATTGTTGACAGGCTGGCTGGTTTTTTTAGACGATATTTTAGGATCCACGGGGCTTGTTTTTAAATTTTAATTATTTTAATGTTTTTAATTATTGTTTTTAATTGTAAATTGTGATTTTATTGTATTTTAATGTTGTAAGCCGCCTTGGGTGCCCATGGGGCAGAAAGGCAGGATATAAATTAAATAAATTATTATTATTATTATTATTATTATTATTATTATTATTATTATTAT
>JAJKFI010000004.1:29761622-29774025 GCA_029204185.1 Lerista edwardsae | reverse complement strand
TATTATTATTATTATTATTATTATTATTATTATTATTATTATTATTAATAATAATAATAGTAATAGTAATAGTAATAAACATAAGAACCTAAGAACAGCCCTGCTGGATCAGGCCAAGGGCCCATCTACTCCAGCTTCCTGTATCTCTCAATGGCCCTCCAGATGCCTCAGGGAGCATACAAGACAATCAAATACTTGTATCTCGCTGCCACTCCCCTGCATCTGGCATTCTAAGGAAGCCTATTACCCTTGCACAACCCTCAACCAGAATGAGGTTGGGGTTTAACTTTATTAAAGGTAAAGGTTATACTTTCATCACCTTGGGTAATTTTTGTTAAGGAGACAGTACATAAAATTAAAAAGAAATAATAAACAGCCATACTTGTAGCATGCAGGAAAATGAGCTGTTCTCTATGAAAAAAAACAGTTGCTTGTTTTCACTGAGTTTTCATTGAGTTTTCAACAGTTTTCATTGAGCAAAGAGAATAAGTTTAGTGGGGCTAAGCATTGCACAGTTGGGTGCATTGCGTAGCAGTTTCACAGTCTAACCTCTTCCTCTCTGGAATTTTATAGAAAATAATACTTTTCTCTCTCTCTCTCTCTCTCTTTTTTTTTAAGCGTCTTGTGGAAGCTGCGGAAGATGCCCACTTAAAACATGAATTTGATGCTGATTTACAGGTAGGAAGAAACATGAATGTTTAAACAATCATGGTTATTTTAAAAAAAAATATCTGATGGCTATTCACTGCCAAAAAAGACCTTTCTTTTTTGAAGGGCAGGCAATTAGCCTTGTTGCTGCAAGTGTTCTGAGACATGTGCGCTAAGCCACACACATGCACCCCAACGCAAGTGTGTTAATGTGGGGGTCCTTATTATCATTTGTAAAAAACAGATAAGCTTGTGAAGACAGAGAAGCTGTTTTGGAATCTGTATGCTGAAAAGAGAAGATACGACAGGGGGAAAAGTGCAAACTAATGCATAGTACTGGCATATTGCTTCTGTGTGACCAAAGCTTCTGTTCTGTTGAGTCAGAGATCTTTTAGGGGAAACCCTTAGCTTTGGCCATTACATTTACACATCTTCAAAACAGAATCGGCCTAGCCTCAAAGGTGGAGATCTGGATACAGCTGGGCTTTCATGAGTTAATTGTTAAGAAGGTTTGGGCATCCCTTATCCAACGTGCTTACGACACGAAGTGTCTGAGTTTGGGATTTTTCTATATTTTGGAATACTTGCATAGACATAATGAGAGATCTTGTGGGCCCCAAGTCTAAACACAAAATTTATTTATGTTTCATATACCCCTTATGCACATAGACCGAAGGTGTTTTTATACAACATTTTAATAATTTTGTGCATGAAACAGCATTTGTGATTTTATTTCTTTAGGCAAAAATGTTTTTAAAAGCCTCATTTTTGCACCCAGAAAAGTTACATATTTCAGAATATTTCTTTCTTTAGTCAAAAAAGTTTTTAAAAACCCTTATTTTGGCATTCAAATATTTTAGAATATTCTATATTTCAAAATTCTGGATCAGGAATACTCAATCTGCACCTATGTTTTTGGTCTATTCACTTTTGAATAGACCAATATGTGTTGAATAGAATATGTGTTGCTTCAACTGCTTTTTATATCTTTATGATGTAAGATGCCTTGAATATTTTTTCAGTGGAAAGGTGGAGCATAAATACGTTCATGTCTAAAACGAAATATTAACAGTCCCTTTTTATTGTTTCCCCATTATGAATACTGAAAAGCAAAGGCACAAGTCTCTTTAGTGCTTGCCTGTTTGGGGCACTCATTTTTGTATTACTATTTTGTTTTCTGAACCTCATGTCCAGAGGAAGCACAATTTATTACAAAAAGAAGTCAGAAGCACTTTTTATAGGAGATATATTTCAAGATGCTTCTTCATTATTGTTCTGTTTCCACTTTCATAAACCTTTTGGGTTGCTGAGATGCTGGTGACATAAGCACTTTTAGGTTAAAAGCCAGTTGTGTCAGCAGCATTCCAGGACAAGGTAATCTCTGAACAGGTCTTTATTTATTATTGCCATGGTCCATTAAAACTAATCAATTGTTCATCTTGGTTTCAGTAACTGCTCTGTAACCTGTGGATGCAGATTATTGTTCTTTATAAAAAAAATTCATAATACCATCTGCTCTTTATAAAATAATGACCAGCTTGAGCGTGTATTTTAATGTGGTTGGGGAGAGAAGGGCTTGGAAGTACAGGGGTCTTTCAGTTATTTGACATTGGAATGGGAATACCTAGAACAGTCTGCTGTAAGGAGGAAGGATTTCATTTGGTCAGTACTTCCAACACATCAACAGTCTTTTGTATCATTTTTGCTTGTTTACCTGTAAGAAATCTGTTGGTAAAGGCGATGATGCGCTATTGTGCGTCCTCGGGATTGCCTTGCCCCCCGCATCAGGCAAGACGGGGCTTGCAGGGCTAATTGGCTGGTTGGGAAGGGGCGGAGCGAGAGCAATTTAGCTGCATTCGCTCCGCCCTCCTGTCAGTTCGAGCCCCAACCAGCAATTGCCACCCGCCCATGTTCAGGCTGAGATTAGCTGGTCGCTTTATGGGGCCGGGTAGGAATTTTTGCTTCCAGCATGATTGGCCTTTTGCTGGTTGTTTTTCGCCTACCCCAGCCTGCGATGTGGCAGTGGGTTTAACTAGGGCTCCAGTCACTTTTAAGGCAGGAAGCGTGCGAGGGGGTAGGAAGGGTGTTTTTTTATTTATGGCGTCCAGCTTAGACAGCACGTCAGGGAGTGGCCTTTGCCTCATAAGGTGCTTACCCGGCTCGGTGAGGTGGCTTACCCCTGGCCGGACTTAACAAAGGCTACCCTTGGGCTTCGGCGGGGTGAGCCAGTGTCGTTATGCTGCTTTGACCCTTCGGGTTGCAATGAGGGACCCTAGCTTGGGTCTGGAGTCAGTTGGCATGCCCGTTGATCATCCTGATCACCTGGGGAGGCAGATGGCCAGTGCCGTTTCCCCACAGGTCTCACACGCTAGGTATTAGTTTGCTGAGCTGTAAGTCTGTTATGGTGATAAGTTAATAAAGTGACCCTTAATTCCAAGCCTTGTCTCGCGTGTTTATTGTGGGGTGCGGGGTAAGTAAATTTTTATAAATATAAAATTCCACCCCAAATGGTAGTTGCTCTGAATCTCTTAAAGCACAGTTAAAAGGATAAAATAGAGACCCAAAAAAGTCTTACAGGGCAGCACCACCAATATGAACAGAAAAAGAAAAACAATCAGCTAGCCTCTCTGAAAGCTTTCTCTGCAAATCGGGGTCCTGTTTTACCCCAGCGGATGAAAATTACCAGACTAGCAAAAAGGACACAACACTAGAATGATCTGGAATACGATGATTTTAGTAAAATTAAAAGACAGTCTTTTTATTAAAACACAATTCCCAAGACAGTGAAAAAGACATCACAATATGGCTTAAATAGATCTTTCTCAAGTAAATAAATACTGCAAACTTCAAAATTTTAAAAATTCTTCAAAAATTTCATTGTACGTTATGTATAATCTAAATATAAACAAAAACCTCCGCATCACAAATAAGAAATATAAAGATTGCAGGAACAGTGACGTGAATTTATAACATGCTAATATTGAGCTAATAACATGCTAATATCATGCTAATTATAACATTGAAATATCAAGCAGACCTTAATAACAAACAATCTTTAATGAATAAAATGCCTAGCAACTGGTGCCCAATTCTATCTCTGTGCTTATCTGACCTACAGATAGGCTTATCTGTGCCTATCTGACCCCAGCATTCCCTGCTGCATTGTCTACGTACAAAGCAGAGGCGTAGGAAGGGTGCTGTAGTGGGAGGCGAGTGCAGCGGGTGCTGGCTGTGGCAGGGCGCAGGCAAGTGGAAAAATCCTTGCACTTTTTGGCTAGTGCAGGTCTGCGTGGACCCATGCTGTGGAGTTGAGTCTGGGAAGGGGTTCAGGATTTGACGGCCACTGCTGCCATTGAACCCGCCCCTTTCCCAGGCTTGATCTGTCCACCCCACCCTGTTGCTGTCACATTCCAGCCGCCCCCATGCTATCATGCCTCCCTGCTACCTTATCTCTGTCAATGGGTTCTATCTGGCACCAGATAGATAGGCTCTGGCCTTCGCGCTGGTGCTGCCAGAACGCCTTTTACAGCTGATGCTGACTGCTTTACGGCAGCCAGGGCCAGTGGAATGCACATTTTGCTGCTGCCTGACCACATTAGGATTGGGCTGTAGGAAAATGCCATGCAGGGATGTTTATTCTGCACATTGTCAATCATAGCTCCAGCAACATTATAACCCCATTTTTCTCTTCCAGTTTCTGACTCATCATAATTCAGTTATGTATACGTTTATTTTCTGTAGTGTTATTGGTTTTTCCTCAAAGATTTCTTATGCAGTAGAAAACCTAGTGCAATATTATGAGCCTTGACACAGGAGTGATTTAAGCTAACCACAGAAATCTACGGTTGAGGGGCATAAATAAAACTGCTTGCGATTTGAAAGATATAAATCAAAACAAGGAGTAGAATTGTCCACCTTGCTGGAATAAAATGCTGTTTATTTGATTAATGGAAGAGCACAACCTCAAATATACCTGGTTTAAAGCTTTAACCTGCTCTATTTGGCCTTGAGAGATTTTCTACAAGGATTGGGAGTCAAGGGCTCTTACTGTAATATGTTGGTGGTAGTAGCTAAACTTTTAAAGCATTTTCATTCACAGACTTTTTATAGGACTCTGGGAGATTCTTTAGAGAGATACCTTAAAGCAGAACATAGTAGCAGAAGAGTGGGCCATGCCCATTTCAAGAAGAATGGATATGCCCCAAGAAATCTAGAGCTGCTTTTTGAAATTTAACCCTTCATGCACAAGATGCCCTATAACTTCTCTTAGTCACAGGGCCTGGAGAGGGAAGGTGTTAGTGGGGAGCAGTGGTTTGTTATCTGCGAATTCGCTATCTGCAAGGATTTCCAGGAACCTACCCCCAGTGGCGGGCCGGGCCGGGAGTGCGCCCCATGGCTGGCGCTGAACAAGCGCCCCCCCAAGTTGCCCCACTCCCCCGCGTCACACAGACACGCCTCCCTTACCCCGGAAACGCTCTATTTCAGAGCGTAAGGGAGGCGTGGGTGGGCCAGAAACCGCACGGTCTCTCCCGGACCGCGTGCAATGGCGCCCCACCACTGCCCCGCGCCCCATGGCTCGTGCCATGGGGTGCTAAAGGTAAGATACGCGCCTGCCTACCGCTAGCGGATGAGGATTGACTGTACTACTACTACTACTACTACTACTACTGATGATCAGTCAAACAATGCTAATTTAATGAAAAGAGTTCACAAAGATAAGCATCACAAATACACTACGAGACCAATAATATCCAACTTTCCAGTACTGATGCAGCTGTGTCAAATGACTGCACTGCATCCTGTGGTAGAGGGGCAGTCACATAGTTCTCCTCAAGGTGGGGGTACATCTTTCCCCTTACTTTGGGGCTGCACTGTGGCTCTTGGTGCTGGAAGGTTGGATAGGATTGGACCTGAATTCAGGCTTTTAGTCTCTAATTTACATTAGGATGCATGACAGGAAAAAAAATCATACTATGTTTTTCATTCATTTAGTTACCAAGCAAAAAATGGTAGAAAATCTTATCACTTGGTAAGTTCTTTGTGCATAGTGGGACAATGTCTAATTATATGGTTAAGCTGTGAGAGCCATTTTATTGGCTTTACTTGCATTGCCCCAGACCATTTTCCTAATACCATACAAAATTTGGCGATGCTGTAGTAAATTGATTTTCCGTGGCTTGATATATGTTCATAACCAGATATCCGTTATTCCAGTGTGCCCAATACATTTACGGACCTAGCTGCCTGTTAAATACATTTAAAACCAGAGCAGTTTGAAGCATGTTGGTTAATATATCTATATCCTGAGAGATAGAGACTTATTTAGCTAAGTGATTAGATTACACAAATAAGGCTTTTCTTTACACGCAAAATTCACTGGCGAGAGGAGGCGGGGAAATCCTTTAATCCTTCAGTTTGCCTGCAGTCATTTGTTTCTTTATCCACAGAGGAATAAAGTACACTCTGATCCTAAAGACATTTACTTGGAAGTCAGTGCAGTTGATTCAACAATGGAGCTTGTGTGCTAATGTGCGTTGGATTGCATCTGCCATGCACTGGGACAGCTTATCAACAGATTATGTGGCATTACTCCCCAGAAAGACAGATAGCTTTGTTGTGATGTATGAGTTGTGAAGTTTAAGTACTTCATGTTTTTCCTGGTTATGAAAGAATTTGTAATACTTTTGTATCCCTGTAACCCATTTTTATGTTGTGCTGGTGTGATGCTTTTTCTCTTCGAAGAAAAATTCTATTTTTGGTATGAAGGGCAAGGGATTTAGAAATGTTAGAAGAATTTAACTTGATACTGAGAGATCATTGGCTATTTCTTTTCACATTTCTTTAGATTTACCAAATTGCCAGTTTGTGAAACAAATGTCAAATGGTTCCCTTCGCTGACAGTGGATAAACGCCTAGGGCCATTTTAGGAAATGCTTCTGAAGCAATTGAATGTGAAATAACAAATTGAATAGGCATTGATAAAGGGAAAAGGGTGAATGGACAAAGCTCCTGATAATTTTCAGAATATAGATTGAGAGGAATTTAAGAAACATATAAGTATTGATGGTTTAATTTTATGTCTCTAAAGGCACAATCCTAATCCCGAGCTGGAATAGGCTGGCTGCAGCGCAACTCGGGGAAAGGAGAATCTATTCCCCAGGTCACGGCAGTGGTCCAGCTAGGGCTACTCTGGTCTGTGCTGCTGAAATTGACAGTGCAAATCTGAGCAGCCCGGGCCGGGAGGTGTGCTGGCACTGGGAGGGGGCAGAGGGGGGATGCAGCTGTTAGGCCACATCCAAACCTCTGTTCCCGGGCCACGCAGCTTGCTCGGAGCTCTGCCTGCTAAACAGCAGGCACAAGTCCAAGCAAGCCCATCGGGGCAGCTGGCTCCGCCCCCAGGGTAAGGGCGTGAGCGTGCCCTTGCCCCATGGAAGCTCCAGCCATCTCCTAACTCGCGCTGGATACGGTGCAGCGACACCAGCCTGCCTGCTCCAGTGCAAGTTAGGATTGTGCCCTAAATATTTTAAAGATTATAAAGAGTTAACTGAAAAGGGTCTGAATTTGCCACATCCTTTTCTTTTATGAAGTCCGCATGTTGGTTTTATATTCATGTCTCAGAATGAAGTCCTTTCATTGACTTTTTCTTAGTCCATGCCATGTATTGGAATTCATTGCTTCTATAAAGGTGCAAACCTAACCTGATGTTGTGCTGGCGCAGCACTTTTGTGTTGGACCAGCACTGTTGCAAATGTGCCGTAAGGCACTGTGGCAAAGTGCTGTAAGGTGCATCTGTGCCACAAATTCAATTGCTGGGCTGGTGCAATGCCCATACACCACGGTGCCTGCCAGTTGCTCTGGCTGAGCGCCAGCTTACTTCTGCCAGCACAAAGCCACACCAAGGGCATGCTGGAGGTGGGCCTGAGGCATAATGGGGCAGCGCCATGGGTGGAGAAGGGGGCGGAGATGGGACATGGCCTTTGGGCCACTCCTGGCTGCGTGGACTTGCACCTGCTATTTTGCTGGTGCAGATCTGAGCAGCCCCATACGGCTGGCTGGGGCTTACCCAAGGTTAAGGGGAACATATCCCCTTGCCCCGCGCTGAACTGCTGTTGCCTCCTAACTTGGTTAGGATGCAGCGCAGGTGAGCCAGCCTGCCTATTCCAGCCCAGGTTAGTACTGTGCTTGAAAGCATTCAGGTACTTTAGAGGAATGTAAGCAGAATTCCTGAACTCACTCAGGTATGAGTTTTTTGAGACAGCCTATTTGCATATTGATTTCATGTGCTCTCTAAGCGTCATCTTGCCAAATAACTGGTGACTTTTAAGCTTCTAAATGTTGCCGGAGATCCCATAAAAATTAACTATTATGGCCATCTGAATTGGAAGGACTAATATAAATCTATAAAAGGGCACATTAATTTGCCGCTGTCAAAATGGCTGTGTGTGAGTTAAAATGAGATTGTGAAAGTATAATCATTCAATAGCAGACATTTAGAAATGTAAGGTCTAGAATGTTAGGTCTAGCTACTCTTACTTAATCTCTGTAATCACTGGCAAAGCTGAGAACGATTGAAGCAGTTTAAGAGAAATATGGTGGAACTTAATAGTTTACTTACTGCTTTTGTCAGTAAAAATGAGGAGATGCTAACCTTCTAAGGCAAGGGTTTTCAAACTGTGCGTTGCAATGCCTTAGGGCATCACAAGGCACAGTTTGGGGAGATGTGAGACTACATTTCCCCAAATCCAAAGCCTCTGGAGGCAAGGGGAGCACAGCACCAGAAGCACTCCGGAGGCTTTTATGAGCTTCACAGAGGCCAGGTGCAGCCTCTACGGGGCTCAGAATGGCCAATTTGGTGGGAAAAATGCTACTTCAGGTTTATGGAGGGAAATCGGAAATGACATTTTAATGCCTAATAAGACATCCTGAGGCGGGGGGAAGCCTGCTTCCCTGGGCCTCAGAATGCCTTATAAGGCATTAAATATCTCCAGAAACCAGAAGTAGCACAAGTAGCCAAATAAATCATTCTGAGCCCTGCAGAGGCCATGGGTGGATGCATGTGGCCTCTGCAGGGCTCAGAAAAGCATCTGGAGTTGAGCAGACACCCCTTGCCTCCAGTGGGTCGAAGTGGCTGGTGATGCCAATCACTTGGGGAGTCATGCGCTGCCTTTGCAACTCAAAGAGAGCTGCAGTTCCCAAAAGTTTGGGAACCACTGCTCTATGGACTTATCACTAGTGTGCATTTATTGTAACCAAAATGAATTTACAGCCTTGCCCTGGTATCCACTGATTTGGTATCCACAGATTCAGTTATCCACGGATACCATGGATACTTGGATGCCTATTAAAAAGATAGGGGAACATTGTACAAATCTAGTTTTTTACCTTGTTGCAGCAAAACCACTGATGTTTTCTTATCTTTAAACAGGCATCCCCAGTATCCACGGTTTCAGGTATCCACGGTGGGGTCCAGAACAGAACTTAGCATAGTCCTTTATGTTTTCATGCTTACATACATTGGAAGAGACGTTGAAGTGGACAGTATAAAATGTTACAGCATTAATGCAAACCTCTACAAACATTTTTATCGTCAGGATTCTACTTCTTGGGGTTGGAAGCGGGCAGTGTGTACTGTCTGTCTTTGCTATTTTCTCCATTTGAAATTTTTTTTAACCAGTATTTCATCTAAGTCCACACCTAGCATATTTCAGGGAGCAGTAACAGCTTTGGGGGGATGCATTTGATAGTATAGCTTCGGTTTAGGCCAGAGAGTATCTTTTAAATGATTATGTTTATGCTTAGCTATTTTGATTTCTCAGTTCCTTTGTGGTATTCAACATGTCCTAATCCCACAGGTTAGCTCTGAAACATTTTGCATATAATTTAGCCAGTGGCGTTGCGTGGGTTGACAGGCCCCTGGGGCAAGGCAAGTATTGCACCCCTAAAAGCTGGCAATGCCCTACCTCCAAGGGGAATGCGGGTTTTCTTCTCAAGGGCAGGGCTTTGGCATGCCTTGTCATCCGTTTCAACTGAAGCCAGGGACGAGGTGCCCCGAAGCCCTGCCTGCAAGAGGAATGTCGCGTTCTCCTTGGGGGCAGGGTGCTGCCCGTTATGAGGGGGCACACTACTCCTCTAGTCCTGAAAATGAATGGGGGTCCCAAATGAAGCAGAGACTACACATGTCATTCCATCATTAATTGATGGCTTTCATTGGTTTTGGAACAAAGAAAAAATGAACCAAACATGCCCAACATGGTTCAGTTTTTCATTCATTCTGAAACAAATGCACAAAATACAATGTGTGGCCCTCAGCAGGACACTTTCATAAGTGGAAGTATCCTCCATGAATGCAAGCTTCTATTGAGAAAAGAAGGAATGTTCTGCCTGCCCAGGGGTCTCCAAGCTTTTCAGTGCGAGGGTCACCTTGTATATTTTACACATTTTCACAGCCCCTCCCCCCAACGTTTTATAAATGAATGAAATATAAATGAATAACTATGTTTTACTTGGATCTTTTTCGTAATCAGAATATGGTTCAGAAGAAAGGAGAAATGTGACAATTACAACGAAAAAGGCTGTACTTATACCAAGAAATGATATATAATGAGTAAAAATGTCAAACATTAGCAATGGTCTGACAAGAAAAAAAACCATAGCTGTTGCAGGCCAGATAAAATCTTGTGGCAGGCCGGATTTGGCCCATGGGCCATAGTTTGGAGACCCAAAGAGCCCTTTGGTGCAACCAGGTTGCTTCTTCCAAACTCAGAGGGACCTTCATAGAGGATGCTTCTGTTAATGGAAGTGTTACACTTGATGCTACCCCAAGGATACAGGCCTGCTTATAAAAGGTCCACATACTGTTCAGGTATTGCTTTTCCATTTGCAGGATTCCCTTACATCTCATGCAGGGAAAATGAATACAGAGTTTTCCATTGAAAGGTTGGCAAGTGAACCTGTCTTCCTGATTCAGGTCCTGCACCTCAACCCAAAGCAGCAGAGCACCGAACTGGGACTTAAAGTGGGACTATTTTCATTTGGTATTTAAATTGTATTTAAAGACAGCACATGTCTACTTATGTCTACTCAGAAGTAAGTCCCATTGAATTTAATGGGACTCACTCCAAGGTATGTATGTATTGGAATGCAGCCTGGGTAATTTTCCCATTATCGTGCTTGGGATCTGGGAATCAAGATTCCTGCAGTGATCCGTCATGTTGTGGCATGTATGGATGTTCTTTATCATCATGCTTGGCCTTTATATTCAACTACGTCCTTGCCTGTGCTTCCAGCATCTTGAAACTTCCTTATTAATTCACGTTCATTACAGTATGGCCTGCCTGCAAATGAACTCCAGCAGGATAGAGTAAAACTGTATTATGTGAAATGACTTATAATATCAAAAATGATATCATTGTACTTGTGCACAAAACTGATAATGAGTATGGTGGACACAATCTTAGCAATTGGCTGGAGAATGTACATTTCAGGCCCAGATTTAATATGAGCAACACCCTTGGAATAAAATGCACACACACAATCCACAGCTTCAAATTATCTTGATATTCATACTAATAAAAATGAGGTCAGGAAATCTGTTAGTGTCTTTATAAAAAAGGGATCTCAGCATAATCCTTCTGTTATTTCCTTTCATTACCTGCACATTTATTTCGATAGAGTTTCCTGATGGGGTTTCTTTGAAGGGAAAATATTAACAGATTTCTGTAACTGATTAGCATTTGATATGTGATGGGGAACTCTGTTTTCTATTATAGTAAGATGGATGTCATCTTTAACTTTAGAATGCATGTGAAGTTCCTATGGATTTTGTCACAGTTTACTATTGTTTTACTAGGGCATGGTTAGGTCCATAACGTTAACCAGAACAACTAGTTTTTATATATGCATTGGAAGCATTGTGTTATGCACGATTCACACAGTTAATTAACCATTCAGGTCTTGCTTTTATGTTTTGTAAGAGGCAAGAATGGCTGACACTTAATGCCTCATTGTTTGTGTCCCTTGGAAATGAATTCAAATTACACAGCAGCAGTGCCTTGTGGATTGTGTCCCTGTGCCTTTAGCTCATTAGGGCTGTGAATTAAGCTGGCATATAAAAAGAAAATATTGACTTCCCCTTTAATTACAAAGTGGTCATTAGCAATTCTTTTTGTTAAGAAAAAAACATTACTATTCATTTTTACACTCCATTCAGGAGCTCCTTTTATTCAAATTTTAACCAAAAATGTAACTAAAAATAGTTAATGCTCTGGCCAACCTCTGGAATAAGGAAATGACTAGGGTGGCGGATTAGATCACTCCTGAGCAGTCTCAGCTACTTGGCTCCTTGGTTTACTGAGGATGTGAATGGATTCCTGTTTATAGTGTAGATTGCTGCAACTTTTTTTGCGTGTATATTGGCTGTCAATGTATATAGTATTGTTATGTATATATATCAGTTATTTTTAATTTTTTTTTTCATTTCACTAATAAAGGCAGGGGCGGGATTTCCATGAACCACATCTTCCTAACTATCTCAGTTGTGAAGACAAGCCACACTTATCAGTGATCATATACAGTGGTGGGATTCAGCCAGTTCTCACCTATTTTGCATAACCGGTTGCTAATTTTAGGTTGGGAGAGGGAAGAAAGGCAGCGGCCGCCCTGAAGGACATAGAACCGGTTGTTAATTTATTTGAATCCCACCACTGATCGTGTGTGTGTGTGTGTGTGTGTGTGTGTGTGTGTGTGTGTGTGTGTG
>JAJKFI010000004.1:29683906-29761612 GCA_029204185.1 Lerista edwardsae | reverse complement strand
GTGTGTGTGTGTGTGTGTGTGTGTGTGTGTGTGTGTGTGTGTGTGTGAAGCTACCTATGAAATTAAGGTCCCTAAGAGTTTCTAAGCACCTAATGAGCAGGAACTCACTGGCTGGTAAATTTGGATAACTATTAGATTTAGTTAATTGTAGATTGGAGTTTCTGTTGTATAAGGAATGAGCTAGTTTTCACTACTTTGCTTCAAAAGGTTCTGTGTGCAGTTCTGCTATATTAAGGGATCAAGTCATAACCCTCATTAGTAGTAATTAGATGTACTACAGAAATAATGTCTCCCGAGAGTCAGGAAATAATGAATACATCAGCATATGAATTGAGTCTCCTTTCACATGTGGTACAAGTTTTGGGCTCTGAAACTAGGGAACGTTGGCCTCCCAGAGCATCGTTTTGGCACCTTCCATATATGGTACAACAGTGTGTAGTTGGTAGCCAAAACATGGCCAGGAAGCCAACCCTCACATGCAGCAGAAGCTTCCAGTTCTGACAGTGGGTCAAAGGGCAAAGAGTTCAAACACAGGAATGCCTTGTCAGTATTTTGGTGTAATGAGTGTCCGTCACCAGGGCTCATCCTGGAAAATAAGGGTTAACAGTTAACAGAAAATAAAGGTTGAACATTCCTGTTCAAACACAGGAATGCCTTGTCAGTATTTTGGTGTAATGAGTGTCCGTCACCAGGGCTCATCTTGGAAAATAAAGGTTTCAGTCTTTATTGGAAGGAGTTATTGAAAATGGTTTCTGGTCACCCAGCAGTGGTGGCTAGTGAGGCAGTTTGCATTGTGAAGCTGCCAGCTCTCACTGTCTGGTCGCCGCATCTCAAAAAGGACATAGTGGAGCTGGAAAAGGTGCAAAAAGAGAAAAACTGGAAAAGAGAGCGACAAAAATGATTACGGGGCTGAGGCACCTCCCTTATGAAGAAAGACTGCAGCGTTTGGGTTCTTCAGTCTAGGAAAAAAGCGCTTGAAGGGGGACATGATTGAGACATAAGCATGGAAGGAATAGAGTCGATAGAGGGATGTTCTTTTCCCTCTCACAAAACACCAGAACCAGGGGACATCCACTAAAATTGAGTGTTGGGAGAGTTAAAACAGATTAGATACTTTTTTACCTAGCGGAACTCTTTGCCACAGGAGGTGGTGATGGCATCTGGCCTAGATGCCTTTAAAAGGGGATTGGACAGATTTCTGGAGGGAAAGTCCATCGTGGGCTACAGGCCATGATGGGTTGTGCAACCTCCTTACATTAGTAGTAGGCTACTTCAGAGTGCCGGGTGCAAGGGAGTGGCAACAGGATGCAAGCATCTTGTCGTCTCGTGTGCTCTCTGGGGCACCGCTGTGATACAGGAAGCTGGACTGGATGGGCCTTTGGCCTGAACCAGCAGGGCCCTGTTATATTCTTACTGTGTGGTGATCAAAAGGAGGGGAAAATTCCTGCCCTTACCTATACCAGCTGAGGCAAGAAATGCAGCAAGTACACCCTTGTTGACTAGTGTTATCCCAGTGCAGGCTGCTGACACCAGTAGGGCATTTCTCCAACCAGAGACCTTGTGCATGCACAGAGCTAGCAACAGCACCCCCTGCCAGCAACTCCCAGGGCCGAAAGGTCAGGGCAGGAATTTCCTTCTCCCCCCCCCCATTGCCTTGCAGTTGTGCCAGGCTCTGAAACCCCCTCCTGAAAGGTGTTCATCTGGCCCCATCACTGCTGGCATCCTGCCCGACTATCAAGATCTTTTTATTCTAGTGGTCTTTAAATTTGTAGCTGCAGGGGTTTTTTCAATGTTCTCTGGGGATTTTTTGCTTCCTTTTATGATGTTCCTGCTATTTCGTTTGATGTGTGCTTTTAGTCTTGTGATTTTATTATTTGGCTGCTTTATTGCTCTGTATTGGGCTTGATAAGGTTTTTAATTTGTTTAATTTTAATTCTAAGATGTCGTTTTAAACGATTTTTAAATATTGTAAACTGCTTTGAATTTCAGAAAAGTGGCACATAAATAAATAAATAAATAAATAAATAAATAAATAAAGCCTGTTTACTGTTAGCCCCCTTGATATTTTGATATGGTGCAAAGGTGAGATACAAATGCTTAAAATGTTATAAAATATTAGATATCTGAGAACTGAACAACCAGATAGTGATTAAAACAAAACAGTACTTAGAACATTATCCACATCTTGTCCCTACTGAGTTTTAGAAAATGAGATTTGATTACTCAAGTGGGCAGCCGCTAGTACCCCCAAGCCTTTTTGAGAGAGGGGAGGGGTTTCTGTTACATCTTTACCCCCTGTCATAGGCTCCATGGCAGCCACGGAAGGGGGGGCTAGTACTCACTTTGCGATGGGCCCAATCTCGGGTCGGACGGGAAGGAGTAGACGTGAGATGGGAACAGTGACGACTCAAGCGCTTTAATGAGGTAAGTGCCTTTACATTCATCACTGCTAGCCACCACTTCCGTGGGGGTCTTCTCCCCTGAAGACCACGTTCTGCTCATGGGCCTTTGACCTTGGTGTTCTCCCGTTCCGGAGGCCGCGTTCTGCTCACAGGCCTCGGGTTGTAGCTTACACCGAATGTCGGCGGTTTCTTGGCCAATCAGCTCCGGCCGTTCTGCATAGTATTGGGGCCGGGCGTCCGGGGTCCAGACTTGGTGCCTGCCTCAGGCTTAGGTAGGTATTGGACGTGGGGAAAGCCTCGTGGGGGAGTGTAGCTTGCCAGGGCAGCGGGGTTGTCGGTACAGGGTTTTGCCCCCCCCCACAGGGAGGGGGTATGGCCTTTGGGGCTTGTAACACCGAGGGAGCGGGGCTTGGGATGCCCCGGTCAGGCAACGGTCAGGGGTGAGGACAGGTGCCCAACCTGCCTCACCAGAGGCAGGCGCGTACCTGGGCGAAACCGCGCCCAGGGCACGCAACGTCATGATGTCACGACGTCATGACGTTGCGGAGTGTGGCTTCTGTCCGCCATGGTGGGCAGAAGCCAAGACCCACCTCCTTATTCTGCCGGAATGGAGGGGAGCTGCCGGCATGCCTCCAGGCTTGGGGGCGCGGCGGCGGCTTCCTTCCCCGGGCTGCCGCTCGAGTGCTTAAAGCGCCCCAGCGGCAGCCCAGGACGGGAGCCGCCAGTGCACCTCCCAGTTCGGGGCGCGCGGCAGGGGTTCCTTCCCCGGGCTGCTGCTCAAGTGCTTAAAGTGCCCCAGCGGCAGGCCAGGAGGGGAGCCTCCGGGGTGCCTCGGGGCACGGGGGCGCAAATTTGCGGGCGGGGGCCATGCCAATGGCGCCCCCCACCTTATGGCACCCCAGGGCTCATGCCCGAGGTGCCATATCCTAGATTTGCCTCTGGCCAGAGGTCGCCCTGTCTCCAGCCCACAAGCTCTGAGAACAGCAACCTCTTCCCTTGCCTGCTGAGCTCCTTATGAACTTCCCAGCTTGGGCGGGAGGCTCCTCCCCTCCAATTCCCTCCCCCAGGCAGAGATCTCATGAGGTCTCAGCCTGCTTGCCGGTGCTGGCGATGATGTCATCGCTGCACGCCAGGTAGAAAGGAGGCCTGTACCGCGGCGCCCCGGGTTTTTCTGGCATGGCGCCGAGCGGTGTGGCGTCCCAGGCTGCCCAGGACGGGGCCGGCCGGGTGGGCGGCACGGCGGGGTTGCCCTGGCCCCAGCCAGGCGCGCTCGACCAACCCAGCCTCATTTCGCCACCGCGCCCCATCGCGGAGCCAATGGAGTGGCCTGGTCCTGAGTGCTGCAGGGCCGCTCCGGAGCTCTCTACCAGCCCTGTGGATCCGGGTGAATACCCCCCTCGTTTGGTGCCGCCATCAGGGGGGGCGGATCCGGGGTGACACCCCCCTTCATGGGTGGCTGTGTCTTCCCTGGTTGAGCCCTCAATCCTTGACCTGTCCCTGTCGCATCATATTAAGGCCCATGTGGCAATCCACATGTTCTTTGTCTTCCTCTCCCAACGTGAGATTCAAATGAGGTGCTCCTATCACCATGGGATAAGGATCCAATCGGGCAATCCTACAGGAAGTGAAGCCTGAAGCTGAAGCTGAAGCTCAAATCCTGAAGCTGAAATCCTGAAGCTGAAGCTCAAATCCTTTGGCCACCTCATGAGAAGAGAGGACTCTTTAGAAAAGACCCTCATGCTGGGAAAGATTGAAGGCAAAAGGAGAAGGGGGCGGCAGAGGATGAGATGGTTAGAGAGTGTCACCGAAGCGACGAACATGAAGTTGGGGGAACTCCAGAAGCTAGTGGAGGACAGGGAGCCCTGGCGTGCTGTGGTCCATGGGGTCGCGAAGAGTCGGACACGACTTAGCGACTGAACAACAACATCACCATGGGTATTGGAGTGCTGGTCCTAGTGCCTTCTGTGGCCTGCATTCCCCTGGAGCTGCTCCCAGCATTGCTTGAGATAGTCCATCCCAAGGCTCCTCACCGATGCTGGGATGGCCTAATCCAAAGGGCCAGGACTTGGTCATCAATCCCAGACACACATCAGTATCCTTTCTTGGTGAAAACCAAGTGAATATCCCCATAATTTCAGATTTGAAATACTAAATTCTGAAACTTGCATCAATTGTTCATAGGCATTTCAACATCTCATAATAAAAATGCTATATTGTCTACATTCATTAATAATTTTTCATAATCTTGAGTTGTAATACCCTGAATTACAGGGTATTACAACCCAGCCCATCCATGAGGCCAACTGAAAAGGTCACTTACAGCAGCATAGGTGGGTGGACACCCATTTCTGCCTGCCTATTGCCTCCACTGTGCCCCTCCTTTTTCTTCCACTCCCTTTGCTTTACTGTGCAATGCAGATGGCAGCAATCCATTAACACCTCCTCCTTATCTCTGTGTTTTCTCTTGATCTCTGCCCAGCAGAGCTTCTTTGCAGAGTGCAGCCTCCAGGGGAACTCCAGGGGAACTCCCCTGAACTACACTCTTTGTTCTGTTTTGCTTTAGTTACTTCTGCAGCATTTTTAGGTCCTCCCCCTTTTTGCACATGGCTAGCCTGAGGGTGCTCACAAGGTCCAATTTCAGCTGTTCTTTCCTTCAATTGGGCCTTCATGTTCAGCCTTCATGTTCAGGCTGTTGCTGGTTGTTCACTTTGGCGCCAAAAGTAAAATGTCTCCAATAAGCTGAGGTCCTACAAGCTCGGCTTCAGCAGTATGCGAATCGAGAACTACCAGATGTACAAGCTGGTTTCCGAAGAGGCAGAGGAACTAGAGATCAAATTGCCAACCTTCGCTGGATCATGGAGAAAGCAAGAGAGTTCCAGAAAAACATCTACCTCTGCTTCATTGATTATGCTAAAGCCTTTGACTGTGTGGATCACAACAAACTGTGGCAAGTTCTTGAAGAGATGGGAGTTCCAGACCACCTGATCTGCCTTCTGAGAAACCTTTATGCGGGTCAGGAAGCAACAGTTAGAACTGGACATGGAACAACCGACTGGTTTAAAATTGGGAAAGGAGTACGACAAGGCTGTATATTGTCACCCTGCTTATTTAACTTATACGCAGAGTACATCATGAGGAAGGCAGGGCTGGATGACTCACAAGCTGGAATCAAGATTGCTGGGAGAAACATCAACAACCTCAGATATGCAGACGATACCACTTTACTGGCAGAAAGTGAGGAAGACCTAAAGAACCTTTTGATGAGGGTGAAAGAGGAAAGTGCCAAAATTGGTTTGAAGCTCAACATTAAAAAGACTAAGATCATGGCAACCACTCCCATCACTTCCTGGCAAATAGGAGGGGAAGAAATGGAAGCAGTGACAGACTTTATTTTCCTGGGCTCCAAGATCACCGCAGATGGTGACTGCAGCCATGAAATTAAAAGACGTTTACTTCTTGGGAAGAAAGCTATGGTGAACCTAGATAGCTTAATCAAAAGCCGAGACATCACCCTGCCAACAAAGGTTCGCATAGTCAAAGCGATGGTTTTCCCAGTAGCCATGTATGGCTGTGAGAGCTGGACCATAAGAAAGGCAGAGCGTCGAAGAATCGATGCTTTTGAATTATGGTGTTGGAGAAGACTCTTGAGAGTCCCCTGGACTGCAAAGAGATCCAATCGGTCAATTCTCCAGGAAGTCAAGCCTGATTGCTCCCTGGAAGGAGAAATGCTGAAGCTGAAGCTCCAATACTTTGGCCACCTGATGAGAAGAGAGGACTCTTTAGAAAAGACCCTCATGCTGGGAAAGATTGAAGGCAAAAGGAGAAGGGGGCGACAGAGGATGAGATGGTTAGATAGTGTCACCGAAGCAATGAATATGAAATTGGGTGAACTCAGGAAGCTAGTGGAGGACAGGGAGGCCTGGCGTGCTGTGGTCCATGGGGTCGCGAAGAGTCGGACACGACTTAGCGACTGAACAACAACAATAAGCTGAGTGGTCTGAAAGGTACAGTACCCTTTTCTCCTCTTAAACTCTTCATTGCCTTCCAACTGCTTTTGCAAGCCTGTCAATGGGTTCCTGAAGCTATGAAGAAGCAAGGCATCCCCTGCAATATTCCCAGTCCTGGATTCCAGGCATTTCTTTGCACACTCACTCCTTTCAAAACAGTGAACCTTAAAACTGTGCACAACATTGATTCCCTTGACAAGGCTCAATCATATCCTGCATGTGAGCGGTGGCGCCAAAGAGCTATCTGGATCCTGTGCTGGATCCGAGCAGGCTGGAGGTCTCCTTGGAGTAAGATGACATTCGCCCCCTTACCGTCAGCAAAGCCCCAGCCTGCTCAGTGGGGCTTCTTGGTCTGCACCTGCTATTTAGCTGACACAGACTTGAGAAACCCCAAGTTTTTGAGCCCTGGAGGGTGGATAGGATTTGGCAGAGAACGCTTCCAATGGTCCCACTACACCCCTTCTCAGGCCTGTCCCACGCATCCTGCCCGCTCTCCATGCTCCCAGGAATGCGTCCTGCATGCCCTCTCATCCCTCTCTGCACAGCCCTGTGCCACTTGGCGCTTATGGTCTCTCCTGGCAGCTGGGGCTCCAACTGTGACATCAGCGGGGCAGTTTAGGCCTCCCCTTTGGCACTGCTTACCCCTTGGGTGCAACACCCAGCACCAGCACTGCAGTTGCGAGTGGTGCTTCTGTGCTTTTGGGTATTGTGATTAAAAAAAAATGTGCTCTGCTTCAAATTCATATCTTTGTATCAAATCCACATGTTCAGAAACCTTGTCCTTTCTGTCACCCCTTGAGCTTTGCATATAGTGAACAACACATAGAGTGACAATTTTAGACTGCTGACTGATCAAATGACCTTTCGCTAGAGGAAGTTAAATCATAGACCACAGACCTAGCTAAGTCTGGTCAAGACTTTTGCTGAAGCAGTAACAAGTGTAATCTATGTAACGCAAAATGCTGAACTATTCTGTACTTTGCAAAGTATGTGGTAAAATGCTAAGAATAATCATTACTCGTGGGAGGCGCGCAACTCCAATATAAGGAAGAACTAATCAACTGTAAAATTGTCTCTGAAAGCTTTGGGAAAAAAAAAACATTCCCTTTCAGACACCCAGCTGGCCAGCTGAAAATAAATGCTTCGCTACTTTTGCAAAGATCAGAGTCTTGTTTTCATGAATTGAACAGGGGTACCTAACAGCACCAGCTGTAGGGCAGCATTGGATTGGGCTGCCCATCTACTGTATTAAATAAAAGCTTTGCCTAAAATGATTTTTACTTTTTTATTGTTATTTTGCCTAAATGCTATCCATACCTTTTATGCTGCAATTGCAGCAATATACTGCAAATACTGCAATTGCAGGTTTCCTTTGTCTCAAAGTCAGTGTTCCTTAACATTAATTAAATTTGCAAATGACAGCTATAATTCACGTTTTCTTTTTCTTTTCTTCTTAACTGCTGATATTAATAACAGTGCCTTCAATGTTCACTGACTATCAATGTCATTATATAGTCATAAATAGGCATGCCAATTAGCATGTTGCCTAAGATGATACATCTTTAATGCAGTGAGTACAGTTGAAATATAATTACCATCAGGGAAGAGCAAGCCCAAATGAAAAAAAATGTAAACACAAATTCTAACCACTTTACTCAATATTCTTGAGTTGCTTTTTTATTGCTGCTGCTGTTCAGCATTGAATAAAACTGTGTGTTAGGTGCTGTACACTCTTTTTTCCAAAGAGATATTAATTATAAAATCCTCTTGGGAGCTAGCTAAGGGGAAGCTCAGACATATTTCAAAGGCATGGGAACCATGTGTGGTTGAGTAACCAACCTTGTGATAGTCTCTTCTTGTGTACAGGAAGCAATCATGGGTGTTAGTAAATTGATGTGATTTATTTTGGTCTGACCCAGGGGTTACCAAACCCAGTGGTAAATGTTCACAATACTTTTGGTTGTGAACCTAGCCAGGTTTAGTGCGTCGGAGCTCTTAAAAATGTCTCTAAAACAGATGAGTCCAGAATACATGATATTAAGTACCATATTTACTTATGTATACTGTAAGTTGAAAAGTTTATGCCTTAAAATTGACCCTAAAAAGGTGGTTGACTCATACATGGGTCAGGACAGTAAATAAAGCTTCTAAGAGCAGCTTCTTGGTGAGGTAGGGGGAGACTAGACTGAGAAGCAGGATGCAAGGGAGCGGGAGGGAAATGGAGCAATTTTACTTACCAGTATTTGTTCTAAGGCAGCAGCATACAGCAAACAAAAAAGTAACCATTTTGCCTTCTTATCCAATCAGGAAGAGGTATGAAGGTGCTTATGGGAATTATAGTCTTTATGAGAGCAGCTGCATGGAAGTACTGTATACCTCAGAAAGCCTACAATTCCCATAAGCCCCTTCATCTCCCTTCTTGTTTGGAGAAGAAGGCTAAATGGCTCAACTTTGTTCTTTTTGGCTTTCTGTTGCTTCCTTAGGACAATTATTTACTGGAAAGTCATTTCAAAGCATTTCACCCTGTTTTACTCTCGACTTACCCATGAACTATAGCATATTCTATGATTTTTTTGACTTAAAAATTGTCCTCAGCTTATCCATGGGATAATAGGCATATACGTGAGTATATGTGATAGGTCTGGTGTGTTTAGAAACCACATCCATTTTGTCTGATATACAAAAAGCTCTCCATGAAGGGAATGGTTGTCCTAGAGGGCTGGAAAGTAGAAACGCCAAGCTGCTGTGATTCAGTAGATACTAGCTATTTGAGTAATGGCATTGAGTTGTAATACCAAAAGAACCAAAGTTTCTCATAGGAGTTTGGCTCTACTGAGAATCTGCAGGGAAGGTATAGGCATTCATGAGCAGTGCGACTATTAAGACCTTATAGACTATGTGGCCAAGATGTCCTTATAGGCCATGTATAAGGAGCATGGTCTTCTAGAAGAGGAAAAGGTGCTGGTGTTGTAACCCTTCAGTTGCCATTGCCATATCTTTATCTCGGGTCTTAATATAGGCACTTCCCCAGTTCACCCAAAACCATATGTATCCATATGTTTCCATCTTTGTGGCACTGTGCAGGATGACAATACTATCTGCTAAATACTGAGTTACAGCTCAGTCTGTTGCAACCTACATTGCATGCTATGGGCCAGCTGAGGACTTAGACAATAGAGGAGAGGTAAATAAAAACATTTTTACTTGTGTCCCCATAGGCCCAATGACTCTCCTCAGACCTACCTCATCCTGTAGGAGTGATGAGAGTCTTAAGTAAGGCCTAGAGAGAAATGGGCCATAAGTCTTCTTGACTTTCCCCAGATTTCATACATTTTCTTCATTGTGGCTGAACTTGAACTTACTAGTACTGAAGAGCAAAGTGGTTCTCGAACTTTGTAGGCTGGTACCCACTTTTTAGAATGGCACTCATGCTGGACCCACTGGAAGTGATGCCATTAACCTGGAAGTGATGTCATAGCTGGAAGTGCCAGCTAGGATCATCAAGCAGGAAGTGCCGCCATTGTAATGTAATCAATTGACACTCCTGAAATGCAGACTGGCACTCTAGGACTGCAGGAATTGCACAACCATGAAACATCTCTGACAGAAAGCAAGATTAAGTCAAAATATGATGTAAAAGCACTGAACTAAAAACAATTAAAAAAAGACTCTCACTTGAAAATTGAAACTGTGAACACTCACAACAGGAATATAGCAAGAGTAAGGTCTGCAGCTTCCAAGATGGCTGCATCCAGCTTTCTGCGACCCACCTGACATCAGGTTGCGACCCACCAAGTGGGTCTTGACCCACAGTTTGAGTAACACTGCTCTAGTTCTTAAAGGCAGATGTTTATGAAGGTTTCATTTTCTAAATGTTTGTAAGATCTGGTTATTGAACATGACGAAGGTATTATGGAGAATGGATATGAGTGGCTTTTTTTACAAATTTCTTTCAAGGCTCTGGGCGCAATCCTAAACTGACAGCGCAGTCCTGTTCCCCTGTTGCGCTGGTGCTATGCTCTTGCGCCGACCGAACACCGTGGCAAACATGCTGTAAAGCGCGTTTGCGTCGGCACTACAGCTCTTCGGCGCAAGCAGCATTGCCAATGCTCAGGCGCTGCTGCAACTGTCAGCAGCGCCAACCTTGCGCCAGTCGAGCATCAACCTCTGTGAGGGAGTTCCAGAAGTGTTCCGGGGGGCGTAACTGGGTGGTGCAGTGGGCGGAGACGGGGGTTGTGATGCAGGACGGCCGTAGTGCCAAATCCTAAACTCTGTCCCTGGTCAGGGCAGCCCCAATTTGGGCCATTCCTGTCCACATTCTTCTGCGCCTGCAAAACAGCAGGCGCAAATCCGAGCAGGCCCATAGGGGTGACTGGGGTTTATGCGGGAGCAAGGGGAAAACCTCCCCTTGTCCTGCACTGTGCTGCCGCCGCCTCCTAATGAGCTCTAGGATATAGCCCTGCTATGTCGGTCTTACTAGGCCGGCTTAGTATAGGATTGCTCTCTGAGTTAGGCCGGCATAAGCTAAAACAGCAAAGTTTAGCCAGCACAAGGGACACTGTAAGCAGTGGTGGGATTCAAATAAATTAACAACTGGTTCTGTGTCCTTCAGGGTGGCCGTCAGGGCCATCCGCTGCCTTTCTTCCCTCTCCCAACCTAAAATTAACAACCGGTTCTGCAGAATAGGTGAGAACTGGCAGAATTTCACCACTGACTGTAAGGTATGTTTGGACCACACACAGACATGAGCCATCCTCCCTGACTCTGAGAGTAGTCCAAACACGCTTATTCAGGGAAAGGGGGTGATAAGGGGGTGACTTGTCTTCTTTTGGAACATGGCTATTGTATTTCACACTACACCATATTCATGTTGACATAAGTGTAAGAGCTTCTTGCTTTTATTCCACCCTTCTACAATATTAGTTGGATTTTTCCAACAGCCCCTGCTTATAGAAATAATATGCGTATGCACTGCAAATGCATCTCTCTTCTGCACATGCATTTGAAACAAGTTTCCATTATATTAAGTCTATTAAAAGCCATAATGGTTGGTTTGTAAGACATTAGTTTATAACATTGCAATGGCTTTCTACTTGGTCAAATCCTATCTCAAGCTCTGTGAATACCTTCCTCCTTAAATAAGTTTACTTTAGAGGGTTTACTTCTCTTTCCATCTATTGATTTCTTTAATCATTATAACTTTGATCACCAGGAAATGATATGCACTCTTTAATCCTCAAAGTGTAACAGTTTCCTATTTGCATTATCCTAGTAGCTGCAAGTGATTCGCATGTAATGTAGAGAAAACGTAATGAATTTCTATAGAAAATAGTTAAAAGGCAATTTATATACTGTAACATTGCTAGCCACTAGATGCCACTGTTGTTTTATACCAGTACAGCTGAGTGAGTTTTTATGATTGTTTTAAAAATAAGTCTTTAAAGATGTCATGTAAGAGAATATTCATGTACGGAAGAACGTTACCTTTACATTTCACCACTGCTGATACAATTATTTTTCTTCCACAGTCATTCCCCCCTAATCATTTATATCACTGTTACATGCAGTTTATGCTTTTGATTGGAATTTGTAGAATACTAGCATTTCTTTTTAACGTATGTTGCCATGACTTCCAAGTCATGGTATTGTTATATATGTACTCTTAATCTGTGAATTTATTTGAGTGGGTATTCTCAAAATGCACATATCCTTTGTCAATACAGGTTGATTATCCCTTGTCTGGACTGCTTGGGACAAAAAGGTGTCCGGATTTCAGATTTCTCTGGATTTCAGCATAATTGCATAAATGTAATTAGAAATGCTTTTCTCTTTTCACTGTTACCCATTTGGGTGTCTGTTGGCCTCTTTGACATTTTTCAACAATGTTTGTATAGGCACACACCACACAGCAGAGAATTGAACTTATAGCCTGTAAGTGGGAATGAGCACAAGACCTTCTTTCTATAGAACGTTTTAAAAAAGTCTTGGACAAAGGTCCAATTTTGGATTTTGGAATAGTCTGGATTTCGGATGTCGAGCTATATGTATGACAATTTGATATGAAAGAAAAAAATTTGTTGCTTCGAAGCTATGGCATTAGCGCTGACGCGGGAGCGCTGAGCAGCACCCCTGCATCAACGCTACAAGTAGCATCGGCTTGAGAGTGCTGACGGGGAGCCTCTCTTGCGTCGACCAAAGCTGGTTGGCGCAAGGGAAGCTCCGTGCCGAAATGGCGTGGGGATTGGTGAGCGGGAGGGAGGTGGGAGGCAGGAACTGGATGGGCTTGGGAGGTGGCCATACGGCCACATCCTAATCCCAGCCACGAGGCCCCGATTCGGGCTGTGCGGTCTCCTCGGATCTGCGCTCGCTCTTTAGCAGGTGCAGATCCAAGGAGCACATAGGGGAGGCCGGAGCCTTCCCTACAGTAAGGGAGCAAACACTTCCTTGCCGTGGGGGGGGGGGGGCTCCAGCCTCTCCTATGCAGCGTTGGATATGGCGTTGCCAAGTCGGCATTGCCATTCTGTCGCTGCATAGGATTGCACCCTTAGTTTTAGGAACATAACCATTCCTGCTAATTGCTGATTTAGAATGGAGGTATATCAGTTTATAACACAGTATGTACAATACAAAGCTGATGAGACTTTGTCACTCCAGGACGACCCAGGACGAGAGGGCACTCACCCAGGCAGGCAGCTGGAAAGGGTCTGGCAGGGATCAGGAGTATGGCACGGGGCCTATACATGGGCCGGAGAGTCCAGGCCCCGAAGGAGGCAGCCATTATGCTGCAACACATAGGGCAGCAGCTACAGAGCCGGCAAGAGCAGCCCGAGCACATCTCCTGGCAGGACCAGCCCCCACAGTGCCTGCGGGAGTAAGTCCTGGCAGGAGCCGGGCCTCAGAGGAGCCTAGACCACAGGTGCCAGCATGGAACACAGTGGGCCAGGAAGAAGCCTGGCAAAGCTTCTTGCAAGGTTTCAGAAGCCAGGGGGCGGAGTCGAGGGAGGCTGAGAGCTTCAAAAGGAACCAGGGAGAGCTAAAAGGAGGTCACTCTCTTGTTGGCTGGGGAGAAGGGAGGGAAGCAGCGCTAGGAGAGTGGCCACTTCTTCTCCTTCCAGGGCCAAAGCGCCCATCCCTGAGTGGCACCACTGGGCCCAGAGGCAGCCCAGGACAGCCCCTGGAGTGGGGAGGCCCTTGGGCAGGGACCGGTGAGGCAGGGAGTTTCACAGCAATGACCCCGGGCATCAGCTCAGCCTGGGAACGTCCTGGCCAAGGGAGGCCCGGACAACACGGCACCCAGGGAGGGAACAATGGCACGCTAGTGTGGGGAGACCCCAGAGTGAGCCCTCGCCAGCCGAACCAACACCCGCCCGAGCAGGGGAGCCGGCAGCTCCACTGCTGTCATAGACTGTTGGGGCGTCCTGTGAAGCAACAGGCTCCCCCATGACTGTAAAGGCATTGACGAAATTAAACACCTTGAGAAAAGCTACAACTGGAGTCCAGCGTGTCCTTCAAAGGCAACGTGAGTACAGAGAGGCACCTCTTCTGTCATCACATCCGGCCGTCACTGGGGGCCTCCACCCCCTCCCAACTGGATGGACGTTACAGATTTGCATGTTAGTGGGTGAAAAGAACATATAAAATACTCTTTCTTGAACTTGGTATTTATGAAATATGTAACACTTTGTAACCAACAGAGCTCTTGGAAGTAGTGTGGTTTTAAAAGTAAATGCCTTCCTATTAGAGCTTAGTGTTAGTGAAAAGGAAAGTGGCATAGTACACACTTGTGTAGCCAAACGGAATATGGGATAATGACAGTGAAGGTTTATATTGTCTAACAACACATAGTTGTGCAATTTTGAAGTATGTCTGTTCTTCCCTTCATTAATCTTTTCCCGTATATGTAATCCAATAGAATCTCATAACAGCTACTCGAAGTGTGTGTCATTTCATAATGGCCTTCTGCTCCCTCGGTCAAGTAAGAACTTTTTGTAGTAATCAATGAATGATTTTTTTTGGGGGGGGGCGGGTATATAATATCTGTGTTGCAAAACAACAATAACGTAAATATGTCTATATTCCTAGCTAGATTTATTTGGAGTGATTTCAGCAGAATTAACATTCTGCAGTTTTAAACTGGTTCAATTTTTACATGCAGAAAACTTGTCCCTGTGAAGGTGTTCTTTGACTCTCAGAGCGCAATCCTAAACTGGAGTTAGGCCAGCATAAACTAAACCAGCAAAGTTTGGCTGGCATAAGGGCCACCATAAAGCGCATTTGGATCACTCTCGGAGTCAGGGAGGATGGTGCATGTCTGTGTGCTGGCCTCTGACTCTGAGAGTGGTCCAAACATACTTTATGGTGGCCCTTGTGTTGGCCAAACTTTGCTGGCTTAGTTTATGCCGGCCTAACTCAGTTTAGGATTGTGCCCTCAGTGAGCTAATTGAGAAGAGTCATTCTCTCCATGTTCTCCCTGTAAGGCTCCAGATGACTGGTTGCTTTCAGAAATAAAATGCAGGACGAGATAGACGGGCAGTGCAATCCTATAGATGGCGCAGTGTCAGCGCAACAGGATTGCACCGATGCAGCATGCTTAGCACTAATGCGGGGGCGCCAATCTGCACCTCCGCGTCAGCGCTCGGGCAACAGGACCGGCGCTGCAGGCTCTTTAGTGGGCTCAGATCCAAGGAGCATATAGGGACGCACACGCTCCCTTGCCGTGGGGAGGCTCCAGCCTCACCTCTACTGCGCCAGTGCATTGGCCGGCCGGCCTCGCCATTCCAGCGCAGTGTAGGATTGCACCCTTAGTCTGTTCCAGTCAGACAATTACTATGTTAACTGTACAAAACTCCCAGAGTTCATACAAAACCTAGATTCTTAACTTATGAGCCACAGCATCCTTATTGTGCTGTAAGCTGTGTTGCCAAAAAAATAATACTTAGCAACGGGAGATGATCCCTCTCTCCTCTAGTAGTGACTGAATGGAATACTTATCAAAAAATCTATCCAGAACGCATTGCATTTCAAGGATTCCATGTTTCCTTTAGATGTATTCTAATCAAATAATCAGTGCATAAACATTTCACATAAGTTGGAATTCATCCTATGTGAATTCGTTAATGATTTAATATGTGCTTAAACACCAGGAATGCCTCTGGTTTTCCTAATGGACGTATTCCTTGATTTGATCAAATACTTTGCAGCATGCAAGAATTATAATGAAAAACAACTCTTTGAAGGGAGGTGCAGCAAAAAATCTTCTTCCTCTTTAGGAATGTCCTTAGATCCTCTCATTTGAAAGAACAATAACTACTAAGTTTATTCTAAATGTACTAAGTGGTTCCCAAACGTTTTAGCATCAGAACTTACCTTTAAAAAGTTTCATTTTACCAGCTGCTCAAGCCTCTGTAGGCTTGTGATTGGGCATCAGTGATTGGGTATCAGTTGTGATTGGGCATCAGTGCTCCCAGAAGTAGCAGGTTGTTTAACCCTTGATGTATGTAGCGTAGTCTACCTTATCAGTTTTGCAACTAACCACATATTTGGTTGTGATCCACTGGTGGGTCCCGGATCCACATTTTGGGAACCACTGTTTAAATTGTAGTTCTTTCCCGGACCATTCCCACCACCCTTGCGAGTTCCATCAATGTTTTATTTCAGAGTCTGCTTATATATAGGGTTACCCGATACAAATGGGGGCTTAACGCCTATATCTTTAACCATTATATTGAAGAGGGAATTTTGGCAGGTGCAACATTTTAAACCCTTCCAGCTTGAGCTGCTCCTGCCTACATTCCTTCTTCTATACAGAAGTTAAAGGTGTAGGCATTCTGTCCCTGTTTGTATCTGGTAACCCTACTTATATATGCCGATTGAGCCAGAATTAATGAGTTTTGTGTTGCTGATGAAACACACAGAGATTTTCTTTTTATCTTTTCAGGAAGCATAATGCAAATATGACTCCCTTGCTGTTCCTGTTTGGAAACACTGCATATTCAGTTGCACTATTTATTAACAGTTACCTTTGGGGCTAGGTGGCTATTCAATTTCAGCTGAGCCCAGTATTGTTTGTTTTTTAGAGATGTGTGTTACCTAAGAGTAAATCCCCAATTCCTCTCTTTCATTACTTGTACTTATACCATATTGAAATTCATTAAGGCGTCAGTGAGGCTGAATCTTTTCTCCTGAACTACACACTGACAGCAATTTCCATGTCATAACTAGAATAGCACTTAGGTCTGCTACAACTCTCTTAAGCTATACTTTCCTGCAAATACCTGGTGAAAGTGAGACTGAACTTGTACTCATGTTATGCTCCTGTAGCATCCGGGAAATGTTTGGTCAGAGGAAGCTAAGGTCATGAATCAACTTCCTGAGCTCAGCTTCCTTTTTGGAGTAATGTTGCTGGTTGTTACCACACCTGCCCAAGAAAATGTAGGAGTGAAACCAAATGAACATGTTAAGCAGTTGACAGTTGGTCATGGGGCACATAATGAGAATTGCAGTACACAATTTGGATTGCTTTAGGAGGAGGAAATAAAAACAAATGAAGTGTGAGAAGCCAGATAATATGGAAACAAGATCAAAACAATACTACGAATGAGAGACAAATAATTGAGCAAATGTTCCTACTTAGAACAAGCTCTCTCTCTCTCTCTCTCTCTCTCTCTCTCTCGTGTGTGTGTGTGTGTGTGTGTGTGTGTGTTTAAATCAGAGCTATTCTAAAGGAGATTTGCTTGAGCAGAGAAAGGGAGGAGAGGCAAGGACAGAGCTGTGTGCGTGGCTTCTGAGGCACACCATCACCCACTTTTTGGCTGCACAAAATTTTGGCATAGCTGTATCAGGAGGGAAAAGATAGGACTGGTCTCTAAGTCTTCAGAAGTTTTTTTTTTTCATTTGTGAATGTGAATTTGTGAATGCCTATTGTATGAAAGGAGCCATGGTCTCCAAAACGCTCAGTAAATCATGGCAAATAGACAAGCGAATGTCAGGCTGAGGAGCCAGTATACCAGTAAGCGCATCAGCAGCCTGTCACAGAAGACTGGCAAATGGAATGGGGCATCCCAATCCTGACTTGCGCTGGAACAGGGAGGCCAGGTTGCATACACTGTTTCCAGCACAAGGTAGGTGCAGGCTGGAGCACAATTCAGAGTAAGGGAATTTTTGTCCCCTTGCAACCTGTCACATGCCAACCCACCACTATGGGGCTATTCAGATTTGTGCCTGCGATTTTGAGGGTTCAAATCTGAGCAGTCGTGTAACGCTGATTGGGCAGGGATGGGGATTGGAATCTGGACTACACTACTGTGGCCAGTCCCACCCCCTCCTGGGCCCAATCCGCCTCCCAATCTGCCCTCCCTCCACACAAAAACACCCCTCCCCGCCTCCGTCTCCCACCCCCTGTGCCAACCTCCTTGGGCTAGCACCTACGACACGTGTGTCAAAGGTGTCATGCCATGACATTTTTGCCTGATACACCAGCATTTGCCAACATCCAACAACAACTGAGTGTGTTTTGTAATGATTTGTTGTAATGATTTGATGTTCTTTATATAATGCATGATTGGACTGTATTTTTTAAATGAATGAATATATAAATAATAGTTTCTCTTTTTTTGGGGGGGAGTGACACAACAGCAGAGTCAAGTTAGTCATTTTTGACACAACAAACCGAGAAGGTTCACCATCACTGCCACTAGCACAAACACGCCTCTTCCGGGGCTGGATCCACTTCTGGCAAACCAGTGTACATCCGTGCACTGTCTCAGCCTGCTCCAGAGTAGCCGCAAATGTGCTTTATGGCACAGAGGACACGCACCAGCTCAGCATTATGACTGAGTCCTACGTGATCCATCTTCTCACAGCTGGCAGAATAGTTGGGCAATTTTCAAGAACATGAGCTTTTTTTCTTTTCTAACCTAACAGTTTGTTTACCTTTTCCCCACATGTGTAATACAGTAAAATCTTGTTACAACAACTCATCATATGTGACTCAGCAATCTGTTTGGTAATTGGCTTCCGCTCAGTCAGTCAGAGGTTTTTGTGGTCATCAGCAAATGGTGCCTCTTAATTTATGCATATATCATCTGTGCTACACCACAATGATGAAATTTGTGGCAGACATTCTATAGTTCTATTCTGAAGTAAGCTAGATCTTGTTCCTCAAAATCTTATTAATTCAGAATGTTTTCTTCAAGTTTAAATGGGAAAGATTATGAGGGAATGTCATGCAGTAAAATCAGTTTGCTGAACCGTATTTTAAAGGAAAGCATGTGCAACATGTGGGGCACAAAATCCAAGCAATTGACTTCCTCTGTGTCACAACAGGCTAATATGTAGAGGCTGCAATCCTGAAGCCATCTGCAATTCCGTTACAGATGGTACAATGAAATATACCCACAATGTTGTCATTGCTGTTTTACATTGCCTCCTTTTACTGCATGCTAAAATAGCAAGATATCTATAATACCAAATTATAATTGAGAACCCTTGTTTTCAGGAAAGTTTATGTAGCATCTTAGATAGGGCCATCTTGTCATAACCTCCCCTTGTGGGTTAGAGTAGGGCAGCAGTTAAGAACAGAAGAAAAGCCTTGCTGGATCAAGGGCCCATCTAGTCCAGCTTCCTATATCCCACAGTGGCCCACCGGATGCCTCAGGAAGCATATAAGACATCCAGATACTTGTATCTCACTGCCACTCCCCTGCATCTGGCGTTCTAAGCAGTGGTGTCATCTACTCACCAGTAGACGGTACGCTGGGTGGGACTTAGCGTGATCGACAGCCCGTCCACTCACTTCCGCTTTCTTCGCGCTCGCCGCGCGGCTTTCCCTCACCTCAGAGGGGGCGCCTGCTCGCCCAGGCACCCAGCGCGCCCCCCACCCATCCCCCCTGGTGAGCAGGCAAGAAGACTTCCATCCATGGCCAATTTGGATGACAGAAAAAAATTCCTACCCCGCCGTCATGATGAACAATCAGCTAACCTCAGACTGCACATATTATTATTTAATTTTTATCCTGCCTTTCTGCCCCATGGGCACCCAAGGCGGCTTACAACATTAAAACCATCACTTTAAAAACCACAAGTATAACAATTAAAACAATATTAAAACAGTTAAAGATTTAAAACAAGCAAGCCCCATGGAGCCTTTAAAATAGAAGATGAAGAATGTAAAATGCAATTGTCAACAATTGAAGGCTTGTTTAAATAAAAAAGTCTTCAACCCCCGCCGAAATATTGCCAAAGAGGGAGCAGTTCTTAATTCTAAGGGAAGGGTATTCCAAAGTCGTGGGGCCACCACCGAGAAGGCCCTATTCCTGGCCGCCATCCCCCTCACCTCTCCTGGTGGCGGCACAGTCAGAAGGGCCCCCCAGATGACCTAAGAGTACGGGTAGGATTATATGGAAGGAGGTGGTCCCTCAAATACCCCGGACCCAAGCCGTAAAGGGCTTTAAAAGTCAAAACTAGCACTTTGAATCGGGCCTGGAAAGGAACCGGCAGCCAATGTAGCTGCTGAAGCAATGGCCCAACAGAGTCGAAACGACGAGCCCCAGAAACCACACGAGTAGCCGCGTTCTGCACTAGTTGCAATCTCCAGACTGTCTTCAGAGGCAGCTCCATGTAGAGCGCATTGCAGTAATCTAATCTGGATGTTAATAGGGCATGGGTCACCATGGTCAGGTCTGCGCAGCTCAGGTATGGTCGCAGCTGGTGAATCAGCTGAAGCTGAACAAAGGCTCCCCTGGCCACCGCCGCTACCTGGGATTCTAGGAGCAGCTGTGGATCCAGGAGAACCCCCAGACTGCGGACCTGCTCCTTCAGAGGGAGTGCAATCCCATTCAGAGTAAGGCAGTAGTCCAATACCTGAGTTGTGGATTTCCGGACCAGGAGCACCTCTGTCTTATCCGGATTTAATTTCAGCTTGTTCGCCCACATCCAGCCCCCAACTGCCTCCAGACAACGATCCAGGACCTCAACCGCCTCCTCAGAATCAGGGGGAAAGGAGAGATAGAGTTGGGTGTCATCAGCATATTGATGGCACCCCACCCCCAAACCCCCGGATGACCTCTCCCAGCAGCTTCATGTAGATGTTAAATAGCATGGGGGATAAGATGGATCCTTGTGGCACCCCAAACTTAAGAGGTTGGGGTGCTGAACAAGCATCCCCCAGCACCACCTTCTGGGAACTGTCAGCCAGGAAGGAGTGGAACCACTGCAGAACTGTGCCTCCGAGCCCCAACTCAGGCAGCCGACCCAGAAGGACACCATGGTCGATGGTGACAAAAGCCGCCGAGAGGTCCAGCAGGACTAACAGGGACACACTCCCCCTGTCCATTCCCCGGTGTAGGTCATCCACCAAGGCGACCAAGGCAGTCTCCGTCCCGAACCCCAGCCTGAAGCCAGATTAGAATGGGTCCAGATAATCCGCTTCCTCCCAGCCCCCTGTGAAGTTAGGATGCCACCACCCGCTCAATCACCTTGCCCAGAAATGGGATATTTGAGACTGGCTGAAAGTTGTTTAGATTAGTGGGATCCAGGGAGGGTTTCTTCAGGAGGAGGTGAACCATCGCCTGCTTTGAACAACACCCCCTTCCTCAGAGATGAATTCACCACCCTCCCCATCCACTCGGCCAGCCCTTCCCGGGCAGATCTAATTAGCCATGCTGGGCAAGGGTCGAGCGGGCAAGTAGCAGGTCTCACACTCCAGAGAATCCTGTCCACATCCTCAGGTTCTACAAGCTGAAATGAATCCCAAAGAATAGGATAGACAGGTTCCCCGGGGACATCACTAGATATGCCTACAGCTGTGTCCACGTCATGCCGAATCTGATGGACCTTCTCCGCAAAATATTTTGCGAACTCGTTACAGCGAGCCTCCGTGTGCGCCTCTCTTCCAGTAGGGGGGGTCAGATGGAGTAGGCTACGGACCACATGAAAAAACTCAGCTGGACGGTTCTCTGCAGACACGATGATGGCAGAGAAGTATGCCCTCTTAGCTGCCACCACCACCCTAGAATAAGATCTTAACTGGGCTGTAGCGTGTGCAAGGTCAGGTTCGGCACAAGTCTTTCGCCATTGTCACTCTAGACGTCTGCCTGCCGCTTCATCATTTGCAGCTCCTCAGAAAACAAAGGAGCCGCTCTTACTCTGCGACTGGGCAGAGGACGCTCCGGAGCGATCTCATTCAGGGCCCTGGTCATCTCCCTATTCCAGAGATCAACCAGGGCACCAGGTGGGTCTCCAGCTCTGGCAACAGGAAAATCCCCCAGAACCCTCAGGAATCCGTTTGGATCCATCAGCCTCTGTGGGCGGATCATACAATGCGATCCCCTGCCGCTGCGGAGGTGAGAGGTTGCAACAAGCCTAAATCCCACCAGAAAGTGATCTGTCCATGACAAAGGAGTGATCTTAATCTCCTCCATCTCCAGATCATCATCAGCCTGCCCAGCAGTAAACACCAGGTCCCGCATCATGTGTTGGGGCAGATATTCTTTGAGACAGACCCATGGTTGCCATGGAGGCCATGAAATCCTGAGCTGCAGCTGTTCCTGGGGCCTCAGCATGGACATTAAAGTCCCCCAGCACTAATAGGTGAGGGGACTCCAACACCACCTCCGTTATACATACCAGGTCGGCACCCTCCTCCAGGACTAAATCCTGGATTAGGCAGGTCTTATTATTCACCGACCTGGCATTCAGAAGCAGCAGTTTCAGACTCAGGGGACTGTTTCCAGGAGAGCCAAGGGTCAGAGGGATGAGAGGAGGGCCAGAAAGAGGGACAGTCTGTCTACGACTGACCCTCCTTCTCCTGTAACGGCCTGCCCAACCCCCACCACCATACCTTCCGTAACCCGTAGCTCTACTGATGGTGGCTCCCCTCCCCTGAGCTCCCTCGAGGTGTTAGGCACATAGCTCAAGGTGTTAGGCGGGGTTGACCTTCAGGCCGCGAAAACAGCAAAAAACACAATCTAAGAACACACACTCACACACACTACTTCCCACAGATGCAGCAACCCTCACCCCCCTCCCACCGAGGCTTGGGTCACTGCAGCCTCTGCCCCTCTCTCACTGACGCAGAGGTCCTCTGTCCCCCCCCTCCCGTCCCCCTCTCACTGAGGCAGGGGTAGCTTTCAAACTTCCTGGCCTGACTCTCAGGCCAAGATCTCTCACACTCACAATGTCCACTCATTCACTAAAAAGGCTGGCGTTAGGCCTTGTTGACAGGCTTCCCTGTCTCCAAAACGTGCAAGGAGCAGGGAAGTGGCTGGCAGTTGTTGATCCATGGGGTGTCAAGCAGGGTGGATGTCTGCAGCAGATGTCCTGGGTCTTCGATCCACCAGGCGAAGAGCCACGGGCAAAGAGCCCTTTGGCTCTTGCCCTTCTGCTCGCGCCTCTGGCAAGCCAGAGGCTGCTTGCTGTCTCTCACCTGCAGGGAAGAGCCAATGAGTCTGTGTGAGCCGGTCCTGCCCCACAGCACAGGTGTTGCAATCACCAGCTCCTCCCCACACCCTTCAGGCCAGCACACTGGGTCCTAGTGTCTGCCAGAGGCAAGCCAGAGGCTGCTTGCTGTCTCTCACCTGCAGGGAAGAGCCAATGGCTTACCCGACTGGTTCCCAAACTTGGAGCCATGGAAACCTAGGGGAGCCACGGAATCCTCACAAAACCTCCCACTGCCCTATATAATGAATAGGATTGTAGCCCTAATAGTGAGTCATGGCCAATGGCTCCGTAGGTTAAGGGAGCTTCCAGTTGGAAATGTTTGGGAACCACTGGAGTAAGATATTAACTTCTTTTCCTTCCCAGCAGCAAGTACTGGCTGCACATAGGTAGGTGAGTAGGCGAAAAATATTGTGGATTTTGTGGATCTTCGAAGGGTTGCCTTTGCAAAAGGGTAATTAATTGTCTAGGACAGTCATTCTCAAACTGTGGGTCAGGACCCACCATTGGATCGTGACCCTATTTTAGGCAGATCACAAAGTACCTAGAGCTGTCATATTGAAAATATGGGAAGCTGGGATGCTGGAAAGGGGGAGGGCCGTGTGGTTGTTTTGATTATGTCAAGGTTGTAAATAGGCTTTTTTCTTTCTAATTCACTTTGCTATTGGAAAATGGCTGAGAAATAACCCAACTTATTGCTGCGTTCTCTGGAAAGCAGCAGGCTGTTGTGTCACAATGTTGTAACTTCCAGCCATCACTTTCCATGACATTGCTTTTGGTGGGTCCTAGACAGACTGTCATTCTAAAAAGGTGGGTCCTGGTGTTAAAAAGTTTGAGAACTCCTGGTCTAGGAAGTTTAGAATACCTTAGCATAAGCAACCTTCACTCTCTGGCCTCTGTGCAGCTGGAGGTATTTTATACCAAACGTAGTCTGGGTCAAGCTGAGTCCCCCTCTCAGTGTGCAGTACACTATTCCTAACCATGTGCTTTGTTGTCTTTTGTTCACACCATTGTTGTTTTTGCTGTAAATATGTATTTGAACTCCAATCCTTTGCCACAAAGGATTGTGTGAGCTCATGTGATCTGGTGTAGCACAGATGGTGTAGCAATGACATATCAGGTTCTGAGTTGTTGTTGTTGATAATAATAACATTATTATTATTATTAAATATATAGGCTGTCTTTCTCCAAAATGTACCTGTCAACATACAGTAAGAAAATTGAAAAGCAGTATATTCAAAATGAACGACTCATCCAAACGATTTTAGTTGTTTGCATTGTTGAATGCTTAACTGGGGTTTTCTAACACATGTATTTGCTCCAAGCACTTAAGCAGCACTGGTGAGCATGGGGTTTGGGGTGGACAGAACATTTTGGGCTTGCCAAAAGCAAGAATTTTAGACCAAACATGTTCGGATGTGACCACTTGGCACCGCCCTAATAGTAACAGTGACCTAGTTTACATTTATTACTAGGATCACTAAAATAAATATGTGGCAGTTTGAGCACTTGGTAAGCACCCACATGAATACTGACTATGAAATATTGAGTGCACATTATAGGCTGTCAGTTGCAAGAGCAGAACCTACATCTTCAAACCCCTGGATGGGGACTCAATCACTTTTCCAGCATATCAGAAACAAGATTTTTCTCAACTTCTTTGTGCCTTCAGACCTTTCTTGACCATTGATTGGTTGCAGCTGCCTGTAGGACCTTTATGAATGCCCTTCTTTGGGAAAACGGACAGATCTATCCATTCTGTCAAGGTGTCTTTACACTTCTTTCCAGATGTTGGACCTAGTTTCCCCCCACTTTAGGGTCTTGCCCTACATTGCCTTTTCTGATGTTATAGCCTTCCTCTCAGCTACCAATCTCAAATCAAATATTTTTTATTATGGCAATTATCGCATCCCTGAAACTGATGTATGTAACCTACTAACCTTACCCAGCTGACGATCCTGGGAGAAAGATAATTTGGCCAAGCTCCTGAAAACTGTCTCCGCCCTGTGAACCTGGGCTCCATGCAAAAATGGAGAGACCCAAAACTATGAGTTCCAGCATCCAGAAAGAAGCCCTCTTAGTCAACCAAATTGCCCCCATTTTCATAGAGCGTTTGAAGGGCAGTGAGTCAAATCCACCTAATCATTGAGCCACCCTCAGATGGCTTTGTCTTGACTGGACTGTTATTGGCAAGAGGCATTTTTTCAAGTGCTGTTCCTCTTATATTTAGCAGGGGGTGAGTAATTGTCCCCCTTTACCCCAGCACAGTGTCTTTTCTAGTGGCTGTTGCTGGTGGTGTTCGGCATTTTTTTTTTAAGATTGTGAGCCCTTTAGGGACAGGGAGCCATTTAACTTTTATTATTTGCCTGTAAAACGCTTTGTGAACTTTGTGTTGAAAAGTGGTATATAAATACTGTCAATTGATTGGTTTTAAACAGTGAGGATGGAACCATATTTTTTTTAAGAAGCCAGTTCCCAGAAAATCATACTCAAAGTGAACCCAGATTGCTAAGTTTCCCATAGCTTCTGTTAAAAAAAAAATTCACGTATGCAACCTTTTTCAAAAAGAAAAGAAAGGGTAACTGCAACATTCTGTGCCGAACTGACATCGGCAGACATGCAAACCTGAGTGAGGAAGGAGAAGAAAGACATGCCACAGCATAGGGAGTGATATCAGGGGTGAGCCAGCTGACCTCAATAACTGTGTTGTGAAATGATATGACTCAAATGAAGGACTTTCAGTACATATTCTGACAATGAAAAATGGGGCATACAGTACTTCAACTAAAGAAGAAAAAAGCCAGATTCCATAATTGTGTCCTGGCTTTGTTTGGATTTTCTGGGAGACAAATATGCACATGCTTGATTGCATTTTTGGTGGGAAGAGGGGAGGGAATCCACCGAGCTATCTTTCAGTTCTTTCCACATTTTCCCACAGTATGAATTAATCACATTTAATAATACTAATTATATACTTTATACATACCAAATTCCTTTATAAACTGTGGAAAAATGTGAAGACATTTCCAAGCCTGGAGCAAGTTTGACAATGAGTCTGTGTATGTGAGTCTGTAATTGTTTGCCATGTGTCATAGTCAAACCTAATTATTCTGTGCAGATTTGCTTGTGTGCTTTGCTGGTAATTTACACTTACAGGAAAGCGGTTGAGCAAAACAATGATGTGGAAAAGCGAATGCTTAATGTAGATAAATTAAATTCAGGCCGCTTGTTTGAGTGATTCAAGCATCACTCCTGTACCAGTTATCCAGGACTGCAGCAGGGGTGTTGATACTGATAAGCTCACCTCTCTGATTCATGAGTCTGCCTAAGGAACCAGCTTGGTAGAAACCATAAGATGACCAGCAAGAAACTTGGTGTTGAGGGAGATATATTATTAATAGGGGATTTGACAATTTCTTAATTGTCTTAGAGCCCAAGCCTATGCATGTCTACTCTTCTGATAGGAGTCAGTCCTATTACAGTTAGTGGGACTTACTCCCAGGAAAGTGTGGATAGGATTGCAGTCTCTTGTACCAGCCCAGGAGTGTCGCAACAACTTGTTTGCAGTGACTCTCTGGGAGGGTTGGCCAGTGCACGGATGTGCACTGACTTCCCTACACTGTGTCCTGGGCCCGACAGCGTCCAGGTAAGTCCAACTGAGCTTATCCCAAATCTAGCCCTTACGGGTTTGAAAAAAACTTCCTGAGAAGCATGGTGAGTGGCTCTTTTTTCCTCCAGAGTGCCACAGCAGAGATGATGGCATCAGGCGGTATCCCAGATTTGCCCTGCCGGCCCTGGTTGCAAGAGCCAATGAGTTAATGGTGGAAAGCAAGTACCTTGGATTTCCTGTGCAACATACCAAACATGATTTATGCAGCTGCCCTGTGGCTCACCACACATCATATGGCAGGTGAGAAGTGTGGACCATAGGTTGGTGGTCAAGCACATGGTTTTTGTGCAGGTTCAACCTTCAGCATTTCCAACTAGAGCTGAGAAAGCTCCTTGTCTCCACTGACAGAAGTAGCCTCCTCCTCTTCCTCCTCCTCCTCCTCCTCCTCCTCCTCCTCGGGATATAGGTTTTCCTTCCAGGTTCTTGCTGCTGTAGGTGCCACTGGAGCCTGTATGCCATTCATAATAAGCTTCCACTCTTGGGGTTGACAGTACCGAGCTAAGTAAGTTGTTCATAGACAACTTCTTAGCTGTGGTTCCCTTCTCTTCACAGTATGCAGAAAGTATGCGGATTTTTCTGTCATTGCTTCTGTAAAATCCAGAGGCTGCTTTAGAGTCACAACATGTAACAGGGTACTGGATTGAATGGTATAGTTGTAATAATTGATGCAACAAAAGGAAATGATGATATTAGCACTACTCATAGTCCTCTTCTTCTCTGAGTCTTCTGCGTTGTAAGTACGAGCATCTTAAGAACTTGAGTGTTAGAGGGATGTTAGGCATTCAGTATCTACAGGATCTGTAGACCTATTGATAGAAAACAAAAGGAGTTAAAAGCGAAGCAGAATGGAAAGCATCTTTGTCCCTAAGAGGTCTGCTAATCCCCATGGAACAAACTGGGTGTGAAAGACTGCTCCGGCACTTACTGCTCCAGCACTTACTGGCCAGCAGCAAACACTGAATAGAAAGAGCAAGCTGACATGAGAATGAATTTTACTTAAATGTCCCTGTAGATTTGAAGCTCAAGGCACTGCTATTAAATTACATGTTTTGCAAGCTTCACATAAGCCACTGCTGCTCTCTGAATCCCCTTCAATTAGGAGGCATAAATGTTCAAATTACGAATGTTTCCATTAGTAGGAATAATGGTTAAAAAAGTATTTTGTAACAAGATGCACAGGAAATGGAAGACACTGAAGATGAGAATGAATGCATTAAACCACTGCACATGTTGTCAGGGCTATTTTACTGTTGAATGAGGGCTAAAGAACGTCTTGGATCTTTGCATGGTTCTGTCCCATCTAGTATTGGGCAGGGGGGGGGGGAAGACAGGAGAACCCACAGCTATCTTGTCTTTTCGTTCCATGGCAAATTTAAAGGCACAGGCTGAATCTATTGTTTGCAACTTAGCAACTTTAGACTCACCATATTTGTAATACAGAAGTATATAGATAATAAGGTTTGACTAAGGAAACAATGTAATTCATCAGGAACTCTTTCAAAAGACCTCTTTGCTTTCAATAAAGACTTGCAATAATGGAAGGGCTTTTGGGTGTGTGCAGTTTGGTTTGCATGTTTCTATCCCTTGTTAAAATGTATTTAATCAAAGTTTTTCTTTCCTTTGTAATATTCTGGGAACAATTATGAACCACTAGAGCAAGGTAGATCTGGAAGCCATTTGCCAAGGCACATTGTGCCCCTGCCCCACACGCAGAGAACATTTGGCCTGCATGTTTGGCTGCAGAAATCCTTTTCCCTTTCCCACTTTCCACACGTGTTTTCTGAGACCTTCTCCAGGAGGCTAACAGCAACAGTTCGTACATCGGACTTAATTGAGAAAAGGATGTTGCATTTACTGATAGCGTTTTTAGTGCCACTAGTCCACAGAAATGTGCCTGGCTGCGTGCATGAAGTACCTATGTCTTCAACCTTCCCTGGACTTAAAGTTCAGGAGTTTGGAATTGGAATTGCATGTGAACTGGAAGTATGTTTGTATGTGGACTGCAAACATTCATGACATCTTAGCTACACTTTTCAAATACATCAACATTGTACAAATTATAGACCTGTATACATGTACAGCAAGTACATCTGGTTCATATGTGATTCTCTCCATGTGCTCTAGGGCATCAATGAGCTCAAGTATAAGCATGTGGAGGCAATGTGGTGGTGCTGCCCAATCTGTGCACCAGTCTTTGGAGCAACAATTGGAATTTTGCCAAAACGTTTATATGTGTTGATTTGTAGAACCCAAACATTCCAATGTTCTTTCCTTTTGAGTTACAGTTTTTGGCTGCTGTACTTTTGCACATCTACTTTTGTCTGTATTATTTCCCTGTTGTTGCTCCCTCAACTATATAACTACAAATCACTTACTTGTGGTTTGCAAACCAGCTTCAAACTATGGTTCCAAATCCTCATTTGTTGCACTCATGCAAATCACAGTTATGGGCAGGCTCAGGTTAAGACACTCACAGCACAATCCTATGTATATCTACTAAGAAATAAGTCCATTTCTGTTTGATGGCGCTTCCTCCCAGGAAAGTATGTATAGGATTGCAGCCTAAGGGTCATTTCTGATCACAGTGATTCTCAAACGTTTTAGCACTGGGACCTACGTTTTAGAATGACAATCTGTCCGGGACCCACCGGAAGTGATGTCATGGCTGGAAGCAACATCATTATGATACCAGAGCCTGTTGCTTTCCTGATAATAAGCTGGGCTATTTCTCAGCCATTTTCCAATAGTAAAGTGAATCAGAAAGAAAAAAAAAGCCTATTTATAAGCTTGACACAAGCAAAACAACCACACTGCCCTCCCCCCTTTCCAGTATCCCATCTTCCTATATTTTAAATATGGCTGCTCTAGGTGTTTCGCAACCCACCTGAAATTGACTCGTGACCCACTGGTGGGTCCTGACCCACAGTTTGGGAACAACTGTTATATCCACTTTTCTAGCACTGATGTAGCCATGCCAACAGGACATGCACTGTATCCTGCAATGAAGGGGAAGTCATGGAGGCCTCAAGATAAGGGAATGTTTGTAGGGCTGCATTGGGAGCGCAATCCTAAGCAGCGCTGGAATGGTGAGGCCAGCCGGCCATTGGCATATCCAGAGTGGCTTTGGGGAGGCTGGAGCCTTCCCATGGCAAGCACATGTTTGTGCCCTTGCCGTAGAGGAGGCGCCAGTGTCTCCTATGGACTCCTTGGATCTGTGCCTAAACAGCAGGCGCAAATTTGTGGAGACTTTTGTGACCTGAATCGGGGCTGTGGATTTGATCTTTTGGCTGAGTTCAAGGCCCACCTCCCTCCCGGGCCGGCATGCCTGCCAGCCCACCCACAACCCGCCCTACCCCTGCCCAGAAATGCCCTACAACCGTCTGCTCCCTCCCTCAGCCCAGCTTGTCACAATGGTGCTGCCTGCAGCACCGGTCTCAGAGTCAGAGTGCTGATGCAGGGGCACCGCTTGGCGCCCCCCTTCAGCGCTCTGTGTGTAGCGTCAACTCTACCACATAGCGTTGACACTACAGGGCACCTAGGATGGCACCCTGTGACTGCATCAGCCCTGGAAAGGTGGATAGGATTGGGCCCTAAGAGCGCAATCCTAATGGAATGCTTGGCCCATGTAAGTCATGCATGCAAGCCCAGGTGTGTTGCAAATGCGCTATAAAGCTGGCCTCCCTGCTCCATATCTCAAATGGGCAGGGGTGAGTTTGTGCTGGTTAAGGCGGTTGGTGCAGGGACGTGGAGAGGGCAGGGGGAGGGCGGAACTGGGGCATATTGGGCAGGGGGAAGGCAGGGAGAGGAGTGGTGAGTACACTGAATGGAAGGGGGATGAGACCAACCTGGGCGACCCCTGTCCTGACAAGCCTGGCATTATGCCGGGCTGCTCAGATTTGCATTCGCGATTTCACTGGTGCGTATCCAAGTAGCCTTATAAGGGTGGCTGCTGCGCAAGTTGTGCAGCAGCATTTTCTACCCTGCACTGGATATGGCACAGGCCAGTTGTCCTGCCTATTCAAGTGCAGGATAGGATTGGGCTGGAAAGGAAACCGTGGTTTAGCTAAATTAATGGTGGGTTCATGTTATGTTTAAACTCAGCCACTGCAGGTAAACCACACAAGGATCCCTCAAAAGACATGGGCAAGGGGAATGGGCAGCCCACTCCTAACCTGTGTTGGAGCAGGCAGACCGGCAGGCTGGCGCTACATCCAAGTATAGGTTGGGACTGTGCTGGAGCTCACCACGGAGAAAGGGAAATGTTTCCCCTTGCCCCAGGCTAAGCCCCAGCTTAGATCTGCACCTGTAAAATAGCAGGTGCAAGTCTGAGCAGCTGGCAGGTGCCTGGATCGGGGCCATGTGGCCCAGGGACAGGGGGTTGGATCTGACATAACCGCCAGATCCAGCCTCACCCCCTCTCTTTTGTTTTATGCATTGGAATTCTGCATTGGGAAATTTAACAACATATCTGAAATGTGTATGTAGATTGCCATCTAGTTGGACCTTTCACAGAGCCATCTACTCACTCTGATCCTGTCTCTGCAGGGTGACCAGATACAATGGAGCACAGAGTGCCGATACCTCTAACCATTGTATAGAAGAGGTGGTTTTGGCAGGTGCCGTTTGTTAAACCCTTTCACGTTGAACTGCACCTGCCACAATTCCCTCTTTTATACAGTGGTTGAAGGCACTTGGTCTTCTTTTGTATGAAGTCACCCTGCATCACTGCTCCCATATAATCAACAACTTTGGATATTGTTCCTGCTTAAACTAGCATAAAGAAGATTTATGCACTTTTATGTGTCACTTGCACAATATCTGTAAGCACTTCTGTGTGACAGCAAAAGCTGTCTCAGGTACGTCTCTTGATAGTCAAACCGATGTGCCAAGTACTGGATCTGTTGACTAAAAGTTCCAGTGTTGCTGTAGTTTGAACGTAGTATGTATATTAACATATAGAACAATAGTTTCACTGTTGCTTAAAAAACCCCAAATCCTCCTGCTTTATATACTTTTCTTTAAAACAAACCCTGATGTTTGAATTGATTGATGCCTTTTTAAAAATTTCCAGTTTTCTAACAAGAGGTCTTCCCAAGAGTTTTCCGTATCAGCCAGAATACAGGAAAAATCTGCTTAAGCTTTTTGGATGTTAGTTAGAGTATCACATTATTATTTCCATATTGCGAGAACACACTTCAGGGTGTATTGCCAGTGTGAATGGAACCAAAGCTTGCATTTTTGTCACTACATCTTAAAAAAGGAAAGTCTGGTTTAAATCTTGATGTTGGTTTAAAGTACAAATCAGTAAGTGGTAAAGATATATACTGTGTGTTGGATTTTTCATGACACCCTGTATGCGTTTTATGTTATGATGCCTGTGTGGTCTGGTCACTCCATACATTATTGTAACCACAATAACAAATGATAAACAGTCGCTTAATAAAGTGTTATTATGGCACTGTATTTAGGTAGGAGGACCTCTTTCCATCTTTATCTTGGCAGAAGAAGGCACTCAGAGCAACTTTAGCCTTGGAATTTAGCCGTGCAGCAAATTTATCAGTGCATCAGCTGAGGTCTGTGAAGCCTGAATTAATGTCCATTAGGTCAGCCTCATCAACTGTTCATTTTTTGGAATTCTTCCTTCGGTCAAAGAGCTGTGATGCTCAGTGCCCTAGAATAGCTGGGGACTATATATGTGTGGAAGGATGCCTTCATGTGCATCTCCCCAGTTTCATAAGGAAATTATATTGGAACATAGGAAACTGTCTTATACTGGAGTTAGGATGATATAAGCTAAGCCAGCAAAGTTTGGCCAGCACAAGGGCAGACGCGTATCTGACCTGTAGCCTGGGGTGTTGCGAGCCATGGGCGCTGGGCAGCGGCGGGGTGGCGGGGCGCCATAGCGCGCAGTCCGTGGGGGAAACTATGTGCTCTTCAGCCTGCCCACCCTCCCTGGTCTCCGTGATGCTCCAAAATGGAGCATTTCCGGGTGCAGGGAGGTGTATCGGAGTGACACACAGGGGCGGGGTGATGTCCTGGGGTTGTGGTTTCAGCACCAGCCATGGGTGCGCTTGCGCCTCCGTTCGCAAGGGCCACCATAAAGTGTATTTGGTCCACGCTTGGAGTCAGGGAGGATGGCTCACGTCTGTGTGCTGGCCTCTTTGAATCCAAGAGTGGTCCAAACATACTTTACGGTGGCCCTTGTGCTGGCCAAACTTTGGTGGTATAGCTTATGCCAGCCTAACTCAGTTTAGGATTGCGCCCTGAATCAGAGCATCGATCCGTTCAACTCAGCAGTGTTGACGCTGACTGGCAGCAGCTCTCTGGAGTTTCAGGCAGAAATGTTTCTCTGCCATATCCAGAAGGGATTGAACCTGAAATCTTCAGCATGTAAGAATGCCACTGAGATGTGGCCCATCCCCATCTATGCGCTAGTAGGGGCTGAGCACATGACAGCTTGATCCAATGCCAAGAGTTGTGCATATGGATCCAAATACTACATTAAAAATATTCATATGCTGGGTACTTTCCCATCAGTTATTTGGAAGGAGACATAACAGGGAGCTGAATACAATTCTCCCACATTTCCTTCTACTTTGCCAAATAGCTCATTCTAGCTTCTTTTCCTAGGTTCAGTGCTTGCAGCCCCGGCTGCTGTGGGTGTAATCTGTTGGACCAGATCCAACGACTGTGATATTTCCATGTGAAAAGGAGTTTCTGATTTTGCCTAATTGCGTGTACTTGTCAGGAAAAGTTGAATCAAAGAATGTCTTTTGTGCACAGGGTGGCCATGCTTCTTCTGGGCTGAAACACTGCTAGTCCTGCTAATGATCCACCAGGGAGGCCTGATGAACTTGGCAAGGCTGCAAGTGATGGTGAAAAATGGATCAGCCATGCCATGGAGTCCCCAAAAATCAGTGCAGCTAAAATTACTATGTCAGACTGTGCTACTTGCTAGTTTTTGTGCAACTTGGCCTGCTCCCTGAAGGTGAATAAATATTCATTTCGCATCTGCAAATCTACCTTTTCCCGAAAGCCTGTGGCACCATGCCTTAGCCCTCATCTGCATTGCTGTAACTAAGCTAAGCCTATGTAATTGAAACAATTATTTATGCTTTCCCTGTTTATCCCATCTCCATTCCCTTACCTCACTCCGTTGCTTCCCTGGGTCTAGCTCAGTGGTTCTCAAACTGTGTGTCCGGGGCCCACTAGTGGGTCATGACACAATTTTGGGTGTGTCGCAAAACTGACAGGGCAGATTAGGCCATGTGCATTAAGGGTTAAACAACTTGCTACTTGCAGGAAGCACTGCTATCCACACACCATTACAACCCAAAGACTTTAGTGGCTGATAGGGTGAAATATGTTTTTAGGTAGGTCTAAAAAATTACTAAAAAGTTTGAGAACTACTGTTCTAGATTATATGCCCTTTGGGCCAGGAATTGGTGTTTCTACTCTATTCACACTGTGTATCATGTACACTGATGGCATGGTGATGATGATGATGATGATGATGATGATGATGGGTGATAGAAAATGAGCAGGTCAAAATCTTGTGAGACTTGAAAATAAAATAAAAGTTGGAAGACAACACACCAGATAAAACTGTGGTTGAGAAGAAACAAATGCTACTTATTGATGTGGCAATTCCAGGGGATAATCAAATTGAAGAGAAACAATTGGAAAAGATCACAGCATAGAGAGACCTGGAAATTGAAATACAGAGTCTTTGAGGAAAGAAAACAATCACCAGTAGAATCATCAGTATATAGGCACAATCCTAAGGCCCTTAAAAAATATCTGGCCAATATAGGCATTGACAAGAGAAGTGCTGAGCAACTGCATTGAGTTGCACCACTAGGAATATGGAACATTATACAGCCATATCTCTTCAGTTCTTAAGCTCTTGGGTAGAATTTGAACTTGTGAGCATCCAAAACTCCCAGTCCAAACATCTGATGGACTGTGTCACCACATCATCATCATCATCATCATCATCATCATCATCATCATCATCACAACCACAATTGCAAAAGCAACTAGAACCACTACCACCGGTTGGCAAGGAGACCTGGTGGTACCATCCTTCTGCACTGACTGCAGTCTGAGAATTGTGAACTGCCAGAGCATGGGGATGTGGTTTGCTCCAGCCTCTAGACAACAGCAGTTTGTACATTAAGGCTTGGCCAGTTGTATCTTTGGAAGCAGGGTGGGGAAATCTTTGCCTTGCTGTGATAGGCTGAGTTCACTTTAGTTATAGCTATAGTGTGATGGGGAAAGGATGTATTGCTCCCTGTGCACTGTCCCTGAGAGCTAGAGCAGTGAAATTGTGTAGCAGCTCCTCCTGCCTTCCTTAGAAGACCCCTATTTTCACATCACTGCCTGTTCACTTTCTGCTTCTCCCCCATACCATTACCTATTGCTGAAGATATATAAATTATTCAGGAACAGCAGAATTTGCCAATGTACTTGAAACTGTAATGGCTAAGAATGCAGACCATTTATAATGTATTATTTTATTGACTAATATCCTTAAGGGGTTGGCAGGTGGAAGTTTGGAATGCACATCCTTCCCAATCCCGATTATTTCCTTCCTCTGAGTGGCCACCTGGCACAAGGAAGGCTTACATCTGCAGTGTCCTACGAAGGAGAATAGTGCATAGGGCCCAACATTTGTTGGCATTTGTTAACATTAGTTCTTCCAAAATAAAGTAATCATTGCTCATTTCTGCATAACATGACAGGGGATCATCCAACCACTGATTGAAAACCTCCAACTAGCCCACTCTACACAAAACATTTTGTTTCAGTGCTAGACAGCTTTTACTGATAGGAAATTCTTCCTCCTATGTAGCCAATATTCCTTTCCCTGCTGTTTCACCTCTTTGATTCTGGTTTTGCCCTCAGGAGCCATAGATAGCAAGTCCTCCCCTCGTTAGTGTGACAATCCTTCAGATACTTGAAGAAGGCCATCATATCTCATTTTAATCTTACTCTTCTCTGGAGAAAACATACCAATCTCACTGTTTTACACAGGTCTTGATTTCCAGACCCCTCATCCTTTTTGTTGTCCTTCTCTGAACCCTCATGTCCACTAATGAAGGAGGTGGGGAACTTTTTTCAGGAAGTAATTGCCCTTTTTGCAGATGTTCCCCCATCCCTTCCCAAAACATTACTACTTCCTTTCCATGTTCTTCTACACCTACACTGAGAGTGCAATCCTAACCTGGAGTTAGGCCGGCACAGTTAGGCCAGCAAAGTTTGGCTGGCACAAGGGCCACCGTAAAGCGCGTTTGGACCACTCTTGGAGTCAGGGACGATGGCGTACATCTGTGTGCTGGCCTCTCTGACCCCCAGAGTGGTCCAAATGTACTTTACAGAGTCCCGTGTGCTGGCTAAACTTCGCTGGCCTAACTCCAGGATAGGATTGCACCCTAAGATAATTGTGAATGACTTGCAGTGGCTCTTCAGGGATGTTATGTCCTATAATTGGTTCAATATAGAATAGAGAATTTATCCAAACCCCTTTTTCCTTTCACAGTTCCCTCAAATCTGAATGAACTTTCCCACAACGCCAGCAAAAATCATTACTTAGATTGTAAATCACTTTAAATTTATATAGTGTTAACTGTCATAAATGACATACGTTAATGGATTTTACCTTTTATTTGACAGTATTAGATTGCTAAAAGTATTTTTCCAAATCCTTTGCCAGATAGGATTTGAATTGGAAACTCTAGTTCTGTCTCTAACTTATTTTGAAAACATGTTGCTTTAATGCTTCCAGAAATATGTATTGATAAATTTGCTTCTATTATTTGGAGCACGATGTATTCAACATTCAAATGTTGTTGATTTTCTAACTTGTTGATATTTTTGCATCAAAGTATGTGGCATAAGCACACCTACACCAATGATATCCTGAAAGTAAATGGGGGCAGGAAACCCACCAGCATGCCATGGGAAGCTTGTGCTCCTGGTCAAACAGTTCAATTTTGGCATAGTTGCATCAGCAGTAGAACTAAAATTGAAAATAGTGGAGATAGAGTACAAGTTGCCACAGATGATAGCAGGGATGAATTTCATTTCTACTTGTACACACATTATCTATATGTGGCAGGAACGATGTAAATACATCTATTTACGGAATACTTCTTCAAAGAATTCTAGTTAGATCTCTATGTATACCATATTGTGGTTGCTGGGACATGTCGGTTGAACTCAGTTAGGCCATTGTTTTGGCGACTACACCAGCTGCTGGTTCATTTCCAGCCTGAATGCAAAATGCTAGTTTTGACTTTTAGAGCCCTTTATGGCTCAGGCCAAGGTATTTGAGAGACCATCTTCTTCCATTCAATTCTGCTCAGGTCAGCAGAGGGGGCCCTTCTGACTGTGTCACCACCAGCAGAAGCAAAAGGTAGCGGCCAGAAATAGGGCCTTCTCGGCGTTGGCTCCTCGTTAATGGAATTCCCTTCCCTTGGAATTAAGAATGGCTCCCTCTTTATGGACCTTTTGGCTGGGCCTCAAAACCTTTTTATTCAGGAAGGCTTTTAACTGACATTGTAGGCTGGTCTTTTTAATGATATGGAATTTTTATTGTTGTGTGATCCTTGGGTTTGTTCCTGTTTTAATGTTTGTTTTTATCCTTAATGTTTTAAATAATTGTTAATTCAATTGTATGTTGTAAGCCACCTTGTGTTCCCTTAAGTGTGGGAAAAAGGCAAGATACTCTCTCTCTCTCTCTCTCTCTCTCTCTCTCTCTCTCTCTCTCTCTCTCTGCCAATATATATGTTTAGGATTGCACTCTAAGTGAGATTACATTTATTATCTCTTTATAACTGACTCCCACACATTTTATCCTGTCTATGCTATCCAGACTTTAATAACTGCAGGTTTACAAGCTTCATCATACAAAGTATCATCATATTGCACATACCTCAGGTTATATTTTCCCTTCTATATTTTGTATGTTTGTGTGTGCCAACTGGAGATAACATTTCATGTATCTGACAAAGTCATAAGAACATAAGAACATAAGAAGAGCCCTGCTGGATCAGGCCAAAGGCCCATCTAGTCCAGCTTCCTGTATCTCACAGCGGCCCACCAGGTGCCCCAGGGAGGCATGTAACAACAAGATGCTTACATCCTGTTGCCACTCCCTTGCACCCGGTACCAGTAGCCCACCACCTTTGTAAGGAGGTTGCACAATCCATCATTGCCTATAGCCCATGATGGACCTTTCCTCCAGAAATCTGTCCAATCCCCTCTTAAAGGCATCAAGACCAGATGCCATCACCACCTCCTGTGGCAAGGAGTTCCACAGATTAACTACCCGGTGGGTAAAAAAGTACTTCCTTTTATCTGTTTTAACTCTCCCAACCCTCAGCTTTAGTGGATGCCCCCTGGTTCTGGTGTTTTGAGAGAGGGAAAAGAACATCCCTCTATCGACTTTATCCCTTCCATGCATAATTTTGTATGTCTCAATCATGTCCCCCCTCAGGCGCCTTTTTTCTAGACTGAAGAGCCCCAAACGCTGCAGTCTTTCTTCATAAGGGAGGTGCCCCAGCCCCGTAATCATTTTTGTCGCTCTCTTCTGCACCTTTTCCAACTCCACTATGTCCTTTTTGAGATGCGGCGACCAGAACTGGACACAATATTCCAGGTGTGGCCTTACCATTGATTTGTACAATGGCATGATAATATTGGCTGTTTTATTCTCAACCCCTTTTTTAATTACCCCAAGCATGGAATTGGCCTTCTTAATTGCTGACGCACACTGGGTCGATACCTTCATTGAATTGTCCACCAGCACCCCAAGATCTCTCTCCTGAGCTGTCACAGACAGCTCAGAACCCATTAGCCTATAGGTAAAGTTTTGGTTTTTGGCCCCAACGTGCATCACTTTACATTTGTCTATGTTGAAACGCATCTGCCATTTGGCTGCCCATTCCCCCAACTGGGAGAGATCCTTCTGGAGCTCTTCACAATCGTCTCTGGTTTTTACCACCCGGAAAAGTTTTGTGTCATCCGCAAACTTGGCCACCTCACTGCTTATCCCTGTCTCCAGGTCATTTATGAATAAGTTGAAAAGCACGGGCCCCAAGACAGATCCCTGGGGCACTCCGCTTTTCACCTCTCTCCATTCTGAAAATTGCCCATTGACCCCCACTCTCTGTTTCCTGGCCCTCAACCAATTCTGGATCCATAAGAGGACCTGCCCTCTTATTCCCTGACTGTGAAGTTTCTTCAGCAGTCTTTGGTGGGGGACCGTGTCAAATGCCTTCTGAAAATCCAGGTATATGATATCCACAGGTTCACCCACATCCACGTGCCTATTGACCTTTTCAAAGAATTCCAAAAGGTTTGTGAGGCAAGACTTACCCTTACAGAAGCCATGCTGACTTTCCTTTAGCAGTACTTGTTCCTCTACATGTTTTAGGATTTTATCTTTGATGAGGCTTTCCACCATCTTACCCGGAACAGACGTTAGGCTGACAGGCCTGTAGTTTCCAGGGTCCCCCCTTCTCCCTTTTTTAAAGATTGGCGTGACATTGGCTATCCTCCAATCCTCTGGTACTGTGGCCGTTTGAAGGGACAAGTTGCATACTCTAGTTAAGAGGTCAGCAACTTCGTTCTTTAGTTCCTTAATTACTCTTGGGTGTATACCATCTGGGCCTGGTGACTTATTTATATGTAGTTTATCAATTTGATCTAAAACATCTTCTTTATTAACCAGTATCTGATTTAATTCCTTCGTTAGGAAGGGCTGTTCAGGCTGTGGTATCTGCCCAAGTTCTTCTGCTGTGAAGACGGACGCAAAGAATTCATTTAATTTCTCTGCAATCTCCAAGTCCCCTTTTATCTCCTCTTTCCCTCCCTCACCATCCAGCGGGCCAACCGCCTCTCTGGCAGGTTTCCTGCTTCTAACATATTTGAAGAAGCTTTTATTATTCCCTTTTATGTTGCTAGCCATGCGTTCCTCAAATGCTTTCTTGGCCTCCCGTATCACCTTCTTACTTGTCTTTTGCCAGAGTTTATGTTCTTTTTTATTCTCCTCACTGGGGCAAGACTTCCATTTACGGAAGGAAGCTTCTTTGCTCTTTACAGCTTCTCTAACTTTGTTTGTCAGCCATGCAGGCACCCCCCTGGACCTAGTCAAGCCCTTCTTTCTTTGTGGTATACACTTCTGCTGGGCCTCTACTACTGTTATTTTAAACAGCCTCCACGCAGCCTGGAGAGACTGGACTCTTTTTACCTTCCCTTTCAATTTCTTTCTAACTAGCCTCCTCATTTGAGGGAAATCTGCCCTTCGAAAGTCGAGTGTTTTTGTGTCAGATTTGCTCTGCCCTCTTTCCTGGACATGCATGGCAAAACCAATCGCAGCATGGTCACTGTTCCCCAATGGCTCAGTAACATTGACATCCCTAACCAGGTCCCGAGTACCACTCAAAATTAAATCCAGAGTTGCCTGTCCTCTGGTCGGCTCCATGACTAGCTGCTCTAAGGCACAGTCATTCAGCTCGTCAAGGAATCCGGTCTCTCTTTCTTGACCAGAGCAGCAGTTGACCCAGTTCCAAGTGGATAATAATATACCTTTTGCTTTTTGTGTTGCCACAAGATCATGGGTGAAGTATGTTGCAAATAGACTAATATGGCTACTCTCTGTAAACAAGTAATTAGTAAAGCCATTAATGAGCCAATCCTGTCCCCCACCAGCACACATGATGCAGGGCCACTGGTGTAGTGTCTGCCGCATCCTGTGTTCTGATTGGGAACCAGGCTGGCCAGAGAGGTAAGAAAAGAAAACTTTACTTGCTTTCTCAGCACTAACATTGGTCCCCAATGGGACTCCTTAGGTCAACACCTGCTCTGTAGCTGGTGTTGATCTGAGGAGCCTGCCAGGGCATGTCAGGCCTGGGGTAGGGATTTGGGGTATGGTAAGTGCAAGTGCCCTGAGATCTGCCTGTCCTGTCCCCAATCCACCCTGATTCCTAGCCCTCCACATCAGAACCCCACCAGTGGCTAATCTGCACTGCTGATGGCTCGTGGCCTTCTGGCCCTTCCACCAGTGGCAGTGCTACAATGACTGATGAAGTGGCTGCCGCTGCAGCAGACTTCACAGTATTCTAGCGGACCTTGAAGTACACCTCAAATGTAGGATTGGGCCATAAGACTATTTTCTTAGTGTGCATAATGTCACATAATAACAGTTGCTGCAGTTTGTGCAGTCTTTTAATTTGTTAGGTACAGTATATACCGATTAAGAATAATGTTTAATATTGGTTCACTTCAGCCAACTGAATGTGATCAGAAGGATATCATTAGTTTTGAAATATAGATTCCTCTATGCCAGTTATTGTGTTTATTCTTTTCCAGGCTGGACGAGATGTTTCTATAGTTCTTCCTGGGCTTACTGGGAGTGAGCCAGTTTCTCGATCATGTGTGAAGTCACTCTAGTACCTAGAAATGCTTTCACCTTTAGCCATCTTGGCTCACCTCATGGGGCGGCTGTGCACAGAGCTGAAAGCGAGGGAGGCTCTGGGCCGAGGCAGCATGGGACTTGGGTGGAGGGAGAGAGGCGGGGTATGGGACTTGGGTGGGACCTGGGCGGGCTTGGGAGGTGGCGCAGATCCGAGGAGCACATGGGGGGGACTGGAGCCTCCCCCACGGTAAGAGAGCGCACGGTCCCTTGCCGTGGGGAGGCTCTAGCCTCACCTATACTGTGCTAGGATATGGCGTTGGCCGGCTGGCCTCGCCATTCCAGCTCAGTATAGGATTGCGCCCTGAGTAAGGGTGCAATCCTACCTAACAGGCCGGTGCATGTTCCCTCTGTCAGTTTAGGATTGTCATAGATATGCCATAAGGCATGTCTGTGCCACTGTGGGAGGCTGCTAGGCAGACGCAAGCAGTCACACTAGCCTGCAGAGGCCACCGGTGAGTGGGAGAAAGCATTGCGTGACCAAGAATAGTTTCTCGTTTGCACTTTCTGGGCATTCATCTCCATAATAAGGAGATAAGACATGAAAAGGGATTTTTTTTTTTATTTTGCTTAGCTTTTCTGGAAATCTTTTTCCCCTTGGAGACTCACCAAAACGTATTATTAAACCACAATGTGGGGAACTTTATTTTTTGTTGTTAGAGGCCAGAACTAAGTTGATGTGGATTTGGGAGAGACTTTAATCTCCAGATTTGGATGAAGTTCCTCTTTATTGTAATATTTTATCGCTTTGAATTGATTTAAAAAAAAATCCTTTTGGAGTTTCCATTTTTGTATTCTGCCCTGAGCTGTTTTTTATGGGGTGTGGTCAAGATAAAAAAAATCCAATTAAAAACGAAGAAGCACAAAGAAGAACTAATCGGAATAACATATTTTCTGTATTATGGCTTCCAGTTGTGACATAAATCTTTCTGTTCCGTTTGTTTCCAGTCTTGTTCTGAATTCTGTGTGGGAGAAGAAGATGATGATGATGATTTGCAAGCATAGACCCTCTAAAACATGCCACTCCTACAATATTTGCAATCTTCTTGTGTCTAAACCTTTTTCTTGGCTTGTGAGAAATACTTATGAAATTTAAGCCAAGTTTCATCATGGGTAGTAAATAAAACAACTATATTTCCTCAGTCAGCTGTATTGTTTTCAAAGTAGGATTTCATGCCTGGAAGCATAAACTAGTTTTGATTTAAAATAGATGAAAATGTCATACAAATTGGTACTTGACAATGAATGCTGTTAATCTGTTTGGAAAATCTTAAATTATGAAGTTAGCTGATTTGATACAGTTTTAAACGTTGACAGCCTAATCATCATCTGGAATGTATTCAGGTTAAAATGACACATTTACGACTCAGTAATCATACCAGTAAATTGTTCCATAGGTATTTTAGATTTTAATTTAGAAGCTAGGGTTTGTTCACATCCTGCATAACAAACAATTTCATAAAATAGCCAGTGGATTACTGTGAAAATGTTACTTTGGCATATTAGTTTGGTTTTTTTTAAAAAATAAATATTTCTTTTAAAAACAGATCTGCCAGAGTAAAATATTCACAACTACAATCTATGAACTGTTAAGTGACAGTGTTGTTCATGTTTTTTATCTGTACTTTTGTTTTGTTTTTTATATCCCTGATTAAGTTGTTTGATGAAACAAGTTTTGTACCAACGGGCTTTAGTATTTATTTTGGTAACGAAAATATACATATATACCACAACAATTGGGGCTGGGTCTAAGACAAAAAACAGAATCTAAGATGATAATTACCTTTTTATATTGATAGTAAATTTAACATGACACGACAACATAAGAACCACCTCCTTGGACCAGTCCAAAGGGGCCTGCTCACCAGAAGTGAGGTCATAGCCGGAACCCAGGAACCGCCCCCATGCGGGCTACCGATTCCCCCCCAGGAACCGCCGCACCTCCTTGGGAGGGAGCCCCAGGCAGCCTACCTGCTCACGCTGCTGCTGCCGTCGATCTCCCTTGCTCCACTGCCTGCCTGCCTGCCTGCCTGCCTGGCTGGCTCTGAGGACATGCAGGCAACTCAAACGTGCAGGCAATTCAAATGTTGCAGGGGTGGAGCGGAGCGCCGACGGAGTCGACGAGTGGGTGGGCGAATGGGCGGGGCCGCCCCTAATCCTAGGAACGGGTACTTGTGTACCCCCGCGTACCCGCTACATGACATGTCTGCCTATATCCACCATGACTTGTCCTCTATGAGTAGTGCTGTGACAACTATTATTTTTTGAAAGCATTTATATTCACTTTTGACAAAAAAATGGACCAGGCAGTTTACAGAGCACAATAAATGAAAGATAGCTCTTTCCTCTTGTCCTACAGGGTGGACAATCTTACAAAACAAAAAAGCACCAATGAACTAGAAATATACTATGCTGGAATGAATAGGGACAGTTGCTCTCTCCTTGCTAAATATAAGAGACTAGCTGGTCCTTCTCCGGCGTTGCCTGGGTATTTATGTATCCCAAGCTTCTATTAGACAGGAAAAGGAATGAATTCTATCTATAGTGTAAAATCGAAGTAATTTTATGTACAGGTAATTAAAAGTATAAGTACAGTATAAAAATTATAAAGTAAAATCTTTTACAAATTCACTATAATATTAATGTAACTCAAAACTTAATTCTAAACAACATTTTTAGTCTCACCTCCAGGAGCAAGAATAAATAAATTATTGGGTGAATCCACCCGTGAGCAAGCAACAGAAAGTTGTCTGTGGGAGAAACATGGCGATCTCAAATCCACTCTGCAGTACTTAATAGTGCTGTAACTTGTTGATAGTTGATTCTCACTGGAAATTGCAATCTCTTAAAGTGAAAAGGGAGATCCGTCGGAATGAGTGTTATCAGTAGGAAAAAAAAAACTATTTCACCCTCCCTTTCTTGTTAAGATAGTCACTTCAATTACAGTACCCAGCATCTTCTTGACACACAGAATTGTGCCATTGTAAAGTTTTGGCGGGTCAAGTAGTAAATTAATTGGAGATCCCACTGTAAGGAAAAGACAATGTGGTGGCAATGCAGCTGGATCAAGTGAATCTAGGAAGACTGATGGGAAATTGACGACCTCATAGGCATCTACAACGGTATCGATAGCCTTGTATTCAGTGACTACGCCTGATAACATGGCAAGTATTTGATTGGAGTCCAAGACCAGGGCACTAGTTTTGACTTTTAAAGCCCTTAATGGCTCGGGTCTGGGGTATTTGAGGGACCGCCTTCTTCCATATAATCCTACCCATACTCTGAGATCATCTGGAGGGGCCCTTTTGACTGTGCCGCCACCAGGAGAAGTGAGAGGGGCGGCGGCCAGGAAGAGGGCCTTTTTGGTGGTGGCCCCCCAACTTTGGAATACCCTCCCCTTGGAATTGAGAACAGCTCCCTCTCTGTTAACATTTTGGCGGGGGCTGAAGACCTTTTTATTCCAAAAAGCTTTTAACTGTTGACAGGTTGGCTGGCTGGTGTGTTATATTTTTATATCTTATGATCCACAAGGATTTTAAATTTTATTGTTGTATTTTAATTGTGTTTTATTATATTGTTTTAATATTATTTTATATTGTTTTTTTAATGTTAAATTTTATTGCATGTTGGAATGCCGCCTTGAGTGCCTTCGGGCATAAAGGCGGGATAAAAATCTATTAAATAATAAAATTAAATAAAAATAATAATGATTTCTAAAAATTTCCAGAAGGTTCTACAGAGAATAGTTCATTCTATTCAACTACACTTGGGCTTAAATGTCATCGGGACTGTCACCAATCAGCTTAGCGACCCCGAAAACGAGGGATTTGACAGTAATGTCGGTCATTTTGGACATTTTATTGTTCACCCCTTCTCATCCCCTATGCCGATGGAGGCTGAACGTGAACTTAAACAGCATGGGGAGTGTCACCATTCATCTCAGCGACCCCGAAAACTATGGATTCGACACTAATATCAGTCATTTTCGATTATTTTTACATGTCACCCCCTTCCCACCCCCACCCCTAGGGGCACTAGGGGTGTCTTACTCCCACAGTATTTCTAGAAGTGGTATGAGTTTTGAAATCTGAAATCAAATGGGGTCCTCTACGCCACCATCAGCGTGCTGTGGCTATTCTATTTCCAAGTGCTGTATCTTGCACCCCTTCTCACCCCCCCATGCTGATGGGGGCCAAACTTGGACTCAAATGGCATCAGGAGTGTCACCATTCATCTCAGCGACCCCGAAAACTATGGATTTGACACTAATGTTGACCGTTTTCGATTATGTTTACATGTCACCCCCTTCCCACCCCACCCCTAGGGGTGCTAGGGGTGTCTTACCCCCTCAGTGTTTCTTTCCAGAGTGTAAGGCATATGTGTACCAAGTTAGGTGTAAATCGCTCAAGGCATTCCAGAGTTATGCTGGAGCACACGCACACACACACACACACACACACACACACACACACACGTTCAGTTTATATATATATATAGATTGAGCACTTACAGGGCATCTCTTATCCCTGCTAGATGTGCACAACATAAATAGAAAGTGAAACAAAAAACTGACAGTATATTTAATTCACAACTTTTGACATTATCCTGGTAATAACAGTGTACCTTTGGAATTGAGATGCTGATTTGGCCAATGGACCCCTGCTTGTGGATTTGTTGTGTAACAAATTCTATCCAACTCACCAGCACCAATACAGCTGCAATGCAGCCCTGAGGCAAGGGAACAAACATTCCCTTAATATGAGGAAGTCTCTATGCCCCCCCCCCTCCTGGGAGGATGCAGCACATGCTCCATTGGCACGGCTGCATCAGTACGAGAAAGTTGGTTAGGATTGGGCCCCGATACTGTAAAAAATATGAATTTAATGATTTCTTTGTGGTATTTGCTGGTTACATTGTAAATGCAGTTTTGCTCTATATATCTTATACATGCTTGGGAGGACTATATATTTTATGAATTAGGTAACTCATTTGTTCTACTTGTTCAAAAATCTCTGGCTCCAGTCATTAGGTTTCTTTTCTTTTAATGAACTTATCATTGTGGTCTTCTTGTTCTGACTGCAAGCTTAGCTGACCAGATTGCTATATTACACGGGAGAGTCATAAATCATGTGAAGGGGATTTGTATGTATTCCGTTGTTCAGTGTATCTTTATCCTTCACTTTGCTTACAAATATTTTCAGTAATATACTTTTTTTTCTCCCACTCTTCTTTCATCCACAAATTCATGAATTTAGTTTTGAAAAGATCAGGAAGAGCCATGATTGTTGTTGCATTAGAGGTTCTTGTTAATTATTTTGCTCATGATAGACAAAGGTGTGAGAAAGTTCCAGAAACTGGAAACCATGACTACATGACACAAATAAAAAACCCTCTCCCTCAGAATGACCCACTGTGGAAAACTGATGGAATTTAATAAACAGTTATGAGGAACATAGAGCAGGAGAGTTGAGTTCAAATCCCATGTAGCTCAGTTTGTTGACCTTGAGCCAATCTCACGCTGGCCAACAATCCACATTAATCTTGAAAATATAATATTGAAAATATAAGAATTCTTCATTCTTAACAATAATTACATTCTATAGGTGTGGATAGGTTCCTGAACGTTAGACGGTGAATAATGCCGTCAGCTGATTGATATTACTAAATGCTGCATGACAGAGGCTTTTGAGTCTCTCATGAGTCTCTGGGACATTTTGTCTTTCAGTAATACATACTGTATGCGGTAAGACAGCCACCAGGAGACTAGTTCAGAGAAACTCAGGAGTGTTGTTGCAAGGCTGAAGAGTCTAGACTGAAGAGTCTCAGTTGCTAGACTGAAGAGTCTCAATTGCTATAGCCCTTTCCTCATAAGGGAGGTGCCCCAGGCCAGTAATCATTTTGGTTGCTCTCTTCTGCAGCTTTTCTAGTTCCACTATCTCCTTTTTGAGATGTGGTGAGCAAAATTGTACCCAGATGTGCCAGAGCTGCAGGTGAGATGTGACCTTACCATCTATTTGTACAATGGCATAATAATATTGGCCATTTACTTCTCAATTCCTTTTTGAATGATCCCGAGCATGGAATTGGCCTTATTCACCAGCACTTCACGCTGGGTCAACACTTTCATCGAGCTGTCCACCAGCCAGCACCCCAAGATCTCTCTCCTAATCTGTCCAGGTGCGTATCTTACCTGTAGCGCCCCATGGCGTGAGCCGGGCAGCGGCGGGGCACCATTGCACGCGGTCTGGGAGAGACTGCGCGGTTTTTGGCCCTCCCGCCCGCCCACGCTTCCCTTACGCTCGGAAATAGAGCGTTTCTGGGGTAAGGGAGGTGTGTCTGAGGGACATGCAGGGGGCGGGGCGACATGGGGTGTGTGGTTTCAGCGCCTGCCATGGGGCGTGCTCGGGCCTCTGGGCGCGCCTGAATCTGTCACAGACCACTAAGAACCCGTTAGCCCAGGGGTGGCCACCCAAGGCCCGCATGTCACTAGTGGCACATGGACACTTTCTGAGTGGTACACACAAAGTTACCGTATGTTTTTGAAAAACATTTAAGTAGCAAAGAAAGCAACACAATGTTTATGGAGTGGCTGCTTTCTTAGCTACTACTCACACGGCACCCCCCCAAGTTTTTCATGCTGCAGTGTGCACCCTCAGGGCAGCCACACCTACTCTGCTTGCTCTGGTTGGAAGATGGGGAGAAAGGAAAAGAATAATGGACAGGAAAGAAAGTCAATAGGGCATGTTTCTTGTTCCGTATTTTCTGGCACTTTGAGATATACTGGCCTTAAATCTGGAAGCTCTATCATGGTACACGCAAAAAGCAACATTAATGTGGAGTGACAAATTCAAGATTCTGTACATAAAAAGTGGCACATGTTATGCAGCAAGTTGGCCACCCCTGCATTAGCCTATATCCGAAGTTTTCATTTTTTGGTCCCAATGTGCATCACTTTATGCTTGTCTACATTGAAATGCATCTGCCAATTCCCCCAGTTTGGAGTGATCCTTCTGGAGTTCTTCATAATCCCTTCTGGTTTTCACCATCTGGAAACTTTTAGTGTCATCTGCAAATTTGGCCACTTCACTGCTTATGCCTGTCCAGGTCAAGTTAAAAGGCACCGGTCCCAGGACACACCGTGTTTCACCTCTCTCCATTGTGGAAATTGCCACTTACACCCACTCTCTGTTTCCCAATCCTCATCCAGTTCCTTATCCATAAAAAGACCTGCCTTCTTATTCCCTGACTATTGAGTTTTCTCAGCAGCCTTTGGTGAGGGACCACATCAAACTACTTCTGAAAACCAAGCTATATACTATTCACAGGTTCGCCCACATCCACATACCTGTTGACCTTTTCAAAGAATTTTAGAAGGTTCATTAATCAAGACTCAGGGCACGTTCCTGGGTTGGGCGACACAACATGATTGCGTCAGCACTGCGCCCTTAGCACTGATGCGGGGGCACTGTGGCACCCCCGTGTCGGCGCTAATCCTCTGAGACTGGTGCTACCTGCAGTGCCAACCTGGAAGCGCCCGTGCTGCTCCATCTCTGCGAGGCAGGCAGGAGTGGGCAGGGGGTGGGCATTCCTAGGCGGGGGGCGGGCGTGCCAGACTGGGGAAGGGGTGGGCCCAGAATTCGGCCAAGGGCTCTTCCCCAGGCCGCATGGCCCCAAATCGGGGCTGTGCGGCCTCCTTGGATCTGCAGCTGCTGTTTAGCAGGTGCAGACCCGAGGAGCCCATTGGGGAGACTGGCGCCTCCCCTTGTGCAAGGCTCTAACCTCCCCATAAGCAACGCTGGATTCAGCGCACGCTTACTGGCCTGCCTACTCCAGCGCTGCTTAGGATTACGCTGTTACCCTTACAGAAGCCATGCTCATTTCCCCCTCAGCAAGGCTTGTTATTCTATGTGTTTTAGGGTGCAATCCTTCGCGCCTCCCAGAAACACTCTTGCGCCCAGAAACACTCTGCATCTGTTGATGCAGTGCTGGCACGGGCGTCTGGGACAGCGCTCTCGTGCCAGGGCACTTCTAGAATTGCGCCCTTAAGCTTTTATCTTTGATGAGGCTTTTTACCATTTTACTTGCAACAGGCCGGCCTGTAGTTTGTCAGGTCCCCTCTCTTTCCATTTTTTTTAAAAAGATTGGAGTGATGGCGTAATCCTAACTTGGAGTTAGGCCGGTACAGTTAGGCCAGCAAAGTTTGGCCAGCACAGGGGACACCATAAAGTGCGTTTGGACCACTCTTGGAGTCAGGGGAGATGGTGCATGTCTGTGTGCTGGTCTCTCTGACTTCGAGAGTGGTCCAAACATACTTTGCAGTGTCCTTTGTGACAGTCAAACTTTGCTGGCCTAACTGTGCTGGCCTAATTGCAGGTTAGGATTGCGCCCTGAGTTTCATTAATCTTATGGTAACAGAGAATGTTGCTGTCCTTACTCCAGGTTAGGATTGCGCTCTCAATAAGTTACTGATTGGAATAAAAAATTCCAGAAACAGACTAGGAGGTAGGGGGAAAAGTCAGGACAGAAAAGAAAAAGCTGTGTTGTCATCCCCTCCACAGCTGATGTCAAGAGCAGAAAGACCTATTTGTCCCATGAGCAGTCTAGTCCTATAAATACTTTCCCAAAACTATACATCATGCTCTGTTCTTAAGCTGAATAAGATCACTTCCTGCGTGTATGTAGAACTCTCAGCTTTGTGTGCTACTAGAATATAAACTACAGTAAGGCTGCCATCCAATGCACATTTATTGGGACCAGGTCCAATTGACAGTCCCAATAAATGAGTAAATATGATTAGGTGCAAAAGAAAAATATCAGATAAATTTGGTTGTTTTGTTTTAAAAATGGGGAAATTAGGCTACAATAAGTAAAGCTGTGGGCTATACTCAAACTCCTTACTCCAGAATACTTCTGTACTTTTTCCAAACATCGTAAATTGCAGCAAGAAAAGCTTTTATTGGACTTTGTTTGCACACATACAGTGTAATATTGATGCTCTTCATTTGCCTGATGGAAGCCTACACAACATATAAGGCTAGTGTAATATAGTGACAAGATGTTTAACTTGTTAATATCCTTATTCAAAATTTACCTCTTTCTTGAATTCACTTCTGCAAGCCACTCCTTCTCACCTCCCCCGCCCCCAGGGTTGTTGAAAGAATTACTGAAGTAGTGGTCCTGTATTGCTTCTAATACCTGAAATGAATTATATAAATGCTAAGAATTAACTTATTAGTGTGTTAAATTGATCTTACTTTATGATCATGTCACAATGACTCCTCTGGTTGTCCTAATGTAAATAATTTTGCTGTTTATTAGTCTAATAGGTTTTGGGCATGACATACTGTGCTGTATCTGGAATCACCTTGTTAAGGTTGTATTAAGGTTGACCTCTATTGACAAGATTAAATTGAATTCATTTTCTTTTAGAGCTTAACAGTTTGAATATCTATGTTGTCAGCAAATAAGGCTTTTATCACTCTTCCCTGGGGCATTATCTTAAATGTGGTGCCAGAATACCAGATGGATTTACTTTCCATTTTTTCCCCATCCAGTTTTTATTTTTAATTTTCTTTCTACCACCTTTCAGCTGTCACACCCAATTTTTTTTCCCTACAAATCTGTTGCAGATGTTCACAACAGAAAACACTGCACAAAGACTTCTAATTCAGGGATTTCCATATCCTCTTTCCGGGGAACCTATCCCTTCCAGTTTATCATAGAAGCATTGGTGATCTTAATCTGCTGTCTGCTAATTGGTGGACCCTGATACAGGGGGCAACTGACTCTCTTCCTCCAACACCATCCAGAAGATCTGTTACTAGAGATTTATTAGCAAGGGGGAGAAGGACTTGGATATATTAACTTCCTCCCCCCCTTACTTCTCCCTATCACCCTTTCTGCTGTCTCATTGCAGTATGGGTGAGACAAAGAGAGAAAGATTGTGATTATACATATAACAGTATGTGATGTTGTACATAATATGTAGGCATGTTTGATAATCAATCAATCAATCAATAAATCAACAGTATTTATATACTGCTTTTCAGCACAAAGTTCACAAAGTGGTTTACAGGCAAATAATAATAAAAATTTCTATCTAATCTAATCTAAAATGGCTCCCTGTCCCAATCACAATTTAAAAAAAAATGCAGAACACCAGCAGCAACAGCCACTAGAAAAGACACTGCGCAGGGGTGAAGAGGGACAATTACTCTCCCCCTGCTAAATATTAGAGGAACACCACTTGAAAAAGTGCCTCTTGTCCAGTTAGCGGAGGTTAATGCGTAGAGTTAAGGATTATCCAGAATTTTAGAATTCTGGGTAAGAATATGAGTATATATGTGTGAGTATGCAATTAAAATATAACTTCATATGTAACGTGCATATGGAGTAACATAGAAAAGGAGGAAAAAGAAGAGGTGGAGAAGGAAACTCAATGAAAAATTCAGCTTTTCATGTGAGGAGTTCCTTGTTTAAAAAGGCCCTGCTCTGAAAAATCAGAACAAGCGTTAATACCATCTATCTTTATGCTAATCTAGAACGTTGCATTGATTGTACCTACTCAATTCTGTATGTTTGGATCAGTGCAGAAAGAGCACTGTTATAACTTGAGATAACTTGAAAGATGAAATAGTTCAAATAAGTGCACAATGAATAGAAAAGCCGCATTTCAGAAAAGATGGCTAATGGAGTGCCAACTTGTGTACAAACCATATACTGCAGAGTTCACTTCTAGAACAAGTATTGTAAACAAAGAAATATGGTTCAATGGTGAAATGCTGGTGTAAACTAAAGGTAAAACCAAATGTGCATGGATAAAATGAGGCAAAACTGGGCAGGCAGGAGTACTCCTTGAGCAGGAACTGAGAGTAACAGGTGACTGACTTAATAATGCTGATGTGATGCATCCTAGTTCTGTAGTCAGAAGTATAATACTAAGACGACAGGAAGTGACAATGTATCTCTGCAAGACAATGGAGAATCCAAGGATGTAAGAAGTGTTCAAGAATCCATATATAAATCACTTTAGTTATGTTCAGTGCTTGCAACGGATGTGGTAAAGGTTTGTTCCATTTCCATTGTTGTTTCCATTACCATACAGGCAACGGATGATTTGAGCTGCTGGAAGATGGCTTTAAAATAATTATTTTGAAAAAGAAATCCTAAAAAAAAATCAGAAGAATTAATGGAACATGTTGTTTATGGAAGATATAAAATCATCCATAAATTTTTTTTTAAAGGCAAAGATCTCATACAGTGCAGGCAGCATAGTTGTCGCAGTACTTAACTGCTGTCTGGAGTAAATGTTTTTGGTAATGGAAGTCCTACCCATGTGGTTAGGTCTGATTGTCAACGTGCCAAGGGAAACAGTTGACAATCTGTTAGTTGAAGAGTTTATTGTCCTAGTTATGCAAGTAATACAGGTAAACACTATACAGTACAATCTTATAGATGGATCTGTTAGCATTCATGGATACTTCTATTTTTGAAGTATTTCATTTGAAGTATTACATTTGAAGTATTTCAAACATAACAAGTGGCAAGTGGTGTGCCACAGTCCTCGATTTTGGGTCCAATGTTGTTCAATACGTTTATAAATTACTTGGATGAGAAAGTAGAAAAGGATAAAAGGATATTCATCAGACCTGCAGGACATGAAACCAGGAGTAGTAGCAAATACCCTAGACCAGTGCTTCCCAATCTGTGTGCCGCAATCCACCATTGTGAAGCAAAACTGGGTAGGGCCATTTTTCCTTTTTAAGGGAAGTGGCGCAGTTTCGAATGTCCTGATTGCGCTGCAGCAATCACAGTGCCATGGACACCTGGTGCCCTTTTAAAGAACCTGCTGGGTTGGGAGGTCATATATAAAAGATTGGGGATATCTTGCCAGAGCACAGTAGTGCACATGACAAAGAGTGTCTTAGTAGACAATAAGCATGAGTCGGCAGTGTGACATGGCAACAAAGAAGGGAAATGCAATTATAGGCTGCATCCGCAGAAGTATAATATCAAGATTGCTCAAATTAACAGTACTACTGTATACTGCTGTATTCTGCTTCAGTCACTATTGTTTCTAGTTTTGGGCACTGGTGTAGCTAATGAAAGTGTAGCCCGGTGCAGAGGTGCAGAGGGCACAATGATGCCCTGGAAGTAACATCACAACAGGAAGTGACATCACAGTTGTATTTTCAATTTTTTGGGGGGGCATAATGTTTGATATGGGGATGTGGTGGCGCTGCGGGTTAAACCGCTGAGCTGTTGAGCTTGCTGACCAGAAGGTTGGCAGTTCGAGACCACCCGATGGAATGAGCTCTCGTTGCTTGTCCCAGCTCCTGCCAATCTATAGGTACCACTTTGATGGGAAGGTAATGGCGTTCCATGCACCTCAGCATATAGTCATGCTGGCGACATGACCACAGAAACTGTCCTTGGACAAACACCCACTCTTCAGCTTAGAAACGGAGATGAGCACAGCCCCCTAGAGTCGGTCACGACTAGACCATTTGGTCATGGGGAAACCTTTACCTTTTTAACATTTGATAAAATGAAGATATTACATTTTTGTTTCATTGCATTCTGCATGAAATTCCACATTACATGATATATAACATGACAGTATTATTTCTAAAAACTGCGATTTTAACAAACCATGATTTTTACATGACAGTTGTCTTTTTGTTTTCTGGGGGTTTGGCCATAATGTTCTATAGAGTAAAAGTATTACATTCCAGTTTGTTTCACCACATTCTGCATTAAATTCCACATTGAATTTTGTATAACATGATGGTAACATGGCAGGAGGTGTGGACTGATGGTTGAGCTGCTGGTACTGCCTGAAGCTAAGCAGGAAAATCTGCGGTTTGCTTTTGGATGGGAGACGAATGCCAGGCTGTGACAAGCTGCAGTATCTGTGGTGGCAGAACAGAGTCGCTGTGGATTAGCTCACAGATTAGTTCACCGCAAGTGAGAGTTGCGGGGGAGTGTGTGAGGAGGCCAGCCGGCAAAGAAGGGAATACGACCTTGAGGACCTGTCCAGGCTTGACTTGCGATTGCCTGCTGAGGGTTGATGGCAGGCAGCCAAAGGAGAGAACCACACTGGGAAGGCGACATCTGGGCCTGAGGATTGGCGGATCACAAGAATACTGTAGATTTGTAAAAAACCCATTGAAAAAATGGTGGTTTAGACTAGACTGCTCATGCAAGCCACCTTGGGCATTTGCTTCGGCATGGGAAAGGCAGGGCATAAATTCTTCAAAATAAATAAAAATAAAATAAATATTATTCATACATACCAATGTTTTCACAAGCTCAGCTTGTTACCTCCCTAAAGCTTGTTGCCCAGTGCAATTGCACCCCCTGCACTTCTTTAACTATGCCCCTGGGTCTGGGCAACACAACTTCATTGGGATAGTGGCAAACTGGAGCGTGCTTAGGGGAAGGTGACTAGGATGATAGGGGGCTGGAGACCATATCCTATGAGGCCAGATTGATGGAGTTGGGCACAGGTGGAAGATTTTTTTCTGGAGGGTAAGGCTGGGACAAATGAGAAGGCTGGAATAAAAGAGATGATGAAAACGTGTGGAAGAATGACCTGATGGTACAAACTGGCAGTGTAATTGAAACTGTGTGCCTAGGAAGGTGATAGACTCTTCATGATTGGAGGTGTTTAAGAGGTTAGATAGCTATCTGTCAGGGATATTGTAGTTGTGGACAGCCTGCATTGGACTCTATGGTCTTGAACATTCCTTCCGATATTATTACAGCTGTAATATAAAATATAACTTTTCAGACATGTCCATTGGTGGGGGGGGGGGTTATCAGGTTGGCAGGGCATCTGGTTGCATTGGCTTCCAGGAAAATAGGGAACCTCTTTCTTCAAAGATGCCCCCAGTCTTCCCCCTTTGTCACCTCAAATATGTAAGGGGTTTTTTTAAGCTCACCCAATTCCTTCGCAATTTCCCATGGTAGCTTTCCTTGGTTGGCTTGTTGCTCAGTGGATCCTACAACCATCCACCTGCCTATCTTCCTCACAGACACTGTTTCTGTTATAATAAATAAAATATATAACACCTATTGCCATTATCTTATGTTTTGCTATTTTTCACTTTGTGAAGCTCTGCATTATCAATGAGTTAAGGATATCTGAGAGATTTAAAAGAAATTGATTTAACTTTTGCCGGGTTTGATAGCACTCCTGCTTGACCTAGGTCACATGCAAAAGTATTGATTATTTTTTATCTAAATTGCTTTTGGTTATCTTTTATTTAATGTCTGCAGAAAGGCAACAGCTATCCAGAAATCTGTAGACCTTTCTCCTTCAAATCTTGCATCTGGGGTGCATATACTTTTTTTTTTAAAGAAGAATCTAATTGTGCTCCAATTCAGTCCACTAATAATCTGTAGAGTTAGCTATTAAATGAATACATCCCTAAACATGAAGATTGCCATTTAGTACAAAGTAGCATTCATTATTTGAATCCTACATATATAGTATGTAGTTGTGCTTGTTGGTTGTACTGAAAAGGTTGAATAAAAGGCTCTACTACATTGCAGCGGTGTGTCATAAAAATCTGTAAAATTGTGGATTGATCAATAGGATTTAGGCTTATGAAGCAATTTCACAAACTGCCTGCCTGGAGCAAGCATTTATTTTTGTGCACTTATGGACTATGTGGCTTTTATGTAAACTTAAAAATCTCATGTTGAATTTGTGAAGTAATGGATATTTTCATTTCAATTCCATTGTGTTGGGGAGATGTTTCAATTATGTCACAGAACTATTCTAAGAAGTAACGCACACTGGATATATGTATTTTTTTAAAAAAAGAAACCCGGATAATGTTACTATTTGATTTCTGTTGCAGTATGAATATTTCAATGCTGTTCTCATAAACGAACGAGACGAAGATGGGAACTTCTTAGAATTGGGAAAGGAATTCATCTTGGAACCAAATGATCATTTTAATAACTTGCCTGTGAATGTCACTCTGAGTGATGTCCAAGTGCCAACCAATATGTACAATAAAGGTAAGGGAAATCCTTTTCTTTACAGAATATTCCAACAGGAAGTTGATGGAAATTTTAGCATATGACTAAATGCTAGAGATGGTCAACTGGCTCCTGGAATCCAAATTTAGCCCAATAAAAATTTTATCTATCATTTTTTTTGAACGGTGGTTAAAAATTTGTTCACTTAATAAGGGAAAAAACTCTCATACAGTTCGGTAGGACCTACTTCTAGGTAAGCATGTATAAGATTGAAGCTGAAAATATTTCACCTAACAAAGTCAAAGGGACTTACCATTGATTTTGGCTGGATCTTACCTGTAAACTACAATTTCATAACTATTTTTATCAAAACAATTTCAGCAAGAAAGCACTTCAATCTTTGATGTCGTTTATGTCTTAAATGTATATTATTACCAGTTCAACCAAAGTCAAAATAAGCATCTGAGAACAGTAACACCATTGTAAGAATCAGTATAGAGTAATAAATAAATAGTAGTCCTTCAGAAAAAGCACTGTTCTCATCCTGGTTCAAATGGGAGGAAAATTCAGTGTCCTGTTTTAAGCTCGGGCTGGTCTGTCACTTTTGAAAAAGCTACCAGCTGAACACTATTTTTGGGGGAGTGTGTATTTTTTTAAAAATTCTCCAATCACCTTCCCCCCCCCAATAAATCCCTTTGAATTGAAGTTGCATTTAGGGAATGCAGGGAACGATTTTATCTGTGTTACCAGAATTATGGAGTATTTTTCCTTGATAGATGGTAAAGTCCATGAATATTTTCAGGCATTCCTCTCAGCAGGGAATATGTTTTACTTCAACTCAACTGACAAATATAAAACAAACAATATGTAGCTGAAAATTTGAAGCTGTGCTATCAGTTTTTATATCAAAACATACAGCTCATGCAAAATGTAGCACGGGAAATTCAATCATGTGAAGAAAGAAACTAAGAAATTTTGACTGATTTCCAATAATTATATTACAGCAAATGATACTCATTCACACTGTATAACATGATGAGTTATGTATCGATGACATTTAAAATGGACCATTTTCCTGGTGCTGTTTTCTCAAATTTAGCAACAGCTCTTGCTGCCAGCAATATAATTCTCCAAAAAGAGTCATGAACTATTTTTGTTTGGTTTTTCTTTAAGCCATCTATCTGCTAATCTGGAACCAAAATCGGTTTTGGAACAAAAGTTTAAGACAACTCTTATTACTTGTTTCTATAGCACATTTACAATTCTTACTTCATTCATCATCACAACAGTGACTGGGGAACCCCTGAGGGCCTATTCAGTCATTGCATTCTGGGGAGAAGTCCTGAACGAGAATGGGCCTTGGCCACATTGTGTGCCTTCCCTTGTGGAGAGAAACAATGAACTGAGTTGTGCATATTTAATAAAGCACAGGCTCTCCACAGACACCTGGTTAACCTCTGCCACATCCTCCCGATTTTCTGGGGACCGACCACATGCTTAGAGTGACACTTAAATTCAGATGAACTCAGTTCTCTGTGGTTCATGCATTCATTTTTCTCTTTGCTGAGGAGCATAAGATAGAGTTCCCTGCCCAAACATAATAACTAAATGTGTCTTTCGTGATGTTCTTGGCTATCTCATAATTTAATAAACTAAAACAATGTCAAGGTAAATGTAATCTTACAAGGCTATCTTTAGTATACAAAAAATAATGGGTTCTATCTGTGTTCACATCTAGTTGAGGCTTCAAACTTCCATTGGCTAATTAGCCCTCGGAGGTGGGAGACTGAGCGAAGATGGGTGTGTTTGCATGTGCCTGAGCTCAGTCTGGTTGGAGTGGTCACCCCTCCCTCCCAAACTAGACATCATTCCATTGACGCAAGGGGTGGAGCGCTGGCGTGCGGGTGCCGAACAGCACTTGCAGCATCGTCTTCAGAGTGCCGACGGAGAGCCTACCTTGCGCTGACCGAAGATGGTTGGCGCAAGGGATTCTCTACCGAGTATCGGGACCGGGATTGGTGGGAGGGGAGAGGCGGGAGGCTGGACCTGGGCAGACTTGGGAGGTGGCCATTGTAATTCACAGGCTCATATGCCCTATAACTAGCCCAGGGCCCATAAGAGTCGTGAACATTCAGCAGAGTGTGTCCTTAAGCGCTTACAAGCCAAGGCAACAAAGCACACAGCCTCTGCTACCAGCCTAGGACCACAGCTAAGAGTTACAGCCTCAAACAGAGGAATGAACAGACGCTTAAATCTTAAAAAGTCCACAGGCTAAATTAGCCCCAACTACAGGGACCTATCCCAAAGCTGTAAAGCTTAACTTAAAACTGATAGGGTGCCCAAAACTGAATTTAGTTTAATACTAGTTCCAAGAACTCACAATTAAAACAAGCGTGTGTGTGTGTGTGTGTTTTGAACCGGACCTTCCAGCAACCAGTCTCTGCCCCACCAGGGAAGCTTAAAAGGGGGAGAGGCTGGCTGACCCACATCTTGCTACCCAACAGCATCCTCCTGGCAGGAAGTTGCAGCCAGTCAGCTTAGGTATGATTGTGTATGGTTGTGACTGCCTTGCTTCACCACAGTTTCCAAATCAGGTATCTGACAGCCAGCCCATTTTGTGATTATGTCTTCTGTCCTTTTGCTCATGGCATAACCAAGTCCTCAATCATGGCCTGACACGGAAGCAGGTTTCCTGCTAAGATCACCAACCTGCCTACTTTATACGCTGGTAACTAATGCTTAAATGGGATGTGGTGCTGCTGCAGGTTAAACCACTGTTGTTGAACGGAAGGTTGGCAGTTCAAGACCACGCGACGGAGTGAGCTCCCGTTGCTTGTCCCAGCTCCTGCCATCCTAGCAGTTCGAAAGCATGTAAAAAAAATGCGAGTAGATAAATAGGGACCACTTCGGTGGGAAGGTAACGGCATTCCCTGCACCTTGGCATATAGCCATGCCGGCCACATCACCATGGAAACTGTCCTTGGACAAACGCCGGCTCTTCAGCTTAGAAACGTAGATGAGCCTTCTGCGTGGGTTGTGAGAGGTTTGAGGGCGAAGTGCTGCCGAAGTGCTGCCTTTAACCATCTGTTGCTGTTATCTGCAACTAAAATATATGTCGCTGAAGAAGTAAAGCTACGCTGGGATGTGCCTCATTTCATTCACGTGTTCACTGGCCGGTTCCACAGCTGAGGGGGCTGCTTCACGTGTCTCTGCCTTGGCCTTCGTGGTCAGTGGCTGCGTTACCAGCACCGCCCCCTACAGTCGGTCACGACTAGACCATTCAGTCGTGGGGAAACCTTTACCGTTTTTAACTGATAAGGAAGATGATAAATACTTGTCATTTGTCAGACTTTCCCTTCCTAATCATGACTGTGGATTCCATGAACTAGGAGAGTAAAAACCACCTAGAAAATACAGAGAAAAAAGACAGCTAATCATAGTGAAACAAATCATCTAGGGCTTTCAATTTGTCAAGATTATTTTGATATGCTCTATGTTCATAAGTGTCTTTTTAACATGATACTTAATGAAACCGGAAAAATATTTCCAGGTCATATCTCTATGGGACTTATATTTCTTGTTTGCCTTTGCTGTTTGCTGCCTCCAGCACAACATGTGTGATGGTGGAATCCAAATAAAACTTTAATTTTCCAAATTGAACTTAAAATGCCTCTTGAGCTTTGCAACCCAGTGAGAGTGAGAGATGTCTCTGTGTGTGGGGAAGGTGTAACTCTATCATGTGACTGTCACTGCCTTCCCTTCTCTAGGAGTTGATTTGCTAACAGTTGATAAATGCAGACTGTAATCAAAGCTCTGATTACCTTGGAAACGGAATTCTTCTGAGTGTATGGAGGCTTCTCAAAAATATATTGAAATGTGATGAACCACAGCCACTTTTGATGAAGTAGACTTTTTTCAATTTGCCACTTAAAAGGAGCTATGAATATCATTTACTCATACTTCCCCAGTAGCTTTTCCAAGTGACTGGCAAGCTAAGATTACCTATTTTCTAGAATATCATAACCAGAAATTTTTCATCCCCTGAATGATGCACATTGATTATAATCTACAATTGGCAGATGTGTAAAAATTTCTTTCTGCAAGGGGCTGGAAATGTGAAATAAAGACTTGCCTGTCACTACAGTGTATAATTTCATGCCTGGTCGTCTTTTATGCACCATGGTGTTAGAAATACATGCATGCTGGACATTAGATTTTTGAGAATTGATATGGCTACATGTTATGTTTCTCTTGATCTTTAAAACACTAGGGGCGCAATCCAAGGGTGCCCTAGGGCCAACGCAAGCTGCTTGGTTCATCCCCACACTGTCACAGAAGTGCCATAAGGCACTTTTGGGCCAGCACTGCTGTCATGGGGCTAATGCAGGCAGCAGCATTGACCCTGTGGTGCTGGCAGAAGCTGGCAGTGGGCTGCTCCTGTGCCAGCCGAGTTCAGCTGGTGCAGGGACAGTTCTGGGCAGGAGGGAGGGAACAACTGGGAGGGTGGGGGGTGGTCCAAGAGGCTGCCCGGCCCAGGGAGGGGGATGGAGTCTGGATGCAGCCCTTGCCCCATGGAGGCGCCAATGCACTCGCAAGCTGTGCTGGATACAGCACAGGCCCACCAGCCTGTGCTTTTCCAGCACAGCTTAGGAGTGTGCTCTAAATTTAGTTAGTACTTACATGTTATTTAGAATAGTATTTGCAAAACAGTATTTGCAGTATTTGCAGACATAGCTAAGTAATTTCAGTTTTGCCAGACATTTATAGTAATATTTTCTGCCTGTGAAATGCCTTCTTCATTGAAATAGTAGATGATAAAAATATGGTATCATTAAGCAAATACAGGATGATACAAATATTGAATTCTATTAACATTGTTTCTGAGGTAGGAGGGCCATAAATTGCAGTTTATGTGATTACCATTGGCTGAGGTATGAAAAATGAGTGACAGGTGGTCAAGGACGGAGATCAGATAGTCCAACTTCACAGACTTTCCAGGGAAGAATATCCTCCCTCAGATGTAATTCAGTGGGGCTGGGGCCTCTTCACTGGTCATCTGCAGAATCCACTTGCCATTGTAATTGTTGCTAGTATCCCTGTGGCTGCCACTGTTACTATTCCACCCCTCTTCTCTACCAATCTGCAGCACCCACTTCTGAGGCCAGGGCCGGGGCAAGCGCCCAGCCCAGCGCACAACATTGGGGATGCTGAGCACCCCCAGAAAAAATATTGTCGGTGCCGACAGCATACCAGCACCCACAGAGTTGGCTCTACTGCTCTCTGACTCTCTGGAGAGCTTCTGCGGCTGACAAAACCCTCACAAATCAGGTGTTCTCAATGTGCAAGGAAGCTATAATACTGAGGATCTCCTGCATATACAGTTCTGTACATGGGCGTTCTCTAATGCAAGTTGGACAGACCTTCCAGACCTTCCAGAGTCTACTTTGTTTTTTGAACGCTGAGGGCATAATGTATTGCTATTTTCTAGTAGAAGCTTTCTTCCAACAAGTGATCTAATCTTATCACAAGCAGAAATAGATTTTTATTTGTATTCTGCAGAGCTCTTTCTTTGAGGCACCATTATTTGTAACAGTTTTCTTACAAAACTGTTTCATTGTTTAAATTAATACTCTTGTTCACAGTTCACTGTTGTGGATTTTTCAGCTGCAGTTCCTACTCCAGTGACAAAACAGATGAGCTCTGCTCAGTATTGTTCTTGCAATGCCTCTGTTTCTCACCATTGATGTTGGCCTATAGCTATATTTATTTTACTGTGGTTTTATACTACTGTATTTCTGAAATGTGATTATAATCACTACATCACCAAAGTGATGTACAAAACACTTAAAAATAATGTACCAGTGCTTTCCAATACAAGGGTTGCGACCCATCATTGGGAAGTGAAACGGGGCCATTCTCCCTTAGGGGAGTGGCCCAGTTTCAGGTGTCCCGACAGCACCACGGCAATTGCAGTGCCACGGGACACCCAGGGGCTTTAACCCTTACCTGGAGGTCGCTCTGAGATCCAAAGGGATCTGGGAGGTGCACAGCCTCCTCTGTGGGCCTACCCCATGCATACAAAAGCCTTGTTTTCCGCTCATCAAGCACTTCCTGCTGTTGCGCAAAAACAGGAAGTGCTCATTGCATGCAAAATGGGGCTTTCTTTTGCATCAGGGAGGCCTGCAGAGAAGGCTGCATGCCTCCCAGACCTCTTGGGATCTCAGCACAACCCCCAGGTAAGGGCTATAACCCCTGGGTGTCCTGTGGCGCTACGATTACTGCGGTTCTGTTGGGACACACCTGCAACCCAGGCTCTGCCCCCACAACTATTTCACAAGTAGGACATTGGAAACCACTAATATAGATTTTTATAAACATAGGGAAAAAAATCAGTAAGACCATAAAAATAGTATTCATTCCCACGTAGAGGCTGTAAGTTCTATTCTCTGGTCTGTGTTGTTTGCCAATTCAGGCATTCTTGAAAAATGTCAAGAAGGCCAGCAGACACCCAAATTGGTAACAGTGAAAAGAGCAAGAAGAAGCACTCTCGTTATGTTTATTCAATTATTCCAAAATCCAGAAAAAATCTGAAATCCGGACACCTTCCTGTGCCAATCAGTTTGGATAAGGGGTTATCAAGCTGTACAACCATTGACAGCTGTAAAAGCCACTCTGGCAATGAGGCCACAAACCATGCAACAGAGGATAGAGGAGTGCCTGCCAATGGCAGTGAGTTGGCAGCAGGCATGGAATGGGGTGGGGGAAATGGGGCTCGATGGGAGGGAGATTGTCACAAGGCAGGAAGGGGTGGCACCTGCACAGGCGAATATTTCCCTTATCTCTCCAAAGTTTCCCAATCTGCCCCCACCTCAGGAGGTTGCAGCACAAGCCTTTTTTGGCCTGGCTGCATCAGGGTGAGGAAGAGGATAGTATTGGGCTACAGAAAAAAAACTCAGAAGAGATAAGATGCCAGGAAATGGTAAGAATGTAAGAACATAAGAAAAGCTCCACTGGATCAGGCCAAAGGCCCATCTAGTCCAAATTCCTGTTTCTCATAGTGGCCCACCAGATGCCTCTGGGAGCACATAGACAACAAGATGCCTGCGTCCTGTTGCCACTCCCTCGCACCTGGCGTTCTGAGGTAACATACTTCTAAAACCAGGAGGTTACACATATCTGTCATTGCCTATAACCTGTGATGGACTTTTCTTCTAGAAATCTATCCAATCCCTATTTACAGGCATCCAGGCCGGATGCCATTACCACATTCTGTGGCAAGGAGTTCTACAGATTAGTTACCTGCTGGGTAAAGAAGACTTTTATCTGTTATTGGGAGTTGGGGAGTAATTGGGAAAGAAGCTGGGTGAAGAGAGACAGTTGTTCTCTGCTAAATTGAAAAGTGCCACAATTAAAAACATGTCTCTTAGCCAGCTTGACAATGAAGGTATGCTTAGGATCAAGATTTATTTGATTATCACCCACCACTGTTTGAAGAGGAAGAGAAGAAAAAGGAAGAACATAAGAACCCAAGAAGAGCCCTGCTGGATCAGGCCAAAGGCCCATCTAGTGCAGCTTCCTGTATCACACAGTGGCCTACCAGGTGCCTCAGGGAGCACATGAGACAACGATGCTTCCATCCAGATGCTACGCCCATGCACCTGGCATTCTGAAGTAGCCTACTACTAACGTAAGAAGGTTGCACATCCCATCATGGCCTATAATGGACTTTTCCTCCAGAAATCTGCCCAATCCCCTTTTAAAGGCATCTAGGCCAGATGCCATCACTACCTCCTGTGGCAAGGAGTTCCACAGATTAATTATCCACTGGACAAAAAAAGTATTTCCTCTTATCTGTTCTCCAACAGTCAATTTTAGTGATGTCCCCTGGTTCTGGTGTTGTGAGAGAGGGAAAAGAACATCCCTCTATAGACTCTATCTCTTCCATGCATAATTTTATATGTCTCAATCATGTCTCCCCTCATGTGCTTTTTTTCTAGACTGAGGAGTCCCAAACTCTGCAGTCTTTCTTCATAAGGGAGGTTCCCCAGCCCAGTAATCATTTTCATCCCTCTCTTCTGCACCTTTTCTAGCTCCACTATATCCTTTTTGAGATGTGACAATCATTACTGTACGCAATACTTCAGATGTGGCCTTACCATTGATTTGTACAACGGCATAATAATATTGGCTGTTTTATTCTCAACCCCCTTTTTTTATTACCCCAAGCATGGAATTGGCCTTCTTCATTGCTGTCGCACACTGGTCAACACCTTCATCGAACTGTCCACCAGCACCCCAAGATCTCTCTCCTGAGCTGTCACAGTCAGCTCAGAACCCATTAGCCTATAGGTGAAGTTTTGATTTTTTGCCCAAATGTGCATCACTTTACACTTGTCTACATTGAAACACATCTGCCATTTTGCTGCCCATTTCCCCAACTTGGAGAGATCCTTCTGGAGCTCTTCACAATCCTTTCTGGTTTTCACCACCCGGAAAAGTTTTGTGTCATCTGCAGACTTGGCCAACTCACTGCTTATGCCTGTCTCCAGGTCATTTATAAACAAATTGAAAAGCACCGGTCCCAAGACAGATCCCTGGGGCACTCCACTTTTCACCTCTCTCCATTGTGAAAATTGACCATTAACCCCCCACTCTCTGTTTCCTGGCCCTCGACCAATTCTGAATCCATAAGAGGACCTGCCCTCTTATTCCCTGACTGTGAACTTTCCTTAGCAACCTTTAGTGGGGGACTGTGTCAAACGCCTTCTGAAAATCCAGATATATGATATCCACTGGTTTGCCCACATCCACATGCCTGTTGACCTTTTCAAAGAATTCTAAAAGGTTTGTGAGGCAAGACTTACCCTTACAGAAGCCGTGCTGACTTTCCTTCAGCAACACTTGTTCGTCTACATGTTTTAAGATTTTATCCTTCATGAGTCTTTCTACCATCTTACCTGGAAGAGATGTTAGTCTGACTGGCCTGTAGTTTCCAGGGTCTCCCCTCCTCCCTTTCAAAAGATTGGTATGACATTGGCTATCCTCCAATCCTCTGGCACCGTGGCTGTTTGAAGGGACAAGTTGCATATTCTAGTTAAGAGGTCAGCATCTTTGTTCTTTAGTTCCTCAATAACCCTTGAGTGGATGCCATCTCGGCCTAGTGGCAAACCAGTAAGGAAAACAATTTAGATTGTGAGCCCTTTGGGACAGGGAGCCGTTTAACTTTATTATTACTATTTGCCTGTAAACCACTTTGTGAACTTTGTGTTGAAAAGCAGTATATAAATACTATTTGAATGAATGAATGAATGAATTTCGTTGGGCACCTCTGCCTACTGGTGCTTCTAAGACTGCTCCTCCAACCTTATAGAGCCCATAGAATAACCAACTGCCCTATGAGGAAATGGTAGAAAAGAAGCCAGTGAAGTATAACTCCCTCCCCCGCTACATCTTTTTCTATTATAATGATTTCTGCTTTGATTGATTTTTTTTTTTAAACTGCTGGGAGAGTTATACAAGTTGAACATTGGAAAACATACAAATGTTTTAAATCAGTGCTTCCCAAAGTGGTGGGTCGCAGCCCACTACCCTGGGAAGCACTGGCCAATACCCCTTTAAGGGGTGGGGAGAGGGGGCTTGCAATCACATTTTTACAACACTGCAAGGCTTGGGGAGCCCTGCGGGGATGTCCCCAGGGCTCCCCACTCCTCTGGAGGCCAGCGTTACAAGGGGTGAGTTTAAAATAAGCCCTTTGGTCAGGGCGTTGCTGCCTTTACCCCGCCTCCGCAACAACTTACAAGGTTGAAAGCCACTGTTTTAATAAATTTCTATAGCTATATTCTTCCTGTTTCCTAGGTGGCTAATAGCATCATCGTCATCATTATCATCATCAAGCAGAGATTTTAATCACCAGTCCATAGCAAAGAAAGCCACACAAAGCCAATAAACACAAAAACAGCAGTAGGAACATCCCTCACTGTGGTATACTAGTAAAAGCAGAAATAAAAGTTGAAGCATGCATACAGCAGGAAACACACACAACAGCACCTACTCATAAAAACTTGGGAGAATGGCATGGTGTGTATTTGGTACCTAAAAGAGTAAGAGGTAACAAAGGTATCCTGAAGAGGATTTCATACCTGGAGTGCTACTGCTCAGAACACCCTCTCACCAATCACTGCTCATCTCATTGCAGGAAATGTGAGGAGTTAGAGAATTGCCTCTACTCCAACAAAGCTCTCAGGAAGCGGACAGCTTCGTATGCAAGTGGGTGGTCCTTCAGTGGGCGGTCAACACCAAGGTCTTTACTTAAGCTCAGAAACAACACGGAAACCACTGAAGATGTTTTAAACACTGACAGGGTATCTTCCTCGCAGCCCATTTCAGAAAAGAATGTAGTTGTTTGCAGCAATCTTTGTTTAATTGTGGTTCATCGTAGATCTGTCAAGAGAGCAGCATAGGCAGCAGGAATAAAGAAGTGTTTGCTCCCTTTCTCCGGGGAGACTGCAGCCGGCAGCAGTGGGTCACCTCTGCCCTTGCACTCACATTTGAATGCAGAACTGAGGAGGCCCGTGTCATGGGCCTGATCCTTTCCTACCCCTGCCCAGTTCCACCCCCTCCCTATGTCCCCCACCCCCAATCGCCTTACTGTTGGCCGGCACTGCTGGAGTGCCAGCTGGCCTCCCTCTCGACTCGGGTCTGGGTGGGTAGTACTAGCAGTGGCCCAGCACAGGCAGTGCTTGCTTGCGCGGTGTCGTGAACGTGCTTTCCGGCACGTTCACGACACTTTTAGCCGGCTATATGGACATATTGCTGGGGTTAAGAGTCTCAGGATTGGGTCCTTATTGTATAAGTAACTTCCTATTTACTCTGGTTTCATTTGGGCTCCCAAAATGGTCGTCGATATAAGACTCTGTATACTAAGACATCGAGGCACAAAAATAGTTTTTTTCCTTGTGCCATTAAATTGCTGAATTTGTAATTATGTTGATGCGACTAGGAGTTTGAGGCAATGGTTTATTCTGAATATGCCCTTATTTGTTCTGTGTATTCTTTGTTTACTATGTATGTGTAGTATTGTATATATGTAGCCGGTGGCCATATCAAATTCCAGGTATAGTTTATATACTTGGCCAATATAATAATAATAAAAATAATAATAATAATAATAATAATAATAATAATATTCTTTTTTTTACTCATTCACATCTTCAGAAACTGAAATTGGAGCAGGCAGGTGTGATCAACCCTTCGATCTCTGGATAATTTGCTGTATATCAACAAGTGTTTTTAATTCCCAGTAGTTAAAACAATAACCACCGCCACTTTGACGTGGCTGACCTTCCGCTAATCACTTATCTCTGGGCTTTACAGTTACTCATCTATAAAATACATGTTGGAATTGGTTGCCTTTGATCTAGTATTTGTGCAGCTTGCCAGCCAGTTTTATTTTGCATTAGAACCCCTCACTTTGAGAAAGTATGTAGGTTTTCTCAATTTATAACTCACAGGCAACCACATGCTCTGTCCCTGGTGCCACACTTATGAATCTGGCTCTGCCCCCACATGTTGTTTTGCACATGGCTTCACCTTCCCACTGCCACCATAGTGCATCTGATTCTGCTTCCCCCATTACTATTTTGCACCTAGTTTCAGTTGGTGGACCTTGCGGCTCTAATGGAAGATTATGTAGGGATGATCTGTGCCCACTTCTGTACTAAGTAAATTATCAACATTGAGAGCACAAAATTACTTTGGAGATGTGCCTTAATGAACAACATTCTGTAAAACAGACATATCTCACAACAGCCTGAATGATGGACATTTTAACCCTACGAATACTTATTTCACCTGATTAGATCTAAGATTTGGAGAATTTCTGGCTGCCATCTAGTTTCTTATAAAGCAAGGTTTTGTAGGTATAGAGATCCATTGTGCACTTGGGACATCCCGGTCTGTGAGGGTTTTCCAAGTTACTTCAGTTGTTTTGCACTCATGGGAAGGAATGTGTGCTTGTGCACGCACACACACACACACTCCTTTCTCTGCCACATCTGTTAAAGTAAATACAGAAAACGCTACTTACAATATGAATTGGAAAGTAGTAACATTTTCCCCCTTTCAATCAAAAATCATATGGCTTGATGTATGATGCTTTCATAAAATTCATAGTCTCATAACTTTGTGAGGCATAGAGATGGTATCTGAATGATTGGCAGAGGGGAAATCTCAACATAATTGTCATTTTATGAAAGCATGCAGTTAGAAGTTAGTCTAAACTTTTACACTTAATGGCAAATAACATCATAGATATGACTTTCTGAGGCCCTTTGGGATTGCCTATGCCAGGCACACATTCAGATGGTTGTAAGACAAATGTAAATGTTATAACATTTGTTTATAGTATAGTAGAAAGTTTTAAAGATGTACAAAAGATATATGCGTGATTTTTTTAATGCACATTTATTCTCTGGTAAGGTTTGTTATTTTAGAATATGGTAATTATTCACTTTCCCTGATATATAAAACAGATCTTGCTTTGATTTTTCTTGGAACTGTCTTGCACAAAAATCCTTCCTGCTTGCCTAGCATACTTAGCTAAAATGTAAAACATTCAAGAATCGTGTCTGCTTGAAAATTTATTGAGAGTTGTTTTTGTTTTAAACATGAACTGACTTTAAATTTGGCACAATTCAAAATGATCTCTTTGGGCATCAGACTTTACTTCTCTGAAGGTGTAACAATACCCTGAGCTCAGTTATGCAGTTCCATTCATTTTTCTAAAGTAGTTGTTCCCAAACTGGTGGGTCACGACTCACCCAGGGAACTGAAAGAGAGCCATTCATTCCCCCTTAAGTAGAGTGGCCCAGAAATGAGTGCTATGACAGCCTCGCAAGAATTGCAGTGCCACCAGGAGCAAGGATCTTGTAAACGTACCTGGAGAGGGGTCATGCTGGCCTCCAGGAAGATTGGGGAGGCTCACAGCCTCACAGTTCAGGACCCTCACAAGCTTCTGTGGGCTGCTGCAAATAGCTCCATTTAAGTGATCGGAATCTACTTCTGGTTTTTGATCCCCCTCCCAGCCTCGATCTGCATTCCTGGGTCCACTTGGACTTATGCTAGCAAAATTGCTGGCATAGGTCCGAGTAGACCCATTTGGGCAGCGGACTGGAGGCTTATTCTTAGCAAGGGAACAAATATTGAGATCTCTGGGATTCCCTCCTTGCCCCCCGCACTGCAGTCACATTCGCCGAGTGGATTTAGATAGGACTGGATTGCTTGTTGCAATGGGGTATGAGAACTGTGTTTCAGCTTCTTGTTACGTTTAGTTTCAACTTCAATTTTCTCAAGAAATGCATCAAATCCTGCATTTATATTGTACTAGCTTTTTTGACCTGGCATTGTCCGGGCAAGAAATTATCCCAAGTGCAAACATGGACTCAAATGGCCTCGGGAGCATCGCCATTCATCTCGGCGACCCCAGAAACTATGGATTTGACACAGATTTTGGCTGTTTTTGACCATTTTCTCATGGGGCCCGCTGTGCGCCCCCACTCCTGGGGGCGCTAGGAGGGTTTGACCCCATAGTGTTTGTCCCCAGACTGTAAAGCATACTGGTGTCAATCGCTCCAGGCATTCCAACGGGTCACGGTGGACGTGTTCGACCATTTTCACATGGGGCCCACTGCATACCCCCACCCCCAGGGGCAGTAGGGGTCCCTCACCCCCACAGTGTTTGTCCCCAGGCTGCCAGGCATCCGCATGCCGAGTTTGGTGCCAATCGGTCTAGGCGTTCCAGCGGGGCATGGCAGACGTTTTGTTTCACAAGCCTTCTCACCCCGCATGCCAAGGGGGGCCAAACCCGGACTCCAATAGCGTCGAGAGCATCGCTGCTCATCCCGGCGACCCCGGAAACTATAGATTTGACACCGATTTTGGCCATTTCCGACCATTTTCACACGGGCCCCCCGCATACCCCCACCCCCAGGGGTGTTAGGGGGGTCTGACCCCTACCCCACAGTATTTGTCGTCAGACTGCAAGGCACATACATGCCAAGTTTGACATCAATCGCTCCAGGCGTTCCAGGAGGGCATGGTGGACGGTTTGTTTTGCACCCCTTCTCGCCCCTCCATGCCGAGGGGGGGCTGAACCTGGAGTCAAACGGCATCGGGGGCATTGCCGCTCATCTCGGCGACCCCGGAAACGACGGATTTGACACTGAAGTCGGCCGTTTGCTATCATGTTTATGTTTCACACACACACACCGCACCCCCTGGGGGTCCTAGGGGGTCTGACCCCCCCCCCAGTGTTTGTCGCCAGGCCGCAAGGTGTATGCGTGCCAAGTTTGGTGTCAATCGGTCCAGGTGTTGCGGAGCCTATGCGGAACATACATACAAACATACAAACGTGCAGACATTCGATTTTATATACGTATATAGATTAAGTTTTCACACTTCTGGCTTTTGAAAATTTGAATGTTTTTGGAATAGCTCTAAGCAGTTGAAGGTGCAATCCTAACCTAGAGTTAGGCCGGCACAGTTAGGCCGGCAAAGTTTGGCTGCACAGGGGCCACTGTACAGAGTGTTTGGCCACTCTTGGAGTCAGGGAGGATGGTGCACATTTGTGGGTTGGACTCTCTGACTTCAAGAGTGGTCCAAACCTACTTTAGTAGCAGTCACGGATGGTACCTTATTGCTGATCCTTTGACTTCATTACCACCCTAGACTGAATAGAGTTCAACTTGAGATAACTTTAATTTCTGGGCGGTGCAATCCTGATGCTGCAAGTCCCTTGTGCTGGTTTCTGAATGTCGCAAATATGCTATAAGGCATAAGGTGGGTTTGTGCCAGCCTGGGCAGGCCAGCACAGAGGATGGGAGAGGATGGCGGGAAGGTGGAATGGAGGCTACTCTGAGCAGGGGGAAGGCGGGGAAGGGTTGTCTGAGAGGCAGTTTGTCCCAGGAGTGAGATGGGACCGGCCTGGGTGACCTAGGCCAGATCCTAATTCCTGTCTCAGGCCCAATCAGCCTTACACAGGCCATTCAGAACAGATCCAAGTAGCCCTTTCTGATGGGCTGGCGCTCAATACGGGGCAAGTACCCTTACTTTGTGTTGCGCCCAAGCCTGTTCTTCACTTGTGCTGGAAACAGTGCGTGCCTGTTGGCCTGCCTGTTCCTGCGCAGGTTCGGATTGGCCCTAAGTCTCTACATATGAGATCACTGAACCCTAGCTAGGGGTAGAGCAGATGTGAATCTGTGATGCATGGGAGTCAGTGGAGTAATTGTGGCCCCTAAAAAAGCTGTCCAAAGCAGGTTTACTCCTTACTGCTGCAACAAAATAGTTGTTTATCTTGGTGTGAGCCTCAAGGTTCAGCTCCTGCTCTTTGGAAAGTTAAAGGAGTTTCTGTTTCCTTGCCTTGGGTATTGTATAGCTAGGAGCTTTTGAGTGCGGGGGGGGGGGAGCTTTGATGGAAGTCTCATCTGGATGAATCATCTCCAACACAGTGCTATCTGCATGCTGAATCTGTACAGTGTGTTCAACATAAGGTTATAGATTTCTATGGGAGTCTGGATTTATGGCCAACTTATGGGAACAAAAAGTTTATACATTCACATGCTCTATGTTCTAACTGTAGCATGCACTGGAACAGAATTAATTATTGCCCTGACAGAAATTTGTAATTTTCAAGAACCTGGATAAATTGGCAGACTCTATTGTCCAGACATACTTCATCAATGTGATTTTGATGTATGTAGAAACTGTGACAGCTCTGCATACAGCCAGGTTTTATGGCATCAAAACATATTGATGCTATGCACAGCTGCACAGCTGCTGCTGCCTGGAATCAGTAGCATGAGTTTTAGAAAGCCTTCGGTTCACCGTGGATTGCCTGAACATCTGGAGTTTTGCATAGACAGCCTCTTGTTGACCCGGGAAAGCACTTAATCAAGATCTGATTAATTCTTAGTTGGCATCTGAGCTCTCTCCACCAATCTTTTTTGTTTAAATAGTAAGTAGATCTAGTTGTTACTAAGTGGTAGTAAGCATGCGACTTGTGAGCTACGTTCACATTCAGAAACATTTCATTGAAAAAATAAATAAGCTAGATGAGTGTCTTGTGCGTCTATGTTAGCAAAGAAAATGGGCTGGTCCTTCTATTATTTGTGGAAAATCTAGGTGAACCCTAGCCACCACTTTGTCTATTTCTTCAGTTTTGTGAGCACAGTTGTTGCTTCTCACAAAGCAGCTAGACCAGGGCTGGCCCAATTCCTCCTGGTATCAGAGGTCAGTAATGGGGTGTGGAGGGTGGATGTGGGGAACATTCTGGGATGGAGAGAGGGTGGACTGGGGTGGGATATGCCCAGGAGGGATTGGAACTAGTGGAGCCTTCTTCCTCCGAATTCTACCCCCCTGGCTTGAAATCCTGAAAGCTTCTCTAGTCTATGCCTGCCACTGAGCAGGCTTGGGCTTTACATGGCATACTGTAAGGAGATGTATGTCCCCTTCCTCCAAGGAAGGGATCAGTGGGATACATCAACATAAGGCCCTGGTAGGACTGGACTGTTAATCAATTGGTAGCTCTAACCATTGGCTAGACCCTAGCTTATTTTATAGTGGCCAGTTCCATTTCGGGCTCTTCTAATTAGACACAAACCCATTTGTGCCTCCTGTTTTAAAGAGTTTCTAAAAGTCATACATGATGTATGATCTTTTAAGCCCCTTCATTATGCCACTCTCTGTGGGGATGAAATGTGAAAGATTTGCCTGCGAAAACTGATTCCCAGACTTTGATTTGCCAGATTGTGTGACTAACCTTGCAGAAGGGTTGTATGTTTACTCCTAAGACAAATATGAATATGCCAAGAATCTGGGAATGGTTAAGCATGCTCATGTCTGTCTCATTTGAAGACAGGCTAATAAATCCTTCCCATGTTGCAGATTTTGTCAGAGGAGTGATTTGTGGGAATGCTTGCCCAGTTGAAAATGTTAGCATGGGAAGTAGACCTGCATGTCACAGAATGGTGATAAGAAGTTATTTTCAGTCAGATTTTGTATTCCATCCAAGAACTATGCCAAGGTTCTGAATTCAGCAGGGTACAGATTTCATTTTCCATTAGAGTGCTTATAAGCTTTGCAGTATCTGTCAGGGATAGGGCCAAAAAGTCCCAGGGTCATGAGCAGACTTGCAGGATCTTTTAAGCCATACTCAGGATCTGATCTGGGGAAGAAACTGGGATAGATATGATTAAGAGCGTAATCCTATACTGTGCTGGATTGGCAAGGCCACAGTATAGTGGAGGCTGGAGCCTCCCAACAGCAAGGGTACGCTCGCACCCTTACTATTGGGGAGGCTCCAGCCTCCCCAATGCACTACGCAGATTTGCGAGTAGTGCATTGGCCTTATAGCCAAATCCCAAGCCTGCCCACGTCCCGCCCCAACCCCTTCCCCCCGCCAATCCTGTGTCCGAGCGGACACAGAGCCTCCCTAGCGCCAGCTGGCTTCCGGCGACACAAAGGGAGGCTTGCTATTGGCGCTCTCAGCCCTTCAGCTGACACAAGGGAAGCATACTTGTACCGTCGGCCTGAGAACACTAGCACCGATGCGGGGGTGCTGCTTGGCGCCAGTGCTAGTGACATAGCGTCAATGCAACAATGTTGCATCGATGCTACGGGGGCAGCTGGGATTGCGTTGCCTGTGAAAGGGGAAAGGTTTGACAGCTTAAGGCTCCATGACAAGATTTCAAGCAAGATGAGTACTCTAGAAACACCTGTTGGAGGTGGATGGGATAGGGCTTCAGGAACTCCCAGCTACACCGTTCTGACTTCCTTCCCCAAAGGAGAAGCTGGAGCAGCATGGCAGCAAAGCAGAAAATCTATTAAAGCGGGAGGAAGTTGGGGGCTGCAGCTGGGTTTTGGGGTCTGCCAAAAAGGGTCTTGGGGTCACATGTGGCCCCTGGACTGGGTGTTGGACCACCATGATCTAGAGAGTGTCACCGCTAAGCTTCCTTTCCTTTTTGTACATTCCACTCAGTTGCATTTTTTTCAGACTGAAAGCAACACTTGTCTGAGCTCTACTTCTTAGGGCCAATAATATCTGTGACAGCTATTTAATTGCTACATGCATTTGGACTGTTCCTTGGAGATTATATTTCAGTTTCCTGTCAGTGTACCTGTTTGTCCACGGGCAGTGTTTGTATTAAATATCAATAAAGACCTGGATAGCAACTGCAGAAAATGGCAGCAACACAAATGGTACGTTGCTGTGTCGAAAGGTTCGAATTTTGTTTAAAAGATAAGTTTGTTGCCAGGAAATTTCTCTGTAAAAAGCAAAAGAAACCTTTATTAATGACTTCCAGAAAAGCCAAAGATGTTTTTATTCAGTTCTGATTGTATTGTATGATAGAGAATAATTTTGAGGGGGACTCAAAATTCCCTGTTGCTGTTAGCTGTCTCTCTCCAAATAATTTAAAAAAAATATTTCTTTTATGTACCAGTGGAAGGATACAAAGAGTACAGAATGTGCATAGTTTTAGAAGTGAAGTGAAGGATACCTCTTTGGGGCCAGTTTAGGGAACATAATTCACAGGAGAGGAATGTGCAATGTCCTTCTGCATATTCTTCTTACAAGAGCTGCTGCACAGAATGACAAATGATTAGGAGGATTTTAGTTGTCTCTTTCAGTGACATCTCCGAAATACCCCGGAGGCTTGAACTTCACATATTGTGGGTAGAGTAAGTGTGGTCCAGAAATTCTGTGAATGAATGTAATCTTCTAGGCAACATAATGCTAGCTTGGTCACAGGAGATGCGTCCTCATGTTCTGCCTTGGAAATTGATTCATTGGGGGCACAATCCTAACCAACTTTCCAGCACTGAGCCAGGGGAGCATGTTCTGCATTCTGCAGTGGAGTAGTAGTCACAGAGGCCTCCTCAAAGTATAGTAAGAGAATGTTTGTTCCCTTACCTTGGACCTGCACTGCCTTTACCTTGCTGCTGGAAAGTTGGTTAGGATTGTTTCCTGGATGGCCAAAGCAAATAATCCACCCCTTGGGAATCTTTTCCCATTGGTCTGCTTGCATTTGCAAATGCATATCAGAAACCAACCAGAACAAATTATTGTATGTATTTTTTTAAACATAGCTTGTTCATCAATTGTTTCAATTGTTGAAGCAGGTAAGAACAAAATAATAAAACTAAATAATAAAAACTCAACAATAAGCTCAAGTTAAGAAATCTCAGGCCACAAAGGTAAAAAAAGGGTTAAAATAAAGCATTATACCCCCCCCCCATTGCATTTTCATTGACAGGTAAAATCCTGTTTAGACATAAAAATGTTTATATCCATCCTATAAAAGGTCCAAGTAAATGGATCCACAATACTTTGGATGGAAAAGAGTTCTACAGGCAGGATGTCAGTACCAAACAAGCTCTGGAGAGGTTTATGGCTTCCTCCAAGCCACTGCAAACTTTCAAGCACTATGCTCAGGGACTTGCAGTGACTTGGCAGAAGCCAAAAGTCAACTGCAACAATCGCATTGCAAACACCTGCTACCTCCAAACCTAGAAATGACATAATATGCGTTGTTGTATCATCTAGCTCAGTGGTTCTCAAATGTTTTAGCACTAGGACCCATTTTTTAGAATGACAATCTGTCCAGGACCCACCAGAAGTGATGTCATGGCTGGAAGTACCATCATTGAGACCCCAGAGCCTGCTGCCTTCCTGAGAATGCAACAATAAGTTGGGTTATTTCTCAGTCATTTTCCAGTAGCAAACTGAATCAGAAAGAAAAAAGCCTATTTACAACCTTGACACAAGCAAAACAATCACACAACCGCCCCCTTTTCAGCATCCCATATTTTCAATATGGCTGCCCTAGGTTCTTCGCTACCCACCAGAAATTGGCTTGTGACCCACTGGCAGGTCCTGACCCAAGTTTGGGAACCACTGATCTAGCTCATATTTTACTAATTTGCTACTCAGGATGTCGTAGGGAATCTTGTCACACGCTTTATTGAATGCCTTTTGGGGCAACAAGCCTTTGTTGTTTTTGCTGCTGCATAGTAAAATGGCTGTACTAGGCAGCCTACACTTCTAGGACCGGAAATCTGACAATCTGGCCTCAATGAATAAAGAGCAGTCATTTCTTCTTTCCAAGTTAATGATACTTGTCCTTTCTGAACCAACCTGGACAAATAGGGGTGATATTGCTTTGCTTTCAGCGAGAATAATTGTTGACAGAAATCTAGGGTTCTGCCTAGCATTTCTCTCATGTTGTTGGTGTCAATTTTTAATGACCTCTCATATTTAGCAGAACATGTCGCTCCAAGAAGTGCATTTTAAAAACAAAATCTGTTCTGTTTTTCAGAAGAATGTATGCATGTAAGCATAAATATTTAAATGAAAGCTGAGTTCAAAGATATGAAGCAGAGACATTTTGGTGCTCCTTCCCCACCCCAGTGTTTTCCGTGATGAATGTTAGGACAGAAAACAATTCACCTCTTTTCCACTCCATTAAAATTACCCCATTAGACAAAGTAATTTGAAATCAGCCATTATTTTACAAGTCAGTGAAATGACTGAGTCAAATGCTTGGGCATGTGTTTCTCCGCATGGGCAGTGCTTCAAAGATTATGGCGATATATTACAATTTTCCTCACACAAAATTACCTTTAAAAGTGGTAGCTAAAGTGTGACAGGAACCTGTCAATTGACTTCTGCAGGTATATCTGTAGCAATGTCAGGTAATATTGCCAATTGGAGCTTTTCCTGGTGATATTCTATCGTCCTGCTCTGAATGGGGTTGCACCTCCTCTGAAGGAGCAGGTTCGCAGCTTGGGGGTTCTCCTGGATTCACAGCTACACCTGGAGTCCCAGGTGGCGGCGGTGGCCAGGGGAGCCTTTGCTCAGCTTCGGCTGATTCACCAGCTGCGGCCGTACCTGAGCTGTGCGGACCTGGCCACAGTGACCCATGCCCTAGTGACATCTAGATTAGACTATTGCAATGCGCTGTACGTGGGGCTGCCTTTGAAGACGGTCCGGAAATTACAAATAGTACAGAACGCGGCGGCTTGGGTGGTTGCTGGGGCACATCGGTTTGACTCTGTCGAGCCGTTGCTTCAGCGACTACACTGGCTGCTGGTTCTGTTCCGGGCCCAATTCAAGGTGCTAGTTTTGAATTTTAAAGCCCTGTACGGCTCAGGTCTGGGGTATTTGAGGTACCGCCTCCTTCCATATAATCCAACCCGTACTCTTAGATCATCTGGGGGGGGCCCTTTTGACTGTGCCGCCACCAGGAGAAGTGAGGGGGGCGGCGGCCAGGAAGAGGGCCTTCTCGGTGGTGGCCCCCCAACTCTGGAACACCCTCCCCTTAGAATTGAGAACTGCTCCCTCTTTGTTAACATTTCGGCGGGGGCTGAAGACCTTTTTATTCCAAAAAGCTTTTAACTGTTGACAGGCTGGCTGGCTGGCTGGTTTGTTACATTTTTATATTTTATTTTATGATCCACTAGGCTTGTTGTTTTTAAATTGTATTGTTTTGTTTTAATTTTGTTTTATTGTATTGTTTTAATATTGTTTTTAAATTGCTTTTTAATGTTAACTTTTATATTGTATTTTATATTGTAATGCCACCTTGGGTGCCTCCAGGCAAAAAGGCGGGATAGAAATCTAATAAATAATAATAATAATAATAATAATAATAATAATAATAATAATAATAA
>JAJKFI010000004.1:29665007-29683896 GCA_029204185.1 Lerista edwardsae | reverse complement strand
AATAATAATAATAATAATAATAATAATAATAATAATAATAATAATAATATTGTGGCTCCTGCTGTACTGGTAGGAAGAATCGAGGTAGTAAATAAGTATGAATTGAAATGGTGGTGTTTCCCTCATGATTTTCAATTGTTCTGCTGACTCCAGTGGCTGGAGAAGGAGACTGCAGGCCTTTCAAATTAGGATACTGACACCAGAACCTTCCTGGTCCTAGAATCAAGTAATCCGGGAGAGCCGGTGCCATGCCACTGCTTGATATGTAAGTGGCATATCTCCAGCAATCGATGCTCCAACATCACTTGCCTTCTGAAAGGCTGGACAACATTTCTGAGAGAAGCCACAAGGCCACCAGTCTTCTGCATTTCCAGGGAGTTGGCCAGCCTGTTGCCTTTTTCTCCGTTTCTTGACACTGCAGGCTGAAACTTGCCAGCACTTTGACCTTGGAGTCTGATAACGAATGCTCTTCATCCGCATTGGCGGGAATAATAGATGCTAAAATCGTTTACTTAAATGGTGACTCCCTTCAGCAGTTACCACATGTGTTTCTTTAGGCCACCCGTTTCATGACAACTTCATCCTTTGTGTTTGGGCAAAATAGAGGCCGAGGTATGTGTAACAGTGAATGGTCTACTTCCCTAACTGGCCAGTCATACTATGTATCACAGAGGGCAATCCGACATTGCACTGGAATAGCGAGGCCAGCTGGCCTGCGCCATATCCAACACACTGAGGAGCCTCCCCAGGGCAAGGGCACATCCGCGCCCTTCCCCAGAAGAGGCTCCAAACCCCCCCCCCAAGAGGGTTCCTCAGATCTGTGCTTGCTGTATAGGTGCATGGCCAAGGAAGCCGCGCGGCCCAGCAACAGGGCCTTGGATGTGGCCTACCAGCTGCATCCTAGCCTCACCCCTTCCCCAGGCTGGCATGCCCACCGGCCCACCCACCCCGCCCAGTTCCTCCCTCCCTCCCTCCCTCCCTCCCACTCATCCACCCTCCCTCCTCCCAGAACTGTCTTTGCACCAGCATCTTTTCGTCTTCCTTCCAGAACCATGTGAGGAATTTTTGTAGATATCCTTTGTGGATTCAACTGGCAACCACCGTAAAGCAGTTATAACTTTTCTCCCCCAATTTTAACTCTTCTTTTTCCCATTTTTTGATCCTATCCAGAATGCACAAGGGCCTTGGAAAATGTTTTCACCTGTTATTCCTCAGCCCAAGTTTCTTCACTCCTGCTTATTCTTCTGTTTCAGATCCTGCTATTGTAAATGGAGTCTATTGGTCTGAATCATTAAACAAAGTATTTGTGGACAACTTTGACCGCGATCCTTCCCTCATATGGCAGTACTTTGGAAGTGCAAAGGGCTTTTTTAGACAATATCCAGGTAAGAAGACCATTTAAGAAGCAGGGCTTGAATATTCTCTCCATAAGAACCTGACTAGTTCTTCTATTTGCTGTCTTTTGTAAAGGTGCTTTACACCAACATTATTTCTGGGTGGGAAATTTCCTTTGCATAGTTGCTGCAGCAGCAGAAGTGCTTTTCTCTATCATATTTTTTTCTGCAGCTTATTCTGCATCAGAGCAACTTGTAATAAGATGAAACACCCTAGCTCCTGCATAGACTCTGAGATCTTTCCAGGGCAGCAAATGTTCTTATTTTTCTTGGTGGAAACAGCTGAAACCCTTAGGATATTCCTCCTCCTGCAGCAGCACTGGAATTTTTAATAGAACAGAAGTTTTAATTTTGCTTGGAAATTTAGAAAACATGACTTAAGGCTGCAGTAGTGCTGACTTTGCAACTGTAGCAATAAAACCATACAAATAAAAAAATGTCAGATAATTTTCAAGTACTTTAACTGTTTCCTGGTTTTTGTACATAAAGCTAATGTCATCATACCACTACTCTGCTGTCAAAAATTCCCTTTGCCAGCTATTTTGTATGTTTACTGAAAAAGTACTTAAGTTCCGGAAACTTTACTTTGCAATCACCTAGCCATTTCTACATATTATATTAGTAAAAATATAAATAGTGTATCAGTAAACTGTAAATTTCAGTACAGTAATACTGTAATAAGAACGGCCTATGACAAGACAATTCACAGTCTGCTTTTTTTTGCAAATGATTTTCAAAGTAAAGTGCTTGTAATTCGGGGTCATATTAGTATCAAAAACTCTGCTTTCACTCAAGGGGTATGTGCTGCAAACACATACATAGGGTTTCTGCTCCTACGTCACACACTGAGGGTGCAATCCTAACCTGGAGTAGGCTGATACAGTTAGGCCAGCAAAGTTTAGCCGGCACAAAGTTTAGCTGGCGAAAAGCGTGTTTGGACCACTCTCGGAGTCAGGGAGGATGGCGCACGTCTGTGTGCTGACCTTTCTGACTGTGGTCCAAACATACTTTATGGTGTCCCTTGTGCTGGCCAAATTTTGCTGGCCTAACTGTGCCAGCCTAACTCCAGGCTGGGATTCGGCTCTGTATGGCTTGGAGCTGGCCCTTATATAGTCTTTATGGCTGCTTAGCTCCTTCCTCTTTCCGTAAGTCATTTGGAAGGGAATTGCAAACCAAACTCTCTTTCCTGCACTTTTTAAAAACATAAATAGTTTTGGAGATTAAATTCTGATTGACATGCAGAAAAGAAAGTGGTTTTTAACCTCTACTTACTACAATCTCCGATGTCAAAATTCCCAGCATATAGAAAATGAGCATGTTGTCAACCCAGGAACTATTTTCACTCCAAAAAGTTTCACTTAAAAAGTTTCCTGTTAAATATTAAATATTAACTTGCCAGTAATTCAGAACCCATTCTGTGCCTCTGGCCTCCTTAACTGATTTTCAGCTTTTCTTGGTTTCCATTTTGACACAGGAAAGCAATATGATTTGATTTACCTGGAAAGGTAATTGATATGTCTCCAGGTTTGATCCAACAGGCTCCAAGTTACTTTGCCATCAAGGAACAAATGATTGTGTGAATCCATCTTAATAAAGTGTCCAGATTAAACTACATACTGTGTTTTTCCTGTATTATGATTTGAAAACCAAGTGAAGAACAATAGTGCCGGTGTTGTGTGTGCGTGTTTTAAAATTAGTTTAACATTATATTTTTCATGATCCACAAGTTGGAGACATTACCTCAGTATAATCAAGTGATCTATGGCAAAATGTCTGGACATTTGGCCTATGAGTAATGACATTAAATATGCCAGTAATATTTACTGGCAAGTTAGCATAGAGGAATAACAGTGGTGGCAAAAGGGAGTTGGCTAGGCTTGTCACACCCTTGCCAATTGCTATCTGTTTTCTACCATAGTGAACATCTTAGGGCCCAATCCTAGCCAACTTTCCAACACTGGTGCAGTTGCAATGTAGCCCTGACATAAGGGAACAAACATTCCCTTACCTTGAAGAGGCCTCTGTGACTGCTTCCCCACAGCAGGATGCAGGATGCGCCCCATTAGCAAGGCTGAATCAGTGCTAGAAAGTTGGACAGGCCCTTAATCACTGTGGCTGCTTTCACAAATATCTATAATTGTATTATTGAAATTGTCTTCATTCTAAAATCAATTGAGAGCGCAATTGTAAACTGGTGTTGCACCAGTGCAGCGCTCTTGTGCTGAACCAGAACTGCTGCAAATGTGCTGTAAGGCATGTCTGCTCTGCATATAAGGCATAAATACGGAAGGGAATTCCAAATTTGTGGAGCCGCTACAGAGAAGTCTTGCTCCCGGGCTGCCGTCCCTTTAACTTGGGACAGAGTTGACCAATACCCTGGTCAATCAGTAACAATACCAGACTCTTCTTACAAACATACATTTGTATTTTCTAAAATTGAATATTTTTCCCCCTGCAGGAATTAAATGGGAGCCAGATGAAAATGGAGTCATTGCATTTGACTGCAGAAATCGAAAATGGTAGGTCGTGGTTGCTCACAAGTCTTTGAAAGGAGATGAACATCCAAAATCTTCAAGTTACATTCAAGTTACATTTTTTTCTTTTGATTCAGGTATATTCAGGCAGCCACTTCTCCAAAAGACGTTGTCATTTTAGTCGATGTAAGTGGTAGCATGAAAGGACTCCGCCTGACCATTGCAAAGCAGACTGTGTCATCTATTTTGGACACCCTTGGAGATGATGATTTTTTTAACATAATTGCTGTGAGTATTTCTTGCTTTTCTTATTTCGACTCGGTGTGGAATTCAGCTCGTCATTCTGTGGACAAGAGAGGAGGAGCCTGGTATAAGATCAAGATTAATGCTTAATTTCTAAAATGGGCTCCAGCCTGCCTGAAAGCCATCTGCTCATTACTCTCAAATGTGGCTCACAGGCTGTGAATACCTTGTAGTTCCATGAGGGCAGCTGGTGCATCCTTCAGGACTGTAACTAGGTTGGCATTACCAGGCAAGTGCCCAGGGCCCTCAGAATAACTCACTGCTGATCCCAGAGACCACCTCTGTACCCACAGTGTTGTGATGTTAGAGCTGTCACTTTCAACTAAGATTGCTAGTTCACCATTGCCATCTCTCTCCCATCCCAAGCAAGCTCCACCATCCAGCTTAGGCGGCACTCACCCAAGTAGGAGGGGACCCATGAAGGCCAATTCACTTATAGCTCCCTAAACTACCCTGCTTTACTCACATATTCCAGGATTCTGACTATATATTGAAAGCAGATTCCAGAATCAGAGCCCTGATGCCATTTTTGCACCTGAAAACTCCTTTTTCCATGGATGTAGTTCTCACAAGGATGGTAAACCTGTTTTTTTCCAACAAAAAATAGTTAACAAAGTGGTGTCCCTATTAAATGGTTCCCTGCCCACAGAGGGCTCATATAAAGCAAGAGTCACCATCAACAGCCACTGGAAAAGGTGCTGTGCTGTGCTGAAGGACAGTGACTCTGTCCCTGCTAAAAATTAAGAGGGCACCACTTCAGACTGCAGGTGGATGACTAGCTCCATAAAAAAGGATCCCTCTAGAAGTATGATGAGGGGGAAGTTATGATAAAACATTTTCCCTGACATGCTAGTTTTACATATGTAGGAAGGGGGGAGCATTCAGTCATGTGAGCTCCCACCTGCAATCTGAAGCGATATAAACACAGATATATCACTTCGGGGATTGTTGAAATGAGGGGAAATGATCCTCCAGCCAAGTGGATTAAGTAAGCAAATTATATTTCTATAATGTGTGTATGTTGGATTATTTATTTTGAAGAAAGTTTACAGGACCCAGGTTTCCAGGTTACAGAATTTTTGCTTTTTTGTTTACTATAATACATTCCCTGAATACATCTTCCACCTCCAATCCTAAATATAGAGACAGTTTTGAAACCTTTAAGTATGTAAAGATGCACTATGACTCATGGCTTATTACTTGCATGCAGGGGCAGATCTACAGGGAGGGAAAAGCTCTAAGTGTTGCAAGAAGCCTTACCCTGTCATGTAAATCCCTCCTCTCCCTTGCTGCTGTAGCCAGTAAGCAACGCCAAGGTGTTGCTTTTCCCTGTGAGGATTGGCTAAAACGGTGCAGGAGATGAGTGATTTCTACTGCAAGGTAAGGCTTCTTGCAAAACTTAGAGCTTTGCCCTCCCGTAGATCTGCCTCTGCTTGCATGATTGTTTTGTAGGTAACTTTCTACATAATACCTCAGATACTCGAGTCTGAGCTCCTGTGAGTGCAGTATTCCAATCTAGGGCCCAATCCTGTCCAACTTTCCAGCTCTGATGCAACCATGCCAACAGGGTGTGAGTTGCATCCTGCTGTGGAAGGACAGTGGTGGAGGCCTCCTTAAGGGAACATTTGTTTTCTTACCTTGGAGCTGCATGGCTGCTGCATTGGCACGAGAAAATTGAAAAAGATTGGGCCCTTAAGTCTAGGCGAGCAAAGGGATATTAATTGTGAGCCAGTCACTGTTTTTTATGTTGTCCCCTGTTCATTTAAATTGGGCGCTTCCTCTTGGAAGAAAAAGGCATACTTTAAATAAACAAATATCATGTGGAAAAGCATTAAATTATGCATACATTTTATTGCAAGTATTGTTGGATTTTTACACAGATTTTTTTTAATTAACTAAAAATTTGGCTGGCTCACTCAGCTGCATTTAATGTACTTGAACTAGGTTCAGTTGTACACACTATTAGTAAATGATGTGAATTAGCCCCCCAAATCCAAATATATACTGTATATTTAAGCGATAACTGGCAGTTAGCTAAGAATATCTTTCTTATTAATCTGTAATTACTCACTACATTATTATTAGCAGAAGCTCACATAATAGAAAAGCATAATTACATTCCCTATCAAGAAAGGTTTATTGTCTTCCAACAAAACTGTGATCAACTCAAGTATCCTAAATAAGTTTCAGAGGCCAATTATGTCAACTGAATGATTAAAATGTTTAAATAGATGCATTTAGTGGGTAATCATGATGCTTATCAGTGGCCCTTCATGTATTCTGCAATTTCTAAAAAGAAAAAAAATGAATCTGTTAAAGAAAATAAGTTCCTTACTTGGAGAAATATTGTTTTTGGGGAAGTAGAGTCAATTTCTAGTAAAAGCAATATTTTATTTATTTAGCTCTCTATTTAGTTAATGAATTTATACCCTGCCTTTCTCTCAGTAAGGGCACTCAAGGTGGCATTCTAATCTCCGACTTCATTCTCTGTTTCTTTAGTAGTAAAGCAAAAGTAATTATGTATGTGCCTTTCTCTATGTCAATTAATCATCAGTCCCCATTAAGGGCTTCTTGCTTTCCTAGAACACTTTGATGATCCAAACTTGTAAATATTGCAAAACATCCCACCACACCATACCACACCACCCTGCTCCTCCTCTTGCCACCAATGCTGCGTGTGTAAGTAAGGGTGATTCCCAGTTTTAGGTTTCTCAGTTGAAACTGTTGGGGTCCTGTGAACGGTCCTGCAAAAGCAGGTGGTGCGTGGCAGCCTATGGCAAGCCACAATCTTTCAGCCTAATATTTCTAACAGAGTGGTTGTGAGGCTATGCTGCAAATCCAATTCACATTTTAATTAGGAATAAGTATAGTTGAAATCAAGGGATGTGGTGGTGCAGCGGGTTAAACCGCTGCTGCTGGGCTTTCCAACCGGAAGGTTGGGAGTTCAAGACTGTGCGACCAAGTAAGCTCCCGTTGCTTGTCCCAGCTCCTGCCAACCTAGCAGTTCGAAAGCATCTAAAATGCAAGTAGATAAATAGGGACCACTTCAGTGGGAAGGGAACGGCGTTCCATGTGCTACAGCATAGAGTCATGCCAGCCACATGACCACGTAAACTTGTCCTCGGACAAAACGCCGGCTCTACAGGCTTAGAAATGGAGATGAGCACTACCCCCTACATTCGGTCACGACTAGACCATTCGATCGTGGGGAAACCTTTACCTTTATGGTTGAAATCACTGGGGATTACTTTTGAGTAAATGTTCACAGGCTTTGACTGTAACTCTTGCAATACTACGAGAGCGCAATCCTAACCTGGAGTTAGGCCGGCACAGTTAGGCCTGCAAAGTTTGGTTGGAACAAGGGGCACTGTAAAGTGTATTTGGACCACTCTTGGAGTCAGAGAGGATGGTACATGTCTGCATGCTGGCCTCTCTAACTCCAGGAATGGTCCAAACATGCTTTATGGTAGCCCTTGTGCTGGCCAAACTTTGCTGGTCTAACTGTGCTGGCCTAATTCCAGGTTAGGATTGCGCTGAGTCTCTTACAGGGAGAATGGAGATACATACTGAGGAGAAAGGGTCAAGGTGAGCATTTTTACCTTCTATTCCAATACAGCCCCCACATGGAGCCCCCGCTTGTCATGGGGGCAATTTTTCACCTTGCCCACTCTTTGTTCCTTTCTGCACTAACTAGCACTATTTCTTCCAAGTCCTCCTGGGGTGGCTTGAATGGGGCTGCCGCTAACCTTTCAATATTCATTCTTTCTTCCAATTTATTGTGTAATAAATTTAGGGAACTTTAAAAAAACAAAACCATTCTGTGTTGCCGTGCATTCACTTACGTAGCATTTTCAATAACCCATGTGGAGAATTATGTCTGTAGTTCCCATTATCAATTATGAGTGTTATGGTCAGTACACATGATCATAATTAAAAATTCAATTAACTCTTAAAATATGTAATTGGGTACTGAAGAATATTTCAGTGGTGCAGTTAGATGGGTTATTTGCCTGATATATATTGGATTCATTTCATCCTCCAGTAATTTCTTTTTCTAAATGTACCCATGAATAAATGGCATACAAGTCCAATACAGGCCTTTCCAGAGAATAAACATAAAAAGATAATGTAAAAAAAAAATCAGTCTCATTTTCATGGGCAACTTATTGAAAGATCTGTCAAAACTTTTGTGGGCTATATGATTGGATTACAAAAGGAATTGTTAAACAATGCACTTGGTTTTGTGTAGCCTAAGTTAAAATATAAGGTCAGATCATCAGTGCATGAACAGAGGTGCCTGCAGCAGGGAAAAAATGGTATTTTTTTCCCAGTTTGCTTTGAAGTCAGATTCTAAGTCAAGCGTTAAATTAACAATATTATCGTAAAAAGGGAGTACTAATTCTATATAGAGATGAAACTTGAATAGGATGCTTTTATAGAAACCTAAGTTATATATTAAGTGAATAATATTCTGGTTTTAGAATATTAAAATTTTATTTTTTTAACATTTTAAAAAAAATAGTTTAAATGCTTCAGCTGTATCATAGCAATATTGATGGCAGGACAATTTTTCCCCCCAAAATAGCAATATTACTTTTCAGTGGTTTTGAGGAGGCAGGGTGGAACGAGGCCGAGGAGAGCGGTCCTACGGGCGGGGCAGCCTGGGGAGGGGAAGAGCCGGGATCTTGGCCACGCCAGGGTGCTTGGACGTTCACCTGCTAAACAGGAGGCGGAGATCCAAGGATCCCCATTGGCCTGGCTGGGGCTTACTCTGGGGCAAAGGAAAATAGTCCCTTGTTTTGGCCCCGTGGTGAGCTGCAGCTGCCTCCTATCTTGCGCTTGGATGCAGGAACAGGATGTCGTCTGCCTGCTCCTGCACAAGTTAAAATTGTGTCCTGGGCTAATTGGGCATATAATATAAAGCTGTTTATATTTCATAAACCAGTGTTTATCGTGAGTGGTTTGTAAAACAAATCAACATGGTTTAGATGTCAGTAAGTAGGGTTGCACAAAAAGTGGACACAGCACAGCCGCATCCAAGAGAAGACCATGTGAATTCATATAGTATTGATTTCAAATTGGTATTCAGAAACCGTTGTCATGCTTCAGATTAAATGCCCTTGTTTCTGTGCCAGTGTAATTAAGTGAGGACTGTCAGATAGCATTGAACTGTCCACATGAGTGATGGAAACGGATGTCCAGTATGGAGGAGGTTGCAACAAGACTGCAGCTTCTCTTCATTGGAGAGAGGGCAAAAGAGAGGGTGAGCCAACAGTGCTCATAGGCAGTGGGGTTTATATAATAAAACCTTATGTTAGCAGACCCCAAGGCAATAATAATCGTAAAACACTTTCTGTTCCCGTATAAAATGAGAAGAGGTGTTTGGGTTAAATAATTTGAGGCTTCATTCATTGTCCACTCAGTCGGGATTCTAATATCAGTCACTCTAGAACCATGAAAGTTAGGGAAGAAATAGCTTCAGGTCCCAGAGGCCTCTGTGTTCATTTATCTCTCTACAAATAAACACAGATTTTGAGAAGGAGGGAAATATATTCGTATTCATTCAGCAGGATTATTGGTAATACTTGTATCATAACTTTAAGGCCCTGACTACGTGTGATGGTAGATACATGTTAATGTATCTCAGCGGCTGTGTCTGTTTTCTTCTTCAAGTAATAACTGAGAGTACAATCCTAACCTGGAGTTAGGGCGGCACAGTTAGGCCAGCTAAATTTGGCCTGCACAAGGGACTCCGTAAAGTATGTCTGGACCACTCTCAGAGTCAGAGAGGCCAGCATCCAGACGTGCGCCATCCTCCCTGACTCTAAGAGTAGACTCTTTACAGTGTCCCTTGTGCAGGCCACATTTTGCTGGTCTCTGCTGGTCTAACTGTGCCGGCCTAACTCCACGTTAGGACTGCGCCCTGAGCTTGGCGAGAGTCCATTTAGATTGCAACTATATACCGGGGGGGGGGAGCCTTTTCTTCAGGCCATTATTCTGATGAAGGTCCTCCCCTGATGCTGTTTATCCTGGAGGAAAAACCCCCCAAAACATCTGTGCATTCGTACTGAGACAAATGGGGGAGGGCAAATTTCCTAAGGGAAGCTCCATGGTGGCAGGGGAGGCTTAAAACCCTACACATGCATTGCAGATCTAATCCAGAATCAGATCTTGCCCACCTCAACCCTTCTGCATTGCTGCTGTTGAGCATCCCATGCACTGAAATTTGGCTGGGTTCCTTCATTAACATCCCCTCTCACACACTCATAATGTGTACGCCTTGATTCAGACCCTTGCCAGGGTTTGCTCATAGGAAGCAGACAAATGGGAATTAAGCTAAGTCTGGGCTATAGATGCACTGAGTTCTTTAATATTATCCAGAATTCAGCCTGGGAGGTTTTGTCAGTCAGTCTGCCTTAGATTCAGATTATTTGTGTTCACCCACAATGGGGTGGTTTCTGAAACATTCCTGCTAAGCTGCTTGTATGTTAATGTACATTCAAAAAAAGAAAGAGGGTTATTTACTTGGAAAGGAAGTATTGACTTATGTGTTGACTTTTTGTCACATGCCATTGCTTTTGCCATTGCTTGTTACCATTAAAGGAAATTGTATCTTTCAACATCTTCTATTAAATGTCTCACTTTTTTTCTGCCTGTAGTATAATGAAGAACTCCACTACGTGGAACCATGTTTGAATGGCACTCTAGTTCAAGCAGACAGAGCCAACAAAGAGGTAAAAAGAAATGGCCATGACATAAAGCAGCATTTATACCATCACACTTATTTTTAATGAATGAAATCCAATCATTTGAACACATGAAATAAGTTGTTCGTTCTGTTCGTTAAAAATATATACTGTATATTGTTGTGTGATTACGAGCACAATCCTAACCTGGAGTTAGGCCGGCACAGTTAGGTCAGCAAAGTTTGGCTGGCACAAGGGCCACTGTAAAGCGTGTTTGGACCACTCTTGGAGTCAGGGAGGATGGTGCACATTTGTATGCTGGCCTCTCTGACCAAGAGTGGTCCAAACAGTTTATGGTGTCCCTTGTGCTGGCCAAACCTTGCAGGCCAAACTTCAGGTTAAGATTGCGCTGTTAGGAAACTGATGGGGCTGATGTTTAAGTTAATTTGTGCACTTTTTTCCTGGAAAAAATAGGAAAATTATCTTAATAATAGTAATTATAGTTAAGTAATTGCTTTACCAAGGGTACCATATTTCATTTTACTGTAATTATGTTGTCTGTTTTCACAAGAAATGGAGGAATAAGGTTCTGGATGTATTAGGGAAAAACTAATGTTTTTAACAGTGAGCAACTGTTTGCAATATAAACATTTCAATGTCATAAAGCAAAGTATGAAAACTCGAGATGCAGTGATAGGGGCTGTGAGCATACATTATTCCAACTCTCGAAAGGACTAGCAGCCCAATCCTAACTAAATCCCTGCATGGTGGTGCAGTGGCACTGGGCACAGCTTCTACTATATCAGCAGGGGACTTTGGTTACTGGAGGTCTTCTTGGAGTAAGGGGGTATTTGTCCCCTTGACAGCCACTATGGGTCAACCCGGAACAGTGCCAGCTCAATTACCTAACTGGCAGCCCAATCCTAAGCAGCTCTGGCCTATCAATGCCGGTGCAGCAGAACTGTATCCTAAGCCCAGTAGGAAAAAGGAAAAGGTGCTTCTGGGTTGAAAGGAATTGCTGGTGATACCACCGGTGCCCAGGGGACATCCAATTGCCAAAGGAAAGTTTATCTTCGGGGAGGCTCCTTTCGTGCCCCCCTGTAAGAGGCAGCAGCAGCACAGGGCAAGGGGAGGTTTTCTCCTTGCACCTGGGTAAGTCCCAGACAGCCCTGTGGGGCTGATTGGATATGCGCCTGCTGATTTGCAGGCATAGGTGAACATGCGCAGCATTGGCCCGAATCGGGGCCACCTCGGCTGGGGTCGCAGGTATAGGATTGCGCTCTGGGTCAGGTTAGGCCCAGGAAGGTGGTCAGGATTTGGTGTGCACACTGCCACTGAATGGAATGGTGTTGATCTCTTCCAGGAAGCACAGAGACCCCTTGTGAAGCTACCCTAGAAGTACATGTTTCTTTATAGGGTGGGAAGTCCCTCAAACAAGTTAACTGAGTGTCATGTGAAGTGTCTGGGAATATTATGTGTGTGGTGTCATAGAGTATCACAAAAAAGCAAGTTGTGATCTGTGCATGCTACTTACTTATTATAATAGACTCTCCATTGGGTAGCCATAATATTTCCGTTACACGTATTGCCGGTACGTACCATTTCGGTCAATTACTGGGATAGTTTCACTCTAAGTACTCATTACAAAATCCACTCATTTTTTTTAGACTTCCTTGTTAGTCTGTTCCCTTTGTGTGTTTCCATAAAAGCTGCTCATGGTGCTCATTGTTGTTGTAACAGTATTACCAAGAACCATCCCAGCCTGCCAGAAGATAATTGCTTTCAGTATCAGAATGTAAGCAAAGTAAAGGGTGGTGCAGGCAATCAGATACACATGAAGTGGTCTGGAATTCTTGGCACTAGCAGCAAGTTTTAACCAAACCCCTTGTAGCTGTAGCTAATGAGTAGAAATGTTCTTGGGTTTTTCAGCGAACTAGGTGACTGTCTATTGAAGCAGGTGGAACGGCTAAGATTTGTACTTCACAGTTCTCCGTCTTTACGCATGAAGAAAACGGAGTTAAACTTGTGCACACTTCAAAATAAGGAAGGCTTCATTAGGGTTAATAGGTACTCCAGGTCAGGGCCAGCATCAGGAGTTGGCTAGATTAGGCCAATCCCTGAAGTTTCCAGATAAAGCAGTAGTGAATGTACCTGCCTCTTCATGTGGGCTTCCTGCCAGACCATTGCAATGACACAGGGCCCATTTGCAAAGGGTGAAAAAAGAGAGAAGCAATGTCTGGAAGCCTCACATTGTCCTGGTTGTGCTGAGAGAGGAATGTTCAGACCAGTCCAGGAAGGGCCACTGTTTGTGTACTCATTTGAGTTCCAATCAGATCTCAGAATAGGTTTTACCTGACGGTCCCTGAGAACTTGACATCAGCACTGCTCCAAGTAGGAGGTGTAATAGACAGCAAACACCTCCAACGTATCTTGACCATTAAAGGGTTAATCATCAGAATACCGTGATATAAACCTTTCTCTTGGCTCCTGAAGCTACAATATCTTTTTTATTCATTACATTTCTACAATTCATTAAAAAATTATTAACTTCATTTCCCTACATGTTTTTTTGAAAGCATTATGGGGACTTGCGTTGATGTGGTTTAAATTTCCCAAACTGTGTGGGAAGCCACTTCACACATGGAGCTGTGCCACACATTTACATTCGAGGTGGCCACCCACATGGTAGGGTGAAAATATGAATTGGTCTGAAGAGAAAAGTAGCCGTTCTTACAAAGCACCATTCCATGTTGTTTAAGGGTTGTAGCTGTCGGCTGTTGGTGTATATAGGCATCTCTGTGGGCTGAACTGGGACAGTCAGACCTGCATCCTAAGCAACTTTCCAGCACTGGCACAGCTGTGCCAATGGGGTGTATGCTGCATCCTGCAGTTTGAGGGGCAGTCACGGAGGCCTCGTCTTGCTCTTACCCTGGTGCTGGGGAGTTGGTTCGGATTGCAGACTCAGGGATGTACAAATACAAGTGCTTTCTTCATTCAGTTTATCATAGGGACGGAAGGATCATTCAAGGTAATCTAATCCAACCACCTGCTTGCAGTGAAAAAATCCTCTCTGGAGCACCTCCAAAATTTGCTTTTTGAGGGAGAACCCACCACATTCCCCCCCCCCCAAGTAATCAGTTCCATTGTTGAACCGGTCTTATGGTTAAGAATTTTTTCTTTATATTCAACTAAAATATCTCCTCTTGCAGCATAAGCCCATCTCATCCTGCTCTGGTCCATCTGGTGACAGCAGAAGACTAATTTGTTACCACTTCCATGTGATAGACCTTCAGGTGTTTGAAGAGTGCTAACATGTCTCCCCTGAGCCTTCTCTTCTTCAGGCTAAGCTTCTTTAGGATAACCTAACTTTTCTTTGTAGGATTTGTTTTCTGCTAACTGGGCAAGAGGCACTGTTTCAAGTGGTGTCCTCTTATATTTAGCAGGGGGAGAGTAATTGTCCCTCTTCACCCCAGCACGGTGTCTTTTCTAGTGGCTGTTACTGGTGGTGCAGATTTTTTAGATTGTGAGCCCTTTTGGGATAGGGAACCATTTAACTTATTATTATTTGCCTGTAAACCACTTTGTGAGCTTTGTGTTGAAAAGCCGGTATATAAATATTATTGAGAACACAATCCTAAACTGAGTTAGGCTGGCATAAGCTAAGCCAGCAAAGTTTGTCCAGCACAAGGGCCACCGTAAAGTATGTTTGGACCACTCTCGGAGTCAGAGGGGCCAGCACACAGACGTGAGCCATCCTCCCTGACTCCGAGAGTAGTCCAAAAATGCTTTATGGTGGCCCTTGTGCTAACCAAACTTTGCTGGATTAGTTTATGCTGGCCTAACTCCAGTTTAGGATTGCGCTATGAGTGAGTTTTCCAAATCCTTTTGTTGTCCTTCCCACCCTGCTCCATTGAAGCAAATGGGAGCTGATTGGCCTCGGCCTACACAGAATACACTGCTCCCATTAGCTACAATACCTGTCAGTCAATGAAGAGTGCTGTAAAAGCAGTATCAAAGGAGGCAGTTTTATGGGAGGTAATGCTGTGCTTTAATCATGCTCTTGTCCACAAGGAAAGAGTATCTTCAAAATTGGTCGCTCCCCCCTGTTTTAATTTTCATTTATGCATGCACTAATTATTTTCTATTGTGTTCAAAATTTGAATTTTAAAATGGTTGACTGAGCTTGAGAATGATGTGTCTGATTGCCAATGGCATGGAGTCTGTTCATTGTAATTTTTTTTGGTTCACTAAAGCTATCAAAACAAAGTTGTTGATCTATTGGGCCTTTGTGTGTGTGTTCGCACGGGTTTTAAATAAAAGAAAAAATAACAAGGTTTATACACAATTTTTGTATAAACCTTTGTTTATGCTCAACTGTGAGCTTCTCCACAGCCTAGAAGATTACTCCTTGTATTATAAGAGCACAATCCTTTGGTTTGGCCTGCACCAGGGCCATCGTAAAGTATATTTGGGCCACTCTCGAAGTCAGAGAGGCCAGCATACAGACATGCCATCCTCCCTGACTTCACGAGTGGTCCAAACATGCTATATGGTGGCCCTGGTACTAGCCAAAGCTTGCTGGCCTAACTGTGCCATTCTAACTCCCGGTTAGGACTGCACCCTAGAGCAGGGTGTTGCAGACAACTCAGGGGGAGGGGAAAGACAATTTTTTACATAGCAATTGGTCAGAATTATTTCCTCTGTCTCAATACTGACCTAAGGCAAGAATGGCATGTGCTCTGCCTCCCGTAATCCTCCAAATAACTGCCATGGGTGGAGGAGGTCAAGCTTTGAGGACTTATCCAGTATGCCTAGTCATTTCCTCCAATGACAAATTTACGGCATGAGATTGGAAGTGGACAAGTTACTATTAAAAATATATGGACATCTGTGAATCTGCACTAAATTCTTAGCAGGTATGTGCATTTGGTCCCTACATTTTATAAACAATTTGATTGCTGTGAGTCTGCAATACTTCATTCCATGATTGTCTCCATGGTATGAGTTTTCATTGATCTTTCGTTTTTGCTTTCTGGAGTGTTACAGAGAGGCATATAGGTTTAGGGCTAGGTTGTGTAATGCTCTTACTATACTGTCACTGTAAAAATAGAACATATTCCTAGCTTTGCAGTTTGCATGTTGATCTGAATTATTTTTGACAGATTGAATGTGCTGCATTCGCCAAATGAAGTTGAGCAATGGCAAACTGAAAACTTGCTTAATGCCATTTTATTCTATTATGTACTTATTAATTAGTCCTGGGTATCATAGTAATTAGAGTATTGAGTAGTTGGAAGATTAATTGCAGAAGGATTCCTCTTACAGAAAAATGTGCCTTGTGACAGTTTTTATCATTTGGATTGCCTTCTTCATCCAGACGTAATGTTTTGTATTCTGGAACAATACAAAGAAAAGAGATGGGTTTTTCCGAAGGGCAAAACTAAGAAAGATTTTTTTTTTTTAAAAAACCACCCTCACATGATGATGACTGTTAAGTTTTAGCAATGCTATTTTGAAACATAAACTTCTTCAGCAACTGGCAATACAGTACTAGGTTAATGAAATATAACGAAGTACATTGCCGTCTTTGTAATGAAAATGGCAATACTATAAACAATACTATAAACAAGTCTACCTCTAGAAACTGGACATCACAAATACATAAAAACAACCCATCTGGACACCATGTGTATGCTCAGTTATATAGGCTTTAAAAAGTTACTGTGCAATCCTAAGGGTTCAATTGGCCAGTGCAGCTGGCTTCTATGCCAGCTGATGTTGTCACAAACATGCCATATGTCCGTGGAACTCGGAGAGTAGATTGCACTGGTGGGGAGGCCTGCACCAACCCACTGATGCTGTATTCAAAGCCCTTGGCTGCCGGTGCAGACAGTTAAGGCTCTGAGCGGTGGGAAGAGGGCAGAACAAGGTGTGGATCAAGCCCAGGAGTGGGGATTACCTTGTCCACTATACCCTAACTTCCTTTCTGGGCCAGGCAGCCTTACATGGGGCCACTTAGAATTCAGCCAGCTAAATAGCTGACCGAGATCTGATTAGCCCCAGGCAGGCTGGGTTATTTGTCCAGGTAAAAATATCCCCTTAAACGGAAAAAACCTCCAGCCACTTCCGCTGCGCTGAATATAGCACTGCGCAGGTTGGGATTGAGCTGCCCATTTCCTATAACAGGAGTCTCCAAGCTGTTCAATACGAGGGCCATACGGTATATTTTACACATGTTTGCAGACCAAAAAAATCATTTTTATAAATGAATAAGTTTTACTTGGATCTTTTTTTTTTTTTTTTGTAATCAGCATGATGTAATTCAGGACAAAAGAGACATGTGGCAATTACAAAGAAACAATGCTGTGCTTCAACTGAGAAATGATATATACTGAGTAAGAATGTAAAACATTAGTAAATGCTCTGACAAACAACAACCACAACCAAGTTGCTTGCTGTGGGCTGGATAAAATATTGTGGCAGGCCGGAAGTGGCCCCTGGGCTGTAGTTTGGAGACCCCTGACCTATAAGATTGGAATACAATGCAATACAGTGAAGAGAGTGATCTCTCTCTCTCTCTCTCTCTCTCTCTCTCTCTCTCTCTCTCTCTCTGTCTCTCTCTCTCTCTCTCTCTCTGTGTGTGTGTGTGTGTGATTAAAATTTTGATACACTTGTGTTACACTCTTACATACATGTCCCTTGGAGTAAGCTCCTGTGAACACAGTGGGATTTGCTTCCTAGTAACTTTGTTTAGAATTACACTGTGAGTGTGATCCAAATGTAAACAAGGTCCCTTTGGACTGGCTATCCCATTATTTTCCATGGGTGTGGATAACCTAGCCACATTCTCCAAAAGAGCCTCAAGACATTTTCTGTTGGCCAGAGAAGAATTGGAATTCTGTTCCTTTGGGATAAGATTCAAAATGTCTTGTATCAGAATTCTCACAAGGTGCCCACAGCCTCTGCCAGATTCTCAAGCCATGTACACCCCACCCCATCTTTATTACAGGCATTTTATAATAAGTTGTTCAAATGATCATTTGGTTTTTTAAACAATAACTGTTCAGATTGTTTCCCAGAACACTCTTCGCTTGTCAATGTGTATATGCCGTTTATGAAAGAGAGCATTTGAGAAACATCTGAATCAAATGAAGTGTGTTAATGAATTTTACAAGTGGCAAGTTTAGTGTCAGCTGTGACAGGGTGATGTTACAATGCATGATGTGTTTATGTATATACCATGCACTAAAGCAAGTTTAGAAAAAAAAAAGCAGGCCACCTAGTCTCACAATGTTTCATTAAGAGGTACAGTTTTTGTTAGAAAGTTGGTTTTGAATATTACTTTGCTGTGTGTGAAGTGTATGCAAATTATGCAATATGCACTGAATAGTTGAGATTAACATACCATAATTTCATATAGAACCGTTTTTTCATGATCATCATTACTGTATTATGCTGACATCTTTTGTTTCATTATTATGCTGGCAGTTCTGTATTTATATAGTTTCCTAATATTAAGGCCTTGTGATTGTGTACCTTTCCCTTTATGTAGAATGTATAGCAGGACATACATGCATGCATCAGTCTGCAGTTGCACCAATTGTCTCATTTGTGCAGTCCGTTAAAAAAGTCCAATAGACAAATTGTGTCAGAAACTTGCACTTTGCAGTTTGCAGTCTGGTTTGCAAAAGAAAATCGTTAGCTGGAATGCTAACCTGTGGTATGAGGTAATCTTACCAACAAATTAAAACGCCACATTTCCTGATTTTCTCTAGAAATTTTAGTGCTGTAGATCACATGTGAACAGAGTTTCAGCCTTTTGTTTGGCCTGGCAATCCCTCACTGCACATCTTGCTTTCCAGTTCAGTCTTCTGGGTACCCTGGAATGATAGTAAAGGTTTGGGGGAACAGTCCTTAGGGTTTTTAGAACAGTTTCTAGGAACTCCATTTCTAGGAAGAGTCTAGCATATGTACACACACACACACACACACACACACACACACACACACACACACACACACACACACACAC
>JAJKFI010000004.1:29623787-29648682 GCA_029204185.1 Lerista edwardsae | reverse complement strand
TCTCTCTCTCTCTCTCTCTCTCTCTCTCTCTCTCTCTCTCTCTCTCTCTCTCTCTCCCCCCTCTCTCCCTCTCTCCCTCCCTCTCCCTCCCTCCCTCTCCCTCTCCCTCCCTCCCCTGAACACATAACGAGTGAAACACGTTAGTAAGGGGATATATATCTTCATCCCAGATTTTCAAATTCCTAGTATGCTTTCCTCAGTCGCATCCCCCCTATGCTATTAACAATAAAAATAAAATAATTGGAATATAAATATTTTCCAGTGTTGGTTGGAATTTTAACAGGATCACGTCATGAAATATATTTCACTATCTGGGCTGCAGAATTCATTACTTCTTAACTGCTTATTTAGATCAGCAAGCCTTTGCCGTTAGGTGTTTGAAATATTGAGCTGCATGAACCATATTTGCTGGGTCACTATGAACATTAAACTACACTAATTGCTTTGGAAAACCAGCCTAGTTCTGCGGCAGCAACATATGCTTGAGAATTGCCTGAAGCTGGGACTTTTTTTCTGTTAACTTATGCAAGTTTCATAATATGTTATCATCCACTAAATTATGTGACTCCATTTTTTAGTAAGGAAAAATGCATCACAGAAGGAAATGTAGGCAAATAACTCAAACATGTGATTACTATTGGAGGATCACTCATACAAAGCATTCGTACATATCCTTCCTTTTATGGCAGTCCTAGTTATGGCACTATATTTAGCAATATGTCACTCTCTTATAAAATCTAAAGACTAAACTTTCTCATATGAAAGGTGTGTGTGTTTGCGTGTGTGTCAGACTGTATATTTAGTTTTTAAAGCAAGCTGTTGCATACCTGGTAATTTTCAGTTATTTAACATGTCAAGTCAAGTCAGATTTATTGTATTAACCATAGGTTGTCACAATATAACATAGACAAACAAAATGTATTAACACTAAATGTACATATACACAACACTATATAAAACAGTAAATAATTAAAACCTTAACACATCACAGATTTGGCATGAATTTTCATAGCTGCTAAGGCAAAATTAGCCACTTTAAAAGTGATCTCGGTATCTATATCTGCTAGAAGCCAGCAGACCTGGGCTATAGTAGAACTATCTTGTAGCGCACAAATGATACCAGACAGAAATTTTATTCTAGGGAGATCGTAGAGAGGGCATCTTAATAAGTAATGTGAAATACCTTCTACTTCACCTGAACCACATATACAAGTTCTTAAATTAAAGGGGGTGTTCTTATATCTTCCTTCCAAAACAGCAGACGGCATACACTGAAATCGTAAAGCAGTAAATGCCTTGCGTAGTAAAGGAACAGTTAAGTTGGTCAGATATTTCTCTGAGCCAAATGATAGCTTATACAAATGTGGCCAAGGTGAGTAAAGTGAATTGGAGATGTTACCTAAGTCCCATCTCATATAATAAAGTTGGATTTTGTCTTTCATCAGTGACTTAACTTTATTGGAAATAAAGGAGGGCGAAAACTCCATGTCAATTCCGTATTTCTCTAGTATGGGTTTAACTAAAGTTGCCCAAGATTTACGAGTAGGATTTGCAAGTTGGTCTTTAAAACACAATTTGGGCAGACGGGAATCATCCATAGAGGCTAATTTAAACCAATATAAGGCCAATGCGATATGGCAGAGGGCCTCTGTCTGAATTAAACCCACTTCCGCCCTAAGAAGAGAGGTTGGAGTCGCGCAAGGAACGCTTAGTAACGCACGAATAAAAGAATTTAGAGAAATTTCTAAAATAGAAGTTTTCGTATAGCCCCAGATTTCTGCTCCAAAAGTCATTTGCGGGATAATTTTCCTTGCAAACACCTCTACCGCTGGAACCACGAGATTTCCCCCTTTTGTTCTCATGAAGTGTAGTAGCGATTGGACTGACTGGGCTGCTTTCCGCTTTACCGAATTTAGGTGAGGCGTCCACGAAAGCTGAGCATTAAAAGATACTCCAAGATATCTAAAGACTCTAGGTTGTTCTAAAGGAATATTATCAAGCCTCCATCTATGCTTCTTATTGTATTTCCCAAAGAGTACAACTTTAGATTTGTTATAGTTTATAACCAGCTTTTCCTGTACACAAAAGGAGCTCAATTTGGTTAGAAGTCTACGCATACCAATGAGAGTGGTAGAAAATAGGACAATATCATCAGCATATAAAAGAATTGAGCGTTTGACATCCCCAATCGATGGTGGGAAAAATTCAAGGCCTTGCAATTCTTTAAATTGAAATTTTATTTATTGAATTTTTACCCCACCTTTCTTCCTGAAGGGCACTCAAGTGAAAGGTGCGGTAGGCAAAGTAAATATGGAGCAAATATTCTACAGTAGATTTCTTCTCCCATACTTCTATTCCGCTGGCAGCCTAGCCCAAAAGGAATGGGCCCATAATCTTTTCTTGGCAGCCAAGATTCATTTGTAATACATCAGTCACTCTTTCTAACTTAAGGCTTGTTCTGTTCCTAAGGAAATTAACTTGCCAGGTTAACTTGCCAACTAGGAAACGGGGAACCCTAAACGCTTTGGTTTCCTTACTGAATTAGAGCAGTGATTTTCAACCGTTTTCATCTCACAGCCCATACCACTAGGAAGGCACTAAAATAGTCAAGGCACACCATCAGTTTTTTTAGCAATTGACAAGGCACACTGTGCTGCCGGGGGGGGGGGGGGCGGCGGCTCACATCCCCCAATGGCTCTACTAATAAATCATCCTATCCCAAATTCTTGTGGCACACCTGGGGACCATTCTTGGCACACCAATGTGCAGTGGCTCAGTGGTTGAAAATGGCTGAATTAAAAGATCAAGACACTTTTTAATTAGCTATCAATGTAATTATCATTGTATCTTCTATCTTAGGGTGCAACTGGTTATATATTCCTATTTTTTTCTTTACTTAATGTATTTTGTTTTATTATTATAGCCTGCATGTTATAAATAACAAGCAGCATTAAGTAAAATTTAATAAACATATTTTGATCTTTATTATGTATCACTTACCTGATGCTTTTCCTTACATTCACTTGATTTCTTAGTGTTCTTCTGTATCCCCCTGTTGTTCCTTTTCTGTATAAATGAAAGATCTTCTCAATAAAAATCTATGACAAGGACATGCTACTTAGTTTAAAGTTTTCTTCCTAAGTCTGGAAGAGAGAGCTCTTCTTCTAAAAAATAATTTGAGCTAGAAGCCAGATTCCTTGATTTGGCCATGCAGATTTCAAGGGTACCCTTAATGCAGAAACCTTCATAAATATGTCATTTGAAATTCATTTTCTTTTTCAGCACTTCAGGGAGCACCTTGACAAACTTTTTGCAAAAGGAATTGGAATGCTGGATGTAGCTTTAATTGAGGCTTTCAACATGCTCAGTGATGTAAGTCCCTGCTTTCTACAAAATTGTGATTTTGTCTCAATCCACAGCCTGTTACAAAAGAACTTAAATAATGACTCATTTCTTCTTACAGTAACAGATTAGCTTCAAAGGATGGTGTGCTATCTTTTTTACAAGGATAATTTAGCTAATTTTCACTTTATCTCCAATATGTGGCATGTAAATTCTTGGGAATTACGGGTTACCATGTTCTTCCTCATACATAAAAATGCTATTTTTAATGTAAGCAGTCTATTGATTCCCACTTTTGAGACTGGTTCATAGGCCATAGTAATTAAGCTCAGTTAATTTTCTCTCACAGTCACCTCTATTTCAGTTTTACTCGTAACTTGACGATACTAATGATTCTGAAAGATGCATTCATAGCTATGCCCAAATTCTTTGCAACCCCTGATTTATGCGACCGCTGTGAGTTGCTGCAGAAATAGTGCTTGGTTCAGCAGTCAGTGTCTACTATATCAGGTGACAACTGCAATTATCTCTTTTGGTGATAAATGTGATCTTTGCTGTGATTATCTTTAAAAAAAAACCTAACCAATTAAATAAAATTCTATGACATTTCAAAGACTGTTAATCACAACGGAGTGTTTCAAATGTCAGGATGCATCGAAATTTTCACTGCTAACTGATGAATTACTGAGTTAATTGTAGTTCATCATAAGGCTCTTGTCATTGTTATTCTTATGGAAAAGACTTTCATCACTCCTGCTATTCAGTAAAAATAAAAAGTTCTAGACACATATGAGGAGATATTACTCATCAAAGCATTTGCATTTAATCACCTACTGAAGAAAAAAGAAAAAGGATTATCCTGCAGCATATGATAGATTCAAGGGAAACACTGTTTTAAAATAAATGAAGATAGCCCACCTTCATGATAATTGAATGCATCATTTCTTTTCTTTCTTTTTCCCCATGCTGTCATTGATTTAATTGGGGGGGAAAGTGGCCTTAGGCATGAGTGAACTAGTATTCTATTGCACTGTAAATGAGAGGAATTCTTCCTCTGTAAAGGATTTTTGCTTGTGTTTAGTCATAGAGTAGGACCTGGCTGGTGCAATTTTTCTCTTTATAAAGTGCCTCTCTCACAATACCAGAACCAGGGGACATCCACTAAAAATGAGTGTTGGTAGAGCAAGTATTTTTTACCCAGCAGATAATTAAACTATGGAATTCCTTGCCAGAGGAGGTTGTGATGGCATCTGACCTAGGTGCCTTATAAGGGGACTGGACAGATTTCTGGAGAAAAAGTCCATCGCGGGTTACAGGTCATGATGGTTAGTGCAACCTCCATACTTTAGAAGTAAGCTACCTCAGAATGCGAGATGCAAGGAAGTGGCCACGAGATGCAGGTATCTAGTTGTCTTGTGTGCTCCCTAGGGCATCTGCTGGGCCACTGTAAGATACGGGAAGCTGGACTAGAAGGGCCTTTAGCCTGATCCAGTGGGGCTCTTATGTTCTTATGCCAGTAAACTTCACAGTTTGCCTGTAATCTAGAGTTGCCAGGTCATTGTGCAGGGATCATGTCCATCTCTTAATTTTTTGTACAAATTAGGGGGATCTAGTGAGGCCTTCACAGTCCATCACACAGGGTTGGGGGAAGAAATAGAGGTCCAGAGGGTTTTCTGAGGCCTGGTGACCGCCTGTGGCCTCTGTTGGCCTCAGAATGGCTATTAGGGCCCCCCCAAAATACAACCTCCAGTTTTCAAGCAGAAAAACGGAAGGGTTGTTTTTTTTTTGCCTTTATAAGGCATTCTGAGGCTTCAGGAGAGCCTCCAGAGGCTTTAAGGGGCCCTTGGAATCCCCACGGAAAAAGTGGACCCGATCTACCACTCCCCACCCTCCCTCCATTCCACTCAGTTGTTATTAGCTATTTCAGAGTCCACAGCTATTGCTATTTTTGACAAGTGGATTCTCAAATAATATGTGATCTAAATACTGCATCTTTCCCGCATTATGGATTGTTATAATCCTCTCTCCTCACAGAGTATAGTACAGAGTAAATCTGGCATATCATCTGTTATTGTGTATATATATTGCCTTATGTTAATGACAAGAAACAATCTTTGTTTTTACAATATGGATATTTTAGCATAGTTTTCAACAAATTCTTCTAATTTATATATTATGTATGTATGTATGTATGTATGTATGTATGTATGTATGTATGTATGTATGTATGTGTATATATACTGTGTATGTATGTATGTATGCAGCCCACCCGTTGCGTACCGCAGCATTACGCCGGTTGTGTAACCAGTTACGCCGCTTGCGTACGTTACGCAAACGGCTAACGCTGCGGTACGCGACAGGCAGGCTGCTGATCATCCGGATGTCCCGCCCAGCGTACCGGTAGGATAACACCACTGTATGTATGTATATGTATACACACGCACGCACGCACGCACACACACACACACACACACACACACACACACACACACACACACAGAGAGAGAGAGAGAGAGAGAGAGAGAGAGGTTCTGTACAGTATATATGTTCTATAGAGGCTTTTCATTTGATTGCTTGGCTTCTTGCAAGGGTTGATTGGAAAGCAACACCTAGAGTAACACTGTGTGCTTCTCAGGAGAAATGTGACATCCTTTTGATTAGCCTGTAATACACTGGGAAATATAGTATACATCAGTGAGTCTCAAACCTTTTAGAACTGGGACCCCCACTTTTTAGAATGACAATCTGTCCAGAACCCACCAGAAATGATGTCATGGCCAGAAGTGCCATAATTGTGATGCAAGAATCAGCTGCTTTCCTGAGAATGCAGCCATTTTCAATAGCAAAGTGAATCAGAAAGGGAAAAAAATCCTATTTACAACCTCGACACAAGCAAAACAACCACATAGTCCTTCCCCTTTCCCGTGTCCCATCTTCCCATATTTTCAACGATGACTGCCCTGGGTGCTAAGTGACCCACCTGAAATTGGCTCATGACCCACCTAGTGAGATCTGACCCACAGTTTGAGAAGCACTGGTATAAATGTTAATACTCAGAATTCAAGTAACTTTTTTTTCTCTTTCCCAGTTCAATCACACAGGACAAGGTAGTATTTGCAGTCAGGCCATAATGCTGATCACGGATGGAGCAGTGGACACTTACGATGCAGTATTTGCAAAGTATAATTGGCCAGATAGAAAGGTAAGTCTAAGATACATTTCTGTAAAGAAATAAACATTTAGAATCTTGTTTTAAAAAATATTATTATTCTTAGCGGTGGTGGTGTGTTTTTCTATACTTACAGATATTTTCTAACCGCAGAAACTAAAGTGTGCTCTGTGGCAGTCTTTGGTTCCTGACTTAAAAAACAACAACACATTTTGTTCTGAGAATGTTTTTGCCATTATATAATATTTTTGAAAATAAAACATGAAATTTCAGTCTTCCTAGCTGGAAAGTGTCTTTCCAGTCTTTCTCACTTCTAAAGACTAGAAGCTTTTACGGTAAATTGTGGTACAATTCTACTAAATGGGTGGAAAAAGAGAGTACACTTTCCTAAATTGTGAATACATATGTATATTGAAGTTTATCGGTTGAAACACTGAGCAAATCATGCCAAATAATGATTTGGATCTTATAAAAACAAGCCAGGAACATTTTTCCCCATCTTGGAACATCTTATTTTCTTGTTTACAACATGATAATCCATAGTATGATGTGATCTTTTCCTAACTTAAAAAAAAAAGGAAAAAAAAAGGGGGGGGAACCTACAGCAAGACTTAAACATATAATATCTTCCTTAAGTCTTGATATTCAAATTACAACAGCAGCCCTGGGTTAAAAACAGAGTAGATTATGATAGTGGAAAATTAGGATTTCTAAATACTGTTCACTGAAGTCCAATTTCAGATGACATGCAAAGTACGCATGCAACTACACCTGTGTGGCCGTTTCCCTATATCATGAGCCATCCATAAGACGCAGCTGGCCACCACACCATTTTCTTCATACCATACTTGTTGGTAGATGATCCCCATGATGAGCCTCTACAAGTTCATGAGATGTAAATTTTAGAACATCTTCCGTTTGCTGAAGGTGATCCACTAGTGCACAGAAGATGGGAAATTTTAACTATTTATTTTAGCAGTGCAGATTTTATAGGGTGGTTTGGTTTGTATGGGAGAATGTGGCTCCTCAAATATCTTGGTCCCAAGCTTTAACAGTTTTACCACCATGGGCAGTGTACTTTTTTGGGACAGGGGGAGGGTGTAAGGATGATGGCGCTGGGTGGGTGAGGCAGAGCAGGGTTGGGACTGGCTGTGGCTTCCACCACGAGATCCTGTCCTCTGTGTCAGGCTACATGGCCCAACATGGAGATTCTCAAGTCTGCACTGGCAAAATTATCAGCGCAGACTTGAGGTCCCATTGCCAGACCAGTGCCTTCACCCCTTTTCCCAAGGTGTCTCCTATGGCTGCCATGTCGCCCATAGGATGCAGCAGTAGCTGTTCTGGCAACTCAACTCCTATGGGGGCTGATAGCTTAGGATTTAGATCTTCACCAATTCCAGACATTGCTCCTGAATTTCATCTGCTTACCTATAATTTATTTTGTTTTGTTTTTTTAAACTAGCTTCTAACCCTTGTTTTAATTTCTTTAGAAGCTAACTGTTGTTAGTAGCATCTGTGGTTAAACTGATTAGATGTAACATGGAACCAATTGACCAGGAAGTGGCTGAGAAAGTTACAAAACCCTTCCTGGAGAGGAAGGGGGAGTGGGGAAAGAGTTTTATGTGATTCCAAGGGATGTTTCTGTTCTGGAAACTGTGGGCTGGTGATCATGTAGTGTCATGTGTCAACCTACCTATTATGTGTCAACATTGATGGCTTTGTTGCTTGCTTATTTGAATTGGAGAACAATAAACTGGAGAAAGACTACAAGGACCAAGATTACCACTTGCTGCAGTTTTTTTTTCTTGAAGTGTACTTTTTGGCTCCTTTCCATTAATGTAAAGGAAAGTTATGAACATCTTGACAATTGAGAGCTTTTTATTGATACACACTGAGAATGCAATAAAATAACTGAAGATGTTTCTTGTACCTTTAAAGTCTTGCTCATTGTTTGCATCACCTTTTACTAACAAGAAAGATGCTACTTTGCTTTTCATGTCTTCAGCAATAGTTTGAAACAGCAATAGTTTGAAACATTGAACTGAGTTATAATCTGTAACTAATACGTCTACTTTAAAGCATTCTCGTTGATGTATATGAAGTTGCATATGAATTGCTACATGTGCTTAATTGTTTTAGTATTTCTGATCCCTGAGAAAGAAAAGCCATGTCTATTAAGTCAAAATGAATACGTTGGTGTATTTTCTGCTTGTTGGTGATTGACCTGTGAATTAGTTTTTCTTGGTGTTTTAATATGACAGCATCCTTAATGAAAATGAGCTATAGTATAAAAAGAAGAATCATTGTTAATGTACTTTGCATGATTAACCAGGAGGTACATTGTCAGTTAATAGCAAACATTTCCTTATTTTTAAGTGAAATTCCAGCTCAAACACAAGGTAAAAATTGTTAATCCCAAGATTTGCTTACATTTTTGAATGCAGTATTTTCACACAGAAGTATGGCCATGTTGGACTCAGGTTGGATCAGTATATTCAATTTATTGTGTCAGTTTTTGTTGGTTTTTTGTTGGTACCACTGTCCATGTTTTGAATTTCACAAAGCTTCTGCCTGAAAGGTGATGGAGATAGTACCACTCCGTCTGCAGTCTGGTGTCTGAAGGGAGCTGAGTGTGATGTCCTGAAACTCAGACTTCCTGCCTGTCTTCTCTGGTTTCTGTGGAGATGTGGCCTTGGCCTTATTCTCTTCAACTCACAGATGCCTCAGCCGTCTTAGGCAGACCTCCATTTCACAGTGATGCAGCTCCAGGGCCTCGCTTTTTTCAAGCGTTAGTTATACCTCTGATTCTAATCAGAAGCTTTAGTTATGTATTCATTGGAACTATAAGTAAACCTTTCTTTTTGCTTCTTTATCAAGCCTCTGCCTCATGTGTTTGCTTCTTTATCAAGCCTCTGCCTCATGTGTGTGCTTTTATTAATAGCAATGAGCCTGGGTGAGGGAGATTCCCATGAGGTAATTAATCTAAGGGGGGACATTCTGCTGCTTACTCCGCTCTGCTTTTTCCCCCCATCACCAATAAGAAACTTCCAACAGAAGGTGGGTGGGAAGAGCTGATCTTTGTGACCTTGTAAGAATGACTAGGAATTAGAACTCTATGGCCATCTCCATATTTGGGCCTGCTAGGGGCAGAGGAAGGGTGTTGTGAGGGGTGACATGGTCAATGAGTGCCGGCAGTGGCAGGGCGCCATTGCGCGGACAAACCTGCGTGCTGTTTGGCCCTCCCGCCCTCCCTCCCTCCCTCGTGTCCGTTTCGCTCTGAAATGGAGCTATTCCGGGCATAGGGAGGCATGGCTGGGCAATGCACGAGGGTGGTTTTGCTCAGCTTTGGTGTTTCTTATCATGGAAAGAGGCATGTGTGGACCACATCTATCTTTAGAAACAAGCTTATCCACATCACTGAAGAGCATGCTAAAATGTCAAACCTACTCTGAATCTCATCTTGCCCTGTTTTCCCCATCTGTACAATCAACAATAGCCAACTTAGAAATGTGAAGATTAATGAAATAAGAAAGTATTGTTTTTTTGCTGTGAGCCTTAGGGATTTTTTTCTTCTTCAAATGCTGCATGATGGTAATGGTATTAATATCCTATATTTATATGGCAGCTGTTGCATCTTTGCGTATTCAGTGATGGACAGCCTAGATAATCAGAACTGACAAATATCTTCATTTGATACTTAAGCTCTTGGCATCTCTTTATTCAATTAATTAAAAATCTGATTTAAAGATGTGAAGAGGACACAATATCACATAGCTCCGTAGAATGTTGACGCTACACATAGAAAAACTGGAAACAAGTCCCAAGGTCACATATTCAACACATGTAGAATGTCATGAGATTGATGCATAGTGGCTTCCCAAATGATAATTTACCTCCTTGGTCACGTGGAAAATTCTTGCATTTGTAAAGATTAAACATAGAAGAAAACAATATGGTTCTGTGTTGCTATTTAGTTTTGTGCCTGAAAATTTTCTTTGTATCTGTGTGCATCCATCAAAACGGCATTAATATCATCATGTAATTTCTCTTTTTCATTCACATATTCATCAGTTCATTCTCATAGCTTTCAATGGGGGGAATTAACTTCTGTTCCCATCTATACGTTTGGTTATTTCCTGCATGATATTTGCAGGCATTCTAGGAGCCTGCAAAGGTATTTCAGTATTGCCAAAGGTATTGCCAAATTTGAGACAGATAGCACCAGGGGAGATACGTTTTAAAGAAATTAACTAATGGTGCACATCCTATAAGCCTCCCATAGATTTCAGTAGAGTAACCAACTTCACTTCGTCACCTGGTTTTTCTGTTTTCTAAAAACCTGCATGCAATTTTCAGGCATTCTAGAACCCCTAGCAGTAACCATAGCTGCCAAATGTCAGACAGATATAACCAAGGAGCCCCATTTTAGAGGACATTGAAGAGGGCATGCAAATGCAGCCAAATTAAGAAATAAAAATCGAAATACCAGTGTTTGATCAACTGAATTTTTTTTTGCAAGCTATTATTTCTCCTCAGAATAATAAACCAAAAGTTGTATGTGTGAAAGATTACTTTTTGGAATTGGAAATTTTTAACTGAACTGCTACAGCTAAAGCAAAAGCACAACCCCATCAATGTAGTCTACGTCCCTCCACTCATCAGAAATTCCTCCATGAATCCTGGGTACTTTGGTGAGAATATGTCTGAGTTCATGATTGGGGAACTTCCATTTTCAGTTTTCCACCTCCCGCTCTATCCGTCCGTCTGTCCGTCCCCCCAGTTCTATTTTTAGCTGTCTATGTGAACTGAAACCAAAAGAAGAAGGAGACCTGAACAGATTCAGGGGGCCATCCTAGGCACCCTCTAGTGTCGATGCTACATGATAGTGTCAATGCGATGTGCAGAGCGCCAGTGCGGGGGTGCAAAATGGCACCCCGGCATCGGCGCTCTCACTCCAAGACCGGCGCTTCAGGTGTGCCAGCCCTGGAGGGAGGCGGGCCTTGGACAAGGCCATAAGGCTGAATCCAAGGCCGAATCCCGCGGCTGTGCAGCCCCAATTTGAGCCACACGGTCTCCTCAGATATGTCTCTGCTGTTTAGCAGATGCAGATCCAAGGAGTCCATAGGGGACACTGGCGCCTCCCCTACGTCAAGGGCGTGAACCTGCCCTTGCCTCGGGGAGGCTTCAGCCTCCTCAAAGCAGCTCTGGATATAATGCTGGCCGGCCAGCCTCACCATTCCAGCACTGCTTAGAATTGCACTGCCCAAGTCCCAGTAATGGATCGCTGCTTCCCAAGGACTGATCCTTGGCCATGGTGTCGGTGTTGAGCAAATGCTGATTAGTACAAAATGAGCCTTGCTCATTACCTTTTAGCATTCATCTGCACATGAACATATACAGCTACTACAGATTCCATGAAAAACCCCATTGACTCTAGGATAAGTAGTTCCCCAAGGACTACTTCAGTTGCATGTAAAGAATATATTGCAGGTGTAATGCTGCAGCATACATGCATACATTTCAAGAGGCTTTCTCTAAGTAAAAGGAAAGTAGTTCTCCTACCCACGTTCTCACAGTGTGTAAAAACATGTTTGGCAAAATGGATAGCTAGACCATGACATAACTGCAGTGACAATTTATCCACGTCCTCCAGTCTGCCATCTCCAAGGTGAGTAAAGCATTCCCCAGAATTTTTAACCACCTCTGCCTAGTTTAGCAACCTGCTGATGCTGCACATATGGAACATTAGGAACGGCAAATTGAATGGCTTCACTGTGCTATTGTCTTGGTGCTACTGAATTGATTTTCTTGTCTTAATTCTAAAAGGGCTGAAATATTTCAGAGGTGAATGTTATTACTGGTGTGCATCCCTGCTGGGTGTTTTATTATTAGGGATCTCAAGAACAAACAAAAGGAGCCAGACATTTCATATCACTTAGGAAGAACACAGAAAGATTTTCTCTGTAGGAGGAAGGGGGGTCACTCGTCACCACATGGGTTGCCCCTCCCCCTCACGAGGCAGACCGGACTTCTCTAGAAGGTCTCCTCCCAGGGGAAGGCCACCCTTCCCCAGTCCGGCTCTGCCTCACACGGAGCCAGGTCATACTTCTGGAGATCGCACAGATCTCGAAGGTTTTTCCTCTTCTCCCCTTTTTCTGCTTTTCTTTCTCCCCCGTCTCTCTTATACCCTCTCTTGGACATAGAGGAACGTCTGCAGGAGAGCACAGGAGAGCTCCAGCTTTATACTGAGGCCAGCCAATCAGTGGGCAGGCTTTAATTCATCAGCCACACCCATCTGCACCTGTGCTAACCTCTCTTCATAGCTGGAAAGCTCATCAGCTGCAGCTGTGTTCCTGCTGCAGGAGTTCTGGGATTAACCCCATAATCCTTGGTTTACCTGGACAAGAGGCCATTGCTGATACCATTCCCTATCTCATTGGGGTATCTCCTGCCTTTTCCAATACAGGAGGTTCCGAGGGTGGTGTGCAGAATAAGGGGTTCAGGCCAGAAAACCTAAGACCAAGCATGTTCTGGAGTTTCTCCAGGATGGGCTTGATAAGGGCCTGAATGCCAACACCTTGCGCAAGCAGATGGGGGCTCTCAACAGCATCCTGGGGTGGGGGGAGGTAGGTTCGTGGCATCTCATCCCATGTGAGGAGATTTCTTGGGGGGGGGTACTCTCATTAGGCCTCCAGTGGTGCACAGATTCCCCACCTGGAACTTGCACAGGGTCCTTATGGCTTTTATGAGTCCACCATTCGAGCCAATGACCAGGATCCCACTTAGAGAGGTTACGCTCAAGGCTTTGTTGTTGGCAGTGACATCTGCTAGGAGGGTTTCGGAACTGGGGGCATTGTTGCTTAATGCAAATCTTTGTGTTTTTCATAAGGACAGGGTCATTCTCAGAGCGGACCCGGCTTTCCTTCCGAAGGTTAATACATGGTTCCATAGGTCACAGGAACTGTCACTACCATCCTTCTGTCCGAAGCTGGTACACCCCAAAGAAAAGGCATGGCACAACCTGGACGTTCGCAGAGCGCTCCGATTTTATATTGAACGCACCAGGTTGTCAGGAGCACTGACGCCTTGTTCATCAGGTTTCAGGGTCACTCGGTGGGCAGAAGGTTTCCAGTTCTACATTGTCTCGGTGGCTCAAGGCGGGCATAGAATTGACCTATAGTTCACTGGGAAAGGAGCCTCCCCAGGGGATCACTGCGCACTCGATTAGGGGGGCGGCAATATCGGTGGCCTTTGAGGGTGCCTGTTCCCTGGGGGGTATTTGTAGAGCAGCCACATGGGCTTCCCCTAACACTTTCACGAGGCACTACAGGATCAATGTAGCAGCCTTGGCTGAGGCGTCCTTTGGCAGAAGGGTTCTGCAGAAGGTGCTGCCTAAATGAGGTGCCTCGTCAGCCCACCCCACATAAAACTGCTTGTCTACATCCCATATGGTGATGAGTGCCCCCCTTCCTCCTACAGGGAAAAAGGAATTCCCTTGCCTGTGAATCTCCTGTTCTGGGAGGCGGAAGGGGGGCACTCGGCCCACCGCACCTGACGAAGCAGGCTGAGAGAGTTGTGGCTTTTGGGTGGGCAGAGGAGTGGGTTAGATCAGCAGGTAGCTCTGTCTCCGCCTTGTCTCCCCGCTATCGCTGTCTTGCCCTATTTACCTCTTGAGCTGTCTTTTTCTCGGCTGTCTCAGGCGGATGCCCTGGGGGCAGACAGATGGAGGGCTCCCGGCACTAGCTCGACAGAACCAGAGTGGGGAAGGGTGGTCCTACCCTGGGAGGAGACCTTCTAGAGAAGTCTGGCTTGCCTCGTGAGGGGAAGGGGCGATCCATGTGGTGATGAGTGCCTCCCCTTCCTCCTCCCAAAACAGGAGATTCACAGGTAAGGGAATTCCTTTTTTTCCCCAGTTTAGAGAGCAGGTAGAGCACGTGATTGCACATTGCGTGTCTATCTTGAATCCCTGCATCTCGAGTTAAAGTGTCTCAAGAGAAGAACAGGGGAAGAACATAAGAACAGCCCAACTGGATCAGGTCAAGAGCCCATCTAGTCCAGCTTCCTGTATCTCACAGTGGCCCACCAGATGCCTCAGGGAGTGCACAAGACAACAAGATGTCTGCATCTTGTTGCCACTCCCCTGCATCTGGCATTCTGAGGTAGCAAAGTATGGTGGTTGCACTATCCATCGTGGACTGTAGCCTGCCATGGCACCTGCCTGAGGCATTTTTACTGCTGCTTCTAGCCTGGCCTTTCTCAATATAAGGTAGCATCATATGTCCGTAACATGGCTCAGTATAGGATGCTGTATATGCCTGTATTGAAGGCTACTGATCACTCATAAGGAGTGCTTATGGCCAGTCAGAAATTACTGTATCAGATTCTCACAGCTAGAAAACTATTTGCCACATAGGAAACTATGATGCATGCTTTTCAAAAAGTCCTCTTCTCAGCATCAGCAGTGCTTGAATTACAGGGAATGGGGAAGGAAGAGGAACAGCAACAACAAATGGACTCCAGCCCCTTCAGGTGTGTGTGTGTGGGATGTGTGTGTGGACTTGTGGGTTTCGTTAAGAGCCCTTATATGTTTTCCTCCATTGTTTCTTCACTGATACCCTATTTGCATATCATCTCATTATCCAGTACAGGGGAGTGAAACTATATAGGGTGCAGTTGTGTTACCTTCTGATTGGCTAGAAATTGTTACATGCCATGGTCTCAGGCCCGAAATACTGTTTATCTATTCCAGGAGATAGGCAAGTAGGCTCCGTATGCCTCTTGTGCTTGTGACAGAATAGGGTAACTTACATTTGACGTTTATTCATGTCAAATAAGTTATATTAAGCCTAGTGCTAAACCTCAAAATGTTCCTCTTTGGGCCCTAACAGCAACATGAGAATTGCATTGCTAAACCTTCACTGGTTGCCACTCCAACCAATGAGTGGTACTTCCAGCAGCTCAGAGGGGGAATGACTTGTGTTAAATAGAGCCTCTAGGAGATTTGCCCTGCTGCAGACTCTTTGATGTCTTCTGCTGCATGAGCGCGTGGCTGGCTTTTAAGCAGCAGGCGATTGTTTTCTCTTTTCAAGATAATCCTTATTTTTTTCTCAGTTCTTGTTCAACTTCTTGGGTCCTTCTATTCATTTGGCAGATTGAATGACAAGCAGAAGGGTAGGTATTAACCAAACTAGAAGGCTGCCATTTTTTCAAACCCTGAAGACTCAATCAGAGTGATGCTATATCACTATGTATTGCTACTGTAAGAGTCTTATGTGGGACGACAACCATGCTGAACTAATAGGTATCAACAGTTAAAAGAATTGCCGCTCCCCTTTGAGAACGTTCAGCCCAACTCTTCAAGAATATTTATCTGTACTAGCAGATCTGCAATATCTGAGTTGCTTAGAAGTAAGCCTGATATATTATTCTGGCATCTTTACATAACAAAAAAACAAATTGTTTACGACTATTTTTAGTTTTAAGGTGGTAAAATAACTGAAAATAGTCCATTTTTCACCACCTGGAGCATTATTCAGTCATATATGAATGATGGTGAAGACCAAAAGGGATTGTGAAGAGCTCCAGAAGGATCTCTCCATGTTGGGGGAATGGGCGGCAAAATGGCAGATGTGTTTCAACGTAGACAAGTGTAAAGTGATGCACATAGGGGCCAAAAACCAAAACTTCACCTATAGGCTTATGGGTTCTGAGCTGTCTGTGACAGCTCAAGAGAGATCTTGGGGTGCTGGTGGACAATTCAATGGGAGGTATCGACGCAGTGTGCAGCAGCAGTTAAGAAGGCCAATTCCATGCTTGGGGTCATTAAAAAAAGGGGTTGAGAATAAAACAGCCAATATTATCATGCCATTGTACAAATCGATGGTAAGGCCGCACCTGGAATATTGTGTCCAGTTCTGGTCGCTGCACCTCAAAAAGGACATAGTGGAGCTGGAAAAGGTGCAGAAGAGAGTGACAAAACTGATTACAGGGCTGGGGCACCTCCCTTATGAAGAAAGACTGCAGCGTTTGGGGCTCTTCAGCCTAGAAAAAAGGCGCCTGAGAGGGGACATGATTGAGACATACAAAATAATGCATGGAAGGGATAGAGTTGATAGAGGGATCTTCATTTCCCTCTCTCAAAACACCAGAACCACGGGGCATCCACTAAAACTGAGGGTTGGGAGAGTTAAAACAGATAAAAGGAAGTACTTTTTTTACCCAGCAGGTGGTTAGTCTGTGGAACTCTTTGCCACAGGAGGTGGTGATGGCATATGGTCTAGGTGCCTTTAAGAGGGGTTTGGACAGATTTCTGGAAGTAAAGTCCATCGTGGGCTATAGGCCATGATGGATTGTGCAACCTCCTTACATTAGTAGTAGGCTACTTCAGAGTACCAGGTGCAAGGGAGTGGCAACAAGATGCAAGCGTCTTGTGTCTTGTGCCTCCCTGGGGCACCTGGTGGGCCGCTGTGAGATACAGGAAGCTGGACTAGATGGGCCTTTGGCCTGATCCAGCAGGGCTCTTCTTACGTTCTTATGTCACTACAGACACTGTGCGCGTTGATATGTCTGGTGCTAACATCCTCTGCAGCTCCGGATGTTTACCTCTCTACCAGTGAACAGTGTTCAATTGCGGAAGCAAGCAACGTATCCAGGGAGACAATTTCCCTGAGATTGCAGATTTTCCCCCTTCATTTTCAAGCGGTTGTATTTACTAGAAAAATGATAACAGAAAGCCCAGTACCACCTAAGAGCCCAATCTTATTCTCCCCCACCATACCGATGCAGCTGCACCAAAATGGCGGCGGCTGCATCCTGCGGGGGTTAGCTGCAGAAGTCTCTTCTGGGTAAGGGAACAATTGTTATCTCCTTACCTGGAGATAAGCCTAGTAGCATGGTGGTGGGGCCGTCTAATTGGACTTGGCCTAGCTAAACAACTGGTGCAGGTCCACGTGGACCCTCTCCAAAGGATCAGATTCCACTGTTGCCAAGCCCGACCCTTCTTAGACCTGACCCACCCTTGCAGTGCCCCATCACTGCCTTGTTCTTCCATCCCCACCTCCTCCCATTTCCCCTGGGAGCTTATCATTGGCAGTGGCTAGATCTGGATTTGCTGGCACCGAAAGGAAGGCTCTAGCTGGAGTGCTACAGGAGCACTTTTTGCGACTGGCACTGACTGCTTTACACCAATTAGCGCCAGAGGAAGAGGTGCACCACAATCACTCAGCCCAGGTAGGATTGGGCCAGAAGAGATAAGTTTCTTTCAAGATGTTCAGTAGTACAATTAGAAGATCAACATTCAGATTAATTCCCGTTTATTTGACGAAGAGCATGCTATAGATGTTTTAAAAAGTCTATTTGCATTTAGCATTAATGTTAGCGCTTCTAATACTTGAGCTTCATGTGGCACAGAGTAGTAGGCTGCAGTACTCAGTCAATAGCTCTCTCCACAACTTGAGTTTGATCCCAAGGGAAGTCAGGTTCTCAGGTAGCCGCTCAAGGTTGACTCAGCCTTCCAAGGTCGGTAAATTGATTACCCAGCTTGATGGGGTGAAAGTAGTTGACTGGGGAAGGCAATGGCAAACCACCCCGTGCAACAAAGACTGCCTCACAGACGTCACAATGTGATGCCACCCCATGGGTCAGTAATAACTTGGTGCTTTCCACAGGGGACTATTTTTTTTTTTTTACTTTTCTAATACTCACTGAACTTGAGCCCAGTCTAACCAACTTTCCGGCACTGATGCAGCCATGTCAAAGGGTGCACTGCATTCTGTAATGGGTGGGCAGTCATAGAGGCCTCTTCAAGGTACCATTTGTTCCCTGACCTTGAGGGTGCATCACTACTGGACAGTTGGTTATGATTGGGTTGCTAGTAAAATTAATATGTCCAATATACGGTATTATAATTGGGCTAGTATGTATTACTTAGCTTTCTACATTAAAGTGGGTTGCATTTTACTCAGCTAATTGGAAGTTTTGAGAACTTCCAAAATTAGGTTTTGGTTTCAGTCCCCTCACACCACCAAATCACATAGCTCTGTTTAAAGATTCTGAATACTGGCGTGATTTTCACCATTATAACACAATCCTCGCAACTGATCTTACCTTAATTGTTTCTATAGAAAGCTGACATGAAGTGCTTTATAAATTAAAGTAAATAAGTTCTGTTTTTATGGGACAAAAACTTGAGCACTGAATTCTGTTAAGCTTTCATCTGAACTTCAGAGCTTCCTCGTAACAGCAATTGAAGAGTTGTTCTTGGTTTTAATGTAGGAGATGAGCTGAATTTATTGCTCGATGCTCCACAGTGAGCTAATCTTTGTTTAATTGTGTGTTTTCCTCGGGGATTCATATCTTGAAAATACACTTCAGGATCCTGAATCACGTGGGACTCGTTACTGGAGAACGTATTACGCTGCCTTGTAATTTTTCATGCAGTAGTCCACCATCTGCTGTTTGGCATGCAGCTATCAAAATAGAAACAATTATGAGTGCCTAAATAATAAGAAGAATGTGAAGTTAGTCTGTGTTTTGATTTCATAAAATCGACCAAGACACAAAAGGGGTAACAAGAGAAAATTCTAATAATATATTACAAGTGCTTGACTTCCTCTACCACTATCCCCCATGACATTTGAATAGGTCCTTCAACTGGGAGTATTTTGTATTCTTGTTACTTGCCTGTGTGTTTCTAGAGAGAAGTTAGGTCAAGAATTCAATATCTTTCTTGTTCCATTGATGACAAAATACAACAGTTCCTTGACTTTTTGATGTTAATTAGCAATTGGCAACCCTTTTCATCTCATAGCATACTGACAAAGCACTAAACTCATGAAGGCACACCATCAGTTTTTCTATATTTGACAAGGCACACTGCACTTCTGGGGAGCATTCCCCAAGCACCTACTAATGAATGGCCTTCCTCAAAACTCCTGCAGTGCACCTGCAGACCATTTGTGGCATATCAGTGTGCCGCAGCACATTGGCTGAAAATTGCTGCAGTTAATTCTATTTTCCAATGGACTTGTGTTTTGATGCTGGGAAGACAAATTCTGTTCTGCCTTGTTACTTTTATAAGCCCATGCTTATGAGACATACAACATTCATGTGTAGTTGGACAATCCAAATAAATAGGTTGTTTTTAAGTATCATCCAGTACCATCTTTGTTGGATCAGGAAGTTCAGAACAATGTGGTCCAACTATAGGCCACATTTCAGGAGCCAACATGTGGTTCAGTTTCCACTGAACTGATCCTGATAGCTGAACCATGTACCTAAGCCAGTGGTTCTCAAACTTTTTAGAACAGGACCCACTTTTTAGAATTGCACTCGAGTAGAGACCCACTGGAAGTGATGCCATTAACCTGGAAGTGATGTCATAGCTGAAAGTGACATCATCAAGAAGGAAGTGCTGTCATTGTGACGTAATCAAATGACTCCTGGAATGCAAACTGGCATTCTTGGATTGCAGCAGTTGCAAAACCATGAAGCATTCCTGACAGAAAGCAAGATCAGGACAAAATATGTAAAAGCACTGAACTAAAAACAAAATTTTTACAGCAAGAGGAAGGTCTGCAGCATTCAAGATGGCTGCTCCCAGCTTTTCATGACCCACCTGACATCAGCTGCAACCCACCAAGTGGGTCCCCACCCATAGTTTGAATAACACTGACCTAAGCTATTAAGGACCAGTTCCTGCCCATGTTGTCACAATCTCTGATTGTTCTCTCCAGTTGGATTCTTGAATTTTGCATGCTGAATGCCTGCTTTGGACTGAATTTTCTGGTTTATTTGATGCAATTCATGGCATGAACAGCAATAATAAAGCGATAAATTCCAGATGTGTTACCTATTTTACATTTTTAAAAAACCCCAGTGCATTTTTTACTGTATGTAAATAACTATTGTTACAATTACAACTCCAAGCTGAGGGAGCAAATAAAGGTTTTGATGTCATTGAAGAACCAATTGTGTTGAGGAACCTCATGATCTGTCACAGAGTAATTCAATTCACAAGGATTTTCACAATGGTAAGAAATAACACAGGATTCATAAAAGGATATAAATGATTTCCCTTCCATGCCATTACATAGGCGGCTCCCTTGACCTACTGGGCCATTTGCCCCAGCTTCCATTATGTCTAGAATCCTATATACATTGTATAGGGTGGCAGTTTTTTTTGCAAAGATTCCTGGCTGCTTTCCATGGCTCCCCAGGGAGCCACGGCTCACAGTTTGGAAACCACTGCCCAAAGAATTATCATGCATTTGCATCTTGGTGAAAGATGATGGACTCAGGACTGCAGCATCCTTGCAAGGCTTCCAGAAATGCCTTAGGCCTAGCCCTGAATCCAAGGATTCACTATTCACTAAATCCACCATTAAGCAAAGGTAGACGCTTTAAAAAAAAGTGTTGACTGCAGTTCTCAGATGCCATTAGATGCACATGACTGTCCCAGAAATCCCATTATCTTTGCTTAAGGGTGGATTTAGGCAAATGAAAATGGAATCAACAAAACAACCAATCAAACAATATCTTACTAATCCTTCTTAGCTAAGCAGTGCTCCACAGTATGTTGTCTTTTATGTTCACTTTAACTTCTCCCAATCAAACATTTACAAGCAACAAAAAAGAGCAGACACTTGTGTTTAAGTATAGACAGACCTTTGTATCTATCGGGGTTTAGATGCATTCTGGGGCGAGGCTGAAATACTGTGGAACCTGGAAGTGGGTCTTGCAGTCCTAAAAATATCTCTAGAGGCTTGGAAGTGGTGTGTTTTGACTGCAAAATGCCAGGAAGCCCAATGTTGACACTTAGTTTTAAAGGTATTTAAATTTGGACTCCGATATCTGTTGGCATCTGCACTGAGTCAAATCCATGGGTGCTGGATCCGTGGTCTTACTGTATCTTAAAACTAATTATTGCTCTTTAAGAGATCTTTTAAAATATGCTTGGTAATTTCATTTAATTTGAGAAGTGTATCAATGAACAAAAAAAAAAAGGAAAAACATGCTGATGGTATTCTGCATTTTTTTAGATTGTGAGCCCTTTGAGACAAGGAGCCATTTAACTTTATTACTATTTGCCTGTAAACCGCTTTGTGAACTTTGTGTTGAAAAGCGGTATATAAATACTATTGATTGACTGATTTTTCTTCTGTGAGAACTGTCTGTAAAAGAAGCAGTTAATCATTTCTTTAAGTAAATGTGCATGCTAGCTAAATTGTACCAGCTGAAACATTTGTGGCAGAGACAAGTGCATTATTATAAATATTTCCCAGGAATTTGAATGATTTTGCTTTGATCGAGTTCACACCCCTATGTGTGTGTTTGCTTCACATGAAAATTCCGTGCCAGTGGAAGAAAGGAGAATATGAGTATATGTTTTAATTTGCACTTCCTAAATTATGCACATAACAGAACTGAGCTATAGCTGTGCACATAGTCTTCATGCTGCTTTTTCTTAAGTGCTCCACTGCAGCCCAAGGATGAAATAATTGTTGCCATTAGAACTCCTTCTGATTCTACCCTATTGCTGTGGGAGACACTACAACACATCTCTCTCCTGCACCATAGAAGATAATGTCAGAAACCCTGGGTTACATAGGAAGAGTTAAAAAACATGCAGCTTCTAAACAAAGTAGTAATGCTTCAATTTCTAGGCATTCTGATTGAGTGCTGAATTCAGAGCCCTCCAATGTGAGCCGTATGAGCTTACCACTTGCGCTGGTGTCGTAAAAGTGCCATAAGGTACATGCAAAGTGGGTGTTAACCTCTTACCGCCCAAGCTATGGCACTGCCAGCCCCTTGCTGCCTGGAGATGGTGATGCAACATCAGTGAGAGGTAAGGTTACCCCTTGCTAGCGTTGCGGGGATTCTGGGCGGGCCAGGAGGGAATTCCTGGGCGGGGCAAAGGGGAGGGCGGCTTCGCGATAGGTTGGGACCCAGCTGTGGCTTCCACTGCCTGATCTTATCCCCGGTGGAGGCCTGGGCAGCTTGACATGGGACTGCTCAAACCACTGCCTGCAAAATAGCTACTTTTGGCTACTGCTATGCTCGCAGCAGCCAGGCATTTCTGAATTGAGCTGCTCGGGATAATTCTGAAATTCAGCAATTCTACAATACATTTTCCCCTGGATTTTGGAGTTGTTTTATTTTGTTTCACAGTCTTGTTTCCAAAATGGAACCTGTGCACTAAGAACCATCCATTGTTCCTTGTTTAAGTTTTAGTGTGAAACTTTAGAGCGTAGTGTGAGTGTAGTTTAGTTTACAGTGTAGCGTGCATGTACCGTTAGATGTCATTGTACTGTATGTGTAACTGCATCAAAATTATTTTGTATGATGTTTTACTAATGTGAACGTAAAGTTGCATCTGTTGATAAAACCGCACACAAAGAATCTTGATACAGTTATACAACACGTTAAAATTGCTTTTTCAATGCATACACAAAAAAGCATCAGTAACAAAGAGGTGGAAAAAGGATACAGGGCACAATCCTAGAGCTCCTTTGGGCTGACGGATGTCACTGGCACCAGACTAGCGCTGTAGCAAACACTCCATAAGGCATGTCTGCACCAATGCAGAAGGTACTGGGGTGTCATAGGGAGTTGCACCATCCTATGACTGCTGCCACAGCGCCCAGGTAAGCTGCACCCACACTGGCCGAGTTCAGCCAATGAGGGGGCTTGGAGAGGGCGAGGGAAGGCAGGAGGGAGGCAGAAAGGGGTGAGAGGAGGGTGGTGAGAGAGCAGCCCTGTGGGCGGGCTCGCCTGGGGTAGAGTGTGGATCTGGCCATTAGGCTGATTGGCCCTGATCTGGGCTGCTTGGATTTGCACCAGCTATTTCGCTCGTTCAGATTTGAGCAGCCCCATAGGTCTGGCTGGGCTTACCCTGCTGTAAGGGGAAAATGTCCCTCTTCACCCCAGCACAGTGTCTTTCTCGTGGCTGTTGCTGGTGGTGTTCTCCATTCTTTTAGATTGTGAGCCCTTTGGGGACAGGGAGCCATTTAACTTTAATGTTACTATTTGCCTGTAAACCGCTTTGTGAACTTTGTGTTGAAAAGCGGTATATAAATACTAGTGATTGATTGATTGATTGATTGATTGATTGATTGATTGATATCCTCTTACCCCAGGTAAGAGCAACCTCCCAGCCTGCATTAGATGCAGCGTGCATGTGCTTGCCTGCCTGCATCAGTGCAGGGTAGGATTGGGCTGGCAGTAAATCTGAGTGACTTAAATTGTGCAAGCTGTATATTCTCCAGATCCAGACTTGCATCTCAGTCCTAATCAGAGCTGGTGCAGCAGGGCTTTATGGCCTATGCTGTATCCAATGCTGGGATTGGGCAGGCTGGATGTCTCCTCATGGTAAGGGAACATTTGATCCCTTACCCATGTCAAGACCCTGCCTGCCCCATATAATAGGGCTACTTGGATCTGTGACAGCAAAATCACTGGCACAAGTGTGTGGCTTTCAGGACTGCGATGGGGGTTAGGAGTCTGCCGAGGCCCACCATCCCCTCCACCCCTCCCAGTCCTTTTTTCAGAAATTCTTTGAAATATCTGAAAATCACCAGTGCCGCCCCTTAATGTTTTGTTCTTTTCCCTAGTAGTGTAATCAACCCAGTTCTTTCTCCTTTTTTCTCATTTGGCTTCTTTCATAGAGCATGTATCATCTTCATAGCCCTCTTCTAAATCTGTCACAGCTTGTCAACATAATACTTGAACTGTAGTGCTGTAGCCGCACCCTGTTGATTCACGCTTAGTTTGTCGTCTAGCTACTTAACCCCTAAAATTTATTTTAGGAGTTGGATTGCTTCCAGTACAAGCTAAACGACGTTTGGTAGTTGATTTGTAAGTTTGCTTTCTGAATACAGAATGCAAAACTGGGAGTGGGTCATCAAAATTGGCTGTCATTCCATCTGGTTCCAGTGTTTCCCCATCTTATTTGGAGACCTTGCTAGGCTTTATAGAAGCCTCAGCATCTTATGCACACTAACGGGGACTATGCATTTAGGGAGGATTGCATTTTGGTACATATGCTTTGTACTCAGAAGATTCCAGGTTCAGCATCTCCAGGTAGGATAGGAAAGGTCTTGGTTTGAAACCATGGAGAGTTGCTGCCACTCACAGCAAACCATACAGAATTAAATTGACTAGTGCAATAAACAAAAGTAGGGTCTTGCAGTGCTGGGAAGCATTTGCAGTGCTGGGAAGCATTTGCAGTGTGTGAATTGGACCTTCTCTGCAGTCTGTGACATTATAGGGCAGGGGTAAGCTGTGAAGGTTGCAGACTTCACAATGGCCCTCAAAGCTCCCCAGCGTGCACAGTACACAGTGTTGTGAATTTGTGTTGGTTAGAGCAGAGTTGGGGGCTTGCTGACC
>JAJKFI010000004.1:29594570-29623777 GCA_029204185.1 Lerista edwardsae | reverse complement strand
TGCCAGTTTCAACCAGTTCTGGACTGTGAGATGTGAAACTGCAACACACAGGAGATGATATGAACATGATATGGTGGCTAGAGTTTTACAACATGTGAGGCTAATAAGGGAGTTTCTTGTTGAGAGCCAATGTGGTTTACTGCTTCTAATGTTGGACTTATATCTGGAAGATCCAGGTTCAAATCCCCGCTCAGCAGGGATGTGCGGGCAAAGGAGGGTTGGTGGGTCAGCTCAGTGAACAGGAGCTGCCCCAAGCTCTGGCGTGGGCCAGCCTCCCGGGCTGAGCAGGTGGACTTGCTCAGTACCAGCCCTCCTGCCTCTGCCCCCCCCGGGGCCGGGCACCGAATATGGGCACTCTGGCCTAGAAGGGGAGGGAGGAACCAAACCTCCCGGAGCTGCCCCCTCAGCGGCTGGCCGGCACAAGAGGGAGCGTCCTCTCCCTCGGCCAGCCAGCTGCCTTATGAGCGCGCCAGCCGGCTGGCCCAGCCCCGCCCCCGCCGGGTTGGGGCTTCCCCAGCTGTCTCGCGAGAGCTCCGGCTCTCGTGAGAGTTCTGGGGTGCGCACCAGCTCTCGCGAGAGGCCGGGCACTATTTCCCCCTCTCGCGAGAGCCTCTGCAGGTGTGCCGACTCTTGAGAGAGGCCTGGCTGCTGCGCCAGCCTCAATGGGAGGCCGGGCGAGGGCTCCAGCCCTCGCCCAGGCCTGTCCCAGCCTCCTTGTGTCCCGGGGCCGGCGGCAAGGGCAATTCCCTCCACACCGGGGTTCGGCTGTGGCCCCAGCGCCTACTCCTCCTCGCCCCAGACAGCCCACCAGGGCCAGGATGTTGCCGCAGGGCACCGCCAGCAGCCTGGCCTCCTTGGGCTGAGGAACGGGTCCCTCTGATCCTCCTTCAGCAGGTAAGTGCTGCCTGCTGCTGGGCCCCAGGTCCTCGCTGGGCGTCCTGTGGGTGCCGGCGCCCGGTCCCAGGCGACAGGTTCCTGTCTCACATTTTTTTCCTGGCGAATTTAAGTTTATTGTCATCTGCACAGCTCATGTTTAATATTCAGCAAGGTGTTCGAAAGATAGGACCAATTGGATTATGAAGGCTGCTCGTTGTCAAGTGCACATCCCATCCTAAAGATCCTTTAGACTTCAAAACCAATTGCTAGAGGTGATTGTTTCTGGTGCATCCCGTGTTGATGCAGCCACAGTGCAACTCCAAGGTGAGAGAACATAGGCTACCTTGAGGAGACCTCTGTGATTGTACCCCCACTGCAGGATGCAGCACACATCCCATTAGCATGGCTGCATCAGCGCTGGAAAGTTCAAGTTTTACTGAACACAATGAACTTTCTTCTGAGTAAAATAAATAAAATTGTTTTCAAAAACTCTAACAATTCCATCAACACAAACATACCCTACTATTTTGTTAGTAGCAAGTACAGTGGAGGGGTTGCCGCAGACTTTGGTGAGCCCCACAAACTTTGTTTCCTGGCATTCTTTGGGATGCCACAATATCAATCAACAGTATTTGATTTTCAAATATTAATAATATCAATCTCAATCCACAATACATGAAAACTACTTTCTAAAGGTGTACAGGGCCAGGATTTTGAGGGAATGTTTGCTGGATTGTGTACAGTATATGAATTTGAACTGCATAATGCTGAGCAGAAACTGTGGCTTTCTGCAAGATAACATGCTTTGCCCCAGTTTCAGTGCCTGGCGGGATCCCTGAGTAGGACTGGAAGACCCCTGGCTGAAAACCTGGAACACGGGGACTATTTTAGATCAGATAACCCTTCCACAAACCAATGTGATTTGCTTTAAAAGTAAATATAAATCTCAAAAGAGAGCAGAAATCCTTGAGCTCATAGGTCTTCAGATGTCTTTGCCAGGTTATGAACCGTAGGTGGGTTTTTAAAAAAATAAACAAAAAACAGTGATTAGTGCCAGCACAATGTGAGAAATGGGAAGAAAGTAATATCTGACGGTGTGATGGACTTTGGAGGTATTCAGAAACAGATAGGAATCTCATTTCTACTGAGTGTTCCTGAAGGTTGAGGAATGTTCTTCTTTTGAACATAGGAGCAAGGGTTCCCCCCCCCCGATCCTGTTCTGGGTTTTAGAGGCACCCTGAAACAGTGACAGTTTTCAGTTGTCAGAGGTCCCACTGCTCTTCCCTTAATCAGGTGGCAATGAGGGGGCAATGCAGTAAGTACGGCGGGTGCCGCAGCACATTGTGTAAGCTCGCCCCTTGCCATCAGAGCCATTCGGGGCAGCGACAGCAACCCCCAGAACTGCGAGGGGGAGGGGCCGCTTATTCTGCTCATTGTCGTGCCTGCCGTATGCTCCTGCATGGAACCCTGCATCAGCTATCAATGGCTACTCACTCAGATTCTCAAAACATTGCCTCCAGTTTTGGTGTTAAAATACGTAAGACCTTTATTACGTTAGGTGTTCTCGGCATAGAATCCATGCACCTAAGATTACACTTATGTAAAGTTCGTTGTCTATGGTAATTAACTAGTAATCTGTAGTAACTAGTTAACTAATTAACTAGAAGTTATAAGGAAAATGGAGCCAAGGTTGTTTCATCTCTAATTTAATGAGAAAGCACCTGGTTTTCTAGAGTTCAGTTCAGAGTGTTTTAAATACAAACATATTTTAAGAGGCATGAGGGAATTGTAAGGTACAGTGAGCAATGTATAAAACACTGCTAATGAACTCAGTTTTTCCATCGAGGTATCAGGCTAGATTTACCAAAACAAAGTAATTCAACAAAACACAAATGTTTTTGAGCTACCTTTCAGTGCTCCAGAGTGTCTTATTAAATGGGTTGTTGAGTGGCAAAAGAAACTGGCCCTTATTCCCTTATTACTATTTAATTAAGTGCTAACAGCACTTCAGTCTGTACAAGACCCCGAAGTTCCAAAACGAGTTGTGCTGGCACAAGCTGTCCGAGATCTCGGAGGAATAGGGGATTATGAAAGTCAGTGCTAAAGTTACAGAACTGCAAGAGGCATATGGCCTTGTGCTTTTAATTTGTTTAATTGTTCTTAGCACAGTTTACAGAAGGTTGAATTTCAGTCATAATAACATGCAGTTGTCTCAAACGGAGCATCTCACAGCGCAGTCTTGTTCCCGTGTACTAAAGCAAGTACATGAGCAGGTTCCATTGAGTTCAACGGGATTTACTTCCAGGTAACTGTATGCGGGCCAGGAAGCAACAGTTAGAACTGGACATGGAACAACTGACAAGGCTGTATACTGTCACCCTGCTTATTTAACTTACATGCAGAGTACATCATGAGGAAGGCAGGGCTGGATGATTCACAAGCTGGAATCAAGATTGCTGGGAGAAATATCAACAACCTCAGATATGCAGACAATACCATTCTAATGGCAGAAAGTGAGGAAGACCTAAAGAACCTTCTGATGAGGGTGAAAGAGGAAAGTGCCAAAATTGGCTTGAAGCTCAACATTATAAAAACTAAGATCATGGCAACCACTCCCATCACTTCCTGGCAAATAGAAGGGGAAGAAATGGAAGCAGTGACAGAGTTTATTTTCCTGGGCTCCAAGATCACCACAGATGGTGACTGCATCCATGAAATTAAAAGACGTTGACTTCTTGGGAGGAAAGCTATGACGAACCTAGACAACTTAATAAAAAGCCAAGACATCACCCTGCCAACAAAGGTTTGCATAGTCAAAGCGATGGTTTTCCCAGTAGCAATGTATTGCTGTGAGAACTGGACCATAAGAAAGGCAGAGCGCCAAAGAATAGATGCTTTTGAATTATGGTGTTGAGAGTCTAATCGGAGATCTAATCGGTCAATCCAGTCCAGCCCCCTGGAAGGACAAATCCTGAAGCTGAAGCTCAAAGACTTTGGCCACCTCATGAGAAGAGAGGACTCTTTGGAAAAGACCCTCATGCTGGGAAAGATGGCAGGCAAAAGGAGAAGGGGGCGGCAGAGGATGAGATGGTTAGATAGTGTCACCGAAGCGATGACCATGAAATTGGGCGAAATCTGGAAGCTAGTGGAGGACAGGGAGGCCTGGCGAAGTCCATGGGGTCGCAAAGAGTCGGACATGACTTAGCGACTAAACAACAACAACTATGTATAGGATTACGGCTCCTCTCTCTCTCTCTCTCTCTCTCTCTCTCTCTCTCTCTCTCTCTCTCTCTCTGTGTGTGTGTGTGTGTGTGTGTGTGTGTGTGTGTGTGCACGCGTGCAAGGTTGTTGCAGGGGACAGCATGTATTTTTCCCAGCGCCATTGGACCAGATTACTATATAATATAATAAAAATAATATATAAGAAAAATAATAAATTTTAATACAAAATAATATAAATATAAATCCTAAAATTACTGTAGCATGATGGTTGATTTAGGGCTGAATGGTCATGAGATTTGGATCCAAGTGACCTCTCTGTGGTGAGTGATGCTTTCCATGGCTGTGATGCTTTATACCTGTTTACTGTGTGGATTGTTGGCATCTGGTTAAGAGTCTCTATGCACCCCACAGGATATTCTTGATGGCCGCTATCTAGCTGAGTTTTCGTCAGTCCTCAAACTTCTTTCTATCCTGCCAATTTCGCTTTTGAAGTTGGGTCTGCCTGCTGATTTCCAAGCAAAACCAGACCTTCTTAGTTGGCAAGCTAAAGCAGCAATTGTTTTGGCTTTTCATAAATACTTTGATGTTGCATCTTACAGTATTGGGTCCATGTGACATGTCTTTAGGACGTGATCATGTTTGGTTTGGTTTAAATGTTGGAAAAATGTTGGATAAGGAAAAAAAAACAAGGCTTCTTGACTCTTTCTTTGTATTTGCTAACATTGCATGCTAAATTTTCATAGTCACTAGAGCAGTGGTTCTCAAACATTTTAGCACTGGGATCCACTTTGTAGAATGAAAATTTGTCACTGGACAAATTGGTAGTGATTTATCTGGAATGGCCGGACATGGCATCTTCAAGGAAGAAAATTTTTAACACTCCCATTAGACAAAATTAAATTAAGTAAATTAAAAGTTTACCATAAGTGTAAATTAAAAAAATATTTAAAATACCCTCCTCCTAACCCTCCCCAGGAGTTGCTGATCCATTTTTTAAAAAATCCCCAAACATCCCAAAGGCTGCAATCCTATCCACACTTATCCAGGAGTACCCATGACTATCATTGTTAAAAGCATATACACAGTAGCCTGGTAAAAATGCAGATTTGGAACATTTCCCCAAATGCAGTCACATACCATGGTGGCATCAAGTCTAATGTATTAATACACATTCAATACACATTGAAATGAATGAGGACCCGCCTGAAATTGGATTTCCCCCTGCTCTGTCCCTCCCCCACTTGGGAACACCCTCCCACCCTGCCTGAAAAGGCTTCAGTGCTGGCGACCAGTGTGCTCACTGGCTTGCAGTGCAGTCTCTGGGCAGCAGGGGGGCAATGTTGGCCTGGCGGTTGCCCAATGCCTGCAGTAATGGCTTACTGCCAGCACTGGAAGTCCCTTACAGCCCCTTTTGCAGCAGAAGCAGGGGTGGTATGCTTGTACTGCCTACTCTAATCCCTCCTGGCAGATGCCCCTAGTCTCCCGGAAGGGGCTCCTGGCGTCTAGTCTCCTGGTAAACTAGGTTTTTGTGCACAAAGAGGGTCAGTTTGGATTTGGCCTGAAAGAAACCGTTTGAAAATAAACCTTATTATTAGGCCTTAAACTAAACTAGATACCCTAGTAAAATTGTTGTATTGGAAAGCAGTCAAATACCATGTAGAACTGGGCGTGCATTTAAACATGTGCAACGTGTACACACAAGTAAAAAAAAATTGCTTACTTCTCATAGGCTGTCTGGTTGCCCCTCCCCCATTGCATGGACTGTGTGCTCCGTTGACAGCGCTGCATGCTATGGACTGGCACGGGATAGGGTTGGGCTGCTAATGCGTCATCAGTTTGACTGTACATGAGATAGACAATGAAAAATAGTGGGGATTGCTATTCTTGATCAATGGCAAGGCTGCACCAAATATGAAGTTTAGTCGTCTGTATCTGCTGGATATATGGGACAAGAGTGCCAAGACCAGGCAAATCTCCTGATCAGAACAGCGTAAGAAGGTAGAAAAGGATATTTGGAGCTAGCACCAAAATTTGGCAGTAAGCTGGATTCACTGGTGGAAGGGAAGCAGGGCAGGAAAGCCAGAGCTGCCTTCCTTGAGAGATCAGCGCCTTGGAACAGGCAGCCCGCAAACTTTGGCTGCCTGACTCATGCTGGAATAGTGACTTTGTTTGCACTCAGGGAGAGAAGTGGGGAGAAAGGCTGGAAAGAAAAGGAAACTGGAGGTATTGCTTAGGGGGCCAGGTTGGCATGATGGGCCTTGCATTGCTGCCTGAGTGGGGGTGGTTTCACACAGTACCAGCAATTCAAACACACAGCAGACTGAGAGCAAGGCAGATTAAAGGCGAGGACAAAAGACATGAAATTCTAGTGACACATTTTTTTTAGGGTTTTCACTCATAGGATCCTGGAGGAACTTCTGTGGGATGAGCTAATGGAAGGATCTTTCTTCGTTGCAGTAGTTGCCAGTTCTTAGTGGGTGTCTTTGCACTGGGCCTGAGGGTACAGGAGCCTACTCAGGAGGCCTATTGGTTCATTAACATGTCCCCTCGTTTGGGTTTATCGATAGTATTGGTGAGGACGGATACAGTTCCAGAGCCTTGTTTTGTTTTGCTAACAGCTTGCAAGGAGCCTCATAGGAGATGGCTTTGGTCACATCAAGCTTGCTGCACCAGCACATTGCAGTTGCTTCATTGAAATTTGGGAGCAGGCGGGCTCCATCTGAGCCAGCCAAATGGTGGTGTCGGTGAGCATAATTGCTGACAAATCAAGACGGTAGTCTTTCCCTTGGCCTGTGGATCTGAGGCCACTTGCCATCAGTCCTGAACTAAAATCAGGTAACTGTCCTGGGTCGTGCTCTCCTGACAGATGCCCAGGACCACATATGTGTGCGCATATGCATGTCTCCCACACTCATTAAAGATAAAAGAAACAAAAGCCATCAGGCAATGCAGGATAGTCTCAGAACGGATCAAGGAGTTCAGAAAAAGTACATGGTAACTTCATGCACGGAGGACTATATTATTTTAGGTGACCAAATATTCCCTTGTTTTAAAGACAACCTTCTCATGCATACTGTAGAAAACCATGTAAAGGAAAAGTGTGTGATATGTTGATGTCGCTTAAGAACCTGAGATAAAGGAATAGGACTTGCCATGCTGTGCAATGTGAGAAGCCTGAGCACACCTGCACTGGTGGTGTTCCAGTTATCTGAAAGTTGATGCTACCTTGTATTTCCTTAGTTAATGCAAAGCAGCTGAGAGGATGGTATGTTTTCCTACATGTTCAATAGTAGCAGTGAGAGGTAATTTAGATTAGGAAAATGTGATAGGGAAAAAATTAACCCTTCCCCAGAGTTGTTGCCCCCAATCCAATTTGGGGTCTTCCCCTTAACTACTGTTGACTGGTTTTTCAACAAGTGAGAGATCCTATCACAATTATCCTGCCATTTTGTTTTGACACCAAGGCGTTGATCCTTTTAGTCACAGTTGGTTGCGAGCATAAACTCAGTCCGCTCATATTTCCTGATAGCATGTCTGCAGAGGATGCACAGGCTTAAAGCTCTGTACAAAAGCAGGCTCATTTCACAATGAAGCATTGCCACAGTTTAAGGGCCTTGAATAAAGATGATGATTTTCCTTTACATGTGTTTGTTTTTGTGGCCAGAGCTACTGAAAAGAGATGGTGCTTAGTGTGTTTACTCATATCGCAGGCAAATATATTCTATTTTCTACATTGAAATGGAGAAACAGAACATTTTCAAAAGAGTTGCCAGAGAATAATGGACAAATCCTATGGGTCTGCTGTGCCTCTGGAACTCATGTTTTATGTGCTTTATGGCGGTTGCAAAATATGATGCAACACAAAGTGTAGCCTGGCCACCTCCGCAAACTGATTGGCAGCAGAAGCCAGGCAACAGTGGCCTCCCTGGAACCCCTGGCACCAGTAAGTCAGTGGCAGGGTGGGCAGAAGGGGAGAGAGATGGGAAGGAACTGGAGCATTACCAACTCTGCACCAACTCTGTGGAACTATGGATACCTGCTGGCTTCAGTAGGAATGCATAGGGGGTGAAAAGGAGGCAGAGATGGATGGAACAGAGCAGCAATGGGTTCAGAAAGGAGGGTGGATGAGTACCGGGAAGGGGCGGATTTGGTGGCAGTGGCATGTGCCGAATTCAAACCTCCTTCCTGGGATTGATCCACCTTCATGGGTCCATGTGGACTTGCATCAGCAATATTGTAGGTGCAGGTCCGAGTTGACCCACTGGGCCAGCATAGGCATACTCTGGGGCAAGGGAACAAATATTCCATTACCCCAAGGACTTCACCAGAGGCCGAAACCTCCCACCCCCCAGGATATAGCAGCCGCCACGTTGGCTCTGTTGTGTAGTGTTGCCATGCAGGGAGTTAGTTAGGATTGGGCTGTATGGGATAACTCACCACGGATGCTATACAATGAAAGAGCATGTGATCCAACCAATCATATTAGAGCTTCACAATGGAGACATAAATGTGAGATGATCCTCAAATTGGCCACATCCTGATGTGACACTATTTGGTTTCAACAAATGCTCAGTTCGGTGTGGATCCATTCAACTTATATTATCAAAGCATTTAACTGGTTGTGCAAATTCATCCTTTCTTGCTAAAATCTACTGGATCAGAAAGATAGAAATCTTTTCCGCACTCCTGTAGAAACACTTCCATCTGATTCCTGCTGGATAACACCAGATCTTCTGGGGGTGGGGGTGGGGAGTATGCTCAGCTGTGTGTATGTTTTTGTTGGTTTTGTAATTGGTTCAGATGCAGGTATGCTATACTTCTTTCTAGGACAAGCAATTTTGTGGGTATCAGAGGCACGGTTTGGTTTTGGTTGCCCTGCTTTCCCGCCAAGATCCTGGTGTTCGATAAAGTTTACTCTTAAACAAAAACAATTGCTGCAGCATGTGCTGCTAGTTTGTTTTTCCTGTGACTGCACAGCCCAAAACTTTTAATAAATGAGGCACTCTGTAGCCTCTTGATGGCAGTGTATTTCCTTCTTGAGTTCATAGGCCTTGCAGAACATTTATGTCTCATTACATCCAGTACAGCACTTATGCCCTAATAAATCAGGGGAACTTTGCAGAGACGGTCTTGACAGTAATGAATCTTTCTGTTGGCGTTTCCACTTCACAGGCACAAATAATGGAGCAAAACTGCCCCATCTGGTCACTCAGTAAGAGTCAAATAGCTGTGTGGAGCTGTTTTCTCAAGCATGACAAAGGTCATTGTGTGGCCCAGGAGTGAGCAGTAGTAGCCTGAGCTGTGAGTGACAGTGCAGAATGAAGCAGTTTATCGGCTTTTATCATAATTGCATTTATTAGTTCTGCTGGCAGCTTTTCTCCCCTCTCGTAAGGACGATGTGCTGCTGCATCAAAACCTCCTTGTCTGGTTTGCGCACTGAGCCAGCTAATGTTAGCACCCACAGAAGCAAATCAGACTAGCTCAAGCACTAAGTCTTGTTTGCACATTGCCCATGTAACTTCCAGGCAGCCGAGTACGGATGTGTGAACACACTAGTAAGTATGATGTTGGCAGCCTTCAGTTTGTGGAAATATTGCAATGCTATTTCCATAATCGCTCGCATATTGTTTTTGTTCATAATTTACTTACCACTGAATTATAACTAACTATACTGTCCAGGGGCATTGGGAGGTTCTGGCTGCAATCCTGAGCATATGTGCTTGGGAGTGTGTCCATTGAACTGACTGGGACTTACCAAGTAGACATGCATTGCATTGCACTGTTGACACTTTACAGTCATGGACAAGTCATCCCCTGTCCTTGGGTGGGGTTGAGTCTATCACTTTCTTGGGGCTGCTGTAATGCAAATGCAATGCAGATTTAAATGTATGAAAGCATCTCAGCCAATAGCAGCGTTTGTAAAATGTCAGGGTTCCTAGCCCCCCCCCCCCCCCGGTTCTACAAGCAGCAAACATTTTCACAAACACAGTAGAAGCCACTTCTCATGCTAGGTTCAGAATGTTGTGAATGGCTGACACAGTGGAAGAGGTAGCAAGAAACACAACGCGAGTAGCTAAGTCGCATATGCCAAGAATTGACTGTATTTGCATGTGATTTCCAGGGATGGGAACTCAAATCTCGGGACTAGAGCCTGAGTCCCAAAAACACACGTTTAAATTGCTAAACATGGTTTAGCAATTATGATGAAAGGAAATTGAAACTTTGTCACCAGGTGTTGCTGTTAACCAGTTAGGAATTCTTTTGAGCAGAATGACAAATACTATGGATAGAGGTATTTACAGGATATAACCCCATGCGTGTGTATGGAGCGTTACATAGAGCAGGGAAAAACCACACACATCCCTGTCCTGAAGACTCATGATTGAAAAAGGATACTAGGGTAGACAACAGAGGAAATGGAAAAGTCCAGGAAAAGTCTGGGTTAAAATAAAGTAAATGTAAAGGTTTCCCCATGACCGAATGGTCTAGTCGTGACCGACTGTAGGGGCGGTGCTCATCTCCGTTTCTAAGCCGAAGAGCCGCGTTTGTCCAAGGACAAGCTTCCATGGTCATGTGGCCAGCATGACTATATGCCGTAGCGCACAGAACATCGTTCCCTTCCCACCGAAGTGGTCCCTATTTATCTACTTGCATTTTAAGGTGCTTTTGAACTGCTAGGTTGGCAGGAGCTGGGGCAAGCAACAGGAGCTCACTCCGTCACATGGTTTCGAACTCCCAACCTTCCGGTCAGAAACTCAGCAGCAGCGATTTAACCCGCAGCACCACCACATCCCTTCTCGGTTAAAACAGGCAATTATTTATTGTGTACATTTATTTAGGCCCACAGCTCAATTCTATCCATTCACACCCACACTAATGCGGTGGCACCAAAATGGTGACCACTGCATCCTACAGTGGAGGGCAGTCCAGGAAATCTCCTCCAGGTAAAGGAATATTTGTTCCTGTAGGGCGGAGGAATCTACATAGACCGTCACTATCTAAGTAGCCATGGGATCTCATCCAGAAACAGGGTAGGGTATCAATGGTGATGACCTTCCCGGGCCCAATCCCCCCATTCCCTGCTCCCGTCATCACCCATGCTTACAATAATTGTGTCTCTCCAGACAGACATGCAGAGCAAGGCCTTCTCTGTGGATCTGAATGGGCAGGGAGATTCATATGGCAGCAGACAGTCTGAAATCAGGACTCCGAAACATAGTGCTTTGCTAGTCTGTGCTGTTGTCTAAATTTCCATTCTCTTCAGTAATGCATATATTGTGCAGATCATTTTTATGCTGGTCAGTTTTTTTAACCAACAGTGTCAGGACCAAGCACCTGGAATGGTTTCGACACTCCTTTCTTAGTGACACTGGGGCTGCTGAGAAAGCAGCCGTCCTGTATAGTAGCACCTGGTAGCACTCAGACAAGAGCATCCTGAACCATCCCCTTGTAACCTTCCTGAACAGTCTCATACGGAAGGTGATTCAGTGCTTGATACTTTTGGTTGTTCTTTTCTGAGCATTTCTGATACTGCAGCATTATAAGTGCTGGGAAAAGAAAGAGAGAGGGGTGGGTGGGATAGGAGTAGTGTGCAGTGGAGTAGAATTTCTGCTGCCACTGGCTTGAAAGACTGTTCTAACTGCCAGGTAAGTGTGATAGAACGGTGGTAATGAGAACATCCCAATAGAAGATAATGCAAAATCAGGCCCAAATATAGAAGAGCTGAAGTTTGCCGTATGGGTGGTGGTAGAGGAGGAATTTGAACTTCAACAAATTGCCTCACAATAATATTACAATTATGGTATTTATAAGAACCTAATAAATATCCTGCTGCTTCAGGACAAAAGCCCAGGTAGTCCAGCAACCTGTTGGATATTTTTCTAAATCTCAGTCATGTCCTTAGGATGCAATCCGATCCAATTTTCCAGCGCCAATGCAACTACAGTGCGGTCCCTTACCTTGAGGAGGCCTCTGTGACTCCCCTTATATGCTTATTAAGAAGTACATCCGTATACATGCTCACTCACCTGGGACATAGAAATTGTCATTCATGAGGTGCTAAGTGTGTGTGCTCTGAGGTCTAATTCTAATCTCTATTGCACGACAGATGGTTACTGTGGATGTGAATATCTGAAACAGGGCTTGGCTATTGAAAGAGCATTTCCTACCCACTCTTTGAGTGCTCTTCTTAAAAGAAAAGTGATTTAGAAAGTATGTTAAATTGGTGCCATTGTAGTTACATTCATGTTACAAATCAAAATCAGCAAGTGGAGATGATGGCACACTGAAGTCATAAAATTTCTCAGAAATCTTGGAGGAAACAGTTTTATTTGCAGTCAGTCAGTCAGGCCTTAAGAAAGACATAAGTGTTCTTCTCTTCACATGTCAAATAGCTCCTAGTTATTTATGGCATTTCAAAAATGTGAAAAGGCTTTTGCTTAGCAGTAAATGGACTTACAAACACCCAATGTTGATTAAATGCCACTTCAATAGTTGAAACATTTTGTAAAAAGCCAGGATGTCGTACTTTTGGCTGGTAGCTTAAGTGAACCATCCAAATAGTAAAGGAATAGGTCTTTTTTTTTTAAGTCATTCTTAAATATTACGAGAATAGCTGGAAGTGCTGAGTGAAAAGACTTAATTGGTATATGTGAAGTCATACCCCCAAATATATGCGTGTTAGCATTAGTACCAGACAATGAGCAAATGCGGTCTGCATTTCAGCACAAAGTATTTAAACTTTAATTGCAGTTGATTTGTGTTCCAGACATAAGCTGTCTTGCCACAAATTATGCACCTGCATGGGTGGAATCCTGCTTAACCGCTTCTCAGTTAAAAACAAAAACAGTACTTGAAATGAAAACAGTAAAATTGATCTCTCAGACCCACTTAAAAATACAGTACTTCTGGTAACAAAGAATGCAAGTTTATATGGAAAGCTTGATCTGATTTGACTTTTGGGTAACTCTCAATAGTAAGGTTACTGGTACAATGTACTTATACCCAAAGTTGTAATTACCATATGGCTGGAATTCTCTAGCTAAAAATATCTGAATGGCTTTTCTTATGTGTGGATTTGGTTTTCTCTGTCAGGTACCTTTTATTTTGCATAGGTGAACAGTGACTCAGACAGAGATATGGCGGGCAGCCTTTCCTGTGGATGAACTTTTGGGAGGTCGTAGGAGCTTTTAACTTCTTTCATACTATGCACGTGTTGTTCTGTATGGCACACATTTGGGGAATAATGTTTCTCTAGAAAGCTTTCACACTATTGCTGTTTAAAAACAACAACAAAAAAGAATAAGAACATAAGAACATAAGAAGAGCCATGCTGGATCAGGCCAAAGGCCCATCTAGTCCAGCTTCCTGTATCTCACAGGTACAGTATCTTCCTGTATCTTCAGTCGGATGATGAGTGTTGTAAGAAAGGGATTAAGATTTCAATCTGTACACACTTACAGGGGAGTAAATTCCATTGAACACTATGAGAGATAATCCAAAATAGAGACGCATGGGATTGGACTGTAAAACAAAAAAAAGAATGAAAAACTCCTGTGAATGCCCAAGCACCCAACAAAGAGAAGACTCTACCACTTTCTGGCTGCCTAGTCTTGCCTCCAGGTTGGAGGCACAGAGGAGTTACATTCAGCCTGCAATCCTAGACAGACAGGCTACATCTGGGACTGAGGATTGGCGGATCACAAGAATACTGTATAGTTGTAAAAACCTCATTGAAAAAATGGTGGTTTAGACTAGCCTGCTCACGTAAGCTGCCTTGGGCATTTGCTTCGGCATGGGAAAGGCAGGGTATAAATTCTTCAAATAAATAAACTTTCCTGGGAGTAAATTCATTTGAACATAATGGCACTTACTTCTAAGTACTTCTGGCATCAGAATTGGGGGTGTCAGAAACAGAGGGATTGTGTTAAACCATAATCCATTCTTGCAACTAGAATACAGAGGACTGGTTTAAAAAACACACACACTATAGTAAGCTAACCAAAAATCTCAAATGTTAGCACTTACTGGGCAATATCATTGCCATGCATCCTTTCTGCCTTTTTCATTGGACATGAAATTATGTATATAATAGGCAGCCTTTACATCAACACTCAGAGGTTCATGCAAAAAACAAATGCAGTATGACAGTGTACTGATGATAAGAAACCTTTCGTAATCTGTTGGCATCAGTTATGTTTCATTCCATGTTAATGTTTTTACAACTGCAGTGCAAATTAACTCATGCACATTTCTTTTCATATATGATAAATATAATCCCAGAAATACCTCCTGTATCTTTTCACCTTTGGCGTTTCATCCATTAAGCAGATTTCTGGGGCCAGTTGTTGAACTGCACTGCTGGTCTTCTTTGTTCTGTGGCTCCTGTACAGAGGCTGGGGAAATTATACAATTGAACATATTTCTAAATTATGGGGCTTTTTTCTACATTTGGGCGTATTTTTAAAACTCCATCTTTTTTTTTTTACACATGTGCAAGTGCGCATTCACACGTACCCAAAATAATTTTAGAGTTAAGGTTTGTGTGTGTTTCACACATCTGGATCGCTATAGCTGAATTTTGCATGCTATGAGAATAAATAACTCTCTATAGAACCCAAGTGACATACAGAGCAAATTAATATGTTGAGTTATACATTAACCTTGCCTCTTTCCTTTGACCTTTGGATAGTTAATGACCCCCCAGAGACCGAAACCTAAGTACTATTGGAGCCAAAGATGTCCCTTTAAGAATACAAACATTATCTATTAAAGAAGATACATTAGTTATATTTGTTTTCCTCCCATTATTGAAATCAGACGATTGCTTCCCTAGGAAATGCAATTATAAAAATTAATGTTAAGTCAAGGGAAATAGTTTAAAATTCCATTCCCATGATTGCATGGCATTTTGAAGAATTTTAGCTTCAATAAATCTATAAAAGCCAGGTGTTATCTGCCTGAAATTTGAACAGTATGGTCTTCTTTAGGCATCTATGATCAGCATGCAAGTTGGAATAAGCTCAGGAAGTTCGTCGATTGTTAATCCTTTCTTGTGTACATTTAATCTTGTAAATAAAAAAAAATCATAATTTTGTTTTTGTGAAGTTTTTTTTACCTTTAAACAGCACATCTCAGATAAAAAGATGACCAGACAAAAAGATGCAACCAAAAATGCATGCATATGAATAGATAGAAGAACAAATTTGAATTGAACTCAAACATAGAAATTCAGAAGAAAAAGTCCAAATTTTTGTATTCTTTTAGTTAATCAACTACCTTTGATTAGTTAATCAACTACCTAATTTTTAGTTAATCAACATCACCCTCTATTTAATATACCACTAGGGACTTACTGCATTTTAATTTTAATAATTTTGAATTTGGAGCAAAATCTTCATCACATAGGTAGATATAATCTGTTAGTGTCATATGAAATGACATTGATAGCCCCATCCTAACCAACTTCCCAGTGCTGGTGCAGTCACAATGCAGCCGCAAGATAACTGATGGAAGATTGTTTAGGATTGGGTTGTGGGTCATTACACTGAAACTATTTTGGCCTAGCTCAGGCAATACAACATATCATAGATTGGGAATATGAGCTGAAGGAAGAATGAGTCTACACACTCCCTCCCCTGTTCTCTCCTCAGTTTAGGCATAGCACAGAGGAACCCATATTTGTTAAGCTATGGCTTCAAATATCATGTGAACCCAATAGCTGAGATTTAAACCAGATCACATACTTGCACTTACCGAGGAGTAAGTCCCATTGAACTTAGCAAGGCTTACTTCTGAGTAGGTATGCTTTTGATCTTGTATTATAGAAACAGGTTGAGAGCGCAATCCTATACTGCGCTGGAATGGCGCAGCCAATGCCATATCCCAACGCAGTATAGTGGAGGCTGAACTCTCTCCCTGGCAGGCGCAGATCCAAGGAGGGGCCGCGCAACCTCCCGATCGGGCTTAGGATACGGCCTTACGGCCGCCTCCCAGGCCCACCCACGTCCTGCCCTCCCCTTGCCCACAATCTCCCTCCCCCCACCAATCCGTGTCCTCGAACGGGATGGAGCCTCCGTCACACTGACTGGCTTTGGTCGGCTCAGTGCGGGCGCAGCAGGACCGGCCCTGCCTGCAGTGCCAATCCTGCTGCTCTAGTGCCGACGCGGGGGGGGGATTGGCGCTCCCGCATCGACGCTAGTGACGTCTTGCCGATGCTATGACATGCCGTCGACGTGACGGGCAGTGCAGGATTGCACTGCCCATTAATAAAAGCATTGATTATCCATGTAGCCTTCGGGGCCATTCCCCAACATTGACCTTATACCCACGTACCCTACGTGTGTGAAGGAAGTGTACTGTATGTATTTCTAAAAAGAACTCTGAAACACTGTGGGACAGGGATAGGATGCGGCACCACTAATTAGCTACCATTAGTTTCTCGTAGTATTCAGAACAGTTGAGGAATGAAATGTTTAGCTGACACAGCTTGTATTCAGGAGCTCTCTAATGGATTTTCTCTGGTTCACTGTAGATAACGGCATAATGGACAGATTTCCGCAGTAGACAGAGTCAACAGTAGGGAGGATAGAAGGAAGTATATATAATATACTTAATATATTAACAATCTGGGGAAAGGTGGAGTAAATGAAGTGGCAAAATTTGGGGTGATACCAGTCAATTTAAGATAGGAGGTCTACACTGGGTAATATTAGAGATATATTTATTTGTATTTAAGCAGCTGAAAGCTGGAAGTGAGTGATAAGGAGTGGAATAGTCCTCTGCGCTATCGACTAATAAATGCCTATTTAATCAGTAGTGGCTACCTTCAGAGATAAGATGCTGGGCAAGACATATGGGCTGGTGGAATGACCTAGCAAACCTACCCTTGCGGCTCTGATGACAGACAGGTCTTGGCAGATTACCTGAGGAAATTAATCTGGAATATGCACATTCATTAAGAAAAATGGCACGATTCAAGGAAATCTGGAAAAGCTAAACAGAGAAGGTGAAGATGAAAATCAGAATGGAAAAATTGATATGATTCTGGGTGAAAGAGCAGACTTGATGACCAAGGAGCTTCTGTGAGTGCGCACACAACACACAGACGTGCGTCATCCTCCCTGACTCCAAGAATAGTCCAAACATGCTTTACGGAGGCCCTTGTGCCAGCCAAACTTTGCTGGTCTAACTGTGCCAGCCTAACTCCAGGTTAGGATTGTACCCTCGGAGAGAGTCAACAGTCACCAAAGCAGGTTTGATTGCAGTCTTTGCTACAGGGTCAAATGGAGCATTTCTGTTTTGTTTGCTCAGCATGGCAATGGTTTTCAAACTCTCAGGGAGAGTTTGCACCGCTGTAAATGTGTGCGGGGATGAGGCAAAGGCAGTGATGTGATCCCCAGGATCGCGTCACTGCCTGGGGCGACAAGGGCTGTGATTGCCTTACCTGTCACAGTGCTTGGCTCCAGGAGGCGCATGGAGCGCTGCGGAAGCTTCTGCAGGGCTCCCCAAATGTTGTAATGAAGTAAAAGTGCAATAGCAACCCACTTCTGGTTTTGTGATTGCAACCTGGAAGTGGGTTGCGATTGCATTTTTACTTCATTACAATGTGTGGGGAGCCCTGCGGAGGCTTCCTGGAGCCTGGTACTGTGACAGGTAAGGCAATCACAGCCCGTCGCCTCAGGCAGAGAGGCGATCCTGGGAGTCACGTCCCTGCCTTCCACCTGCCCCTTAAAGGAGAAGGAGCAGAGGCTTTCAGGCTGGGGCATTGTGACACCCCAGTTTTAAAACTTCTTCAGTGTGTTAATATGAAGCATCTTCAATGCATTTATAATAGTGCACTGAACATCTAGGAATGCTCTAAATGGATGCAGATTTTAATATATTTACCCTGCTGTTCTCATCTTTTCCTTTACAAGTCAAGTAGGTAGGTGTGAAGAGGTGTTAGTGGAGGGAGGGAAGAAAGCTTACATTCCTTTTGTCTTCTGAATTTTCAGATATTGAAAGGTAAAACCTTCATCCTCATACTGAGGATGATCAATATGCCCAGATTTTGATTTTCATCATGTTTTATTACATCATGAGTGTAATAAAAAAAGACAAGCCCGTGTAGTTTAAAAGTTTATCGTTTCAATCTGAACAATGACAGTGTAGATCAGGGGGCTCCAAACGCTTCAGTATGAAGGCCACATGGTACATTTTACACATTTTCGAATGCTGAATAAATATTTTCTGAATGAAATTTAAATGATTGAATAAATGTTACTAGGATCTTTCTGTAATCAGAATGATATGATTTAGGACATAAGAGAAATGTGACAATTGCATAGAAACAATGCCATGCTTATAATGATATATAATGAGTAAATTATATGATATATAATGAGTAAAAATGTCAAACATTAGCAAATGCTCTGACCAAAAAAAGTTCCTGCTGGTCAGATACAATCTTGTGGCTGGCCAGATATGGTCCCCTAGGCCATAGTTTGGAGACACCTAATGTACAACTGATGTACAACAGAAGGGGATGAGAAAAGGGGACAGCTAATGTCACAGGTCATTTTGAGCTTTTTGTTTTTTAATAGATGTTAAATTAATGTAAGTGTGTGTGTGGAGCAAAGAACCCTCTGAAACAGATGGTGAGTTTCTGACCTGGCTAAAGTTGAGAATTTGGACATTTAAGAATGTCCAACTTCAAGCAGAGAGTGAGAGCGCAATCCTAACCTGGAGTTAGGCTGGCACAGTTAAGCCAGCAAAATTTGGCTGGCACAAGGGCTACCGTAAAGCACGTTTGGCCCACTCTCGGAGTCAGACAAGGTGGTGCACATCTGCGTGCTGGCCTCTCTGACTCTGAGGGTGCAATCCTAAACAGCGCCGGACTGGTGAGGCTGACGGGCCAGTGCCATATCCAGCACTGCTTAGGATGGGCTGGATCCTCCCCGCAGCAAGGGACCGTGTGCTCCCTTACCGTAGGGGAGGCTCCAGCCTCCCCTATGTGCTCCTCGGATCTGTGCCCTCTAAAGAGTGGGCACTGATCCAAGGGGACCGCGTGGCCTGAATTGGGGCCTCGCTGCCTCGCTGACGGGCTTAGAATGTGGCCATATGGCCACATCCCAAGCCTGCCCAGGTCCCGCCCAAGTCCCGCCTCCCCAAACACCATCCCAATCACAGAGAATCCCTTGTGCCGACCATCTTCAGTCGGCACAAGGGAGACTCTCCGTTGCGACTGCGACTGCGAGCAGCATCGGCTTCAGAGTTGTCGCGTCAACGCAGGGGTGCTGATTGGTGCCCGCGCACCGGCGCTCTGCCCTTGCATTGACCCGATGACGTCGCAACGATGCAAGGGACATGCTAGGATTGCGCTGCCCTTGTGGTCCAAACATACTTTACGGTGTCCCTTGTGCCGGCCAAACTTTGCTGGCCTAACTGTGCTGGCCTAACTCCAGGTTAGGATTGTGTCCTGAGACTCCAGAAATACAAACTGGCCACACTTGGGTTTTGGAGAGGCCTTCACGTGTTCCCTGACCATCAGTTTATACCATCATTTCATGGCTCCAAAACTGACTGATGACAAGAGAGGAAAAAGCGAGACGATCTGTCAAGTTGAAAAGTCATCAAACTGCCGAAGGAAAGAGAATGAGGATTGGCTGATGGCATCCAGGAAGAGGAGGGAGTGACACAAGGAGTAAGAAAATCAGAGCTAGTAAGAACAGTTAAAAATGAATCCGAGATTGCAGCTCATGGGAAATCGCTGAGCAAAAAGAGACGACACGTGTGTCAGAACTCCCACCTCAGTTGCATAAGGATGAAATGGCCAACTTAATGTGGAGCTAATTAGCAAAGCTAGCAGAATTAATTATATGCTTTTTGCCATCAAAATGTTAGCATTTGTGTCTCGAGATTAATTCTGGGACAGTGACCAAGACCCCCTTAGAAAAGACCCCTAGTTTGGGCTGGGCTGCAGTCCAGGCCCTCTGGTCCAGGCCCTCCTGTCACGCTATTAATTTTAAACACAAAAAATAAAACAAATGTAATTATGCACTTTGAAACAAGGGGCAGACCAGAAGAGCTTAAAAAAAGCCAGGAAGGAAGAGAGGGGAGCAACAAACAGAGGAATTTTGCCAAGGCCATCTTTAAAAGATTACAACCATCAGGCAGTGTGCCACTTCAAGTCCCAGCAGTCTCTGGGTTATGAGTCTGAATACTGCTGCTAAGACAACTCACTCAGGGGGTTAAATAGGGACCCTTATAGTGTTTTTCAGTTTGCGGGTGACACATCTCCTTTTCCCTTATTCATCATGTCCTTCATTCAGCAGCATGAGCACCACTGGTTGTACTTATTTTCCATGCATTGCTCGGGAGAAGGGGGAGGGCTATATGCATTTGACAAGTTACTTTGCTCAGATGCTGACTGCTTTCAGATCTCCCAAGTCAATAAATACAGAGGAAATGCCTTCTGCAGGGGGCAGAGGCAAAAAGAAGGATGTGAAGTTTTTTTTTTTTTTTTTTTTTTTTGCAGATGATGATGTTAAAGATTCATTCTTCTCCTTACAAACTATGGGCAAATGTGAACGATAATTGTACAGTCCTGTTTCATTTCTCTTAAGCCCTTCTTTGAACGTTAAGGGTATACCATCTTTTGATGATGCATCTATCTATATATATATATAAAAGGATGTGTGTGTGTATGTGTGTGTGTATGTGTGTACGTTCCGCATAGGCTCTGCAACGCCTGGACTGATCGACACGAAACTTGGCACGTGCGTGCCTTGCAACCTGGTGACAAACACTGCGGGGGTCAGGCCCCCCCCAGCGCCCCGGGGGTGGGGGTACGCGGGGGGCCCCACGTGAAGACGGCTGAAAACGGCGTTGAGTCCGTACTTTCTGGGGTCGCCGAGATGAGCGGCGATGCTCCCGGCGCCATCGGAGTCCGGGGGTGCCCCCCCTCAGCATGGGGTGTGAGAAGGGGTGCAAGACACAACGTCCGCCATGCCCTGCTGGAACACCTGGAGTGACACGCACCGAACTCAGCATGCATGTGCCTTGCGGCCTGGCGACAAACACTGCAGGGGTCAGCCCCTCCCAGCGCCTCGGGGGTGGGGGTACATAGGGGGCCCTGCATAAATCGGTTGAAAACAGTGTTTACAGATTCAACGCTGTTTTCAACCAAAACTACAGTTTCCGGGGTCGCTGAGGCGAGCGGCAACGCTCCTGATGCCGTGGGAGTCCGGGTTCGGCTCCCCCTTGGCGTGGGGGGTGGGAAGGGGTGCAAAACAAGATGTCTGCCGTGCCCCGCTGCGACGCTCGGAGCGATTGGAGCCAGACTCAGCATGCGCGTGCCTTGCAGCCTGGCGACGAACACTGCAGGGTTCAGCCCCCCCAGCGCCCCCAGGGGTGGGGGTGCGCAGGGGGCCCCAAATGAAGACGGCCAAAAACGACCAAAATCAGCGTCGAGTCCGTAGTTTCTGGGGTCACCGAGGCGAGCGGTGATGCTCCCGATGTGGTTGGAGTCCGGGTTTGGCCCCCGTTGGTGTAGCGGGCAAGAAGAGGTGCAAAACTCATAAACTCTGGAACGCCGGGTGCAAAAAGCTAGTTGTATATAAATGAGCAGGATGTTTGGAGGTGCACATATTTATTGGGATGCCACAGAAACAGGATTGTTAACCCTTGAAAAGGAATGCTAGTACCAGTGCAACAACACCTGGGGTGAGCTGGTGGGCTGAGCTGTGCACACTTGGAGGGACAGCCACAGAAAAGGTGAACACCTAAGTGAATGCTGCTCTTCTGGTGTGGAGTCGGATGCTGCGGAGGGGGAGCAAGAGAGTGAGTGCGGCTTGGTGTCAACTTGATACCTGCCCGCTCCACCTTCCAGCCAGTCACTTCTTCCTTGGTTCACTGCTGCACCTCTTGGGAGACCAGAGAGACTGCCGTGAAGCCAGGTGATGCAATGGCCATTTCATATTTTGTGACTTTGTCTGATTTGGTATTAGTGGGCTTCATTAGTCACATTAAGAATGATTTTTTAATATATTTTTAGAGTTGGACTTGTCACTTGCCTGGAAAAGTCATTGAAATTTGCAGGACGAACACATTTTCCTGACCCCCTCTTATTAGGCTAGTTCTTGCCGGCTGGATTGATGCTGATCCCAGTGAAGAAAGCAGGCCAGTGAAGCAACAGTGGCATCTTAGGAAACTGACACAATATGATTCAGCTATGATTCAGCTGGGAGAGTCACAAAAAGGATATGAACCAGAGGTGCAGTGGCTGGTTTGAAGGAATGGCGATGCTATAGAAATAACAGCGTTTTCTTAAGCAGTTGGGTCTTAAGCAGTTGGAAAATGACTGAGAAAGGACCCAAATTTTTATTGTATTCTCAGGAAAGCAGCAGGCTCTGGCATGGCAGTGATGGCACTTCCATGACATCACTGACATTCTAAAAAGTGCTAACACATTTTTGAACCACTGGTTTATACAACGAAAACATCTTATTTCAGCTTTGAAAGACACTGTGTTGAATCTCTATTTAAACTACTACATGGGGATGAGCATACCAGAACTGCCTGCAGGCATCAAAAATGTCTCTTTGCATGCTTGCCTTGTTTGGTATCCCTGGAGACAGGGATAAGCAGCGAGGTGGCCAAGTTTGTGGATGACACAAAACTTTTCCGGGTGGTGAAAACCAGAAGGGATTGTGAAGCGCTCCAGAAGGATCTCTCCAAGTTGGGGGAATGGGCAGCCAAATGGCAGATGTGTTTCAACATAGACAAATGTAAAGTGATGCACATTGGGGCAAAAAACCAAAACTTCACTTATAGGTTAATGGGTTCTGAGCTGTCTGTGACAGCTCAGGAGAGAGATCTTGGAGTGCTGGTGGACAACTCAATGAAGGTCTCGACCCAGTGTGCGGCAGCAATTAAGAAGGCCAATTCCATGCTTGGGGTAATTAAAAAAGAAGTTGAGAATAAAACGGCCAACATTATTATGCCATTGTACAAATCAATGATAAGGCCACATCTGGAGTATTGTGTATAGTTCTGGTCGCCGTATCTCAAAAAGGACATAGTGGAGCTAGAAAAGGTGCAGAAGAGAGCAACGAAAATAATTATGGGGCTGGAGCACCTCACTGATGAAGAAAGACTGCAGCGTTTGGGGTTTTTCAGTCTAGAAAAAAAGCGCCTGAGGGGGGACATGATTGAGATATACAAAATTATGCATGGAAGGGATAGAGTCGATAGAGAGATGTTCTTTTCCCTCTCTCAAAACACCAGAACCAGGGGATATCTGCTAAAATTGAGTGTTGGAAGAGTTAAAACAGATAAAAGGAAATACTTTTTTACCCAGCAGGTAATTAATCTGTGGAACTCTTTGCCACAGGAGGTGGTGATGGCATCTGACCTAGATGCCTTTAGAAGGGGATTGGACAGATTTCTGGAAGAAAAGTCCATCGTGGGCTATAGGTAATGATGGGTTGTGCAACCTCCTTATCTTAGTAGTAAGTTACTTCAGAGTGCCAGGTGCAAGGGAGTGGCAACAGGATGCAAGCATCTTGTTGTCTCGTGCCTCCCTGGGGCACCTGGTGGGCTGCTGTCAGATACAGGAAGCTGGACTAGATGGGCCTTTGGCCTGATCCAGCAGGGCTCTTCTTATGTTCTTATGTTCTTTGTATTTGGATGCATTGTAATCTGTTGCTTATAGTGGATCGCAGTGGATGTAGTTAGTCATAGAGAAACTGGATAGTGAACCTTTTTTTGAAGGTGGGTTCCGGTGCTAAAACGTTTGGAGACCACTGCTGTAGAGAATTTTCATACCAGTGTTCCCCAGTTCTCTTCATACGTTGTGTACAAAACAGGCAGACCCATCCTGTCCACAGATATCCTGTCCACAGGCCCGCCTAGGGAGGAGGGTAGAGACAGGATCCAGCCTTTGGACTGGATCCTAACCTTCGTCCCTGGCAGCCCCGATTTGGCTGCTTAGAGTTGCACCGTCAATTTCAGTAGTGCAGCTCAGAGTAGCCCCCATTTGGGCAGCTATGCATTACCCAGGGGAAGGGGAATAAATTCCCCTTTCCCTGGGTAGCACAACAGCAAATCTATGCTGTAGGCTGGATATGGGGCAGGCATGTTGGCCTGGATTGCGCTCTGAAAGTTTTAGAAATGCAAACCAGATCAGCACCTGCATGCCCAAGATGGCAGCTCTTTTCTCCAGTTCACCCATGTTATATCACCCATGTTATATATATTTGCTGTGTATTTTGATGTGTTATTGGGATTTTTGTTTTGTTGTTTTGCTGTGTGCTGCCTTTGGTTATTTTTATAAATAAAACGGAATCAGTATAAAGGAAATACATTTTAAAAATAAATAAATATGTGGACTCATACGAACACATACTGATTCCTGAGGCGCAATTGTTGGTTTTGTACCTTGCCAAGGTTGTCTGAATTTAAAGGATAGACAGGAAGAAATAGGCACATGAAATATAGCATTGCTGAAATGATTATAAGGTCTTTGTGCTGCAGTTCTTCTGGAAATGAAATTCAGGCTGTACACGAGGTGTAACTTGGAATACATTGAAAAAGGTCATAAACAAAGCAGTCATTACCAAGTCAGATGTAACTTCTGCTGGCAGTAGATAAAGGAATGACATTAACACATGCCCCTTGTAAATATATGAATTTTTTTTGTTTCAGGTGTGGGTTTTTTTGTTCTGTTTACTATTTATTACATTGACAACTTACAGGTCACTTTATCTATGATTACACTTTTTCCTGGAGCATCCAGTAATGGAATATGCATTAGACATAGTCTACCTTTTGCTTTATGTTTGTTTTATAAAGGCAGGCATGTTTAAGTGGCAGCGATAACGCTGTATGCATATGTCTGTTACATCCAGTGGTGCAATTCAAGCAAATTAACAACCGGTTCTATGACATCATAGCCGGAGCCAAAAAAAACCCGAAGCCAGCTAAGGTAAGTGAGTGGGCAGGGCCCGGCCATTTAACAACCGGTTCTATAGAACCTGGGCGAACGCCCTGAATTTCACTACTGGTTACATCCTTATAGTGTCTAAGGGAGCAATCCTAACCTGTGCTGAAACAGACAGGCTGCTTGGTCTGCGCTGTATCCAGCACAGGTTAGGAGGCAGCTGGAGTAAGGGCAGTGATATCATCTACCGGGCGAACAAGCAGAACGCTCCGTGGGCAGCCCCGCCCACCCGTCGCCATTCGCCACCGCTCCGTGATGGATGTGGCGCTGCGAGGCGCTTCCAGCCTCAGAGGGGGCGCCTGCTTGCTGGTGGGGACAGGTGGGGGGCATGCCGGGTGCCAGGCAAGACTCAGGCACCCAGCGCGCCCCCTACCCATCCCCGCCGGCGAGCAAGCGCCCCCTCCAAGGCTGGGAGCGCCTCGCAGCGCCACGTCAATCACGGAGCGGCGGCGAATGGCGACGGGTGGGCGGGGCTGCCCACGGAGCATTCCGGTTGTTTGCCCGGTAGATGACATCACTGAGTAAGGGTAATTACATTGGTATAAGGGAATAGTTTCCCCTTACCCCAGGTAAATCCTGGGGAGAGGGTCTTCTCAGTCGCAATACCCCATTTATGGGAACTTGATCAGCAGTTCCTCAAACTACTGTGTCCATCTTGAACTACGTTGAGTTTGAAAGACCAGTCTTGGGGATTTGGTGTGAGAGGTGCTGATCAGAAAATAGTTTCCTATGCCTGCATGCTGTTTTTCTCAGCACAAAAACAGTTTGCACACCAAATTCCCAAACTAGTTTTTAAACTTTGTTTACAGGGCAAGGGGACAATTGAATTGCTGATAGGCATTGCAGATGCATGTATGCATGCATGTCTGTGTGTACATTTGATTGCAAACCTTTTCAACAATGTAACTCAACCCGATTTGAATATGACCCAAGACTACCAGTGAGCAGACCACTTACGGGCTTTTTCAAAGCCCAGAAATGGATCCTAAAAGGACTTTCAACAAGATTGAAATGAACAGCTGCTGCTTGGCAGGAGCAGGAAAATTTGTGATTTAGTAAGTGGCAGTTGCAGCCACTATTATGTCTCTGGCAAATAGAAGATTATCTCTGAGAGAGAGAGAGAGAGATAAAGGATATAAAGAGATATAGCTGGAGAGTTTAAGAGGTCAATTATTTCATCCCCTGCCATAGATTCATTGGCTTAGAATTCCTAGGTTATTGCTTCTCATTTAGAACATATGCTTTATCATCCTTTTTTATACTTGATCTTTTTTTCCATTTGTAAAATTCAGTGCCAGGCTTCAGCACAGAACTCCTTACTAATACCACCAGTTAAAATTTGACCTGGATTTATGCATGACATTGGATAATAGGTTTAAGAGCTAGGAAACACAAGTCCATAAGGTCATCAATATCCAGTGAGCAAATCTGTTCAATGTTACAATGTCGGACTCACTGAATGGCAGCTAAAAGTGGGCTAGGTTGTCAGTAGCTCTTTTGTATGTGACACTTTCTTTTTTCATAATGTATTTTATATCAGAAGTTTCTGCCAAATGATTTGGTCATTTAGAAATGGTCATGCGAGCTGGGGAGGGCAGGATAGACATTTATCATATTATGCATGAAGTAGAGAATGTTGATAGAAAGTTGGTTTTCGTTCCCCATTCCCCAGACTTGAGGTGATCCACTGAAACAGTGGCTCAGTATTCAGGACAGTCAAAAAGAAACTATAGGTACAGCCTTCTCATCTGTATTTTTCTCATCAGCTGATTTGACTCAGCTCGGAGGGTAGAAAGTACCTTTTGTTTTACTAAACACGCTCTTTGAATTAGCAGTCCTTAAAAAAAAAAAAGCTCACCATGGCAACACAGCAGGAAGCATTCTCCAGGGGCTTAGTAGTCATCAATTAGCTCTGAATAAGACCTTCTCCCCTTCCCTGTAAACCCCCTCCCCAGAAGTGTACCAAGCTTGGTTGCAGTTTCCTATGCAAGCCAGCAGCCAGGATGATGACTGCACTTTGAAGGGAAACGTGGAGAAAGAGATTCCATGAAATTCTCTGTAGAGACTGGACTTCCAAATCAGTCTGAAAGGTTAGGAATCATGTTTCTCTTGCTGCCGAGGGTGTAGAGTTTTGTTCTGCTTATTGTCACAAGGAAGGGCTTTTCAGCTTTCCGAAAAACTGAGAATGCCCATTCGGCGTTACAGATACTGTAACTGGAATTCACTGCAAGTCATTTCTTCCTTCCCTCCGTATTTATCCATGGTATGTGTGAATGCAAAGAGACCAGATTGAGATTTTATGCTCAGTTGGCCTCTAGCAAAAGTCAGTTCTATTTAGAGGCCATTTGTAAATAGCTGTGAACTGAATTTTGATTTGCTTTTCAGTTGGGCTTGCGTGGTTTCCAGTTGGGATTTTGTGATAATGCTGTCCATGAGGGACTGTTATGTCTTATTGCTGTGTTTGGACAATAAACCAACCAAACAGCTGCTCATTCAGGAGTGTTGAGACATAGTGGGATGTGCACAGACTGTAGAACTGGAATTGTTACTGCCCTTATAAAAAAAAGTCTTAAATCATGTGGCTATCTGATGAGTACCAGGCAATTCTATAAAGACGAAAATTCAAACCCAATGGAATAGAGTGGACAAAAGAATTTATTATAGAAGTTCAATCACAGTTCACTGGTGTTTTACTGTATAAACGTGTGTATAATTTTAATACCAAGCAGCCAGTCTTTAGCACAGTAGTATTCAAAATTTTTCGACTGGGACCCACTTTTTAGAATGGCACTTGTATTGGGACCCACTGGAAGTGATGTCATTAACCTGGAAGTGATGTTGTGGCAGGAAGTGACATCATCAAGCAGGAGGTGCTGTCATTGTAACATAAGATAACACTCCTGAAATGCAAATTGGCATTCTTGGACTGCAGCAATAGTACAACCATGAAGCGTCCCTGACAGAAAGCAAGATTTGGATAAAATATGATGTAAAAGCACTGAACTAAAACCATTATTTTCAAACAAACAAACAAACAAAAAACCCTCACTCGGAAAATTTAAACTGTTAACACTCACAAAAGGAATACTACAAGAGTAAAGTCTGCAGTTTCCAAGATGGCTGCTCCCAGCTTTCCGCGACCCACCTGACATCAGGTCACGACCCACCAAGTGGGTCCCAACCCACAGTTTGAAAAACACTGCTACCAGTTAGTTTCTGCCCATAAACATGCATGGTAATCCACATGGTGTATATTTTATGTACGTTTTCACACTACTCTTAAAGCAGTGACATTTCTATGCCATTTTTATGTACATTGTATGCAACATCTCATTCCTGTTTCACAAATATTTTCAGAATTTCAGACTGTACACATTAGAAAAGTTTTGAGATCAAGATTCTTGATAAGGCAAATAGTTCTGCATTTTCTGAAGAGGTATATGATTGGCACAAGCTCCAGATGTAAATTCAGGTGGAGGTGATGTAAATGATCAAGTCAGATTTAAGCACAATTTCAGCACAATTCTATGCAGATTTCATCAGAAAAAATCCCCACTGTGTTCAATGAGACTTACTCGGGCAGCCCAATCCTAAATGCGCTGGAGCAGACAGGCCGGCCCTTGCACCAGGGGAGGCGCTAGCCTCCCCGATGTGCTCCTCAGATGTGTGCCCGCAAAATCGCACGGCCCTGAATCAGAACCACGTGGCCTGGGGACAAGGCCTTGGATGCGGCCTCTTTTCCATACTTACCCAGCGGCCCAGGTCCATGTGGACCTGCACCAGCAATTTTACTATCACAGGCCCAAGTAGGCTCCTCCATGCTGCAGAGTTTACTCTCGGGTAAGTGAACAAATGTTCCCTTATGCAGAGGAGACTTTAGCAGATGCCTCCCACAGGATGTAGCAGTAGCCATTTTGGTGTTGCTGCATTGGTGGGGAGGGAAAGCCATAGGATTGGGTTATTAAGTGTTCAACCAATGACAATGAAAATAGTTATTAACACTGTCTGGATTTTAGTGTTAATACATTTTCAGCACAGTCCCCACTGCCTTCCAAAATAGCTACCAATGGAGCCATGCACTCTGTTGCAGTTTCACATCTCACAGTACAGAACTGGTAGAAACTGGCAT
>JAJKFI010000004.1:29580231-29594560 GCA_029204185.1 Lerista edwardsae | reverse complement strand
GGTATCCGAGCCTCCAACTCTGCTATTATTCACACAAATCCACAACACACTCTCCATCGGCAGCCATTTTGCAGCAGTGGAACTCTGTTTCACTGTCATAAGTGGCTGTGCATGACAGCCCAATCCTGGTTAGGATTGGGTTGTCTCTTCCCTCTGTCCCTGACCATAATGAGTGACTCCCTGAAACACATGAGGGGTAGGCATCCATTCTTCTTAATCAAGCGAATCACTTCAAAAATATGTCTCAGAGTTCCTCTTTATTCTACATTGCAGTATTTGTTTCATTTTCTTTTTTGACATTTTTTACCAAACATTTCAAAAAATCTTCTGCGTTTATGTTTCAACTCCTTTTTTGCTCTTATTTGCATGGCTGTGCTCCGCTGTGTAAACCATGCAGTAGCTGTAGAATCCAAAAAATGTTAGTAGATCTTCCCATTTTTGGCGATCACATATAGAATACTCCTAAAATCTGCTTTACTGTACATACTATTTAAAGAGACTGAGGTCACCGCTAGGATAGGGAGTTATTGCAATTCTGTTTCTTCCTTGTTTAGGAGCCAAGAGTCATGGAACTGTCTAGGCCCCCTGGAGCTTTGCATTTCTTGGCTCAGACAAATGAGGGGTGTATAAATCCTCCATTTCCAAGGGTCAGGTCTGCATAGTTCCATTCCATTCTATTGATTTGTAACTGATTCGAATAAGAAGTATCTGGAGGGTCTAACCCAGTGATGGCGAACCTATGACACGCGTGTCAAAGCTAACACACCACAACGCTTGGGGTGACACACCAACGTTCACCAATGCCTGACAAAAACGGAGTTTGTTTTACTCATTTTTCATTTTTGTAATTATTTCATGTTTCTTTATTTAACACACAGCATCATACATGATTAGACTGCACTTTTTGTTTAAATAAATGAATATAAAGAATTGTTTCTCTGTTGTTTGGGAGAGGGGTTGATAAACTACCTATATGGCTTCCCTTTTAAAATTTTCTCTAAGAAACTTGCGGCCTTTTCTGTATGTGGTTTTATCAATAGTACCAGCATCTTGAAGACGTATCCAGCAATTTGAATAACCTTTCAGTATTTCTGTACGCCAGATTTGCACATTCAAAATATTTCTGTATCCAGTTTTCAAGTTCTTACAATGTAAAACGTTAAACAGGTATTTTGGCACTCAAGTCTTAAAACTTTCGTTGTAAATAAATCCTGTTGTATTGAATGTGTGTTTCAAAGGGATATTTTACTTTATATGACCAGTTTTTACAAGGAAAGGTCTCGTGCAAAATACTTGCTTGGTGGCTCATTGTATGCATGCATGATGAGAGTGAAAAACATCTGAGAATTAAAACACTTGTTTGAATCAAACAGTTTATTCCTCAAGAACATTCCAAAGATGTTAATATTTCACTGGCAAAGGAGGACACAGTTACTGCTGCATGAATTGTTTTCATTGGGCTACATGTGGAGATGTTGGAGAGACTCACATTTGAGTCATAGTTGTCAGAGCTTCTCGTGCGGCAGCCTTAAGCAAGCTGCATGGCCAGCGAATGAGGTGGGTCACAATATGCTGATGGCCCTCAACTCTCTCTCTCTCTTTACCACCCCAAACTAAAGAGGCTGTGAAGGTCCTGGGACCCGGCCTGAAGGCAGTTGGGGTATGGATGAAAGCCAGTAGGTTAAAACTGAATCTAGAAAGGACAGAAGTCCTCCTAGTCAGGAAATTCTCAATGCAGGCACTGAGTCTTTCACCCACTCTGAATGGAGTGACAGGTGCAAGAATAGGTGCGCAGTCGGGGAGTGCTCCTGGACTCTCAGCTGTCTCTGGAGAACCAGGTAGCAGCTGTGGCTAGGAGTGCATTTGCCCAGCTTCAATTGGTGCGCCAACTATGACCATACTTGAGCCGTTCTGACCAGGCCATGGTGGTCCATGCGTTAGCAATTTCAAGGCTGAGCTACTGTAATTTGCTGTATGTAGGGCTTCCCTCAAGAACAGTTTGAAGGCTACAGTTAGTACAAAATGCAACAGCCTGGCTGGTTACAGGGGTTAGATGGTTTGACTCAGTAGGACCCCTCCTTCAGCAGCTGTAGTGGCTGCCCATTCACTTCAGATCCCAGCTTAAGATGATGGTACTGACCTTTAAGGCCCTTCATGACTCTGGCCCAGCCTACCTAAAGGACCGCCTTTTCCCATACATACCAGTTCACCCTCTTAGATCATCTAAAGGGGCTCTCCTTCAAGTGCCCCCTCTGTCCCAAGTTAAAGGGATGGCAGCTCGGGGATGAGCCTTCTCTGTAACAGCTCCACAAATATGGAATTCCCTTCCAGAAGAATTAAGAACTACACACTCCCTCGTGGCCTTTCGGAGAGGGCTGAAATCATACCTATTTTGTTTGGCCTTTTGATGATTGTTGGCTGTCTGGTATATTGGCATAGTTTGCTCATTCCCCTGGTCAATTGTTTTCCCACCCTCCAAACAACCTGATATGGAGAATTGGGTCTAGCTTCATTCTTGTTCACTCTCGGTGTTCCTGTTAATGTTTAATGTTGTTGTTTTGATGTTGTTTTACTTATTGTGGTTACATTGTATTTTGTTGTTCTCTGTACGCCAGCTTGGGCATTTCCTTTGGCATGGGAAAGGCAGGATATAAGTTCTTCAAATAAATAACATAATAAATATTTGTTGCCCTGCTTTAGGCCCCAGATTGATTGTGGATTTTTTTTAGGGGGAAGGGAGCTCTCCTGAGCTGGTTAATTCATATGTTAATTGATAAAATTACAAATTTAAATGTAACCAGGGTACAATGATGTTCAACAAGAAACCCTTAAACTCAAATGTGAAATAATTTCATCTTTTTAACAAATCTTTTGTTTCCATCAAATGTGAAACAGTTTCACCTTTTTAACAATAGCATGCATGCAACATACAGGGTGTCCACAAAGTCTCTTTACCATTTCAAACTTGTATTACAAAAACAAATGAAGAGATACATGTATGGAAAGTATACAATATTAGGAGTATATATTGAAGTTTATTTTGCATCAATTAATAAACCTATATGTGCACCATTGGTTGCACACAGCACATCAAGGCGATAATCAATTTCCTGCCATGTTCGCTGTAGCGTAGTCTCATCAATGGTGGCAACAGCATCCGTGATCCTTTGCTTCAGGTTCTGTACACGATGTCTTTAACGTAGCCCCACAAAAAGAAATCTAGGGGCATGATATCATTAACATATCTCATCATTTGCATTTTTTATGATTTCTTGACATTGTAAAGAGGCTTTGTGGACACCCTGTATTATTACCAGAGGTAGCCATAATAGCAGTGGTTTTTAAACCACCACATGTGCTTGCATGTGTTCGCAGAACCACCTATGCACGCATCCACAATGCATGCAAAATACTGCCAGAAATTACTGTGTAAAGAGAATCTGCCAATCCACGTTTCTAATGGGCAATGATTGATCGGACTTCATCAATCCAGCAGAAGATAGGTTGTTTCAGCAAGATAAGTGGCATGTAGGCCAAGAGAGTCTGAGAGGACAGTATGTGCAATAGGAATTGTGCTGGTTGCTCCTCAGAGTGGAGAGATGTTTGAGATGTCTTCACCAACTAGAAGTCCAACAGACTAAACCTTGGAAAGGATATTTGTCCCATAATCTGTTAACTGTCAGCTTAAATGTGAAATAAGGAACTGACAGGGCCCAAAAAGGAGGTATGTTACAATAATTTACTTTTAGGACTGTTGTTGGCTGACAGCATTTCGACCTAAATTATTATATAATAATTCAGGCCCTAGAGTGCATTTTTCTTCTGTTGTCTTCTTATAAAATTGCTTCATAATATAATTGCATTTCCCTGTTGCTCCTACAGAATCCAAGCAGCTGCAGTTTACAGTGAGAGGCATTCAAAAAATAATGACGTATTATTTTGGATGAGTTTGGCATTCTTGCATGTGGAGGAGTGACAATCAGAATACCTATGAGCCAAGTATAAATGTGGCCAGGTGTTGTAAGCGTGTTCTTACCTTGCGCTGTAGCTAAAGCACTTTGCTTTGCTGCTGGTCCAAGCATTGCTCTCATGGAGTGGGGTAGTGAGAAGGTATGGGGGCTCTTCCAGATGGTTCACTGACAGTAGTATTGCAAGCATTTCTGTTCACCACAGTCCAGCTATCTGCGGTGCTTCTTCAGTGTGAGCTATCATTTCCCGCCAAATGACTACACTTGTATCAATGCTGGCTCTCATCAAATCCCAGCAAGTTGTCTTCTTATGTCAGCACCGCATCCCGTTTCCCCAGTTCTTTGAGCCACAGGGTGGAAACAGATGGCTGCTTACATGTACCTCTGCTTAAAATGACCCATCCAGAAAGGTAACCACTTGAAGAGCAGGTTAGCTGCAGGGATCCTTGACAGGAAGCAATGTGAGGCCAGCACAGATTGTACAGTCTGCCCAACTGGCTTCCTGGGTCGAGTGTGATCTGTACTACGGGGGTTTTCAATTTGTTTGCTTTTGCAGGTACTGTTCTAGGTACCATTTTTTCCAAGTGCCACTATTGCAAACAGTGATGGCCCTGTGAACTGTGATGGAATTCTGTACCTTACAGCTGGAGCTTTACATTGCACCTTTTCATTACATTTATCATTTATTGCGGTTGAGGACCAGAGAACAATCAACAAAACAAAACAAAGAAATATTAAAGCGATCATCCAATACCTAAAATAATAGCTACATCAAATCACACTGATAATAAAACTAAGGAAACAGGGAATTTAAAACTAGATTTCATATTTGTCATACATGTAAAAAGAAAACTACTACAAGATATATAAAAAGCATGTGGGCTTAATATTGCTTTTCTTGAGCCACCAAGCCTTTGCGGATTTTGCCTGCCCACTGCACCTACAAACGTTGCCTCTTGTGAAGGGCTAGGCAACTGCAAAACCATACTGTGTGCAGCCCCCATCCAGTCATCCACTTCCAATGGGGTTAGACTAGGCAGGTCAGTGCCAAATCCTCAACATGGCAGTGGATTGAATACCACTTGGCATACTGTGAAGTGCCACTGGTTAAAAAGCACTATTGTAGTACCACGTGCTATGGGAAGTATGACAAAATGCTAAGCCCTGGATTGATTTGCTATTTAATAAGTGTATCATGGTGTTGTGCAGCTACCATGGTGTGCAGTTAATCATATTACCAGTATTCTGGACAGTATAACAACTGGTTTATGAATGGTGAACCATATGACCCTTTTGAGATTTGCTTTCCCTTCAGTAGGTTTCCCTCCGCTAACCTCATCATATTCTGTTCCCAGTTTTCTGACATTGAAGGTGTGTAGCTTTACAAATTTCTTATCTGTTATTGAGGCTGCCCTAAAGAACATGCAGTACAAATGTTTTAAAACAAAGCTAGATATCAGAAAATAAATAAATGCAAAGTTTCTTGGTTTAGGTTTAACAATGAGCACACCACCTTAATTGTGCTCTTTGACATATGGGCAGCTTTTTCTCCAAAGCAGAGTTTACATGATAGGACTAATTGTGAAGATCAGGATTAAGGGCCAAGAGTTTGCTTCATGCTGCTGGAATGGAGAGAGCATGAAATATGTTGGGAGTCAGAAGGGATTTCTAGCAATCTACATCATGCACACACTTTGTGTTTAATGCTCCGCATTGTAACTTGTGACCTTGTTCTTTAAGGTGGAATTACAAGATTCAGTACAGGTCACCTTCGGATTTATGCAGAAAGTAGAATTTTGACAGGTGCAGCTCCTCTACCCCTGCAACTGAAATTTGACAGAAATAGAAATTCTGCACAACCATTATGCACAACTGGGATTGTTTTGTCCCCACAAATGCAGTCTCTTCACAACTCTAAAGGGCAAAAGAGTATTCAAATGCCCCCTTCAGAGGCATTTCTAGGGTGTAGTGGGGGGTGGCATGAGCAATGGGTGCCGGCAGTGGAGAGCCGCCAAAGCGCGGAAAAACCTGCGCGCTTTTTGGCCCGCCCACCCTCCCTCGCCTTTGTTTCGCTCCGAAATGGAGCTCTTCCGGGCGCAGGGAGGCGTGGCTGGGCGTGGTGACGTTGCCCTGCCCTGGGCACGCTCGGAGCTTCATTTGCCTCTGCACCCCTTACACAAATCAGCCAGTATATTTTAAATACAATACTTCTGTAGAAATAGAAAAGCATTTCCCAAATTCTTAAAAGAAAGTCCAGTTGTTTTCTGGCTGACTTCACTCTTTTATGGTAATTTTAGACACAAGCATCTCTGTGGCTTACCTTGGTGTGTTAAAGTTACAAAGTAAGCATGTGTATAGTTACGTGACGTGCACTCCATGTAGAGAATGTTAGGTACTTCTTGCTCCATCAGTCTCAGTTCTCACCTAAGTGCCACATTGTTTTCAAGAATTTCAGAACCAGCATATTAAAGATTTCTATATCTAGAAATGAAATTAGTTCTGTATATAGAAATGAAATAGTCAAATTAGTTGTATTTTCAAAAGGAATGGATGGGTACAGAATATTTGTGCATGCCTCACTGGCAAGTCAGCACCAGCGCTAGGAAGTTGATTAGAATTTGGCCCCGAGTGTGGTCCAAACGCACTTTACCGTGGCCTTTGTGCCGGCCAAACTTAGCTGGCCTAACAGTGCCAGCCTAACTCCAGGTTAGGATTGCACCCTCAGGTTCTTCTCCTTAAATAGGAATATTACTTCCCAAAATATATATGAAGAGAAATGCAATGAAGGATTGTAAATCAGATTTACAGATCATTTTTATTATCATCATTTTTATTACATCTTAAACATTGTAGATGTGTCTTTTCATTGAAACTAATAGTGAGGTTAGTTTCACTAAGATTATGTAGTAACCTTTTTTTTTTAATTGGAACTATACATTATAGTAGCTCACGGAGGAGGCAGTGATTCTCAGAAAATGTTTTTATTGTTTCCTTACCGCTTTGTCGTTCTCCTTGTGAATCCCCTTTTTCTTAGTTTTATCTCTGCCTGTGCCCCGAAGGTAGAAATGAGCTCGTGTCATTTGCGATAAAACTCTTGATAGATCAGGAGTGTTAAGATGTTGAGAACATTTCTACCTATTAAAATGCCCTAGGGCTCTGAATCATTGCCATTATTTTAAACTTTGTAACTAGGGTAGTCATGCTGGCAATAAAAAGTCAGAAAAGATGTTCTTTGAATAGGCTCAATTATTTTCTCTAAACCTTTGCCACAAGGAAAATGTGTACTGTGATATTCTGTGTCAGAAACATTTCAAAGTAATCAACACTCTTCTAAAGCATTGCTCCTTGAGCAAAATGTTTTACTACTTCCCTGGCTCTTGAGTTTTGTGGTTGACTTTCTTTTTGACTTTGCTTACCTTGTTGCTTAATCATCTGTCTGCTACAACTCTGGTCAAGAATACACTGACGAGTGGGTAGGACCAATGGTAGTCTCTTCTGGTTGATCATGCCTACTATACATGGTTTTCTTCATGGTATTCTTCATGGTTTTCTTCATTTTGGAGCTGCGGCATTTAAGGAGTGATAAGCAAGGAATGATAAGTGTCGAAACAGGTGCCAAGCTCGGGTTCCCAATGAAGGAGTTGGGAGCAGATATGACACGGCATTTTCTATCCCACCTCTGCAGCCTTAGAAAAAGTGCTTTTGCTGCTTTTGAGATTGGATGTATGGTTTTCCATTTGTTTGGTGTACCATAAGGGAGGGACTATAAGGGTCTATAGTCCAAGATAGGTTGCTGTGTTTTCCATTCAGCATTTGGAAAGCTCTGGAGAAAAACTTTTGTGAGACAAGTGTGCTTTTGTTTCCTAATGGAAATCTGTGATCCAACTAAATTTGTCATAGGCCTAAATACTTGTGATATATATTGGTTCATTCCTTTGGGCACCTATTTACTGCCCCATTGATTCTAAGGGTGCAAGCCTAACCTGGAGTTAGGCTGGCACAAGTCCCTTGTGCTGTCCCAGGAGTGTCACAAAGGCACCATAAAGCGCGTTTGCAACACGCTGTGAGTCAGGAAGGCTGGCACATGGACATTTGCAGTCCTCCCTGACTTAGAGAGAGGTCCAGGTTAGAATTGCACTCTAACTCTCTAATACACTGTAGTCTTAGCACGTAAATATGAACTTGCCTTATTCTGAGTTAGATTAATGGTCCTTCAAGTATTGTCTGATACGAGTGGTCCATCTAGTGCGGCATTGACTGCCACAGCCCTCCAGAGTCTCAGGCTATATATTCTCCAACCTTGCGACTTGACATCCTTTAACTGGAGATGCTAGGGATCAAACTTCAGACCTCCTGCTTGAATCAAGTTGTAGTCACTGAATATGAACATCTTCTTAATTGTTATCAAATGTAAGCTTACTTATGCCCCTGTGTCCTCATTTTGTTTTTCCATTTCTCATTTTTCTTTCTTATTACAAATAGAGATGGAATTCCTTTGTTTAGGCTACAAGTTTCAGGGGCAAAAAAAAAATGTTTACAGAATATTCATCCGTTCCCCCCCCCGCAACTGTGTATAATACATTAAGTGACAACTCTGACTAATTCATTTTTTCTTTCGACAGCACAAAATTTAAATGAAGGGGATAAGAAACACAGCATTCTTTCGTAATTAAACACAGAACATGGAATACAATTTATGAGCCCCATCAAATAATGATCTTTACCAAATGATTTTCCATGTTTTGTATCTATACAAAGTGTTTGGGGTTAAAGAGGTTTCGTTTTTAATTGCTTTTTGAAATCGTGATTGTAAGCATTTCATGTACCATAAGCAATACTGACCGGGATGAATGGAAACATACATTACGTGTACTGGGCCCATTTCCATTGGTTTTCTGGCTTGGTTTTGTGATGATGACACCCTTGCTATCTTGGTGGACCATCTATGTGGGGCATTACAGCTTGTGATCATGAATGAAAAAAGCCCCTTTCATCCCTGGCAGCAGCATGATCCTGAGGGTTCACATCACTGCAGTCCCCCTCCCTTCCCCTTACCTTAAAGGGGCAGAGACAGGGTTTCTCAAGCAGGGACATTGCAGTGTTCCAGTTTGAAGACCTCTGGTCTATACTTAACAGTATATATAGTCATACTAAGGGAATAACAAGAAAATAAACTTTCCTTTTCAAACTACATGTACTGTATATTTATATATAACCTTTTAAACATCTTGATTCCCTTTTGTGGTTCCCAATGAACAGGGCCAGCTCCAAGAGCTGTGGGGCCCTATGCAGGGTATTCCTTGGGGCCCCCACTCACCATACAACCGTGGCAACAAGAAGAGCGCTTGTGGTGTCACATGTGAAGCGTGGCACCTGGAAATAGTTGGTGGCAACTTCGTCATCTCACCACCATGATGAAGTCACCACCAACTGCTTCAGGGAGGCCCATTTCGGGCCATTCAGAGGCAGGGGCAGGGAGGAGGGCCCAATGCAAAGCTGTTCTGCCCGTCGCACTGACTTACATCCCACAGAGTTCCTGGCTGCTACAGCAGGCGATCAGCTCACTTCACTGGTGCGGGGCTCAGTGTGATAACATTGATCACGTTGGCTCAAGGCCAGTATAGGAAATTTTTCAAAGCAGAGTTTTTTTTTCCTTTTGGCTGCAGGAACTGAAATATCTGTTATGATTTCATTGGGTTTCCCATTGGTGCAAAATGATCCAAGAGCTTCCAGGAAGTGTTAGGCAAGTGACAATTCATTGCCACTTTCTCCTGAAACTTTTGACTATGAAAAGTTCAGTCTATTCAGACCATAAATGAAGCCAGGGCCTTCAGTGACCTACCTAATGAGAAACCTAACCACAGTGTAGTGCAGTCTTTTTGCTGTCTTTGGGCATTTGTTCTGTATTCATGGATTTAGTTATTTTAATGTAAACAGGCACCTCAACAGCTGCGTCCCCTTAAGCAATTTTTTATTTAGCAGCTGGGTTATACACGTCACTTGGTAGCCATGGATTTTCAATTTTTCCCTGTGCCAAAGGGGGGCAGCTGGAATAATTGACTGCTCATTAATTTGGGAGAAATATGAGCTGTGTAAGTCAGACAACGCGAGTCTTCTGTATGGTGTCGTAGGAGGATAAGCGGATCATGGTGGAGGCAATTTGTCCTGTCCCAAGGGTGCCTTGGATTTTTAATAAGCTAGTTATGAAAATTCTATTTCTTAGCAATTTGAAGAGTCTAATTAGTGCCTGTAATATAACTAGAGTGAATGAAGGTTAACACTCAGCCTCCAGAGGCTTTTCATGTTCAGTTACAGATAGAAATCAAGTAACAGTTTGCCACTAATTATAACAGCATATAAAATATTCAGTCCATCTTGATTTGACTCTTGGAACACAAAGATGCTGTGGAGCCTCAAAAAATGATAAGGCGCCTGTGTATAAATTTAAGTTTTAATCAAAGATAAGGATAATGTACTGATTTTAGTCTTGACTGCAGTATCCTGATAGCCTGTGCAGCAATTGCCCATAGTCTGCTACAGTATCAAGATAAAGATAGGAAATCTGCTTAGAGCGCAATCCTAACCTGGAGTTAGGCTGGCACAGTTAGGCCAGCAAAGTTTGGCCTGCACAAGGGCCACCATAAAGTGCGTTTGGACCACTCTCAGACTGAAGGAACATGGTGCATGTCTGTGTGCTGGCCTCTCTGACTCCAAGAGTGGTCCAAACATACTTTATAGTGTCCCTTGTGCAGGCCAAACTTTGCTGGCGTAACTGTGCCGGCTTAACTCCAGGTTAGGATTGCGCTCTTAATTTCGTCATTCTTGCAGTTTGAAGCCTGAAATAGTTTGAAGCCATTCGTCTAATTGACAGGGATTCTCAACTTGTTCTGTGCTTGTGGTAGTGAAGCCACTGACGCTGATTGGCTGAGCTGATGCAAGCAGCTTGGTTTCTAAGCATTTCAAACTGCCCAGGAAACAGTGCTTCTCGAATATTTGCAGAGGAAACAAGGAACAAAGCAAAGAAGGAATTCTGAAGAAACTTAATGGCGCTGGGAAGAACTAAATGCTCTTGGAGGAGGGAGACAGGACTTGGAAGTCTGTTCAAGAGCCAAACTAAATAAAAGGAAGTAAAGTAATATAGACTTAGTGCTGAAACAATAAGAACCTAAGGAAACCATAGAGAGTAGGGTTGCCAGCCCCCCCCCCCGGATTGGCCTGCAGTATCCTGAAATCAGTATCAACCTTCATGTGACTACAGACACTTCTTGTTTTATATGGGTTGATCTACATGTTCTTGAAATAAAAAAGTTGTCCAATTAACACTAGAACCTAATTTATGTTTTTGAGATAACACACTCAACTTTCCCATGTGCTCCCACAGTGTAGTCACATGCCACATACGTGATGGTGTTGTATACAGAGCTCCTGCTTACGACCTCAGCCTTGATATGGTCCAGTGGTGCTCTAGGGATCCCAGGATGCTGGATTTCCTGATTCCACGGGATATTTGGGAGGAGCATCTATGGGAAGGACAAGTTCCAGTTGTCTCCTAAGGAATGTGGTTACTGTGTTGGATCTTGATTTGTGCCTGGGTTGCCTACTAAGGACTGGCCCCAGAGGAGGCCTTCTCAAAGTCTGGATGTGATTGGGTCCTGTCATGAGGGCCAAACAGCAGCAGGAAGTTGGAAGGTGATAGGCACTGGAAGTTGAATTGCATATACCAATCTAAACAGCCAATGGTTGTAGGCTTTAAATTATTTTATTCCTGTATATATTACATATTATATTACATTATTACATAATCATTTTAGTTTGCCCCCCCCTTTTTTTTGCCTGAACGCATGGCTATGGAAAAAAGTCTCATTGACATATGACCTTCATCATTAAGAAGGTTTTTCCTATACATTATTAGCAAGCTACCAGAAGCATGACTCAGTCTTCTTTAAAGTGGGTGAGCCACCGTTTTTATAGTGTGTCTAAGTACTGTTTTTACTTTTGCCCAATCTTTGGAAGGGTTTGAGAGTTCCCATTTTGTCGCGTTTTTATTACACTTGTGGTGTACCTCAGTACTTGTAGTCCTGTTCCTTTGTTAATTATTGGTTTTGTTGACCACATGTTTGATTCATAGGAGCCCCTAAAGTGTAACAGTTCCAGCATTTCCAGATAAAACTTACTTTTTAAACATGTCAATAGTAGGAGACTTCTATATGCAAATTCTCTTTCTGGATGCAGCCTGCACATGTCATCCCTTGCCAGGTCAGGATCCTGTGCATTTCCAGCAAACAGATGATCAGCAGTTCCTTTGTCTACTTTGACCCTGGTCATCCATTTGGGGTAGGAACTTGTTAGGCTCCTCATTCATCCCATCTCTCAACCAGTTGATCAGCACTTTCAAAGATGACAAGACTGACAAATATTTGATAACAATACTTACCTGACCTAAATGTATGCTAGCTTGCTGTTGCATTTGCAGATCTCTAGACTCGGGTCCAAATCTATTTTAAAACTCTATAGTATCTCTGGTTCACACATGCATGTGCTTTCTTGAATGTGTGAAGGTATAAGGCTTTTCATACATATAGTTCATACATACAGTTGCCAAAGTTGAATGATTACCTGGAAGAGTGCAGTCCTAACCTGGAGTTAGGGCTACACAGTTAGGCCAGCAAAGTTTGGCTGGCACAAGGGCACCTTCTGTTTTAGTGTGTTCAGGCCACCCTCAGAGTCAGAGAGGCCAGCACACATACGTATGCCATCCTCCCTGAGAGTGGTATAAATGTACTTTACGGTGGCCCTTGTGCCAGCCAAACTTTGCTGGCCTAACTGTGCCGGCTTAACTCCAAGTTAGGATTGCGCTCTAAGTGATGCACATGCATGTGTAGACATGGCCTCTAAGCAAATCTAGTATTCAAGGTCGCGGTTAAAACCATCAACAGTGGACAACATAGCCATGATTCTCAATTTCTAGCCCCAGGAGGTCTTATATACTTTTAAACTCATTCTGAAAAATCAGAACGCTAAAATGACCGAAACTTAAAAGCTGGAGCTAGTATGATGCAGTTAGAGAATCAGAATGAAACTGAGGAGCCTTGGTTCAAGTCTACTATGAACTTTCTGAGTGACCATAAGCCAATGACTACGTCTTGGCCTAGCTTGCCTTTAAGGAATGTTATGAAGATAAAAGAGGGACAGCTATGTACATAGCCCAGAGCTCCTTACAAGAAAAGGTGAATACATTTTAATAAAATAATATCTAAAAGTATAGGAACCCTTTTAGTCTCAGGTGTTCATTCTGTATTATCAGCATACTAGACGGTGCTGTGTTCTGAAATATGGAAAATCCATTTCATTATCAGCAGGTCTAATCTTATGGAAATGAATCTTTCATAAATAACTTTCATGGGACATAAAGTACCTGAACCACTGGCTATGGCTGTTGGTTAGTTCAAGGGAATGACTTGTCCCTTTAAACTTAGCTTTGTCTTTGTTACGTCAATGATTTATTTCATGAGTCTTGAGAATGTAGGGGATTCATAACTTACAATTAGTTTAAATAATGTATTTCAGGTTTAAAATATTGCTCAGTTTCAAAGTGTTGCTAAATTCAAGTAGGTGGTGACCTCAAAGCTACAAAACGATCTCTCAATTTGGAATTTTAGGAATCCTGATTTTCTCCTCTTGGCTCAACAATCTGCATCCTGCATCTCAGATTTTCTCTCCAGCAGTTTTGATTGCTATCAAATCACTTGCAGATTGGTAGATCTTATTGTGTTACCTTACTTTATTACCTTGCTTTCTTGGTGTCACTTTTTTTGCAAAATGGTTTATGGCTGCAATAATCCCCTAAAAATCAGCTGTTACAAGAGATAATAGCTTGTTATCAGAGTGTTTATCACCTTTGACTTCACTTTGGGCTATTACACAACAAAAGAATGAACTGCAGCAAAGTTGCCAGGTGTATTAAATTATATGATGAATTATAGAGATTCTATGATGGGGATTAGTGTCCAAAGAAAATCACAGCAATTGCCAAACTCATTATCTGATAGGATTCCAGCCTGGACAAAATCCCAGGGGTAAAAAGGTCAGCACTTTATCCATTATGTCATTCCCCTAATCTCTGTCTGCTGCATTCATAGTGCAATATATTGTGAATGTCTCTCCCTGATTCCCCTCCTATCCTGCAGCTATGGAGTATCTGGACTGAACAGGGGAGTTGATAACATTGAGGTATTAAGAATTCAGTCTGAGTTGTCTTTCAGAAGATTAACATAAAACAAAACCCTTGTGTAGGTAAACTAGGCTGCTTAGTTTACACACACACACACACACACACACACACACACACACACACACACACA
>JAJKFI010000004.1:29558390-29576883 GCA_029204185.1 Lerista edwardsae | reverse complement strand
CACACACACACACACACACACACACACACACACACACACACACACACCTCTCTGATGTGATGGAAAATAACTATGGCCGACATTTGCTTTGAAAACACACTGATCATGCTTCAGAAATGATGTCCTGGTGACTTTCTGTAGCAGTTGGATCATTTAGGGCAGAAGGTCTGGTCGAGAGGGTTGAAGCCGCAGGAATGCCCGAAGATAAGATCCGAAGCTTCCATGTGCACCAGACTTCAAGAATGTGGCTGATAAGATCTGAGCAGTCTCAGCTGCCTGTGAGAGGGGAGTTGTGCTGGGCCAGCTGCTCTTTGGTGAGAGCAAAGAAGCAGATTATCAGCCGGTGCAATCGTGCAGCGAGAAAGAAGAACTGGACGATCAAAGTGTCCTCTGCATGTAGTTGTTCTTGTAAGATTAGAACTTTGTTTGTGATTTGTAAAAAACCTTGCTGTTTAGAAAATGCCTGCCTATGTAAACTGCCTTGAATTAAAAGTCAGAGGAGCAATCTGATGACCAAGAAAGGCGGTATATAAATACCAAATATTATTATTACATTATTATTAAATTAGTGCATGCCATTAATGCACTAGATTGGCTTACAGCAGTGAAGGGAAACCTATGACACCCATGTCAAAGGTGACATGCCATGACATTTTGGGTGACTTACCAGAGTTCGCCAACACCTGACAACAGCTGAGTTTGTTTTATTCGTATTTCATTTTGGTAATCATTTGACATTTCTTTATACTGTATAATACATAGCGCCACACATGATTGGACCAGTGGCGTAGCTGGAAGGTGTGCTGCCCTGGGAAAAATTTCATTTTTAATTAGAGATAAAGTGTGGCCATGCTGCATGCAGAAACTTTATTTAAGTTGCTAAATGAGAGTTCAAGCTCAGAACAGAGGAAGCAGACTGTGTCCAAAAGTAAATAATAAAAAAGGGTCACAGAATGCTGGGATGTGGTGGAATCCTTGTCATGCTCCCCCCCTTAAAAAAAAAGCTGGTGTTATGGAGGAAATAATGAACTGCTTCCAATGACTGTAATTTTAAAATGTAGCTTTGCCATTTATATATTTTATTTCTTTTTAAATGGTTATATGCCTGCCTTTCTTTCACAGAACCCAGTAATATGGTATACTGTGAAGGTTGGGAAATTTTTGTCGCTAGCCACATCAAAATAATATGGGCAGCACAATCCTATACCCCCTTAGGGCCGGCACTGTGGTCTTGTGCCGGCCGAACGCTGTTGTGAACGTGCCATAAAGCGCACCCGCATCAGCGCTATGGCATTCAGCCGGTGCAAGCGGCAGCACCAGCATTCGGGCACTGGTGTTCAGGCGCAGTCAAGTGCCGGCATTGCTTGGTCGGCGCAGGGCCTCCGCGAGGGCGTTCCAGAGGCATTCCGGGGGCGTAACTGGGCGGCGCAGCAGGCGGAGACAGTGGTTATGATGCGTTGTGACCAGTGATGTCATGCGGGGGGTACGCGGGGGTACGCGGGTACCGGTTTCTAGGATTATGGCTGGCCCCGCCCATTCGCCCGCCCACTCGTCGACTCCACCCCCTGCAATGTTTGAATTTCCTGCATGTTTGAGTTGCCTGCACGTTCTCAGAGCCAGGCAGGCAGGCAGGCAGGCAGCGAGCGGAGCCTTGCCTTGCCACTGAAAAATGAGCTGCTCTGGGGTTTTGGAACTGTTGGGTCACTTTAACATGATGCCAGGCCTCCTTAACATGTTCTGGGGGTGCTGTGGAATACTGTTGCAACTGTTGGGTCAGTTTAAAATTGTCTGAGGCCTCTAAAAGGGCTTTTTTCATGTCACTTCCTGCCACGACATTACTTCTGGCTTATGACATCACTTCTGGTGGGCGGGTCCCGACACGTGCCAATCAAAAGTGAGTACCTGTTCTTAAATCATTTAGATGACACCACTGGTTGTGACACAGGATGGCCATAGTGCCATATCCTAACATCTGTTCGCGGCCATAGCGGCTCTCATTCAGGCCACTCCCATGCACGTTCCTCTGTGCCTGCTATTTTGCTGGCACAGATTCAAGCAGGCCCATAGGTGTAACTGGGGCTTATGCGGGTGCAAGGGGAAAACCTCCCCTTGTCCTGCATGTTGCTGCTGCCGCCTCTTAATGGGCCTTGGGATATGGCCCGGCTATGTCGGCCTTATTAGGCTAGCAGAAGGTAGGATTGTGCTCTCAGAGTGACACTCGCAAAGCCACATTGTGCACAGCAATGCAATAGCAATGAATGGGAGAAAGGAATGCTTGATTTTATCAAGTACCAAATATTGTTTGTCTACCAACAATACCAAGTTTGTCTATATGAGCATGTATCTAGCTCACCCGCAGGGAGAAATAATTAGTTTCCTCACAGAGCTAGTAAAGTGGCTGTCCATTTTCTCAGAGCACTCTTCAATATGCCTTTGTTGAAAGCTGATTGCTTGCGTGTTTAATTAAGATTATGTGCTACGTTGGCCTGTTGCCACATTTGTCCACCCCTTTCTCTCCTGTCGCTGAGGCTATTCCCCTTTTATTAGAAGCATGGTAGAGGTTTGATTATTTGTAGATTGCAAGAGGCCATTAGACATAAATCTCTGTGATTGATTCAGCCTGCACTTAGAATATATTTCAGCACAGTCTTCCCGGAGATAAACATTGACAGCGATTTATGTACTATTCAGTCTTCTCTCAAATAAATATTTAGAGATTAAGCGCTTTATTTACTGTACTTGTAGCTGTGCTAGGTAAGCAACTGAGGGCCCAATCCTATCCAGCTTTCCAGCTCTGATGCAGCTGTGCATCAATGGGTCATACACTGCATCCTGCGGTGCAAGGGCAGTCATGGAGTCCTCCCCAATGTAAGGAAACATTTGTTCCCTTTTGTCGGGGCTCCATTGTGGTTGCATCCATGCTGGAAAGTTGGATGGGATTGGGCACTGAAACAGAGGCAGATCTAAGGGGGGGGCAAATCTGTAAGTTTTGCAAGAAGCCTTACCTTGCAGTGGAAATCACTCCTCTCCTGGACCGTTTTAGCCAATCCTCACAGGGAAAAGCAACATCTTGGCGTTGCTTACTGGCTACAGCAGCAAGGGAGAGGAGGGATTTACATGACAGGGTAAGGCTTCTTGCAACACTTAGAGCTCTGCCCTCCCAGTAGATCCGCCTCTGCACTGAAATAAGGAAATGCACATCCCTTAGAGGATGGGGGGGGGGGCAAATCCACCAGGAAGTTCTTTCCAGTGGTCTTCACTGAATTAATGAGCCCTGTGGAACCAGCACGGTAGCAAGAGCTCTTCAGTACTGTTGCATAGAGGTTAAGCAATTGACAGCCCAATCCTAACCTGAGTTGGAACAGGCTGGCTGACTGGCCTGCGCTGTATCCAGTGCAGATTGGGAGGCTGCTGTAGCCTCCATGGGACCATTTGTAAGCGTCAGCACCCCTATGGGGCTGCTTGGACCTGCGCCCGCTATGTAGCAGGTGCAAGTCTTTGTTAGGTTGACACAGAGATTGATCCAGTTCAGACATCCCAACAAAGATAAAAAAATAACCATGGAAAGCCTCAGGTTTATGTGCTCTTCCCTCCTCTCACTTCCCCTTCCCTCCAAGCACACAGAAAGGAGCCTGGAAGTTTCTATTTGTGGTTTGTTAACAAACCAGGGCCTGATTTTCTTGTGGGGAATAGTTTGGTTGGTTGGTTATTTAAAGCTTTCTCTTTACTTCTCTGTGACCTGTGACCAGTTGTTCATTTATTGCTGATTTGTACAACTACTGTTCTCGGTGGCTGTGGAAGTCTCAATTTTGTTAGTTTCCTTATAGGTCTGGGACTGGTGCAAAATTTCAATATGCTTTTAGTTCATCGTGAATCTCACGAACAGTGACCGAACTGGAGAGCTCTATCGTGTTTTCTCTCTACGGTGACTGGGTTGGGAAAATTGTTTCAGCAAGCGTATTGCTATTTCTTTATTGTGGGAAGACACATATTAAGACAATAAGCTCACGTTTTTGGGAGACATAGGCTTTGCCAACAGGTTGTCTCATGTTTCTACATTACTGTTTTGTGCAGTAATTAAATACAAGCCTCAGAGAAGAGCAATCTACATTTGAACTATAGAACAGACCACGTGTCATGTGACTTCATGTTACACCTCAATAGCTTTTAACTTCTAATTTACGCTTACTCATAATTCGGGTAAAATACCAAATCCTATGTGTGGTGCTTTTACCTGAGTGTGGTGTTCTTGTGCTTTCCTGGGTTTGTTTGAAAAATCAATAATGGTAAGTCATTTGGTTGTCATTCTTGGGTGAATGTTTGGGGCATAAATAGACTGCTACCCTAAACTCAAGCAAAATGAAATTTCTTTGATACCAATGAGGCACCTCCAATAGAATGTGTTGGAACTGGAGTATATTTTTGAACTTTTTTGTGCTTTATAACCTGCTTATACACACATTCCTCAGCTGAGGTATTTTGTTTACATGCACATCCATAGCAGAGTGCTGTTAACCTTGTTCTGTATTTTCAGGTTCGCATTTTCACCTACTTAATAGGAAGAGAAGCTGCTTTTGCGGACAACCTCAAATGGATGGCTTGTGCCAATAAAGGTGGGTTGCACTGTCTTGCAAGAAATGTTTATTTCTTTGGGGATTGGACAGATTTATGGAGAAAAGAACCACCACAGATTATAAGTTATGATGACCGAATGCAACCTCCTAGAGATAACCTATCCCACCAAAGGCTAAAGGTAGCCTTCCCCCACCAAAGGAAACACCACAATCAGGGTATAAGAGGGGGGTCCTCTTATGGCTTCAGAATTGGTTGAGGTCCAGGAAACAGAGTGTGGGGGTCAATGGAAAATTTTCACAATGGAGAGAGGTGAAAAGCGGAGTGTTCCAAGGATCTGTCTTGGGGCTGGTGCTTTTCAATTTGTTCATAAATGACCTGGAGACAGGGATAAGCAGCGAGGTGGCCAAGTTTGTGGATGACACAAAACTTTTCCAAGTGGTGAAAACCAGAAGGGATTGTGAAGAACTCCAGAAGGATCTCTCCAAGTTGGGGGAATGGGCAGCAAAATGGCAGATGCATTTTAATGTAGACAAGTGTAAAGTGATGCACACTGGGACAAAAAAAACCCTCACTTTAAGGCTAACGGGGTCTCTCAACTCAGGAGAGAGATCTTGGGGTGCTGGTGGACAACTCAATGAAGGTGTCGACCCAGTGTGCAGCAGCAATTAAGGCCAATTCCATGCTTGGGGTAATTAAAAAAGGGGTTGAGAACAAAACAGCCAATATTATCATGCCATTGTACAAATCAATGGTTAGGCCTCATCTAGAGTACTGCGTACAGTTCTAGTCATATCTCAAAAAGGACATAGTGGAGCTAGAAAAGGTGCAGAAGAGAGCGACAAAAATTATTGTGGGGCAGGGGCACCTTCCTTATGAAGAAAGACTGCAGCATTTAGGGATCTTCAGTCTGGAAAAAAGGTGCCTGAGGGGGGACATGATCGAGACATACAAAATTATAAATGGGAGGGATAGAGTGGATAGAAGAATGATGTTTTCCCTCTCACAACACCAGAACCAGAGGACAGCCACTGAAATTGAGTGTTGGGAGGGTTAAAACAGATAAAAGGAAATACTTTTTTCGCAGCGGGTAATTAGGTTATGGAACTCCTTGCCACAGGAGGTGGTGATGACATCTGGCCTAGGTGCCTTTAAAAGGAGATTGGACAGATTTCTGGAGGAAAGGTCCATCGTGGGCTATAGGCTATGATGGGTTGGGCAACCTCCTTACTTTAATAGTAGGCCACTTCAGAATGCCAGGTGCAAGGGAGTGGCAACAGGATGCAAGGCACCTGGTGGGCCACTGTGAGATACAAGAAGCTGGACAAGATGGGCCTTTGGCCTGATACAGCAGGGCTCTTCTTATGTTCTTATCTCTGAATGTCAGATGCAAAGGAGTGGCAACAGGATACATGTCTTGAATCTGGTAAGCCACTGCGAGATACAGGAAGCTGGAATAGATGAGCCCTTGGCCTGACTCAGTAGAGCACTGCCAATTTATCCATCCCTATTGGGACCCAGTTGGCTCTCCTTTAACCCTGCATTAGTACCTTTAATGCGCTTTACTGAGGGGAGGTAGAAATGTGGGAAGAGTCCTTATTACCACTGCATGATAATGATGACACAGAATACAAAGTTATTCTGTGGATATAAGATATATCCCTGGATATAAGAGCTCACTCCAGGATACTTAAGTCATCTGTTCTGGGCTGAGAATCTGCATGGAATCTATGTTTCACTGCCCCACAGATGGCTATTGAAGGGTGGTACTGCCAAGGTATTCATGGCGGAATTGATCGCATAACAATTTTTCCTGGTGAAATGCAATGCTGTATTTCAAATATATAATTTAGATTGTTTTGTTTTCGCTTTTTCCTTTGGTTTTGGAAATGGAAGTGCTTTCAGGGAAATCTGGGATTATTTAGCCAGCACCACTCAAACCTTTGAACACCACTATAATTCTTTGTTCTCAGGGCTAGTGCAGGGTAATGTAGCCCCATGGCTCCCAAACTTCTCAGCACCGTGACCCACCTAGTCATGAGCTGAGAATGACTTACTGGAAGGGTGGGGGTGGGCTCTTCTGGGTCGTGCCAGGCAGGCGACTCACTTTACTAGCCACTGTAGGCCTCAGAATGGCCTGCAGAAGCTGCGGAAAGCCACTTCCAGTTTTCGGAAGCAAACCAGAAGTGCTGGATGTGGCTTTCCAAAAAGCCGGCTGACCACTCTGAGGGGAACCACCCTGCAGGAACCAGTAGAGTGGGTTGCCTGCCTGGTGCAACTCAGAAGAGCCTCCCTACCCTCCTGGTGTATAATTTGGCATCTGGAATGGCTCCAATTTGGACCAATCCGGATCCAGAGGAACAATGAGTGGGAGGTTGCGACCCACTGTATGAGAACACCTTTCCTTCCATGAGACCCTTCATTAAATTATCTTGCTAAAAGGCCCCTCTTTTCAGGAAGCAGGTTTGTTAAGGGACAAAGCAGTTACATCTGTATATCAATGACAATACTTTGGAATGTCTTATCCTAGTAAAACTCTCTTGATCCCTTCCCTGCAGGTTTTTAGAAATCAGTGTCTTTCCTTTTAGATATATTATTCACAAAGAATTATATGAAGGTGTGAAACTTTATCCATACAACAACAACAGTTTCTGTGCTCCCAGAGCAGATTTGGGTTTGTGTGTATTCCACAGGGTTTGTGTGTTTCTCCCCCCAGTGTTGCATGGCAGTTTTGGTTATGGCATGGAGACGTGCCTTTCAAAAGAAAGCAATCCAAGATTCCATTAGGCTTGCCTAAGTGGATCTTTGAATCCAAGCCATGGTGTTTTATCTGAGCTGACTCATACCAGTCTTGAGAGTGTGATTTTGTGTTTTATGTGTTGTAAGCTGATACTTTGAATGTTTGAAAATGAAATGGAATCTGGCTCAGGTTTTATTGTTTAGAATGGAATGATAACAGAAATGTAGCAGTTGGGCAACACGATTTGGACTGGAGAAATGGCGTGGGAAGATAAACACCCCAGCACCATTTCTCTGATCTTCAAAGCAGCCATGTGGGGCAGTTAATTTATAAACGAAGAAACAAATCAAAAACTACTGGGAAGCGTGATCAAAGGATGTCATGTCTATTTTGACCCATGTCTGTTGGACCCACATATGTTGGGACATGCACATGGGACATGTGTTCTTCAGAACCCCTTATCAGGAGGCATGGGAAAGCGGCTTCATTTCATGCTTTATAAGGGAACTAAAACCGACACTTCAGGCCGATAATGGCCTAATCCCAAAATTGTGAACCTCCAACACATAATGCAACGCAGTAATAAATGTTCTGGTTAGGCTACAATTCTGTCTGTCATCACGTTCTGTGCTGACGTTTTCTCACTTTTGCATGTGTGCGCGCCACATGACATTCTAATGATTCACTTGAAGTACATCCGTTTAGTCATGGATTATTCCTTTAACCACTGTCTGTCTCCATCTGATGGAAATTACTTTGTTTAAACTCTTGCCTTAATCAGCTAATATGGTGCTAGGATTTAGCCTTAGTCATTGTACAGGAATCCTTTGAAGCAAGTTTTTAAACAACAGATAGTCAACAAAAAAGACATTACATTACCCACAGATTTTTATAAAGATCTAAGTGCAGCCATTCTAAAAATCGGAACATGTGGAGGTACCTTGCGTCCTCACTGATTAATTTGGTAAATGCTTGTCTAGTCTGAAATACTGAAAAAATAGAGAGTTTTTTTCTATTTCTGCCATGTCCAATTAACATATATGAATATGTCCACTGAGCAACATATTTTTATGGGTCTTGGGAAGAATACTCAGTGGAGTTCTCTGAAGTGGGGTATATAGGGAGCATCCATACTGATTAATGGATTTTTCTGTCACTCCTATGTCTCCTCTCTAGATTCAGGAGAGTAAGTACACAGCAATTCCAGGAAGTAATTGGAAATATGTCAGACCAACTGTCCAAGTTTTTAGACCTAGGAAAGTGGCCCAGTTTGGGGTTTTCAACACCATCTCCCTTGTGGGCCTGTGACCGTGCTTTGGGGCATGTTTTAGACATTTGCTCGGTGGCGATGAGCCAGAGACTGTAGCAGCCATTTATCTATGGCTTCTTCCCATCCCACAACATTCTTGTAACAGCTAAATGGAGAAACCACGTGGGTGGGACAAATAGCATGGCGCCTTCCTCTGCTGTTGGGATACTATATTAATTCCTGCGCACAGTCAAATCTTCTTTTGTCGTTGGTTTCCTTTTTCCATTAGTTAACCAAGCAGGTCTGAATGTGATCCTCTCTCACCACCTACATAAATCAGGATTATTTCTACTGAAACTAAATAAAATAAAATCGAAACGCTTGATTTACATAAGAATGAATCAGCAGGTTCCTTAATTGTTTACTTCATCAACATCTATGCAAATATTTGCTTGAAGTGGCAAGAGCCCCACATATTTCTCTGGCACTTCCTGGCATGTTTATTGAGCCCAAATACTGATTCCTACCAGAGAGTTCTATAATTCATGGAAAGTGAGTCTGAAGAGCCTTTATCAGCTACAACACTGCCAGTTTCTTTTGGGGGGAAATGAAGCATAATAGCCGCAAGGAAGGAGCAGGACTTGGCAACGCCAGTCAGCAGAGTCTCAGAACTGCACTGCAGTCTAATTCTTGCACGGGCGGATAAGCCGAACTGTGTACCCGTCACAGAGGTCATTGCCCCTGAAATCCATTTTCCTTGTGGTGATTTTCACCTTGGAAGCACTGCAGAGGTGGGGTGGTGGTGGTGGTGGTTGAAAGATTTCCAGGTGACTGGATTGTGGGTCATGAAGTTCTTTCTCTGGAACTGGATCGCAGTGGAAATTCACACCACCACCCCTGGCTCTCCGCTCCAGCACGTGTCTCTGTTACATAAGTAGGCCACATCTTGAGGGAGCATGGGCTTAATGAGGCAAAGCAGCAACCCATTTTAAATACATTAGAACAGTCCAGTCCCCCGAATGGCTCACAAAACTTTACAGTGATCTTCCTCACAGGCTGCAGGAGAGTAAGCCCAAAGGACAAAGAAACTACAAATGCTGCAAACTTTTCAGATGAACAAGCAAAGTTTTCCAAAGGTTCAGTGCATCAGATTTTCAAAGGATTCGGCCATTACCTCTCCTTCAGTAGTCAATGTCAAACTGTAAGTTTGCCAGCTGTGGAAAACAGGTAGACTTCAATGATCTGGTTAGCCACAAACAGAAGAGCCAGTATTAATTGAATTGCTAAGAAAATAGGCGGTGTCACTATTGTAATTTGACTGCCCCTTTCTTTGAATGTTAGCTTATTTAAGCATTCAGTATGCACCATCCATGTGCCTAGCACACTGCCAACAAGGGTGGGGGGGAGTAGCGGAAATCCATACAGAGCGGGGACAAGTAAAGAGGCAGTTAGCTGGTTGAGTAATGTGCAGCCCTTCCTCCAAGGAACTTAGGGTGGTATACTGTACATAGTTCCTTCCCTCCTCTTTGTGCTCACAACAACAAACCTGGGAAGTAAGTGAGGCTAATCCTGCCACTTGTCTGCTCCAAACAAGTCCCTCTAGCCACTTTTCCCTCCACGGGGCTTGAAATTCCAGACAAATGAATGTTTGGAATCTGGCAAAGGGAACAGTGATGTTAGTGGTGATAAGGTGTGTTGTGGTAGGGGAGAAAAACGTTCAGCACCCTTCTGTTGCTGCTCCACTCCGAATTCCGCTCCTGCGTCTGCACTCCAGGTTCCCCTTTCCTTTGGAAAACCCAGCTGTTAAACTTTTGTGGCATGCACAGTTAGGCCAGCAAAGTTTGGCCAGCACAAGGGACTCCATAAAGTATGTTTGGACCACTCTTGGAGTCTGCGAGGATGGCGCATGTCTGTGTGCTGGCCTCTCTGACTCCGAGAGTGGTCCAAAAATACTTTACGGTGTCCCTTGTGCTGGCCAAACTTTGCTGGCCTAACTGTGCCGGCCTAACTCCAGGTTAGGATTGGGTTAGGGTTAGAGATAGTATAGATGTGTATTCAAGAACTAGAGGAGTGAAGCTAGAACTGGCTCTTATGAAATTTTTGACAGAGCTCTCGATCGCCCTATTTTACTATCCAAATTTTTCTACAATGAAGCATTATTTGTCCTCATTATTCTTCACCCTGCATGCCAAGAACTTTGGGAAACACTAACACTGTTCAGATGTTACCTTGAAGTGGGGGAAGGATTGTGCCTGCACATGCTCACTGTCGCTGTCTCCTACATGTGTTCAGTATAATGCGTTCAGCATAAGAAATGTGCATGCGTGCGGGCTATAACATAATCAGAAACCCTGCCAATTTATGGGTCCCCTGGCCTACATACAATGCTTGCACATGCACAGCTTGTTGGATGCGCATATGCTCTTTGCTGCGTTTTGCCAAGCATGCGTGAGGTCATCAGGCCTGATCCCACCATCTCTGTGCTTGTTCTAATGCATCTATTTTCAATTGTTTAAATTTCATTTAATTGGTACACTGAGAAGGTGCTCAAATACCATCAGTTTTTGACTACTGACAAGGCATCCCGCACATCCCAGCCAGGGGCTCTCATCCCCCAATGTTCGTACTAATATATGACCCTCCCCCAAACTCCCATAGCACATCTGCAGACCATTCACGGCACACCAATGTGCCTTGGCACACTGGTTAAAAATCATTCTTATGTCTGAGTAATCCTGGTGTGTATTTGTCCCTGCAAATGTGTACATGTGTCAATGCATAAATGTTTTTGCACACATATACACTACATACCAAAGGAACATGGTGGTGCTGTGGGTTAAACCGCTGAGCAGTTGAGCTTGCTGACCGGACGGTTGGCAGTTCGAGACCACGCAACCGAGTGAGCTCCCATCACTTGTGCCAGCCCCTGCCAACCTAGCATTTTGAAAGCACATAAAAATGCGAGTAGATAAATAGGTACCACTGGTGGGAAGGTAACGGTGTTCAGTGCACCTTGGCATATAGTCATGCTGACCACATGACCACAGAAACTGTCCTCGGACCAATGCCGGCTCTTTGGCTTAGAAACGGAGATGAGCATGGCCCTAGAGTCGGTCTCAACTAGACCATTCGGTCACTGGGAAACCTTTACCTTCTTACATCACATACCAAGATGGATGTAATCTTGAAGGGAGAGCTAGCTTCCCACATGCTCCGGTTCATACGTTCATTCAAAAAATATTGTTAGGAGTTCAGAAAATGAGATTCGACAATAAGTTCAATGATGTGTAATAGAGATTTGTCTCAGTACTGAATAACCTTAATAGCTGAGTTGCAGTAGTCCATACTGTGGATTTCTCTGACTCCATTGCATGTAGCATTAGGCCTCCCCTGTAAGGGGAGTTGATGAGGGAATGAAGACATTGTTTTGATCTGTAATATAAAAGCCAGATCAGTATTTTCTTTTTACTGTTGAACAATCATTGTTAGCCTGGCCTTCAGGTTTGGAATTCACAGAACTAGAACGTGCTAGAATGAGAAACGTTACATTACGAGCCTAGTGTCTATGATGCTGGATGCTTGGAATAGATTTGTGGTAAGAAGTTCACAAAGATCTGTCGTTTATAAAGCATTTCCCTTTAAGAACAAACTCCACTTTTACTTTATCCTGAAGCTGAAAAATGGACTTGGAACAAAAAAAAATCAGGACAGGCTGTGCAGTGGGGTATAACACTCTGAGGAATGGAACCTTTCAGGACTGACATATCATTTCACAGACTTGTGCGTTCACAAATTAATGCTTGACAGGGCTGCTTCTTTGGAATTTTTTACCTCAGGTTTTTTCTTCCCATTTCTTGTACTACAAACAGAAGTTAAGATGAAAATAATTACTATGCATAATGTGTAGGACCACATTCCACAGTCAGTTCTGTCTGCATGCCTTTATGTATGCTTTCCACTTTTTGTTTTTCTTATTATTTTGGTTTTCATTTCCACAGGGTTTTTCACTCAGATCTCTACTCTAGCTGACGTGCAGGAAAATGTCATGGAATATCTCCACGTGCTTAGTCGACCCAAAGTGATTGATCAAGAGCATGACGTGATATGGACCGAAGCCTATATTGACAGCACTGTAAGTTTGCAAGAGGCATTGTGTTTATTTGCAGAACACTGAGTGGAATTTGGTGAAGGTCCTCTATTGCATTTAACACAACTGGAGAATGCTCAGAGCTTACACTCCCTTGAATGTGAATTGTGCATGTACTTCTAAGATGGAGTTTGATTTACCTAGCTCAGGGGTGGCCAAACTCGCTTAACGTAAGAGCCACATACTATAAACTTAGGATGTTCAAGAGTCGCAAGAGAGATGTTTGAGAGCCGCAATGTTTAAGAAACATTTACATTCTTAAATATGTTTACTTACCATGAACATTAAATTTATGTTTTAATCCAGTGGACTCTCAGTTTATACCCAGTAAATCAGTGATTCTCAAACTTTTTAGCAGCGGGACCCACTTTATCTATCTAGGACCCACCAGAAGTGATGTCATGGCTGGAAGTGCCGTAATTGTGATGCCAGAGCCTGCTGCTTTCCTGACAACGCAGCAATACGTTGGGTTATTTCTCAGCCATTTTCCAATAGCAAAATGAATCAGAAAGGAAAAAGCCTATTTACAACTTTGACGCAAGGGGAAAAAAACACACACAGCCCTCCCCCTTTCCAACATTCCGTCTTCCCATATTTTCAACATAGCTGCCCTAGGTGCTTTGCAACCCACTTGAAATTGGCTCGTGACCCACTGGTGGGCCCCGACCCACAGTTTGGAAACCACTGCCCCAAACTGTATATAAGTATAAAGTTTGAAAATTTCTTATTTACCTTTTATCTTAATTGGGATGGGATGCAAAAAGGAGCTCAGCCAACCTATTTCTGAGAGCCACACATTGTATGTCAAAGAGCTGTATGTGGCTTGTAAGCGGTGGTTTGGCCACTCCTGACTTAGCTTGAATGCACTCATTTCATCTGCACCAGTTACTAGGAAAGTTTTTCATTTGCAGAGAAACATAAGGCTTTGTGTATTAACAGCCAGTAAGTAAAGCTGCCGTTTTGTTCATCAAATAAAATATTAATAATGTATGGCATAATCATCAATCAGCTCCTGCAAATTACACTTTTACATTGGTAGTCAACAGTGGTAACCAAATAACCTGGTTTTAGCTCTAATGCTGTACAGCAGAGGTGGGTACTTTTATGTTAATCATTGCCAAGTGCCTAGTAATGGCTGTTAAAACCAGAACAGGGATGCCCCAGTATCCACGGTTTCAGTTTTCCACGGATACTATGGACACTGGGATGCCTATTAAAAAGATAGGGGAACATTAAACATTTTTTTTTTACCTTGGTACAGCAAAACCACTGATGTTCCCCTATCTTTATAAAGGTGTCCCCAGTATCCACAGTTTCAGGTATCCTCAGGGGGATCTGGAACGGAACTCCAGCAGATACTGGGGCATGCCTTATACTCAAGATTCTACTAGGAAACCTTGTTAAAAAATTGCCTTGAGAGTTTTTAGCATGCGAATTCCTGAATCCTGATGTCATGCTCTGTGAATGGAAGGATCTTTCTGTTAATGCAAGTCTCTTTCTGTGAACAGAAGGCTAAGTTCCAAACCATGGTCAATTTTAATATGCAAACAATGTAGGATTACATTTTTAAAAGGGAGATGTCTTTCATGTTGACGTTTTGTGGATAACCCTCTCCATTTAGGATGTGTGGTTAAACATGATTGGTTGCAGAACAATTTTTTTTTATGGCAGTTTTTATTTTTACACTTGTTACGGTAAGTAGTGGATCATCTGGAATCTAGATCGGTTGTAGTGTTTCCTTGCAATTTTAAAATGTGTATATATGGTACATTTCTGAACTTTGGATCAACTACATCAAAATTCTTTGCCCATGGAATGCGTGTTCTCCTGGTATGTACTGTTACAAAAGCATCATAAAGTGTTTTGTGACAATGCATGGCCCATGTGAACCAGTAGGAAGGCTACAGAGCGCTACAGAGGCCCACTGGTTGCAGGTAAGTTCAGAACAGGGGCATGGGAGAGTGGATTAGGCTCAGGAGGGAGATGGGATTGGTGGCAGCAGCAGCTTGCACTGTATCCAACCCCTCTTCCTGGGCCATAGGTTCATATCTGCTTACCCTGGGTCAAAGGGACAGATGTCCCCCTACCCCGAGGGGACCTCAAGAGCAACAAAATCCCATGTGGGGGTGCAGCATATCTTGTGCCAGAGATGTTATCATTGCCATATCTTGTGCCATATCTTACACAGAGATGTAAGTAGGATTGGGCAGACCTGTAGCAAATATTCTTATTTTCCTGCAAATAGTTTCTAATATTGACTCTGTCTATGCAAAACATTTTAAGTTCCCTGCTTGTAACCTCCACCAGAACTGGGCAAAGCTCAGAAGTCTCATCAGGTGAGCTCAAGCATACTTTTAAAAATGTAACTTCCTCCTGTCTGCATACTAAAGTTGTGTAGTCGCACATGCTTTTATGGGTGTTCTTTCTATCCAAATACTAACTTGCCTCTTGCTTTTTAAAAAATAAAGATGTTTACATGCATATGTGTTTTGCACTGGAATTCAAAATACATTACCCATTTTCCTCCAAGTTTATCTCTCTGTTATGTTCATGCTTGGATCTCTAAGCTCTGATCTGGAAGGGTTTTGGCTGGTCCAGAGGTACTGGCAGTCTTAATCCAAGTCATTTCCTTGGGTCACTTGCATATAAAGACAACTTCAGATAGCAGATATGCAACCCTCAGCCATTGCTACAGATCGGAAAACTATGTTGTTAGTACAGCTAATGAGAGCGGTTCTTTTGATATGTGATGGCCGTGTCACAATAGATACAGTCTGAACGTTGTCCCAGTCTCTCTCTTTTGTAATGCAAGTCACATCTGAGCATCTACAAGTGTAGTAGCATTTTTCATATTTCCTTTTGCCACCTTTAAAGCTGATTTCTTGGAGTAGCATTGGAATTACGATGAGCTCACTTATCGTCTATCTTTCACTGCGACATTTGATGTAGTCATCAATAGTGCTGACTACCTCACATTTTGTATGAAGCAGGCTGAGAGCTGATAATGTTCCTTTGATTGCATCGCCTACTCTATTTGATTTAAGGCACTGAGAATGTTGTTTTGTGTCATGGAGCGGAGTAGTTAGTTGTGTGAAATGACTATTGCGTATCAGCTGTACTCGATTCCGCCATCTAATCATGTGAATTTAGTAGCTGTCATTGGAGGCCAACTGGGATATGATAAGCTTAGTGGATGGTAACTACCAACTCAACTACTCATGAAATCAGTTTTTAACTCCCTTTTCATATTCTTCTTGGGAGGAGGGAGAATTTCTGTTAGCAAAATAATGCAATGTAATGCGTCGCATGTGAATTGTTTAATTGTTTCTATGATTTCTTTGCTGAGGAGCACAATTTACAACACACCCTATTTCTTAAGTTACCTTATGATATTACGTTGACATCTGTATTTTGATTCTGTAAGAATTTTTACACCAGAGTTCCAATCTAAACTATGATCAGCTTGGAGGAAGAGGGGCCTAAAATGATTATCTTTCATTGGTTGTTGCTACTGAAATCAATTGGACCTTAAATTGTTTTAATATTGGCTGGAACATGCCACTGGTATTAAAAATTATACATATAATGGTAACGTTGGACAGATTCAGTAAATCCAGCAATTAAAATGTGTAAAAAAAAAATAGCATGGTTTTATAGTCTCAGAAATCTTATGTGACAAAGAAAGCACTTCAAATCCATGTTGTATTATGCCTTTGAGAATAATATCTTCATCTTCAGAGCTGCAAATGGCTTGGGCAGCACAATCCTATGCTGGGCTGGAACAGGCAGGCCGGTAGACCTGCGCTGCATCCAACACAGCATTGGAGCAGGCAGGAGCCTCCCAGGCGCAAGGGCACTCTCATGTCTTTACACCATGGGAGGCTCCCGCCTCCCCAATGGCTTCCTCAGATCTGCGCAGGCGCAGGTCCAAGGAAGCTGCGTGGCCCAAATCGGGACCTTGCAGCTTGGGGACGAGGCCTTGGATGCAGCCTAATGGCTGGGCCGGCACTGGGCCGGCACGTTTTCCGGCACGCCCACCCACCCCCGCCCAGTTACACCTCACGCCCGCCCTCCCTCCTCCCAGAATTGCCCCTGTGCCAGCCAAGGGTGTCTGGTGCAAGGGCGGCTCTCCGCCCGTATTCCCAGACAGGCACCACAACTAGCGTTGGCCTGGGAGCCTACTGCCGATGCAGGGGTGCCAGTTGGTGCCCCTGCGTCAGTGCTAATGATGTAGTGCCGACACAACTATGCTGCGTTCAGGGCTATGTCATCTTCAGGTGAGGGGGATGCTGCTTTACACAGGTGCTCAGGCTCCTACAAAACTTAACCCCCCTCTAGGAATGCCATTGCCTCATCTCACCCTTCAGCTTTCTCTGACCACAATCCAAGCCCTAGAGTGGACCAGCAGAAGTCCTTGTGCCAGCCCTGACATGTCGCAAAAAGCAACAACTCTCCGGGAGGATAGCCCAGCACACAAATGTGCACTGGCTTCTTTGTGCTGCGTCCCGGGCCTGACAACATCCAGATAAGGCCAGCCGAGCTGAACCAGCACGGGGGGGGGTGTTTGCGGGGTCCATGGATGGACTGGCCTGGGGAGGGTAATGGTGCCAGTATCAGGCTGGATGCTAACCCCTGTCCCAGGCGGCCTGGCCCCAATCTGAGCTTCATGGATTTGCAGTGTCGATTTGGGGGAGGCGCAGATCTGAGTAGCCCAATTTGGGCTGCTGCTGTGTTACACAAGGTAGGAATTGATTCCCCTTGCCCCAGGTTGCGCTGCAGCTTGCCCCAACCCCGTATTGGATATGGGGCAGGCCTGCCTTGTTGTGAATTTGTGTGAATAATAGCAGAGTTGGGGGCTTGGAGACCCATTCCAGCGCTTGCCTTAGCGCTCCGAAGCGAAGGATTGAAGCAATCGCCACATTTCCATAACAAAGTCTCTTTATTGTAGCGAAAGTGAGAAAGGTACAAAGTTTCAGTCTGCCGGCTAGGAAAGCCGGTGAAGTCTTTGCCGCTCGCAGGCGGCGTTTCAGTGCAGCTTTTACATCTTATGCACACATAGTGAATAACTCCTTCTACCCCAGAACAAAGGGATGTAGCCAGAGTATATCTGGTAGGTGGATACCTGAAGACCCCTTGTGCCCCATCTTACCCAATGGGGTGACCCTTAGAACACTATGATCTCATGGGAATGTGCAGTGTTTGCAGCCAGGGCTTCCCGTGTGAAACTGCCTGCTTATGTTACACTATCAGAAAGGGAGTACAACTACTGTCCAAGCTAGTTGCCCTAACAAGCTGGGAAGCTGCCTGCTGAAGGACACACAGGTGTTCTATCTGATCCTGAGACGGAGAGACGGAATGCCAGTTTCTACCAGTTCTGGACTGTGAGACGTGAAACTGCAACATGCCTGCCTGCCTATTCCAGCACGAGGTTAGGATTGTGCCCTCTGAAACTTATTTTTAAAATAACACAGAACTGCTCCCTCTTTGGTAATATTTCGGCGGGGGCTGAAGACCTTTTTATTTCGAAAAGCTTTTAATTGCTGACAGGCGGGCTGGTTTTTATACTTTTGCTTATATTTTATTATCCACGGGGCTTGTTGTTTTTAAATTTTAATTGTTTTAATACTGTTTTTAAATTACTGTTTTTAATGTTAAATTGTGAATTTTATTGTATTTTATTTTGTTGTTGTAGGCCGCCTTGGATGCCTATGGGCAGAAAGGCGGGGTATAAATTGAATTAATAATAATAATAATAATAATAATAATAATAATAATAATAATAATA
>JAJKFI010000004.1:29510237-29558380 GCA_029204185.1 Lerista edwardsae | reverse complement strand
TAATAATAATAATAATAATAATAATAATAATAATAATAATAATAATAATAATAATAATTGGAGACTGAGACAGGACAATGCTGCCACCCCTCTCGCATCTGCTGCCAGCTTCATGGAAATATCACGAGCCTCAGTCTCCAGATGTATATCTGTATATGGTGTGCGCATGTTAAAATGTGTACACTATTTGAGGCACATACAGGGAAGTGCCACTTTGGAGGAGGCTGCTGCAGAAAACTAAAGAGGATGCTCACCAGTATATGCATAAAATGTTTGTGTCTGCATATTCAAGTTCATTTAATCATAGTCAAGATTCAAATTACTCTGTTTTGACATAAGTAGAAGGACAGCTCTGCAATACACCTTTTGGATGTTTCAAACTGATGTATTACAGAAATAGATGTATTTATTTGCAAAACCTTTTAAAAAGTCTGAGAGTAGAAATTCATTTCAAGGAAAGAGTTTATTCAAGAGCACAAAGTTACAACATTCAGAAAAAGTACAGATTCCATTAGCCTTCCCCCCCACACACACACACAAGCTCTTCAGCTAATTCATAGATGATTTTGAGTGAGGATGAATAATGACTTTCCAAATTAGCAGATGACACTAAATTATACAGAATGGTAATATCCCAATAGGATTTTGAAGAGCTCCACATGGATCTCTCTAAACTGGATAACTGGGCAACAGAAAGGCAGGTACGAGCCACTGTAATTAACTGCAGATTGGTTCACATTAAGACAGAAGTCCTAAATGCACATAAATGTTGATGGAGTTGAAATTGACTGTACTTACCCGAGAAAGAAATCTCAAAGTGTCAGTGGAAGACTCACAACAGGTTTGTTCAACGTGCAGTATATGTTTTTAAAAAAGCAAATTTAGCTTGAAATTAACAAATTAAAAACGCAAATTCAGTTTTCAGGAGGACTTCGAAGCTAAAACATAACGAAAGCCGGTCTCCTATAGGTGAAGGGACTGCATAGGACTCAGGATCAAATCAAATTGAATTAAATTTAGTACAGTCAGACCAGCATAATCAAACAAAATATACAAAGGTACAGTACACATTAAAATACTCCAATGCAATATACCTAGATACCGGATTGGGCTTAAAATCTAGGAACTATAGTCTAACTGCTAGTTGAATCTATAAACCTTGGAATCTCTTCTCATTAGTCACTATGGCTTTACGAGTTTTACAGGCTGCTGCCAAAAAGCTGGCACACTGCATTGTAGTCTGCGGGTTGGATCCTGTGCAAAGCAGCTTAGCCCTTTCTGCTTCCATAAAACCAGTGATGTCATTCAGGGGGAACGGACCAGAACGGGCGTTCTGGATCCTAACGGGCTCCGTGGCTGGTTCCGGGTTCCCGACAAGTGCCAATCAAAAGTGAGTTCCTGTTCTTAAATCAATTGAATGACACCACTGCATAAAACCCAGCATTTTCCCAGTTAGGGGTAAGATATATTTCTCATGTATACTCTGGTAAAAAGAGCAGCGGAACAATACATGCTCCGTTAACTCGACCTCCCCCGAGCCACATGGGCACACCCTTTCTGAGAAGGGGATCCTTTTAAAACGGCCCTCAAGCACGGCCAAGAGGAGCACTCCCCATCTGGCTAAGAAGAAGGCCCTCCTGTGCTGTGGGAGCTCTAGTAATGAGAGATACGTGGCTGGCATGGTGACATATGTCTTATCCGCCACGACTAAAAAGTTGGGACATTGACGAATGTCGCTTTGCCTCTCTGTATCTAACACTCTTTTGTATTAGGGCAGCTCTCGCTTGATTTGCATCTATAGCCAGCACCTCCTCTGGGGAAAACCCCAAGTGTCTCAACTTTGTATGTACCATCTTGATCCAGGAAGATTGAAAATTATCATGAAGGATTAAGGATACTAAATCTGACTCAGTAGAATCTCTCTTTCCCCCGCCCCACCCAGCACTGCATCTCTCATAATGCACACAGTCCTTAGGGAGTCTCTGAATAGATGTAGCCTTATCCTGTCACCAGTTCAGCTTTCTTGGGCTTGATACTTGAATACCCAGGCAAGAGGGACGTGGGAACAAGCAACACGTGCACATTTGTTTGTTTGTTTAAAAGATTATTTTTAGCCCACCTTTCCTCTGCCAGTTGCCCAAGGCACTTCACAATTATTGGGAAAAAAATACAGTACATAAAAATAATGAAACAATAGAATAAGCAATAAAAATATAAATAAAAGCAGGGTGAAAATAAAAATCATTGGAGGATGGTGAACTAGTTACAATGCAGGTTCTGCTGCAGAGGTAGAGATGTCAGCACCAGAGAAGTCTGGAGCCAGTGGTGTCATCTACTCCTCAGTAGACGGTTCGCTGGGCGGGAGTAGGGAGTGATTGACAGTCCGTCGATTCACTTCCGGTTTCTTCGCGCGCTGCGCGCGGCTTTCCCTCGCCTCGGAGGGGGCGCCTGCTTGCCCAGGCACCCGGCGCGCCCCCCACCCATCCCCCAAGGTGAGCAGGCGCCCCCTCCGAGGCGAGGGAAAGCTGCGCGGGGCGCACGAAGAAACCGGAAGTGAATCGATGGACTGTCAATCACTCCCTACTCCTGCCCAGCGAACCATCTACTGGGGAGTAGATGACACCACTGTCTGGAGCCCTTGCTGAAATGCCATGAGGGAGGAGGAAGATCTTAGATCCCCTGATAGGGAGTTCCATAATTGCAGTGCCACTACCGAGAAGATTCGGCCCTGTGCCGCCAGCCTCCTAACTTGGGAAAAGGGTGGCACTTGCAGGAAGGCCCCCTCAGATGACCTAAGAGGATGGGCCAGAATGTATGGATGAAGTATGGGTGAATGTATCGGTGACTGGACATATCCCAATCCCAAAATGGCCTGTTGGTGTTGCTTGTACACATGCCTGTGTGTGCCTACTGGCTTTATTGTGCAAAACCAATTAATAGGGAAGTGGCGAAATAGAGCCCTATAGATCCTACAACATATCCTCCAGCTGTAGCTGCTGGCAAGATTCTCTCATGTGCACAAGTGTATAGTATAGTCCCATGTAGTGCATTGTGTTTAATTCTGGTCAGGTGACAGCATTGGACTCTTTATTATTACCATTTTGGAGCAGATCTGGACTGTGTTTCTGCTAGATGATATTCCCAAAGATGGCACTGAGTACCTTTAGCGGCATGAGTTGAATTGCGCTATTATCGTAAGAGGGTGTAATTAGCATTTTTAGCACAGTAAAAGGTATCCAAAGCCTCTTATTTTCAGCAGACATTATGGGTTGCAGCTCAAAAAAGCCATTCAAATATTTCACAGCTAGTATAAAATGATTTTCAGTGACTATGGCAAGCGAATATTAGGAATCACTGTAAATCTAAATTCCAGGAAAGAATGTTTATAAACAGGTGAAAGAAGAAAATGTATACTTGAATCACTCACGTATGCAGTGGGCATGGAAATTTATTTTGTGCCTATTTTGTGAAGTGTCCCGCACAGTCAGAGTGGCTTTCAGCCCCTTATTTTGCAGTAGCATTTTCTATCAACCTGGTTCATTTTGTCTTTCAGAAGTAGCCTTCTCATTTGAACAAAGCGTGAGCTCAGATGATGGAAGGAAAATCTTTCATTCAGAGAAGCCCTGTGGAGAGGAAACTGGGAAGGAAATAATATCTGACCTGGCATGTCCCTAATCAGAGGCTATATTTCCCAGCAGTGATTTGCATAAGCTCAGTAACTCACTTTTAGTTTTATTCATGTTACATCAAAAGTGCTAAGAGTGACTGCGGATCCATATAAAATCCTGTTGTCCACCCCATGTGAATTGGTGAAAAACTATTATTAAGCAATCTCATATTCTAAGGCTGCATTATTTTCCCAAGCTTTAGTGCCATTTTCTTCTTATGAACCTTCGATAAAGTCAAATATGGGTGTTCCATGCCACTCAGGGGTCAAAAAGGCATCTGATGTAATTGGCATATGCAGGTGTCATTGAGGCAAATAAACCAGACTTCAGAAAGAACTATTGAGGCAGAGTTCATATTTTGCTACTTTTCCAGTTTCAAACGAGGAGCTTGGGGCGAGAAAACAGACTTGGCAAAAGACTGAGGGCGCAATCCTAAGTAGCTCCAGACTGGCGAGGCCGACGGGCCAGCACCATATCTGATCCTGCTTAGGAAAGGCTGGATCCTCCCCACTGCAAGGGAACGTGCGCTCCCTTACCGGAGGGGAGACTCCAGCCTCCCCTATGCGCTCCTCGGATCAGTGCCTGCTAAATAGCAGGCACCGATCCGAGGAGACTTGTGTGGCTCGAATTGGGGCCGCACGGACTCCCGGATGGGCTTAGGGTGTGACCATATGGCCTCCTCTGAAGCCCACCCATGTCCCACCCTCCCCCTGCCCACAATCTCCCACCACCAATCCTGCTACCGCCTCCGCACGGAGCCTTCCTCAGCCGATGCAAGAGAGGCTCAGCGCAGGCGGAACAGGACTGTCGCTGCCGGCAGCACCAGTCCTGTTGCTTGAGTGCCGACGCGAGGGTGCTGATCGGCGCTCCCGCGTTGGCGCTCCGCCCCTTGCGTCGACACTGTGGCATAGCATCGACCCAAGGGGCACAATAGGATTGCGCTGCCCATCCATCCATACTCATGTTGTGTCCTGCCTGTTTGTATAGATGGGGTGGCGGCAGTGATTGCACTCTTTTCTGCTGGGTCCTAGTACCAGTGGTGTTTATGCTCCCTACTATGGTTGGACACTGTTTCTTCAATCTCTCCTATCAAGAGATAAGAGAGTGAGAGCAAAACGTGTTCTGTTTTTATTCTCACTTTGCTATGGCTTCCTAATGACACCATGTATACAGTTTGCCAACGCTTCCCTTGATTTTTAAAGAAATAAAATTACTCCTGATACATTTCCATCTATCCTCACTTTATTTATCTGCCCCTTCAACTGCATTATTTTTTTAGTTATTTTAGGCCTCAATAGACACATGGGTGTACTTTTTTTTAATGGCACCTCAGCTTCATATTCTCCAGTTAGTCTAGAAATCTAATTTCAATAGTGCTTTTCCCCCTCGCCTAAGAACTCTCCTGTGAACATACCCAATGATACAAGCAGTTCTCCAGCTGAAAGAGAAGTGTTATTTCATATAATGAACCAATCCTTTTTTATTCATCAGCTGCTAGTGATGCTCCCCTTCATATTTTTTTTATTTATAGCCTTGTCACACTAAACGTTCATTCTGAATTTGTGATCACCATAAATTCAATTTTTAGTTGAAAAATAAGTATTCTTAATAATGTTTATTAATAATCTTTTGATAATATTATTCATAATAACAATCCAGCTACTTCATAACTCTGTCACTGTTCTAGTGCTTTTTGCATCTTGTTTCTTCTCCCTGTTGTCAGTGTGTTTCAGAGTCCCTTGGTTTGTGACTGGCCAGTCTTTTCTATGAAGGAAAATTACATCTGCATGCATGGGGAATTCTCATTGCATGTGCCAAGCATTCATCACTATTTGTATGTATCTCCAAATATTTTTAACACAGAACCAAGCTGTTCTAGTTTCACCAATTATAATCTATTTGCTTTATTGCTGAAAATATTTTTTTTAAAGGAAACTTTACACCTTTACACCTTTAAAAGGAAAATTACACCTTTATTTTGTAATGTGACCAAAACAAGACCCAAACTAACAATAGGCAGAACATACCGAATTCATGAATGCATACATTTCGTCACTGAATATAACAAACTCCAAAGATCCTTAACGGTGGTGTGCTTTTTAACTAAGCTGCTGTAGCGCAAAAATCACCTCTCTTCAGCAGCTGGATACTAATAAGAGCAAGCATAGATGTGCTACTTCAAGGAGAGTACAGAGGCTGTGATTACTTTTAAACAGTCATAGAAGTCATTGAGCTGTTCAGCGTCAATACGATCACATGCTGTCTCTTGCAAAAGAAAGGAGGAACGATGTTGGGAACCATCTTGCAGAAAGGAAAAGAAAGATGGCTGCTTTAATAGTTTCAATTAATTTTACAATATCCTTTGGTTGACATTCAAATGCTAAGACTTGTAAGCCAATACAGTATTATGAATAAGCTGCATTTTGCACAGCAAGACCTAGAACCTTTGACTTTTAAAACAAATTTCATTGTATTTGATAAATTACATGTTTGTTTTTGTCTTAGTGTAAGACCTGGAATATCTACTATTAGGGCAATTTTCAGTGATTATATTAGCTTCAGAGTATTACATCATTCAGCTAATTGCTGGTTGTCCAAACTCCTGGGGAGGGGAAAGGTGTAGTTTGATGACAGTATTTATTTTAATGTGTTAACCTTTGTTATGCAGATATCAGAGTGTGTTGTATTTGCAAAATAAAACAGCAGAGATGATGAAGATGTGCAAATCATCACAACAAAGGAAAAACATCCTCCACACCTAGAGAGGATCATTTTAAAAAAATCTATCTGGGCATGTGGATTGTGGAATGCCATCTGTATTATATGGCACTGAGAAAACTGATTATGTTGGACCTCTGTTTCATAGCAGATGGGTTCATTAAATTTAATAGCCCCTAGAGCTTTTAGAAACAGTGTTAAAAACATGTGGAACATGCTGTGACACTTCACTTCTAGCCCCACAGTCATTATAATTCTGGTGCAGACTATAAATATTACAGTACTTTATTTCAATTGAAACAAATGACTACTCTAATTATTTTGGTTCATGTACAGTAACTTCAAAAAATATCAAAGGCTGTCCCTATTTTTTCCATTTTTCTGTGACGCATTGCATTTCCTTTGAAAACATTTTTAGAGAATCTCAGATGCGAATCTCAGACATCGAAAATTTTTAAAAAGCAGCCATGTGGATTAAGTGAATTAGCCACTTTACCTCCTGCAGTGCCAATGAAGGTAGCAAACATGCACATTTTGTCAAGAACGGCAGATCTGAAACTTGTAAGGAATGTTACTTTGTACTCAGTCGTTCTCCTCTGCCTTTTTATGTGGTAGGTATAAACTTTCATCACTGCGGCATGAAGTCCTGCATTTTTTAATCTGTGTAATAATGTAGAAAGAATGAAGCATATCAACCATATACCCAGGCAGTTGGTTGTTTGAACAGGGTTCAGAGAGTTATAAATGAATTGGAGATTTTTTGGAATACAATAGTTTTTTGTTGTTTTTTTTTTAAGTACAGCAGTTCAGAACCTAAGAATATATAATTTAGAATGATGTAAGCACACGTTTGGGGTGAATTTAAAAACACCACTTCCGCTGTTGCATAGGGCTCCACATGCTGGCCCAATCCTCTGTAGGATTTGGCCATGAGCCACATGTAACCAGTATACTCAATACAACTCTACCAATGCTGCGTACAGCCATACCAATGAAACTGTGCCTTCTGGTTGGGTGGTGGTGGTGGTGGTGGTGAACAGACAGAGGTAAACAATTTTTACTTGCCTTCCAGTAGGTCACCTAGCCACCAGTGGGTCTCTTCAGCTATTTAATGCAGTGAATATTGCACTGCTGCCACCAAGATCCACTACTGAACCACAAGCACAGGCTCTTCCCTGCCCCAGTCCTCCCTTGAACCTGCCACGACCCACCTCTGCCACTACCTTACTTGCTCTGGTGTTGGCTGGGCAGGCTGTTGGTATACACACAGGGTCTCCAGTCATTTGCACCAACAATCCCACAGCATATGACAGTGAGGTACCTTTTACAGTGCCACATTTACGGTGGTAGATCAGGAGCTCTGCTGCTGTGAGCACCCAGAAAAATTGGACTGCTTCTGTGGTAGCTTGCTCTTTCAGTTTAGAGAAACAGAAATAATTTTTTCCTACTCTTCTGTCTCATTCAGAAACTGTCTCTAGATCTATTCTTCTCTTCCTACTATCCTTCCTGTTGAGCAGAGTTCAGGCTTCTCGCCTCTACAAGGCACCTGGTCCCTCAGATACAGGGGTGAGCTGGATGATGCTTGCCGAGTGCCTTCAATTCAATGAGAGGGGAGGCACCACTTTCAGGAAGTAATTGCGATGACAGGATGATGTTGGGGCAGCCCAGGCAGGGCACACCAGAAAGGGCGTAGAGGTTAGGACCCATCCAAAGCCCCGTCCCCAGCCCACATGGCTCTGATTCGGAGGCTCAGACTTGCGCCTGTAATTTTGTGGGAGCAGATCTGAGCACCCAATCAGGCTGCCTGTAGCTTACCGTGGGGCCAGGGGACGTTCGTTGCTTGCCCTGTGCTAAGCTGCTGCTGCCTCCTATCTTGGTTAGGCGCCGGCCTGCCTGCACCTGCCCAAGTTAGGATTGTACTCTTAAATTTATGAACGGATGTTTCTCTTGTCAGTGGCGCTTTTGCCTTTCCCCAGATATAGGATATCTATATCCTAGCTTTAGACTCTGATCTATTGCTGGATTTTAGCTAAGAATATTTTCATTTCATGGCATGCTGACAAAGCACTAGAATTAAGAACATAAGAAGAGCCCCACTGGATCAGGCCAATCTAGTCCAGTTTCCTGCATCTGGCAGCGGCCCACCAGATGCCTCAGGGAACACACAAGACAACTAGATATGTGCATCTCATTGCCACTCCCCTGCATCTGGCACTCTGAGGTAACCTCACTCTAAAGTAAGGAGGTTGCACTAACCATCATGGCCTGTAGCCTGCGATGGACTTTTCCTCCAGAAGTCAGTCCAGTCCCCTTTTAAAAGCATCTAGGCCAGATGCCATCACCACCTCCTGTGTCCACAATTTAAACTCTCATGGCACACCTGCAGACCATTCGCGTTACACCAATGTGCCAATTGTGTAAAATGCCATGCCTAGAGGCAGTCTAAAATGGTTTAATTTTGGGGGCGATGGTAGTGTTATTCAAAAGTAAAATTTGGTGAAAGCAGTGTTTTGTGTTTTTATTCAAAAATTACATTTTAATCAATTTTAAAGCATTTTTATAAATTCTAATTATGTAATATAGGTTCCATACTGCCAGCAGATATTGCCATAGGCATAAAAGGCATGAACAGAAAAAATGACATGAGACAGATGTGTAGGCAAAATGGGTCACTTTCTTTAAACTTCAGTTTTGAGGCAGTTGGCCAACCAGCCTACAGTGACAAATTTCAAAATATAGCATATCAATTAATGCTAACAAATCACTGTGTGCACACTGAACCAAATGCTGTCAGAGGGAACTCAAAGGGAACAACAAAACATAGCAATTCCAAGCAACGTTTTAAACACTGAGAATACACCTACTTATCACAACATAGCACATTGATGAATTGGTAAAAACTGAAGATACAGCCACTTCATACAATAGAATTGAACATAGCATTGAAATGCTTTTGAAAACGCTGCCAACTAAAACAGTGCCACTGCCACTTTAAATACCTTCTAAAAGTAATGCAGAAGCACTGCAAGCCGGCTTATTTCAACAGACCCTGCAGCCATTGCTGCCAGACAAGCCTTTAAAATGCAACACTATTTTAAAAGGCTCTTCCCAGGAGTTTCCGAGCATGCTCAGTAGATTCTAAAGAGGAGAGGAGGGAGGAGATAGCAGGAGCTGCGGAGGAATGTAAACAAAGAAAACAGAGAATAAAGCACAGCTCTGAACAAAGCACAGTGCTACCAGCGTCTCCTCGTGTTAACATTGCTGTGTCGTCAATGGGAGAGCCATGGCCGGCCTGGCCAACTCACATGGTGGTGGGTAGGATCTGGCAGCCTGATCTTCTACCCTCCCTTTGCCCCATTCTTCCCACTCCTCACCTCCACCCCAATAGCACTTACTGGGGAATGGCACTGCTGTGGCGCCGGTCAAGATATTGTGCAGTGCTGGGGATCAGTGCCTATTGGTGTTGATACCCTGCTGCTCCAGCACTGGCAGTCCCTCCTTGCCGGATGCCCTAAATGTACTTTATGGCACATTTGCAGCACCTGGAGACGGCACTGGGCCACCACCAATGTTGCTGGCTCAGATAGGATTGGGCTCTTGTTCCTAGGTAAGAATATACCTCAGTGGCTCTCAAACCACTTTTTAATATGGCACTGGTATCGGAACCCAACAGAAATGATGTTAATGACCTGGAGATTATGTCATAGCGGGAAGTGACATCATCAGGCAGGAAGTGGCATCATTGTGACATAATAAAATGACATTCCTGGAATGCAAACTGGTATTCTTGGACTGTTGCAGTTGCACAGCCATGAAACATCCCTGACAGAAAGCAAGATTAGGATAAAATATTATGTAAAAGCACTGAACTAAAAACAAAATTTCAAAACAACAACACGCTCACTTGAAAATTCAAACTATTAGCAGTCACAAAAGGAATATAGAAATAGTAAGTACTGTAGCTTCTAAGATGGCTGCTCCCAGGTGTCCGTGATCCACCAGATATCAGGTCACGACCTACCAAGTAGGTCTTGACCCACAGTTTGAGAAACGCTTATATGCTGGATTCAGCTTTGATTAATTAGATAAGTGCTAGTATTTAACTGTCAACTTATTCAGATGCTTAACTGGTCTGCTTGCTTCTCATTTATCCTGATTCTTTGTAGCCAGGCCATTTCGTCACTCTTGCTTGTACGGCTGGTTCCCATCATATGCTAGCTCCAAATGTATACTCTTCTGTACTGGATTATCTTTATGAATCACTGGCAGCAGGCCTGGTATTCAATTTTGATTTACCAGAATATACCAATGGGAACTCTTCCGTACACATGCTTTCCACACCTCTGTGGTGGAGATACAGCAGGGTAGGGACTTTTCTGCTTTGCTCTATCGATGTACAGCCCCCATCTCTGGGAAAACAGAGAATACTTTTACATTTTTCTGCACTGCTTACACTGGAAATTTGTTTCATGAGCCAAATCTGAAAATCAAAAGGAAACAGATTGCTAACTGAAGGGAGGAATGTATACCTGGACTTCTAATGTCTTCTAAGGGACTTCTATGAAAAGAACACTGATTTAAAAAAAAATATTTAAGTAAAATATAATTTTAAAAAATTAAATTTGTACAAAGTAGAAAAATTCGAAAGAGTTTCATACAAATTATTTTCTTGCATTTTCTTTTGGTTCCTGTTGTTTCCAGGAATGTTTCTCCATGCCTTTACAATATGGGGAAAAGGCACAAAGAGTGTGATTCTCTTTGCAAAACTAATATAATGCCATCCAATGAGCTAGCTGTATTCAACTTGTTGTATGAAATGTGTTAAATAGCCTAGAGCAGCTCATTTGTAAGGAATAGCTTTAAAGTCTGATAGTGAAGCATGTTAACTTCAGCCTTCATAACAGATGGAGTGCACCATCCATGGCTCACACCGAAGCTCACGATCAATAAACCGATGGTGCCAAGTCATCAGTTGATGTTGTCAGTGGCACTAGATGTAATTGCACTTTTCACAAATGAATGGAAAATTATTGGAAAGTACAGATAAAAACCTATGATTAAGACAGATGCAGTGTTCCAGAAGAATAACCACGTTCGTCTTTTGCAGCAAGTACAGAAAAGTACACATTCTGGCATCTGAAAGACTGATGAATTTATTGTGTCTTGAGCTCTAGGAGGCAATAGCTTCCTTAATCAGATTCATCACCTCGTGGTTGGGTAAGGTTACAAGCCTGCAGACACTTATCTGTACTGGGAGTAAACACCAATGAACACTTTGGGGCTTACTTCTGAGTAAACATACACAGGGTTGAAGTGCAAGGCACCTTACCCGCTTTGTGTTTTGAGGATTTAGTGGATTGCTGCTATTATCTGGTCCTCAGCTGCAAGTCTTTCTTGTCAGTTCCCGTTACTATGTTTGTTCTAGTCTGATGCTTGTGGCATCATTCTTAGGAGGCATAACATAAGGCATTTCTCTGCGCAATTCCTCATAAACCAGAAAACATCTACCTTAGTGTTCCAGAAAAAGCACTGATAAATAATAGGGTTAAAATGTTTTTTTGCCAAGATCACATCAAGGAGGGTTTTTTTTTAGCTTCAGCCCCTATCCTGTTTTGTTTTGGGTTTTTTTAAAATATCCCTCCCCTCTGGAAGACTTAGACAGTTCAATCCCTGGAACAGAAAATGAAAATTATCCCATGAAGCCAAGTGGAGTGAAGCTATTTTTTTCTTACTAATACATAGAACTAGAGATTGCAGATAGGATAATGATGCATCCCCCAAAATGATACTCAGAACAATGGGCAGCCCAATCCTAAGCAGCGCCGACATAGCAAGGCCGGCTCAGCAGGGCTGCATCCTAAGCCCAATAGGAGGCAGCACAGCGAGGGGCAAGGGGACTGGGTAAGCCAATGGGGCTGCTTGGATCTGCGCCTGCTGATTTGCTCAGCAGCGGCCACCATTTTCTTTTTTACTTCATGTCAAGCCCAACCCTGCCCTGTGGGCTACTTGATTCTGTGGCAGCTAAATAGCTGGCACAAATCTGAACAGCCCATGTAAGGCTGCCCAGACCAGAACCAGGGTTAGGATGTGGCCTGCACCATTGCAGCCAATTCCACCCCCTCCCAGACCCAATCCACCTTCTGTTCCGCTCCCCCCCCAAAAAACGCCTCTTCCCCAGTTCCAGAATGCCTACCCGTGAACCTCTTCTGTGCCGCCCAACACAACCTTACCCTGGCTAGCTGGCACTGGGTCTAGATTTGACCCAGGGGAACCACCGGGCACTTATGCATGTTCAGCTGACTCCTGGTTTGGCGGAGATGTACCTTACAACACATTTGCAACACTTGGGCGCCATTTCAGCATTGCCTCTGGATTGCCCTCTAAGTAGGTTGAGTTTTGTACATGTTACTTTTCCTAAAGTAGAGCAATCTAGAACATTTTGGCTGCATAGTTTTAAAAAGGAACCAATTGCTCTTTTTTGATCTTATGCAAGTGTGTGCACGCACACACACACACACACACACACACACACACACACACACACACACACTGCTATAAATTCATGGATACTCTTTTTTATATCATGTCACCATGTTCTTGTGTGTTAGTAAGAAACCGTAGTCATGTTGTTGTGTTTCACAGTCCCATCAATCTTCATAAATGCCTCGTTTAAAAATAATTAGAGTTGGCAGTAATTAAAATTATGCTCTCTGCCTTGCAAGCATCTTTGTACAGCAGCCAATAAGTGGTAATAGCTAGGCTGCTGGCAAGAAAAGAAGCCTTTGCCATTTAATTTCTTTGGAAGAGTGAGAATGTTTGAGCATGTTAGGTGAAGGATGCAATGGCATATTGACCAGAGTTCTTTGAAAGTGACATGAATTTGCCATACCTGCCTCCCCCTCTAGGGACGCCACTATGCAGCTACCCCAATTCTTCTGTTGTAGAGAATGTCTGGTGTAGCCTGCAGTTCTATGAAAGCCCATCCTGCACAGAATGCCGAGGAAGCTTATACCTTTGTTCACTTTTTGTCTGTTTTTGCCACATAAGCCAAATGCACCAGCATATTTGTACAGCTATTCCGTGTGAATGGTCTGTCTATACACCCATAAGAAGAAATGGCTCAATGACTTGTGGGGAAGAAGAGACTTTATGCAGAAAGGAGAACATTTCTGAGCAGTTTCCCTGTTGTTTGATTATATTATGCAGTTTTGTGCACAAGCTCATCAACTTCCCTTTTTGTTAAAGCACCAGGCAGATTAGCTGGAGGCTGTGTTTACTTGAAGTCAGTCATTGATCGGCATAGAATCTTGAAGAAAGGACAGGAGTCCTCTGAACCAGCCGTTCTTCTCATCTTTCAACATCTTTCAACCAGTGAAAAGGAATAGTTACAGGTCTATTTAACTAAATCGTTAAAAGGTCTATTGCTGAGATAATTGGTTTCCACTATACAGTACAATATTTAGACATTGCAGCTAGAAATAGTAAAAGGAAGAGCTGAAAGTTCATCTGAGAAGGCTTCCTTTCAGGGCATGAATAGATGCATGCATTTATTCACACTACATTGCTTTCAGTGGAATGAATGTTGGATGTAAATCTGATGCATGCCCATTCTTGATGTTGTTATAGGTCTACACTTGTGCCATATTATTATTTTTATTTTTAAAAACTTTTTAATGAAATCTACTGCAACTATATGGCGACAGGCACATGAGAAGTACAGTCAGTTTGTGTGTATGGGACTCCGGAGAACAGCCTTTGTCTAAACATGCAGTGTTAAGTGGCTGATCCTTATATGGAACTACGTTACGTCTGATTTTGTGATGTCACCATCTAATATCTATGCAGTGAATGTGGCAAGCTGTTAGTTGTATGACAGCTGCAGGTGATTTCTTATGACAACATTGGGATAGGCCACATGCATCTTATTGTGAAAATATGCTATACAAAAATAGATCCAGAATAGCCAGGTGTTTGACTGCTCTGGGATTGATTTTAGACAAGCAAAATGATCCAGAAGTGATATAGAGAAGAATCCTTCCTGACTCCACTGATGTTATCACAATTTCATCTCACTCCTACAGTCTAGTCATTTTCTATATGTGCTGGAACTTGCATTGGTTAAATTTGAAATTGCCCTGTGTGAATTTGAAGATAGGATGATCTGTAATGGCTTGCTGAGATAATTGGTTTTCACTATACAGTATTTAGACATTACAGCTAGAAGAGAAGCACACTGAGAAAAACCTCCAGTGAAATGAGTGAATCTACTGGCCACATTTATAAAGGCAATAGTGTTTCATTGAAAGAAGTGGCCTCATTAGATGGAGTGATACAGATGCTCTAGGATTTGGTTTTTGAAGTCTCATTTCAACTCTTCCAAATAAAGCTGCCAGCTCAACCAGCTAATCATTTTAGGTTTATGAGATCTCCTTGATGCTAAAGTGGAACAAATCTATTTTGTGGTGGTGGTATGTCTCAAGATGAATTAAATTCATTTTTGAGCTGTTCATAAAGTTCATTTACGTATGTTTAGGCTAAGCCAGTGTTATTCAAACTGTGGGTCGGGGCCCACTTGGTGGGTCGGGACCTGATATCAGGTGGGTTGTGGAAAGCTGGGAGCAGCCATCTTGGAAACTGCAGACCTTGCTCTTGTTATATTCCTTTTGTGAGTGTCAACAGTATGAATTTTCAAGTGAGGTTTTTTTTTATTTTGTTTTTGGTTCAGTGCTTTTATATAATACTTTGTCCTCATCTTGCTTTCTGTCAGGGATGTTTCAGGGTTGTACAATTGCTGCAGTCCAAGAATGCCAATTTGCATTTCAGAAGTGCCATTTTATTATGTTACAATGACAGCACTTCCTGTTTGATGATGTCACTTCCTGCCACAATACCACATCCATGTTTATGACATCACTTCTGGTGGGTCCCGACACAAGTGCCATTCTAAAAAGTGGCTCCCAGTCTAAAAAGTTTGAATACTACTGAGCTAAGCTATTTTATGAAGTATGTTGTCTTAAGCTTTGGAGTCATTGTTATATAACATTAGGTGTTGTGCGACACATTTATAATGTCTGGTTTATCTTTTACATTATGAAAAACGTGAGGGGGTGACTACAACAATATTTTAAATGGTACCGGGGGTAAGTTTCTGGAAAGTGGAGCAACTATGAAACAGCTTTATGGGAGACATGATTGCTGTAATAGACAGGAAATTGGCACTGATTGACCCAAAAGGCACTGATCTGTTATGAGGTGGTATCCTACCCTTTTTAATCATTTCACAGAAGGCAACCATAGCATTTCATATGTTTGTGAAGGTTATGCTGTATAAATAGAAAATGTTGTGATTTGTTCCAAGTGCCTTTCAAGCTATAGACAGTACTAACTAGATTTAGAATGTGGAATAAATTCTAAAAAGTGTAGTATGGTACCTTATAGTACATTGTAGTACACAGAGAGAATGATAGTGGCCTTGTGTTGCTTTATGAAGCAATAAATAAAGTCCCTCTAAAGGCAAACCCTGCAGTATTTTATCCAAGGAAGATATGCCATGATTTATCAATCTCTAAAAGAGATGCTTAACTTATTGTATCCAGGTTTTCAGGTATGCTTGGCATTTTGTTTAAATGAAAAAAATTCCATTTTATGTATAGCATGTCCTATGACTGCTAATTTCCTGATAAGATCTCATACTGGTACTTCTAAAAACAAACTATGGTTCCTTGCTATTTTTCAGCTTATGACTACATGTTGTTTTAATGAATCCTACTTGTATACAAAGTATAACTAAATTTTTATAGACTTACATTTCCACAAGTGTTCATTTATTGTATGTCCTTCTGCATTTAAGGCACAAAGGAGACAACAGGAAAGCATGAACACGCATTCACAAATTCTTGCCTTCTTACTTTAAAAATCATTAATACATAGAAAGTGAATTTTGAAATACCCTGACCAATCTTTCAACTTGTGATTTAAAAAAAAATACACTGAACTATACATTTTAGAGTAAACATTAATTTTCCTACATAGAGGTTGTATCTGTAGCAAGAATGGAAAGACACTAATGCAATAAAAGGGCTTCAATGTCATACGATGAGGTACAATAATGTATATGAAATGAAGATGTTGCCTGATGAACTTCATGCCAGAAAACAATTATTGTTTCTAGAATATAGAACCAAATGTGTGTGGATTGTTGTTCCATGTACAGTGTAACCCATAGCCTCTGGTTTTAATTATGGTATATGTGCTATTGTTTTATGTTGTCTTCATTAACATAGCTTTTCTCCCTCCCTTGTTTTAATAAACTTTAGAAAATTAGGTTTAGGAATGGAAATGTGGATATTTGATTCCTGGTTTGCTTTACAGCTCTTTCCCACAGTCTTACTCTGTGCTGAAAGGAATAATTTTTAAAAGGCAATTTGAAAAGGACAAATCTATTCCCATCTTAATACATTCTTGGCTAGAACATATCTATTATGAAATACCAAATGGTGCATTCAGTTCAGTCATAAAAAATATCATGGATGGAACTTGAAGATAAACTATAATGCACAATGCACATATGAACTCTGAGAGGTAGGACAATGCAATTTGATTAATAAGTACTTTGAATATTTAACATTGGGGGATATACCAATATCTCAGTTTCATGGTCCAGTTAGTTCTTCACAAAGTTGTGGACAGTTACAGGTAACTGGAGCAGGAAAAACTATACACCTTTTGTAAGTTTTCAAGGTCAGGTTAAATAAGTGTTTCTGAAGTTTTGGAATAGTTGGAATACAAATAAGAGATTGCAGGAGGATTGGAAATAAAGTGACAAAATATTATCTTGCCTCCAAGAATACCTATGGGACTCTTCCTCACTCAATTCCTTTCAATCCTTTTTAAAACCATTGTTTTTCAAGAAAGTCCTCTCTCCTTCCTGTAACTAAGCTTAAATATACCCTTATTTATACAGGTGATGGAAACAATTGAACACATCCTTCCTCTGTTTCCACCTCCATTCCGCCTCCTCCTTCTGTCTCCCTTGTGTTAAGGGTATAAATAAATAGGACCAGTTCTAGGAACGGCAGGGTCCAATTAAAGGTATTCCTGCAGGGCCCCCCACCCTCCCCGCAGAGCCTCCAATTCACCAAGAAGAGTGTTTTTGGTGCCATGCATAAAGCTCAGGACCTGGCAATACTGAGTGGTTACATGATGACGTCATTGCCAGCGGCTTCCAGAAGGTCCATTTTGGGCCATTCAGAGGCAGGGGCAGGTGGGAGGGCCCAACGTGAAGCTGCTCTGCTCACCCTATGAACCAGCAGCCCATAGAGACTGGTATGAGCCCACCCCCCCAAAGTGTGTGGCCCAATGTGATGACATTGGTCACGTTGGCTTTAGGCCGGCCCTGTAAATAACTACCATGAAATTTTAAGCATGTGTCGTGGTCCTCAGCACAAACTGTACATAAGAGTCTGTGGAGCTAACTGGCCCCACAGGTTCCCACTGCAGCTTGGAGTGGCAAGGCAGAAAACTTCAATGACTCAACAATGACCCCATTGCCAAGTGTCGGAGGAATCAAAATGAGGCACAGGACCTCTGTGAGACTCCATACCAGCCAGGCTTAGCAGGAGGTTTAAGAATTTAAGGGACGAGAAATAGCAGGATGGGGGATTAAAGGAGACAGAGCAGAGTGAGAGAGTTGAATACGGAATGTCGGACAGACCCAGAAGTGGCAGAGAGAGGTGGGAAGCATAGATGAGGGCAGAGAGAAGAGGGAGGAGACAGAGGTGAGTGCAAGATGGTGACAGATGGTGAGAGAGACAAAAAACATGGCGGACCAGAGAAGGGAAGAACGAAAGGGACAAGAGCACCAGGGAGAAAGAGAATAAGAGATTGGCAGATGAGGAAAGGACAAAAGAAACTATGGGAAGGGAGGGGACCAGGGAGGCCCTAGGGCCCAGGGACAAGGGCCAGGCCCCTCATCTCTCACGGATCACCCCCTACAAGAAGGCTCTTCGCACATTTCTACTGGTACCACAATACTTGTACTTTTCTAAACACACATATTGTATTTTATAAGCGGCTTGGTTCTTGCACGGATATCAGCGCAGTGATTTGGCTTGTATTAACATCTATTTAAAAATGCCATGAAATAGGTAAAAATCTTGTCTTCTGAACTACAGTACGCTCTTCAGAATCTTATTAGGCTTTCCATAAGGGTATCACCCAACAGCACTTCATGTCTACCCTAGAGGCTCAAGGCGTTGGACCAATGTCCCCTACTTAGTCAGGACGGGTGAACTTGATTCTCTATATGCAAAAAGAGCAAGAGCCTGAGAACTCAATATCTGGTTTGTTTCTTTCCAAAGTTAAGCCACAGTGACTCTATTTTATATCGTTCTATCATCCAGTAATTTGTTCCCGTGTGAGAGCTCTCCTGAGCACAAGGACTACTCCACTGCCTCAATGGAGTTAATAGTTCCCAATGTTCAGATCGCTTTGTGCCTGGACGAATCTACTAAATTAGTAGGTGGTGTAAGCCTAGGGTGGTCACAAACATGTAAGGCACGTCTGCACTGAAGTATTCAGGTGCTTCGGAGGGTGGGGGAAGGCAGGAGGGAGGAAGAATGGGAAAGGAGAGGGTAGCCTTGCAGATGGGCCAGCCCACTGAAGGGGGGGGATTTAGCCTGCACCCTAAATCCTGTCCCCAGACTATATGGCCCCCATTTGGGCCGCTTGAACCTGCACCAGCGATTTTGCTGGTGCAGATCCAAGTAGGGGTGGCTGGAGCTTGCCCCGAGGTGAGTTCCAGCAGCAGCCAAAGCCAGTCGGACTGCCTGCTCCAACGCTTGTCAAAAAGATGTCGTCGTAATACAACCACTGTGCTAAGCAAAACGTGGATGTTTTTGAATTAAAAATGACAAGAAGAAGAGGGTGATATATGGGTTGAAAAATTGGGTTTTTTAATGTTTCAAATGTGGCATAATACCACAAATCATTATTTTGCAAAATCACCAGGAATAAATGAATGCACCACCATGCTGAATATGCTACATCTGGGGATCTACATCTGGGGATCTGAGCCAGGTTGAAGCCTTTACAAATCTATACAGACTCTCTTCTGAGGTCTTCTAATATTCCCCAGTGCTCAAATATTCAACTGCTCCTATGTTTCATAAACATTAGCCATTGTTTAATTCAGTTTGGCTGCAGTCCTCAGTATACTTACCAGCAAATCCCATTGAACTCAAGTGGGACTTGTAAGAGGACATGTTTAACCCTGGCTTATAAGTCTGTCAATACAGAAATAAAAGTCTTTTAAAAATTGATTATGGGTATAAGGCACAGAAAAGTATTGAGGTTCCAATATATTATTATTTGTACTTACAAAATAGTTTTTGCAGAAGTAAGACGATAATTTGAACCGTATATTTCAGAAAATTCGGATTAAAAATACTGGCACTGCAGAGAGCAAGAGATGACATCTGATAATTTGGGCTTCGGCAAAGGCATGAAAAGGACATAATTTTCACTGGCTGCTGAATCTGCTGTGCGATGCTGCTGAGAATTAGGAAGCTCATGTAGTCTTTTTTTTTTTTTTAACAACTTTAGTTTTGGCAGGGTCTTGGGAAACCACTGGAGTCAATAGTACCCACTGGGCTTTACAGAGATAAGCAATTTTTATGTTCTTCTGCAAATGATCAGCCTAAAAGACTGGTTTTTACTGTTAGGTTAAAAAAATGTTTCCTGTGGCCTCTCCAAGGGAATAGTGTCAATCAAAAGAGCAAAAGTAATTTCGAAAGGCAGCATCCTGACTTGCATTTCTGCCATTAGGAACTCCCTCTGGGATGAGCCTTTCATCTATGTAAGAGGTCCTTGCTGAAGCGAAGAGCTCCTTCTGTTCCCAGAGGAGAAACTGACACTAGAACAGAACAGTCTCCCAATAAACTGTAACTGGGTTTGATGTGAGCTGCTTACACTTTGTGTGGCTCTGTTCTAAGTAAGCCAGTGCCAGCATGAAGATTTATCATGATGACTGGGACTTCAGGGAGAAGTTCTTGGACTTACAGATCCGAGAGGAACAGTGACAAAGTGCTCATCTGGAAAGTGTAATAGAAAATGCCTCAAAAATGTTGACTCAGATTTTTTTTTAAGTGTGCTTTTCCTCCTCATCCATCAAAGCGGAAGAAACCCAAACCAAACAAAATTCAATCAAAATATTCTGTTATATACAAGACCTCCATAAAGGGCAAAAGATGAGCCACCCTAAGCTCTTCATGTGTATTGCAGGGGCCTGACTCTGCACATCTTGTGTATAGCAAGATGGTTTTTTGCTCCATATCACCGTTACAGTCGATATTTGGAGTAATAATTGCTTGTATGTCTTTTTTATGCATTTCTCATATGAAATGCTTTATACAGTCCAGTTCACTCTTCCTTATTTGTGCATCTTTACCCATAAAAATAAAAATCCCCTTCGAGTTACTATATATTAATACAGTAAGTGATTAATGAAGTAAAGAAATTTGGACACAGACTTTTTTTTTAGTGATACATGGCATTCTCTATTGGTTTTCTTCAGGATTGGGTCCTTAATCGTTAGCCTTTTTTAGACGTTATATGCCACTCTGGGCTCTAATTATGGTATTTAATTTGCAACTGCATACCTTCTACAAGTCAGAATCCTTTGGAGCGATAATAATAACCAACCAGCATTGTACTATGATCCAATGGTGTCCATTATATTTCCTGAGATTTGTATGTCTGTATACAAACATTTAAATCGTCAATCTAAAAAGTGGGTTCTGGTGCTAAAAACTTGGAGAGCCTCTGCCCTAGAGGTTGCTGCCTGATTTATAAGTGCCAAGCTTTAAATGCAGCAGCAGTTTTCAAGGATCATAAAATGCTCAGTGGTCATAAAGCAGAAGGTCCGGGTTTTCAAGAAACACCTAAAAATGGCAACAGATTGAACCTGAACCGTGGCATTCCTGGGGGGGGGCAGATGTTGCCCCCACCTGAAGGTGCCACTCCCAGGCCTCCCAGCAGTTTTGGCCCAAACTTGGAAATGATTTATTTTTGGACTCCAGAAGGCCTCAGAAGGTCGCGTGTGGCTTCCCCAGCTCTCAGAGTGAGTAATAGGGACTTGACAACCATGTCAATCACACCTGTTGTCTGGCTTGAGATGCACACTCAGTGTTTATTGGGGAGAGTGGTGCCACCGATGGTATCTGGGGGTGGGGACTGCAGTGGAACTCTGCAGAGGACCACTGTCTGGCTCCTTGTGGCAATGCTGCTGTCCTGAAAAACATAAGGGGAAGGTTTTTCGATAGAAGGAACAACGGTCGGAGCCTCTGGCATTCGCCAAAAGGGAGCAGACGCTCCCAGCTCTTACCTGTTGCATATTTTCTCATTGATTTACAACTTGGGGCCAGTTCACACAACACAATTTGCAGATACCAATCCTGTGACTGATGTCTGTGTTTGGTCAATGTGAAAATATGTATGAATAGACCACACGCAATACTCACTGTTGAATGTAGGAAGAGAAGGTTGGGGAACACAGTTCATAGCAGAGACCCAGGTGATGAGGCATGAGAAGGAGATGCAGCATCAATACATTGTGGCATGGAATTCCTTACCTGCCCTTTGCTTGCCTGTGTGGGGTGCATCATGCTTGCTTCCCCAGTCGAAGTGGTGGAGGTTCCGGTTGGATGGATGGATGTGGAGTCTTCCTGGGGTAGCAGGAGATGCAATTTTCTGATGTTTTTCTCTTCTCCATTTTCCTTATGGGGCTACTCCTGCCTATACCAGTTCTCTCATTGGTGTAGCATTTTTCTGTCATCAGGAACATTTTCAAAGAGGGTTTTGGAAATGGTGTTTGTCAGCTCTTCCTCATTCCTCTTATGTTACATTCCAATCTCCTCCCTGTTTTGGCTCTCTACCTGTGGAGTTGCGCTGGTATCTGCACTGCACTGGCTCAGCGGAGGACCGCTCTTGTTTTCAGTTGTACTGGCATCCTTGGTGCATCTTCTGCAGTAATGAGGCTATTATTGCACTACCATACTTGAAGATACACTAATGAAACTGTAGGATAGGATTGAGCCTGAGGTGAGATTGTGGAGATGCAATTGACAATTGATATGTGCTTGTAAACATTATGCTACACTTGCTAACATTTTCTGTGTCCACCGAGGATGACAATGGAAGCACTTGCCACTGATTCTGAAATGTGTCTTGTAGATTTGAAGCAAGATACACATTTACAGTTTGAAATCGATGGAGGAAAAATAGCAAACGCTCAGGGGGGTGTAACTAACACTGTTTATTAATGCTCAATTGTATTGACTAACCATACATGGTGTGTTTGTTTTTCAGTTAGTACTTTGAAATTTAATAGTCTCCCTTAGTTTGTAGATCCCTGTTCCCATATTCTTCAATAGAGTTAAAGCTCCTGGCACACTCAGTGGGTGTATTTATAGGGTAAAGATGGTTAGCAAGTGGATTTTCTAACCCAACAGCAGAATCCTGTACATCAGTGGTTCCTAAATTTCTCCTTGGAAGTTGGGAACCACTTAAGAGCATAATCCTAACCTAGAGTTAGGCCAGCACAGTTAGGCCAGCAAAGTTTGGCCGGCACAAGGGACACCTTAAAGTCTGTTTGGACCACTCCCAGAGTCAGAGAGGCCAGCACACAAACATGCGACATCCTCCCTGACTCTGAGAGTGGTCCAAATATGCTTTATGGTGGCAAACTTGTGCCGACCAAACTGTGCTAGTCTAACTATGCCAGCCTAACTCCAGTTTAGGACTGCGCTCTAAGTCTTTGCAGAGGAGGGGCTAGGTCAGCATCCCAGGATTGAGCCACTGCCAGGGATTGAAGGGTTTTTTTTCTTACCTAAGGCAGTGCCAGCTTCTAGGAGGCGAAGGAAGCCCCATTGATACCCCATTGATACCCATTGATAACTCAAAATAGTGATAGGAAGCCAATAGTGGCTTCTGATCACTATTTTTACACATCCTGAGCCTTGGAGAGCCCTGCAGAAGTGAAGCTGTGAAGCTCCCTTCATCCTCCAGAGGCTGGCATTGTCTTAAGTAATGCTACGCATCTTCTGCCCTTGGCAGTGGTGCAATACTAAAAATTGCATCGCTCATTACGTGGATGCAAATCCCACTGTGTTCAGAGGCTTTCTCCCAGGTAAGTATGTTTAACATGGCAGCCAAACTTAAATGTTTCCATGTTGTTATCATTCAGTGGCAGAGTTAAATACACTTCCAGTCCTCCTTCTGAAATCTTGCTCAAATCTTACTGAAATCAGTGATATAACAGTACCTTTTCACTGCATTGTATCCTTATGACGTATTTTATAGTCCGTGCAATATAACAATAACATTCTATTGGTTAATAAACAACTTCCATTTACAAAGTCACAGTTGTGTCCTTTTTACAGACTCTTGTATGCAGCTCATACTTGCATTTCGTTATGTATATATAATTACTAGGTCTCATTGAGCAGAATAATAAGAGGGGCCATAGAGATTCGTAAAAGGCATTAAAATTAGTAAAAGGTTAAAAGGATGCAGTTCTGTCCATGCTGAATTATATTTGTGTACAGGAAGATGGAACTTACCATTCAAGTGCAATACCATATCCCTTGGGGAAGCGATCCCATTTTTCTAGCACTGTAGCGTTTTAACAAATTGCTTGGTGCTAGTGATATTTAGCAGACAAGCTGTCCTTTAGTCTCATGTTTTTACAGCAGATTGAATGAATTGGAAATATTTCTCCTGTTACATCCTTTTTTTTTAATTACCGGTGATTTTTTTACATTAATAAAGCAGCTAAACTAGGTTTTAAGATATCATATCAATTATATAATGATGGCTTGTTCTATTCTGTTCTTGTTTTTTTCCAGCTTCCTCAGGCTCAAAAGGTAAACTATTTTCAATCAATTCTTGTTCAAAGAAATCACCAACTCTTCATGTTTCCACAGTGTCATGAATACAGTACAATGGCGGCCAGTGAAATGCTTTTCCATGTCACTGCTATAATGAACTAGAGAGCGTGACATTGCTTAAATCAAAGCCAGACATTGTGAGCAGTCAAGTCACCCTCTGAGAGTTGCAATTCAGACACAATGCGAGAGCTATTAGAGCAAAATGGAGGAGGAGTGCCCTGCTCCTTCATACAATAAAGGAGCCATTTTGTTATCACTTTGAAAATAATAGGCAACCATCAAATGGACACAGCCTTTACAAAGAAGCCATCCATTGGCCCTTGTGTTCCCATTCCATCAAAGGAACAAAGGAACTCATGGGGGGGGCATGGCTGTATTATTTCACTGGCCTCTATTGTATTGTTCTTATCAAAGGCCTCTTAGTGCATCTAACATAGTTTGTCCAAGGAGATTTCCATGCAACGTGCTGTTGTGGTTGTAGTGCAGCTTCTGCTTTGATATGGTATGGTCCAGAGCTACCATTGCATTTCATGTTCTCACAACAATAATAATTGTGGCCAGCACAACATATCACTTGATGCCTGTTGCATCGTTCTTGTATAATTCACAAATATAATTGAAAAAAAACCAAAACAGAGTAATTGCCATGCTGTAGAACGCCTTCTTATAATTAGGGTGGCAATTTTACAGTTTCCAAGTTTTTCTGTATGAAGACATCAGAAAGGCAATTGGTCTCCCACACCTGTTTTATGGTAATTATATCTAGTTGAGCCGTCTGAAACTGAATAGTCATATGTGGACTGTGGCTTGTGTGCATAGTTGGATTTTTCCTTCTGTTTTTGGACAGCAGACCCCCCCCTCCCCCCAAAAAAAACCCAGAACCTGATTTTTAAGACACATCCAAATCCTACCTGGCCCTTGTGCTGCTGGAATTTGTGTTCCAGCTGCACAAGGTCCTTCATGGCAGTGCGAAAGCTGTGCCTTGCTTGCGTGCTTCTGCCACAAACAACAAGAGTGTGGTGCTTGCAGCAGTAACTCTCAGAGGCTCCACCTATCTAGGTAAGTTGACAGTGGGGGAAGTTTTGGGGAGGGGTGGAGAGGGGGCTGGAGGGTGGATCTTGGTGGCACTAGCATGTGCCAGGGTCCTATCCCCTCCTTTCCACCACCACCAACCTTCTTCTGTCTTTGGACTTACACCAGCTATATAGCTGCGATACATCTGAATGAATTTCAGATATGTCTGAAGTTGTCTGCATGGACTTCAGTCTGCATGGACTGGTTTATCAGCATAGCTAAATGGAGGCCAAACTAGGCATGAAACAGACGACCTTCGGAGGTTTTCCATTATTTTTTCTTTTTACCTTAACAGCATTGTGAGTGGTGGTGATGTCCACATTTGATCAGAGCACTAGGAAGGGGAGAGGAGATGCTTAAACCTTTCCCTGCAGGCTGATTTTCTGAGCAGAATTACCCTCAGCTGCTTTCCTTCTTTCAGCAGAAAATATGATGGACCTGGCATTGTTTCCCAGTGGGGGGATGTTTTCCCCCTCCAGCTAGACAGAGGGAAAAGAATTTGATTGAAAGTACGGCTCATAAATGTGATCTTGTTCATCGAGTGATTCCCATAGAAGTGAATGGAATACACCCAGAGTTGTGGATAATGGTCATTGACTATTTGATCAAAGATGTTCTTTTATCACTTTAGATGTATATGCAAGGCAAAAACTACCTGATGACATTGTATCATCCACAAATATTATTATATTATTTAGCACTCTTACTGAATTCCATTCAAGCAGCTCCTTTCTTTTTTCATTTTTTTTAAGGCTGCATAAGCAGTGCTTTAAATAGGATGCTGATGAAAGCTCCTTTACTATGGACGATGGCAATCAGATATTACTGCTTGAGCATTTCAGAAAAAAAAAAATCACATAGCCAACATACTAGTAGGTTACTGCCATATGTTTTCCAGAAGCTTTTGTGTGTGTACTAGCTGTTGCAGAATGAGTCCTCATTTTAATCCAATGACAAACACTAATTGGATAATACATGGTAATTACAGGATGCTGGTTTCTTGTTTCCACAGCAAGCAAAATAAAGATGGTTGAATTGTTTTTAACACTGAAACACCCATTTGTAAATGTTAATGGATTTTCCCCCTAGCAATACATTTAGCTGCCCTGAAAATAAATCTGGCTTCACAATCCTTCTATGTTATCTAGTAATTCACTTTTTGTTATGCCCGTATGTTGGAAACATAGTGGAAGCCCCACATATGTTAATCTAACCGTGTAGGGCACAGTGTCAGTAATTTGCTATGAAACTGAAGAGAGATCAGGCAAGGGTTAGCCTTTTTTCACTTAATATCCTCTGGTTGTGAAATAATCTTTCATATGCCACATCAGTTGATAAGCATTTTCATATGCCACTAGCTTTTTGTGACCCGGTGTTGCCCGGGGGCAGAAATTATCCCCAGGCTCTATTAGGAGGAGGAATGCGTTTGTTCTGCAGTGCACCCCCACCTCTGGGGGCATAAGGGGGGCCCTACCCCCACAGTATATCTGTCCAGATCATAAGGAATAAGTGTACCACGTGTGGTGCACATCATTCCAGGCGTTCCAGAGTAATGGTGGAACATACCCACAAATATACAAACCTCCCTCAACAGTATGACATAGTGCGATGCATATATAGACATATAGAACTCGTCCCTGAAATAAAACAGTATTGATGACCTGGAACCCCAAACGCACACTATCACTGTGAAATGAATGAGGAAACAGGGACACAATCAACTAAGAGAGCAATCTGAAGGTCCCACTTACTGTCTGCAGGTCCTGTGGCAGGCTAGCCCTGACGTATGAGAAACAGGCAGAGGTGGCCAGTTAGCTCCCTGGACATAGGGCCCTCTCAGATCCGACTGGGTGCTGGAACTCTCTGGATCCTGCTCTTTCCACCCTGGGCCACTCAGGCAACGCAGGCAAAGCAGTTTAGTTTCACTTTCTGTTCTGTCTCTGTCTGGTAGCTGAGCTGCTCAGCCCTCCTACATAACCTGCAGAATCGTCTGTGACCACAGGGTGGCAGCAGACCTCTAGCCCAATGCAATCCCCTTGGTTCCCGACGATCTGGGCCCCCTCCCCGAAAACCGGGGGGTGTAGGGGGGTCTGACCCCCGCAGTGTTCTTTTCCAGGCTGCAAGGAACGTGTGTACCAAGTTTCGTGGCCGTGGGTCAAGGCACGGAGACGTGTATAAGGAACATACATACATACCCACACACACACACACACACACACACACACACGTCCGTTTTTATATATATAGATATCAGTTGATAAGCATTGATAAGCATTTTCAAGCAGTAATAGTTAAAGCGCTGGTGCCTTGCAGGTTATTAAGGTGCTATGTGCCCTAATGTGCCCTAAGTGCCCTAATGAAGCTCTAGAGTTCTGGAAACTAGTAATTAATTATCCTGGTTTCACAGATCATCTCAGCTTGGAGTCACATATTCTGGACTCCAGAACTGAATCACTGGTTTATTAGAATCTTAAAGGCTGCAGCAGAAACTTAAAACTTTCAGTTCCAGGGTTCAGACCAAGAAAATTTGAAGTGATTGTTAAGCATATAGTCACTTTCCCAAAATAATTGGCACCCACAACCAGTTCCTGCAGTCATTGTTAGGAATGAGTCCAAGGTACAGCTTCTATGCAGGCTTGTGTTGGAGTAGCCTTCAGAAGCCCTGACCTCCCTTGTGATATTACAGAATGTTTGTGTATATATATATTTGTCCTTATCAGGCACATATTTTTTCTCAGTCCCTTTTCACTTAAGGAGAGTGCCATCACTGTCTTCCAGTTATTGCTGTTGATTATTGCTGTTATATCTAGTTTTCAACATTGTTTTAATTTTAAATGTGATACTGAGAATGTTTGTTCCTAGGTTTAGCAGTTCCAGTCTGCTGTGTGGTTAGCAGATGTTGGGCACTGTAATAGTATTTTTAGTGCTCTCAGCCTAATCCATGTACACATCTCAAGGCACTTGTATCATCTTCCTCCACTCATTGATGCAAATGCATTTTGTTCATTTAAAGAGGTTAATGATATAAGTTGCAGCTCCAGACATTGCCATATGACTGCACATGGTCATTGAGCAGTATAAGCAATTGCCAGTACTAAGCCATTGGTGTAAATGGAATACACAGTATATGTGTGCATGCCTAATGGATTGTTTGGCTCATGGAACCATAAGGCAATCCTCAAATAGAAACATTTTACAGAGTTGCAACATTATCTTCAGATCTGTATCAAGCAATAGGCCGTTGGATGGCTGATGCAAGTCATGGTACGAAAGTCTGAGTGGAAATAGAACTTTGTCAGCTGCTAATTAGTTTTCCCTCTCTTTGAATAACATGGAAATGTTTAATGTCCTGCCATTTTCAAAGAGACTCTTTCAAAGAAGGAATCTGTTTGCTTGTTTGTTTGTGGACCAGTTTAGGATTGATGCTTGTCTTTGTGAACGACTTGAGTCAGTGCTAGTGTACATTTTGCCATATGGTGCTTGAACTTGTACTCTGTTTGTGTTGGAATCTGTGTATCATCCGCAAATGTTTTCTGTATAAACATTTTAAACAGTTGCGTCTCAGTAAACACGCTCACTTTGATCTGCAGATGATTCTGGAATAATGATGTTGCCATCTAAATTTATGTTTTCAATTGCTTTATCTGCTAGAAGTTGCATATCCGCTTATAAGGATCATGTGCAGCACGCTTATTTTGACAACATATAAACGACAATTTTGGCAATAAGCTACATATTACCTTTTATATATTGTTAACACGCTCTAGACTTGGAAGCCCCTTGTCTTGTACTTAAATGAATACTGAAAATGATTTTAAACAGCTAGATTTTCCAAGATGGATCTAACTGCTGTAAATTAATGCTGACTAAGGAGCAGCGAACATGCTGTTTATGATATTAAATATTATGTGCTATGGTAAATGCCCAAAATTCTATCTAATCATGTTTACTGACATTTACCATTTATTCTTAAGTTTTCAGGGAGCCAGTAAGAAATATGTGAAAATGTGGACACTTAGCACTGAGAGCGCGATCCTAAAGTGCAAATCCAATGCACCTTAGGTGCGCTGGGGAACCTACCCAAGGCACCTTCGTCCCCTTGCCCCAGGGGAGGCTCTGGCCGCCCCATGGGCTTCCTTGGATCTGCGCCTGCTATTTAGAATCGGGGCATCTCGGCCTCCTGACGGGACCTTGGATGTGGCATAATAGCCGCTCAGCACCCCCACATCGGCATTAACGACGTCAGTGCTACATCAGGTCTAGGATTGCCCTGTGTGTCTAAGATAAAGCAAGTTTTATGTAAATGACCAAATTCATCCTTGTTTCTCTAATTTTATTGCAAAAGGGAACGTTTTGCTCCCACATTAAATGGTAAAAACAAGATTCATTATTGCCTTCGATAAATAAATTATTTTCACTTTCATTTCTATAATTTGCCAGTAAACATCAACATTAATCAAATTTATTTTTGGTACCAAGCTTATTGTGGTTGTTTCTGTCATTTGATGTTTCCTACCAAAGTCTCTATGACATTTCTTATAGCAACGACTGTAAATATCTAGAATCATTGGAAAGTCAAAATAGCAGAATTACAATAAGAGATAGAACTGTTACTTTTTAGAATTATGGCTCCCATAAAAAGGAAAAAGACATAGGTAGCATGTTGCACCCACTGCCTCCAAAGCTTGCTTCTCCTGCCCCCTCCTCCTCAGCAGCTCAGAACCTAGAAGTAGTTGACAGTGATATCATCAAATCACTGCCATTTACTTCAACCGGTGTGCCCTTGGGTGGCACCAGGAAATTGTGACCAGAGGCGTAATGCACTGCCCTGATATCCAAGACAGTGATGTCATGATTCATGTGACATATCACTTCTAGGTGTTCCCTATAAAGGGAAAACCTGCGAGGGTGGCTTCACACCCCTTGTTCATTCTCTTGTGGAGACTCTTTGAAGGAGATGGAACAGGGGTGCAAAGCCACCAGTGCCTCCTCTGTAAGTAGGGTGAAGCCAACCCCCTTGGTGGGGGCTCTGCCCCAGTTGCACCTCTGATTGTTGCCCCTTAGCAGTAAAACTGTGGATGCTGGGCCGGCCCCGCCCCCAAGGCCTCTGAGCCCAACTGGAGCACAGCTCTGGTCAGGTCCAGAGACTTTCTGAAGCCTGGAGAGGCCGAATGTGTCTGCTCAAGGTCTCTCCAGGCTTCAGAATGAAGCCCAGAGGGAACTGGAAGTTCACTTTGAATTGCTCCAGGCCACTTTCTGATCCCCACAAAGATTGTCTGTGGCCTCTGCAGGCTTCAGAAAGCCTCTGGATCTAAATGAAGGGATTTAAAATGAACTTCTGGTTTTCAGAGGAAACAGAATTTTGCTCCAGGCTTCAGAAAGCATCCAGAGGCAACCAGATCACTGCTCCAGTTGCCTTCAGAGGTTTAAAGAGTCCGTGAAATTTTCTGATTCCAGTATCCATGGATTTCCACAGTATCCAGGAACAGAACCTCCATAGATAACACAGTCCTACTGTCTCAATGCTTCTTACATGAAATGCAGTTCACTGATCTGCAAATGAATATAATTAACAGTATTTAACGCAAAGTCATTAAGTGTTTATTTTCCTGGGCTCCAAGATCACCGCAGATGGTGATTGCAGCCATGACATTAAAAGACATGTGCTTCTTGGGAGGAAAGCTATGGCGAACCTAGACAACTTAATAAAAAGCCGAGACATCACCCTGCCAACAAAGGTTTGCATAGTCAAAACTATTATATGGTTTTCCCAGTAGCAGTGTATGGCTGTGAGAGCTGGACCATAAGGAAGGCGGAGCGCTGAAGAATAGATGCTTTTGAATTATGGTGTTGGAAAAGACTCTTGAGAGTCCCCTGGACTGCAAGGCGATCCAATCAGGAAATCCTACAGGAAGTCAAGCCTGATTGCTCCCTGGAAAGACAAATCCTGAAGCTGAAGCTCAAATCCTTTGGCCACCTCATGAGAAGAGAGGACTCTTTAGAAAAGACCCTCATGCCAGGAAAGATTAAAGGCAAAAGGAGAAGGGGGCGGCAGAGGATGAGATGGTTAGATAGTGTCACCGAAGCAATAAACATGAAATTGGGTGAACTCCAGAAGCTAGTGGAGGACAGGGAGGCCTGGTGTGCTGTGGTCCATGGGGTCATGAAGATTTTCAGACTCGACTTAGCGACTGAACAAGAATGCAAAGTCAGGGGCCCACAAATACTTAATTGACGTGTTAGCCAAGCATCAATCTGTTTCCCAGTACTCCACACTCCAAACATCACCCCCACCCCCACACACTTCATTCCCTTCCACAGAGCAAGCGCAAGATGCCTCTGTCTACACAGAGTTAAGGAGAAAGCCTTCCAGAGTGCTCCACCACAAGCATAAGTCCCTGCACAATAAAATTGAGCCCTGCTTATTCTCAACACTTATTCAGCTATTCTTCACAAATAGAATACATCTCTTCCTCCTCCTCTTCCTCTCTTGCCATAGACAGGTTCTTAATTTTTTTTAACCTCATCATTTGTGCCACATGGTAGTCCAACAATATGTTTCCCATCACTGGGGCTAAAAAGGCTAGTGAGCTCAAGTTTTTCCTCTGCAAAATAAGTCTACTCCAGGTTTTATGCCAGCCCAACCCTTCCAAACAGCTCAGTTATTTGGAGGTTCATTTCTTAGATCAGTCCTTGTACAACATGGAGGTACAAAATCTGGGTTTCTCTTCCACAGCTTTCAGGGATGGGAAACCTTGCTGCATAAAGTCCGATATTTGTACAGCAAGATGGAGATGTTTATGTGAACGTCTCATGATCCCAAGAAAAACCTGGTCACTCCGTTAAGTTTGACTTTCTATAGATACATTTTACTAATTTGCTTTCCTTTTATATTTTTTCTCTGTGTGTATATTTTGGAATGGAAGAGGGGAGGGTAGATTATTTCTTTAAAGAAATGTCTGTATATTTCCCCCTTTGCCTTTTGTAACGAAATACTCAGGGCAGCTAACAGCAAAGCAAACTTAAAATACAGTAAAACTGATAGTCCAACCCTAACTTGCATTGGAACAGGCAGGCCAGCTGTCCTGCACTGTATCCAGCTCAGGTTTGGAGGTGGCTGCAGCAAACTCAGAGTAAAGGGAATTATTTCCTCTTTCCTCACGTTGCGTGGCAGCCATCTCAATAGGGCTACTCAAGCCAGGGCTGGTGATTTGGATTCTGCCTAAGTTGCCCAGATCTGTCTCACCCCCTCCCCAGGCCAGGCCATCTTCCAGCCCAGCCTGCCCCGATCCACCTTCATTTTGCTATCCCCCAACCCCCTTCACCAGCCGCCCTTGGCCAGGGCTTGCTTACCGGTGCAGGCCCAGGAAGCAGCGCAGGGAGACTGGTGCACATCTCTGCCCCTGTCGCCCCAGCTCTCAAGGGGGTGCAAGAGCACCTGACGGCACGTTTGCAACACCCCTGGGTTGGTGCAAAGGACTTCCAGCGGCCCAAAGAGCGCTCAGGATTGCGCTCTGAATGAGATGCGTTTTGTTAGCTAATATCAGGGTGAAAGGGAAATGAGGACCACTGAGCATCAAATCTACTCACAAATCCTGAAAGCAGCCTTCCTTCTACTTTTACAGCTTTTTGTCGCAGGGCTGGCTGGGGCAGCACCTAGCAGGCCACATAGGGGGATTCCTGACACTCAAGTTCCATAAGGGTTTGTTGTGAAGATGAGCAGCCTGCATGTGCACATGTGCAAAAATGCTCTGTCCTGCTAAAGGGGAGTAGCATTTTCTACTTTCCATCTCTGAGTTGCCTGTGAAGAATGCAGAAGAGCCTTCTCTTTCCCTTGGGCAGGACTTTTGCAGAGGAACACAGACACTTGCCTTAAAAAAAAAGTCCCCTTTTTTTAGCTGCCAGCGAGTCCCTGTCTCTGGCCACAGGCAAAGAGGCAGCCTGGGTTGTTGAAGACTATGCAAGATTATAGGCAGTAAAGTTAAATCCTGCACAGAGGTATTGTAAAAAGGGGGGAAATGTAGTATGAATTATATTGGCCATAGCATAGGAGAAGCTCTTTCAGGCAAACAGCTTTCCAAGTGGAATTGGAACAGCCCTCGTCTAGTGGCAGGAAAGAGATGGTGTGGGTTGGAACTGAACAACAAATTTGGCCTTGATCCAACAGATCCTTTCTTCCAGCCTTCAAATTCTATCAAAGGACTAAAGAATTAATTTAGTATTATTACTTCATTAGGTTACTCTGGACTGCGTATTTCTGCATCTAACTCTCTTGCTTTTTATCTCCCCTCAAGCATCAGCTATCCCTGCATACTAGCCCACTGCGGAATTGTTTTTCCCTGCTTTGTTGAAACACCAGGCTTCAGGCTTCAATGTTACCCCAATTCTGTTGTGAGGTATTTTGTGCTAACCTGTATGAAGCTGGAGGGACTATTTTTGTGCCATATTCGTCAGAGAGCGCTGGCACTGACAAAACAGTTTTGCTTCACTGAAAACGTTTTTGTTGTGCTTTCCTCGCATTTTTAGAAAAGGCCTTTGGCAATGCCGGCTCCCCTCACCTTCCCAGCAGCTTCCTTTGTCTTCCTCTTTGAGTCTTAACTTATTTGAGCAAGGCTTGCTGTCCTTTTATCTTGGCACTATTCTGTTTCGGAAACCAAGACACATCATTTATCATTCTTTGCTTCATTTACGTTCTCATACTTCAAGGTGCTGAATTACAAGCAGAGTGAAAAATTTGCAACCCTGATTTTGTTATAGAAACGCATCAGCAGAAATTTTAGCATTTTTATTAAAGCTATCTAACAACTTAAATTGAACCAACCAGAGTACAAAAGAACAGTAAAATGGTACAGTACTTAAATTGCTGGCTTTTGTCCCCTGAAGTTCTGTTTGTTCATTTTGAACATTTTTTTTCTTTTTGTGCATTAACTCCTCTTTAAAAAAAAATTAATCTATGCAAATGGTGGGGTCATCATGAACATGCCAATCTATTCCACACCAAACATAAACAAGCATCAGTCCATTGAACATAATAGCTGCATAGGTAGATCCCAACATAGAAGTGCTTCAGTCACACAATCAGTATGCCACACTATTGCAGTATACAGGCACATGATTCACACATTGCAATGCTGGGATCTGTGAACATCAGTCCCTGTGTTGAACAAACAACACATGGGTGTTACGTCCACAGGCAAACAGATCAACAGCATTATCATTGCCCTCTTCATAGTTACTGTATTTGTTCAGGACTATACAGTTATCCCAGTGGTTTCATTGTATAAGCTATACTGAAATTTTCATTTTATTTTTTTTAAGATTAATGTGTAACCAGTTTTAACTCCTGGAAAACTGTTTTGGTTAATGACATGTATTTTTAACTTTCCCCAAATTATTCAGGGCTGCATGCCATGTCATATTTTTGCTGCTCGCATTTTGGAAATCCACGTAGAGAAAAGGTCTGAACATGGAAGCGTATGTGCCTCTGTGTCATATCAGAACAGTCTGACACAGCTATGCTCTCTGGCTGTGGAGCGGATGCAGCCAATAGCATGTATTGGACTTGGATTGGGTTGAATGCTATTTTGTCTGCCGGCTTCTCTTCACAGGTTTGTGAGGCACGCACACTGTGGGAGTGCATGCCCCACTTACGTACTGGTACGCTGGAGTCTTTTTGCTGAATTAGGTGTGGGAGGTGGTCATTGGAACCACCTCTTTTCACAAATACCACATTAACTGTAACAGAATGTCAGTTTGGGCGAACCATGTGCCCCACAAATACACAAAGAAATACTGTCCAAGAAGAACTATTTCCGCATTATAAAGGTACTTTCACAACCTGCCAAGCCTGGACTAGAAATCCAATTGTTGGTTTTTTCATCCAGCCACCCACACCTATCAATAGGAAGAAGCCAAGGCTGAAATGCTACTCCTGTGAAAGATCTGGGTGCTATTCAGCTTTGGGTTAATCCCATTGGCGCTGAGTGACTACCTAGAAAGATGTCCAAGTAACCTTGTAATTTGCTTCTAATTTTAGGCCACCCTCTGCTGCCTTCTCCTTTCAAATTGTTCCTGCTCCTGCTGCCTTGGTATCACTCCTCCTGCTTGAGGTTCTGTTTCCAAAGTAGCTTGTGGCTAAATGGATCTAGCAGAAATAGGCTCTAATGATTTTTTTTAGTAATTCTTGGTTTATCCTATTGATGCATTTGGACTCAGGATGCTTCCTTGCTAATAGCCACTTTTTTCTCCCTTGCACAACTGTGCTGACCCTCTGTTAGGCCTTCTTGAAATTGGTTCCTGACAAATGCACATCTTTGCCCATTTTCTGACCACTTACCTACACATTATCAGATCTAAGCCGATACATTAATGTTCAAAGCAAAAGTGCCAAATAGCTATGATAGGGCATGGATAGCTCTGACATTGAAGCTGCTACCAGCTGGGCTTCCTGTATCATCATTACAACTTGTGCCTTTTAGCACAATTTCATTTTCCAAATACCATTTTCCTGCTCCGTGGCGTGATTTTCCCACATGACTGCTAGCCATATATTGAAGTTAAGGTGCAGCACTTCTCTGGGTTCTTTGGGGCTTACAGGAAGGAGAAATAGGTTATATTGTATGACACTCTGCTTTGTCTGACTTCTGATGGGGTGGATCACAGAGGCTTTGCAGTCTCAAAAGGCCAAGTGATGGGGCTTTAAGAGGTCCCATGGCCATCAGCAGCCTATTGTCCAAGGGTACGATCAGCACTATCTAAGGATTGTTCTGTAGGGTATGTATGCAGTCTGCGCCACCTTCCTGAAAATGACTTGAATTACAGACTGACTCTTTTGAATGCAGGTATTCTAGGGCGATACCCGGCACACATTTGGTATGGGGACAGCTCTCTCCAGTGTGGTCAAAGTCAGTCTGTAATCAACATGGATGGTTTTTGTCAAGGCAAGCAAAAGACGCTTCTAGTTTTCAGATATTATTGTGCCACTTGCATAGGATTCTGAAGACCCTGCATAGCAGCCCCTGGAGTCTTGTGAATCTGTAGAAGCTATTATTCTAAGTGTTGCTTTTGTCTTTCCAAATTTAATGGAAAGGTATTTTAATTATATCTGGTGCCATAACAAGCTCAAAAAGAAAGTAACTGAATAAAATCCAAAATTCTGTTTCCCTTAAAGACTGGATTTTCTTTTCCAAAAAAATCATTATCTCTTAAAAGTTTCCATCCATTTAAATTGCATGTGTATCATTTACAATTAGGAAATGTAGATGTCTCGTGAAATGTAAAAATATCTTTTCATAATAGCATTTAAAATGAAACAGCAATGTGTTTGCCTTTAAAAATCAAAGCAATGGGGGTGGGAGAGTCTGGATTTTGTTATTGGGTTTAATCTAATTATCCTTGCATTTCAAAGGACAAACACACACCCTTCCATTTGGAGCTGGAATGCTGAAGACCTTAAACATAAATTCTGTTATGCAAAGAAATAAGAGAAAGTTCATATTAACAATGACAGATACATATAGGGTGTTCTAACATTAGAATTTCAGACAAAGCACTGCATACTTTCTCATTGATTTACAGTCAAGATCCAACTTGGGGCCAGTTCACACAACACAATTTGCAGATACCAATCCTGTGACTGATGTCTGTGTTTGGTCAATGTGAAAATATGTATGGATAGACCACACACAATACTCACTGTTGAATGTATCAGGAAATCTCTTTAAGAATTTCTGGTCCTAGGACTCCAGAATGGTGAATATTCTCATGGTGTCTATGAAAATCCTCATATTATGCTCATTGTCCAGATTGCTGCACAGTGCCCTGCATATAAAGCAGGGCTTGGATGTCTATTTTATGAACAATAAAGCCTGTACACGGAAACTGCCATTTTCCCCAAAATATTCTGGTCTGCCCAGTCTCCAGTATATCACCTGTTCATGTCTAGCAGTCAGGAGGGTCTTTGGAAATCCTTGCTTGGGAGAAAAGGTCATAGTTTACTGGAACAACTACTCCATCAGAATCCTGCATTCCATTTGAATCCTCTGAAGCAATATGCCATATGCCATTGCGTACTACTTCAGAGCATGACTTCCCAGAAGAGGATTAATAGACTGGGAATGTAAAAATATTAAGGATGGCTAATTGCATTACTGTTTATGGGGAAATTCACTGATTTGGTCACCACTCATTATCTGCGTGTTCTTAAGAAGTGACTCATCCATTTGCTTAAAAAGAAGCATTTGCTTTAAAAGAAGAGGTTGATGCAATGTCTGGCAGACTTCTTTCTCTAGTAGTCTATTTCATTTGATCCAGCAAAGGGGTTTCACCCCTTTTTTAAATAAAACAAAATGTTAATGCATTTCCTAATATGATAGTTAACAGTTTGCATGGTAAATTCCAGAAGGGTATCCATGTTAGTTTGTCGAAGCAGAAACAGAGTAACCCAAGCACCCATCCCCAAAAATACACGAGACAATGGCATGGCATAAAGGGGTCACTTTATTAATAAAACAGATTGCAGCACGTTGTAATTCAAACACCCAAAACGTGCTGGCCCTTAAAGGGAAACTGACAATTCCCTGATGTCAAAAGGGCATAGTCATCTGACTCCGAGCCATTCCTGGGCAAAGCCCAAGAAGACCCATCTGCACCAACCCATCCGGGTCGAGGCGGCAGGACCCACTAAGTTCTTCCCCCCTAGAGCACCAGGAGGGAACCCAGGCAATCCAGCCAGGGGAACAGCCAGGCCACCCACTGACCCAGTAGGAATCGTATGTCGGTGGCAGGTGGCCAGTCCCCAGACTACGCCAACCTCAGATGGACACCAGTTTATCACCCACCCGGCCAGCATGTTACCTGCCCAGTGACCCAAAAATGAAGACAACACAATGCCTCCCCACACTCCAATCAGTCCAGGGTAGCCTCGGCTGATCTGGCTGATAGCAAAAAAGTTCTACCCGGCCCCTTTCAATTGGGCAACCAGCTAATCTCAGACTGAATCAAGGGCAAGGGAGGGTGGGGCCGAAAAACAGAGTGACTGAGCTCTGTCAGAGCCCTAGTGACAGTGCAAAGCTCGCTCCTAGATCCCCCTGACCCAGCAGCCAATCAGATGCTGCCACACTGTTGCCACTGCCTCGCGTGCAGGAATGGAGCCGGGCAAATACGGGAACGTGCTATGGAGCGCGTCACCACGATTTTTGTGGTATCTTAGCCTTTGAGTTATCATGGCATATACTTTTGTGGACTGGATCCCACTGTCAGATAAATTTATTTTATTTTTATACCACCTTTCCTTTTCCTCAGAGTGCTCTTCAGATATTGCTCAAGGCGGTTTACATAGCCAGGCTTTCTAGACCCACTAAAGGTCTTCAATTGGCCTTTTTATACAGGAGCAGGGAGAATGTTAGCTGTGGGCCAAAAGACCAAGGAATGCAAGGGTAGCAGTAGGTCTGTGGCATTCCTACATAGAGCACAAAGTAAACAAGATAAGACTTAAATGTCGAGAGCTGGACATACTAGCATCAGGTTTTAACTGAATCAGCTGAATTTACTGATAATTCTAGAACAGCGTTTTCATGCTGGAGTATCCCTTTGAAGTCATCCTGTTGAAGTACCATGAGTTAGAGACCAGCAGCAGAGTGCCCTTAATGAGACAGAAATGTTCTCCTGCGCATTTCTGAACATTTCAGTGTTTGGCTTATGCCAAACAGTGTGTCAACGTGCTTATGACTGATCTAGAGCAATGTTTTTTCTTTTCTTCCGTCCTCAACGGCTTCTCCTTTCAGGAGAAGCTGTTATCAATGATATCGAGAAGGCAATGCTACCAAGAAGGAGGAGATTTCAACAGAACTTTAACAAATACCATCAGTGTGAGCTTCACACAGCAAGTTCAGTTTCTGGACAACATAGTGCAACTCTGTGATGGATAATCTTAGACCAGAAAACCACTGATGACATCCATACATCTATGTGTGCTTTCAGGCCGCATGCAGGTCACCCGGCATCGTAATTTATGATACAACCATATTGGTTCCAATTTCTCTGACAGAGACTTAACACCTGGTGGTTTTATATTAGACATTCTTACCCCAATCGTAATCAACGTTCCAACCCTGAGGTAAAGGAATACATGTCCCATTCCCTTAGAAGGTCTCCATGACTAACCCCACCCCACACACACGCACATAGGGTGCAGCACATGCCTCGTCAGCACAGCTGCATTGGCACTGGAAAGTTGATTAGGATTGAGTTATTAGAATTACAGCACCCACTGAATGAAGTGAAAAAAGATTGACAGATACTGAAGAAGGGCTCAGACGAAGTGACAGGAGCAGGATTTTGTTATCCATAGTTGCACCTATTATTATTATTATTGTTTATTGAATGTATACCCCGCCTATTGCCCGAAGGCACTCAAGGCGGCATTACAACAATATAAAATATAAAAACTTAACATTAAAAACAATTTAAAACAATATTAAAATACAATAAAACTAAAACAACAGAATTTAAAACAAGCCATGTGGATCATAAAATATAAAACGTATAACCAGCCAGCCAGCCAACCTGTCAACAGTTAAAAGCTTTTTGAAATAAAAAGGTCTTCAGCCCCCGCCGAAAAGTTAACAAAGAGGGGGCAGTTCTCAATTCTAAGGGGAGGGTGTTCCAGAGTTGGGGGGCCACCACCGAAAAGGCCCTCTTCCTGGCCGCCGCCCCTCTCACTTCTCCTGGTGGCGGCACAGTCAGAAGGGCCCCCCCCCCAGATGATCTAAGAGTACAGGTTGGATTGTATGGAAGGAGGCGGTCCCTCAAATACCCCGGACCTGAGCCGTAAAGGGCTTTAAAAGTCAAAACTAGCACCTTGAATTGGGCCCGGAACAGAACCGGCAGCCAGTGTAGTCGCCGAAGCAACGGCTCGACAGAGTCAAACCGACATGCCCCAGCAACCACCCGAGCCACTGCATTCTGCACTAGCTGTAATTTCCGGACCGTCTTCAAAGGCAGCCCCACGTAGAGCGCATGACCACTCCACCACCAATACAACCCATCCTGGGCAGTTTTCTGTCATTGGCTTTTGGATAGCTAGCCTTCCCTCATTTATAGACCATGCTCTGTTCACCCCCCTAACAGAGACACAAATCCAGGGATCAGGCCGTACAACATGTATCCATATCGCTATCATCTGTCATCATCTCTTTTCAAGCAACGACCAAATAACTCCAGGAACTCAACTACCTGCTCATTTCTGCATTGTGATGTATGCCAGTCGCTGCCAACAATTCCCTGCTGCTGTCTATATAGGACAAAAAGGTCAGAGTCTAAGAAGTTGACGTAAATCTGACATGAAAAATGCCAGCATTTAGAATCAACTGAGGAACAATAGTTTTCCCGGACTCTGCTGCTGATCAAAATGTTGTGTATTTGTGTGAATAATAGCAGAGTTGGAGGCTTGGAGACCCATTTCAGCGCTTGCTTTAGCGCTCTGGAGCGAAGTAACGAAGCGATCGCCACATTTCCATAACAAAGGCTCTTTATTGTAGCGAAAGTGAGATAGGTGAAAAGTTTCAGTCTGCCGGCTAGGAAAGCCGGTGAAGTCTTTGCCGCTCGCAGGCGGCGTTTCAGTGCAGCTTTACATCTTATGCACACACAGTGAAAAACTCCTTCTACACTAGAACAAAGGGATGTAGCCAGAGTATATCTGGTAGGTGGATACCTGAAGACCCCTTGTGCCCCATCTTACCCAATGGGGTGACCCTTAGAACACTATGATCTCATGGGAATGTGCAGTGTTTACAGCCAGGGCTTCCCGTGTGAAACTGCCTGCTTATGTTACACTATCAGAAAGGGAGTACAACTACTGTTCAGCTAGTTGCCCTAACAAGCTGGGAAGCTGACCTGCTGAAGGACGCACAGGTGTTCTATCTGATCCTGAGACGGAGAGATGGAATGCCAGTTTCTACCAGTTCTGGACTGTGAGATGTGAAACTGCAACACCCCCCCATTTCGTCTCGGAAGTCTTCCTTTGGCGCCAGGTCCAGCATTTGAACTGCCTGTTTGAACAGTGGCGCAGGAAGAGCTTTGGTTAGAATGTCCGCGATGTTCTCTTGCGATGGGCAGTAAAGCACTTCAATGTCCCCATTCTGAACAGCTTCTCTGACATGTTTATGCTTTATGTCCACATGCTTGGAGTGCATCCGGACTCGTTCTGACCCAGCAACCTGGATGGCAGACTGGTTGTCCATCCAGATTCGGATTGGATTTACCTGTGGAGCATCCAAATCCGACATCAATTGCCTGAGCAGGTGTAGGTAGTTGGTCACAAGACTCAAGGCTGTGTATTCACTCTCTAGAGTCGAACACGCAACAGTCTTTTGCTTTTGTGAACCCCAATCTATCACGCAATTCCCAAGGCGTATGGCATAGCCTGTTGTAGATCTCCTGGTGTCATCTCCCCCAAAGTCACTGTCTGCAAAAACCTCTAATTGCAGTGCTCCTTTCGGGGTTATGTGGTACCTATGGGTGCTTGTCCCTTTCAAGTACCGGAGAATGCGCTTTAAGGCTATCCAATCTGTCTGAGTGGGATTTGCAGCCTTCCTGCTCAGGTGATTGACAGCAGCGCCAATGTCTGGGCGCGTCCAACATGCAAGGTGTGTGAGTGAACCCAATAGTGAAAGATACATGTTCTGGTTTGGAAATGGTGCAGACTCTTCTGCTTTCTCCCCCCTTCCAACCACCATTGGAGTTGCAACACTCTTGCTGTCCTGCATGCCCCATTCTCGAAGCAGGGCATGTATTTTGTTCTCCTGGCTGAGGAGAAAACCGGTGCTGTCAGCTGTGCGTTCGATTTCTACACCCAGGTATCGATTGACAGGACCAAGACATTTAAGTGTGAATGCCTTTTGAAGTTGTTGTGTGATCTGATTGATCTGTTGTTCCGTCCTTGCAAGGACAAGCAGATCATCAACAAAACACAGAAGAACACACAATTCTTTCCCTTTTCCCTTTCTGAAAAGGCATGGATCAGCTGTGGAGGGTGTGAACCCCAATTTTTGCAGCTGCTCCTTAAGGCATAAGTGCCAGTTCCTTCCACTTTGCTTCAACCCGTAAATCGATTTCCTGAGGCGAAAATGTGATTCATTGCACTGCACCCCTGGAGGAATTGTTATGTACACTTCTTCCTGCAGTTTTGCGTGCAAGTAAGCTGTCCCCACATCAAAGTGATGCACTTGGAGACCTCTGCTAGCTGCGACAGCAAGCGCTGCTCGAAGCGTTGTGGCTGAAAGTGTAGGGGAGTAGATTTCCTCAAAATCTACACCTGGAATCTGCTTACAGCCACGAACCACTAAACGGGCTTTCTTTAAGGGCTCAGCACCTTCCTGATCTTTTAGAACAAACACCCATCTGGAATCAATTGCATGCTTTCCAGCTGGTAATTTTGCTGGTTCAAAAACCTCCAGGTTGTGCATTGCCTTCAATTCAGCCTGAATAGCTTTCAGCCATCCTTCCTTCTCAGGTTGCGGTAACTTCAAGACATCTTGATATGTCTGGGGTATTTCTCCCACCTCCACCTGATAGGTTAATCTCTGAGGTGGTACCCCACGCAAAGCCCTCGGAGGAAGGATGCGTCTGGTCGGAACAGCCTGTTCCGGAGTGGCTTCCTCTGAGGAAGTGCTTGTGTCCAAGCCTGGACTGGCTTCCCTCGCTCCCTCCACTTCCAGCAGCCTGTTAGAGCTTGCTGGAGTGGCCGGAAGTTGCCTTTGTCTCTCTGGAGTTCTCTGAGGTGATGCTGCTGGCTGATCGGGACTGCTTTCTAATCTTGCCTCCCCCCCATTTTCAGCAGCTTGTGTGGGGATGCTGACTATTTGGTCAGCATGATCTGGCAGCATATTTTGCTCAGAGAAATCGTAGGAGTTGGATATTGTAACTGTTCTGTGGTCAGGATTGAGAAATTTGAGCGCTTTGCAATTTGGTTCTACTCCAATGAATTGCAGCCGCTTGGCTCGCGGTGCACTTTTCCTGCGTGTTTCCCGATCTGCATGCACGAAAGCATATGACCCAAACGTCTTTAGAAATGCAAGATTGGGTGGTTTACCGTATAGCTTGGTGTAGGGGACCCCGTCAATTGAACGGTGATACACTCTGTTTGAAATAAACACAGCATATTTCATCGCTTCTCCCCACAACCCTTTGGGTAGCTTTGATTGCTCCATCAGCGCTCTGACCATGTTTTGCAGCTCACCGTTTTTCCTCTCTGCAACCCCATTGTGCTCTGGGGTGCGGGGAGCAGTGAGCCTGTGAGTGATGCCCTGCCTTTCCAACCATTGAGACATCTCCCCACTGAGAAATTCACCTCCCCGGTCGGTTTGAATCGCCACTACTGGATGCCCAAACCGTCTTTCCACCCACCTGACCCAATTGCGAATTTTATTAAACGCCTCAGACTTTTGACGCATTAAATATGCAAAGCAATACCTTGTAGCGTCGTCCACAACTGTAAGAACATATTGTGCCCCCCCAGCTGTCTTTTTCAATGGCCCAATCAAGTCCATGTGCGCCAGCTGGAAGGGAGTCTGGGTCTGGCGGCTGCTGAACTTCGGGATGCTTGCGCGATGCGATTTAGTGAGTTTGCACACCTCACAATCCACAAATGCGTCGCAATCTTTCAAGTTCATCCCGCGCACAAGTTCAGCTGTCTTCTTCACATAGTCATGGTTCAGATGTGCTAGGCGCAGATGCCACAAATGTCCACAGAGGTGTCCGTGCTTCGGTTGGTTGAAGTACGCACTTGCCTGCTGATTTTTTGTCGCCTGCGCTCCAAGTACAAACAGCCGGTACACTCGGGGGACAGCTACGCAAAGACTCCCCCTCTTAAGAGTGCAGATGTTGTCTTGGAAAGTCACTGTAAATCCATCTTCCTGGAGGGTGCCAAGGCTAAGCAGATTCCTGGACATCGTTGGCACGCACAGCACATTTTTCAAGGTGGTCTGCAGTTGAGGCAGAAACACTTCTCCAGCGCAGCTTACTGACGCTGTTTTCCCATTTGCGAGAGCAACAGTTTCTCGGTCTGTCTCGCGCCTACTCGTGAGTAGGTCAGCGGATGTCACAATGTGATGGCTTGCTCCCGAGTCGAGCAGCCAGGATTCTCGCGTGCGCACACCTTCCGCTGAACTAACAAACGCGATGCTCGCTTTGGGTTGCTGTGCGTGGGGCTTTGGAGACTGCCCTTGCCCCGTGCTCTGCTCACCGTGGGGCTTTTTCTTCTTCTTGGATCCTCCTTTCTTCTTGGGGCATTGGAGGGCAAGATGATGGATGGATCCACACACATAGCACTGTCGCACACTGGCGCACACCTGCCCCTGGAACTCATTCTTGGGTTGCTGCTGCTTTTTCCCAGGAATGTTGTTTTTCCCTTTTCTGAATTCACGCTCTCTCTGATTGTCTCTCCTTTTGTCTGCTTCCTCGAGAAGCCGTGCGACTACAAAGGTGACAGTCAATTGCGCCGGAGGGATAGATTCCAAAGTGAGGCAAAACATGTCCCATGTTTCATCCAAGGAATTGAGGATCGCAAACACTTTGAGCCTTTCCTCAACATGTTCCCCGACTGCCTCCAGATCCTTGAGGTTCTGCTGCATCGCTCTCAGGTGGACTCGTAAGTCGCCCCCCGGTTCTAGACGCGCTCTCCACAATTTTCGCGTCAGAACCATACTGGAGGTTAGCGATGCCCTGGCAAACAGCTCCTTCAAGGTGTCCCAATAGTCCTTAGCGTGCGCAAGGTCCCTCACGTAAACCAAAAGGTCTTCAGAAATTGCCAGACCGATGGTCGCTTTCGCCTTCCTGTCGGCGGCCGCTGCTGCGGCATCTCCGGCTGCAGGAAGCGTTTGCGTGCGCTGCCAAAGGTCTTCCCGTTCCAACAGCAATTGCATTTTATGAGCCCACTGCACATAATTGCTGTCGTTGAGGAGTGGAACTTGAACGCCAAAGGGCGCCGTCGCGGCGGCGGCGGCGGGCGGTTGCTGCGCCATCACGATCCCGGGCGCAGCAGGCTGCAACGGTGGTATTTGAGGCGGTGGCAGAGGATGGAAAGCGCCCTGCCCGGGAACGAGCGGCGGCGGCGGCGGGGCAGGCGCTTGGCCGTCGGGAGGCCCCGCTGGGGGAAAGAGAGGTCCGAGATCGTCGTCTTCCGACTCGCCCTCTTCGCTTTCTTCGCTTTGCTCGGGTTCCCCTGGGTCGCCAACGTCCTCTCCCCCCGCTCCGTCTTCCTCTGTCTCCTCTTTTACTCCACCGGTAGCTCCTTCCTCGTCCGACATCTGTTAGGGTATCGGCGAGGTGAGGGATGCAGCCGCATTCACAGTTCAGTCTCCGCTCCACGGATTGGGTCCTCGGCGAGCCCCTGCAGGGTTACGGCTGACTCTTCCATAGCGCGGCGTGCGCTGGACACCATAACCTGTTGTGTATTTGTGTGAATAATAGCAGAGTTGGAGGCTTGGAGACCCATTTCAGCGCTTGCTTTAGCGCTCTGGAGCGAAGTAACGAAGCGATCGCCACATTTCCATAACAAAGGCTCTTTATTGTAGCGAAAGTGAGATAGGTGAAAAGTTTCAGTCTGCCGGCTAGGAAAGCCGGTGAAGTCTTTGCCGCTCGCAGGCGGCGTTTCAGTGCAGCTTTACATCTTATGCACACACAGTGAAAAACTCCTTCTACACTAGAACAAAGGGATGTAGCCAGAGTATATCTGGTAGGTGGATACCTGAAGACCCCTTGTGCCCCATCTTACCCAATGGGGTGACCCTTAGAACACTATGATCTCATGGGAATGTGCAGTGTTTACAGCCAGGGCTTCCCGTGTGAAACTGCCTGCTTATGTTACACTATCAGAAAGGGAGTACAACTACTGTTCAGCTAGTTGCCCTAACAAGCTGGGAAGCTGACCTGCTGAAGGACGCACAGGTGTTCTATCTGATCCTGAGACGGAGAGACGGAATGCCAGTTTCTACCAGTTCTGGACTGTGAGATGTGAAACTGCAACACAAAAAGCCACTAGACTTCAAAAAGATCTCGAAAAGTATTCCTTCGGTGTGAAATTGCCAAACTGAAGTTTTTCAGTACATTCAACTTGATTACATTTGGACATGATCATGCCTGTATTTGTCTTTTCTTTTGCCATGACAGGTGTTAGATTAGCATAATATACGGCCCAATCCTATCCTCCCCCCATTGGTGCAGCCGGACCAAAAAGTTGCACACTGTATCGGGGGCGTGTGGATTGGGAAACTTTAGAGGGGAAAGGATCTTTAAATCATCTTAGTCCTTCATAAGTCTTCTGATCATAACAGGTCTACTCGGACCTGCACCAGGTTAATAGCTGATGCAAGTCTGAGAAGCAGCAGGGAGGTTACAAAAAAGAGGATCCAGTGTCTGTAATCATTGCCAGATCCACCCCTCTCCACAGCCTCCTTGCCCCTGCTCCCCCTAGTTTCACCCTCACTGCCCCTAACAGTGCCTTACCTCTGGCCCAGGAATATCCACTGTCATCTGGGGTGTGCTGTTGGCTGCTGACGGAATACTGTTCATTCTATTGGTGGCCATTTTATAAGACTTCTCCACTATTGTAAATGGATGCACACAACAGCCCAATCCCAGAGAGGACTGGGCTGTCCAAAAGGTATTATCACCCATGACAGATTTTTTGACTAGATACATGTGCTGACTGCAGCTAACATCATAGGCGTTTGACAAAGTGGGCTCCAGACTATGAAAGCTTATGCCACAGTACATCTGTTTGCGTATTTGTTTCCTTTGTGTCATCCACATACTGGTGACACCTCAACACAAGCCTCTAGATGACTTCTTCCAGAAGTTTCATGTAGGTGCTGAACAGCATGGAGACACACTGGAATTTTATGGTATCCCGCAGGCCAATGGCCACAGTGTAGACTGGCAGTCTTCCATTACCACTTTCTGAGAATAAGGGCGCAATCCTAACCAACTTTCCAGGACTGACTTCGCTGTGCCAATGGGGCATGTGCTGCATCTTGCGGTGGAATAGTAGTCATGGAGTAAGGGAATGTTTGTTCCCTTACCTCGGAGCTGCATTGCTCTTACCCCGAGGCTGGAAAGTTGGTTAGGATTGTGCCCTAAGTGCTCAAACCTGAGCCCTCTAACATGGGTGGTACTAGTGTAATGCCTGCACTAAACTCTTACTGCCCATGCTGAGCCAGTGCTGTGCCTGCCCTGAGGCACCCCTGCAGAGCCAGCAAGTGGTAAGTTTTACCCTTAGAGGAGCAGGGGGTGGGACTGGTGGTGACCGCCATCTGATCCAGACCTCCATGTTGGGCCATGCAGCCTGTATGGAGGCGAGGAGATCCATCACCTGCCCTGTGCCTTTACTATGGGGGAAGGGGACAAACATCTCTCCAAGGTCCCTCCAGTGCCACCTGGCTGCCCCTGGATGCAGCAGTAGTCATTCAGCTATGACATTCAGTCCTATGTGGGACTCCAATTTGAGCTTAGTGGGAATGCTGTCTAGTATGGGTCAGGGAGATGGAATTAGCTTAGATCATAGAGTCACCTCCTTCCCAACTGTAAGATTGATGCTGATGTTACACTGAAAAACCTGGTGAATAAACTAGGGAGAAGTTCACACACTCACTTCACCCAGCCAGATATCTGTAATATGTATCAGTTCAGATTGTTCTCTCTCTCTCTCTCTCTCTCTCTCTCTCTCTCTCTCTCTCTCTCT
>JAJKFI010000004.1:29489979-29510227 GCA_029204185.1 Lerista edwardsae | reverse complement strand
TCTCTCTCTCTCTCTCTCTCTCTCTCTCTCTCTCTCTCTCTCTCTCTCTCTCTGAGATCAAAAGCAATATGCATTTCTTGTCTCCTTTGACTTATCATTCCAAGCTCATTCAAAGTTGACTGTACATTCCTAGCTACATTTTGTGAGGCTCATTTCTTTTCTTAACAGATTATGGTTATGTGGTTAAATGTCTGAAAATGTTGCTTTCATGCCACATTTTGTTTTGAAGGTTGATGGACAGTTTGATTTAAAAAACACATACACATATTGCTTCTACCTCATTGATAGAAGCTTGCAAATTCACTTATGCTTGCAAATTCAGTATTCAGTTAACACCCCCACCTTGCTTGCCGAAGTGTTGAGCATTCATTTAACAATGTGCTTTCCAGTCCAGAAACCAGTAGTAACATTTGATACCTGTAGAAACATTCAATCTCAAGCATTTTTTTACATTTTTCGCCCCACTATTTACATAAATAGCTCTAAAAAGTCAAAGGTTTTGATTACATACATTACAAAATAACAGTAAATAATTTCAGCTTTCAATATGTGACCTTGTTTACTGCTTAATTATTGCAATCACTTTTAATAAAATATTTTTGAAACAAAAGATGAGTCCACAACTTTAACTATCTTCTGGCAGCCTAATGCCAATTATTTAATTAAGTCTATATTTCACTAAAAAAATGGGCTTATTTTGGTTTTCTGACCTTCCATGATATATTTTGAGGAGTGGTGTTCTTTGGCTGACAGAGGGCTGGTTAAACATTATCTGTGGATAATAGCAAAGGATTCTACACAAAGTGGTTGGGTTTCCTTGTAGCCACCTATATAAGTATACATTTCTAAGAAGTTAAGTGCACAATCCTAACCTGGAGTTAGGCCAGCACAGTTAGGCCAGCAGAGTTTGGCTGGCACTAGGGCCACCATAAAGCACGTTTGGATCTCTCTCAGAATCAGCGAGGATGGTGCACGTCTGTGTGCTGGCCTCTCCGACTGCGAGAGTGGTCCAAACATACTTTACGGTGTTCCTTGTACCGGCCAAACTTTGCTGGCCTAACGTTGCCAGCCTAACTCCAGGTTAGGATTGCGCCCAAAAAAGCTTTTTATCTACAGCAGTGCTGTGCTGCATAACATTGCAGGACATTGTGCAGTCTCTCTTTCTCGCACGCATGAGTACATGCACACAAGCACATTGACCTTCTCAGCCCACGCCCATGCAAACTCATGCCATACCTAACTTGTAAAACTGAGTTAATGCATTGTTGTGCTCTTTCAGAAGCAACTGTAGTTGGGAGGAACAGTTCTGTGTTTTTTGTGGTCATTGTTGTGCTCTTTCAGAAGCAACTATAGTTTCAAATGCCTTTGACTGAGATCTGTTGCAAACACTGTCCTTAGCAAGATATAATAGTGGGATAGGAGATAAAAGTAGTGGCAGACAGAACTGACAGACCTGCAGAGAAAATGTTGATATATGAGGGAACTGGAATGAATGGGGAATCTAGAGGGGATTAATAAATCCCAAATAAATTCTTTGGGGTGTGATTTGATATTGCATATAATTTTTTAACAGAGTGCCTAAATACATGTCTTGAGTATATGGATAGTATGCTGAATAGTAAAAACTCTTTTCTAATATGCTTTCTTGGTTCACAAGAATATTTGCTCTTCCTCTTCTGTGGAGGCCAATCATAGCCAAAATAGCCTCCTTTTTGCTCTAACCAATGGGAAGGGTTCCAAAGAGGAGGGGGAGTGCTGCTTGCAAAACTTGGTGCTACAATCTCCCTCTAGACTCACCTCTGTATGAATGGTTCTTTTATGTGATACTAAGGCCAGGACTCCCTGTGACTGATAAGCAAGAAGAGCATTACAATGAGACTCGAACCCCAAAGAAATAAATGGAATATTGGGGACCCTTTCTTTACTGATGCCACAATCCTCTGCATACTTAAAGGTAAAGGTTTCCCCATGACGGAATGGTCTAGTCGTGACTGACTGTAGGGGGCGGTGCTCATCTCCGTTTCTAAGTCGAAATGCTGGCGTTTGTCGGAAGACAAACTTCCATGGTCATGTGGCCAGCATGACTATACACCAAGGCGCACGGAACGCCGTTACCTTCCCACCGAAGTGGTACCTGTTTATCTACTCGCATTTTTATGTGCTTTTGAACTGCTAGGTTGGCAGGAGCTGGGACAAGCGACGGGAGCTCACTCTGTTACGTGGTCTGGAACGGCCAACCTTCCGGTCAGCAGCTCAGCGGTTTAACCCAGCAGTTTAACCCAGCGGTTTAACCCAGCACCACCATGTCCCTGACTTACCTCGGAGTAAACCCCATTGAACTCAATAGAACTTACTTTTGAGTAGACATGCATAGGATTGTGCTGTGAGATGGTTAAAAATCTTTTTACTTAAATTAGAAATCTGTGCATATTATGTGTTTTTCCATTTTTGGTGAAATTGTTTCTTTTGCCTTTGTGGCGGTTCTTTTGAAATACGTCAGGACATTGTTTTTATCAGAATGTCAATCAACAAAATCTATTTTTTCCAGCACTTCAGGATTTCCCCTTCTTTTTCTTTCACACCATACAAATGCTCCATTTTATAATCTTCTAGGAATAGCAATCAACATTGGCTCTGGATTGGTCCAACACATATCCTTGTGGAAATGTTTTTCCTTTTATCCATCATTCAGTCACAATCTTAATATGTGGTTGTTACATTTTTACTGAATATAACATGAATCTGTCCAACTGTTCTGTTGAACAGTGGCTGAATTTGACTATGGGAAAGTAGAGTAGGTGTGAGACGGCTGGTTCAGTCAATATATAGGGAAGGATTTTTTTTCACTCATGGGGACATCTGTGTTTGCATGAGCGATGCAATGTGTGCACTAGAGAGTTCACCAAAGTCAGCAACATCATCTTCCATTATCTCGAGTGTCGTTTCAGAACATTGGAGGTTATGGCAGTAACGGACTGAGATTCATAAACTTTTGGCTCACATAGTCACATACTGACATGAACACAATGTAAAAGCAAACCTAGTGGAGTGTATGAACCAGCCCTGAGACTAATATCTACTCCTCAGTGTTTATACAGCGAAGATTTGTAAAGTATGTGCAAAAATGTTACTCCCAAGAGAAAGCAAAATGTCCAGAAAATTAAAACAGATTTGTTTGAATTTCAACATTTTCCATGAGCATCCAACAGATGAGGAAAATATTGCATGTTATGTATACCATCTACTTCTCTTCCTCTAAGTGAAAGATACTTAAAACCCTTTTCTAAAGACACAGCCATGCTTGGAGGTAGAACTCAAGCCCCCAAGTGCACTTAACGTCCATACAACATAGATGGAGGATCTTGAGTGGCACCTTTCCCATTCACTGGAGGATAGTTGAATGCTTTCATAATTATGATTTGATGCTGCTGCCAAGTTGCTCTGTTTTAATATATGTTCTTATTCTTTTAAAATGTAGCTTGCTGATGATCAGGGACTGGTTTTGATGACCACTGTTGCCATGCCAGTATTTAGTAAGCAAAACGAGACTGTAAGTACTCATGCTGTACGACAGCCATATGCTAGAAAAATGGAGATTTTATAAGCAGCACAAGTGTCTTAATGAAGTTATGTATTTCTTGACTGTTTGGCTATTCCTCCTCTGCTTTTCCCCATAACATTACAGTTTTTAATTAGAATAAAGTAAATAGCAGATATCCCGTATTTACTCGCAAAGAGCTGCAGACGGCTTTTGACATAAACAAGTTAAAAACTGCTTTACATTCAGGAAAGAAATGCTAATTAAAGGGGTTGAATATTAATAGTATTAATTTTAGTGTAGATGGAGTCATTGGTACATCAAACAGAATGTGCAATCCAAGGAAAGGAAAGCATGCTTGTGGATCCTTGAAAGCTAGTGATTTTAGTGGGTTTTAAGCAGACTAATTTTTCCCTGGATTTTTCAAATTTGCCCAATTTTTTTTGGCTTAGATCCAGATAACTGCAAGGGGTGTGCAGTCTGTAATGTGCAGTCACAGACACACACACGTTATTTCCCCCCCCACACACAAGCTGAGGGATACACACCCGGCTGCTGATGGAAGGAGAGAATTGGTGGAAATCCTGCACCTTGTGTGAGCAGAAGTGCCATCCAACTCACAAAAATGGTGCTCCAACTCCTTGTGTTTGGTACACACAAGCCTGCAGTACAAGAGATAACAGATCATGTGCAGCGATATGCAGGGCAGGGCCGTATCCACAGATCCCATATCCACTTAACCGTGGATGTGGGAGGACTCTCTGCCCCCCCGGCACCCTCTGGAGGCTCTTCTGAGCCCTGTAGAGGCCACATGCATCTGCCCATGGCCACTTTGGGGCTCAGAATAGCTATTTCAGCCCCCAAAAAATCACTGACATTTTTATGCCTTTAAAAGGCATTAGGAAGGCCGTGGAAGCCCTCCAGAGCATAAAAACGCTAGCTCCCCTCACCTCCAGGGCAGGAGGGGCATCCCGGTATCCACGGATTCAGGTATCTATCCAAGGGGGGGGGGTCCTGAACAGAACCGCCTCAGGAACTGGGGCGTGCCTGTATGTGGAACTATAAGTTCCCATCAAAATTGTATTCAGCAACCTGTGCACATGTGTCTATGTAATGTGTGTGTACTTTTTTTTGCTGTTCCTGTGGTTCTTGGCACATACTTTCTTCCAGTCTAATCCTAATACATGGATTCAGCACAAACAGTGATATATTTCTACAGCAGTGTGTGCTTTGCTGAATCTTAAAAAGAAAGAACAACTTCCTGTTACATGACTGAAGGTATTTACATTAACGTGGCCCTTGTGTGTCCTAGGCATTAGCTAGCAGGCTGTCTGGAAAAGAAGAAAAGTCACATTTCTGTACGTGACATTTTGACTGGGCTTCCTGAGTCAAAGCGTTTAACTGAAAGCATCCTTATCAGCTAAAACTTTGCTCCACTTTTGATTAGATTTCCAGAGTAAGAAAGACAACTATTAGTATTGTGTATGTGCCTATTCTGCAAGAGTAGCTGCAGCCGCCCATAATAGTTTTTCAGATTGTGAAAAAAAATTAGCTATCTGTATTCCTCAGCACAGTTTTAATCTATGCAGGAAAATAATTATTGACTCAAATGCATTGCTCTAACTGTAATTGTTGCTCAGACTAATTTGCATTATTTTGATTTTTTTCAAATAGAGATCCAGAGGCATTCTTCTGGGAGTTGTAGGCACGGATGTCCCCGTGAAAGAACTTTTGAAGACAATTCCTAAATACAAGGTAAGTTACGTTTTGGTTACTCGATCACTCGATTGAAATAGAAGCACATGTATTTAGTCATTTGAAAAATTGTATACCCTGTTATATACTGCTTTTCTTTCCTTCCAGGAGCTCAAGGCAGCTCACATAATAAAAGCAATGAATTAAATAAGAATTTTAAGAATCAGCTAATAAAACACTATTACATCATAATTAAAAAACACTTCAAAAGAAAAAGGTCTTCAGGCCCCTGTCAGTAAGGGGACAGTCCCAGAAGAGAACGTTCCAGAAGCCATTGTGAGAATGACTGGCCATTCACCCAATCTCCCCTGGCTGCTTTTCCATCCAGGATGGACAAGGGTTAAGTATGCACATGAACAATTAGATACTTCCAGGAAACCTGTCTTTAGCCTTAGGCTGTACGAGCTGAAAGGAATCCAAAACAAGGCTCCCCACTCCAACCACCTCCCTGCCCCTGGTTCCTCCCCCTTCCCACCCAGTTTTGCCCCATCTTGGCCCAGTTCTGTTCTCTCTCACCCCTTCTTGCCCCTCACACTGGCTTACCTGCTCCGGTAGGTGACCAGCAACACACATGGGAAGGCTCTATCTGAGGCACTGGAGTGTACAGCTGCTTTACAGCAGCCAGCACTTGGGTTGGCATAGGATTAGTTCAGGAATTACGATGGAAGCAAGCACTTATATCTGCGAATATCTTGGTCATAGTAGGCTAGTGAGGAGTCCAATTCACTGTTCTGAAGACCAGATGTAGTGGTCGCAGGAATGTAGGATTTCTTTTCTGCCATTTCTGCTACAGAATAGCTCCTAAGATGGAGTCTAGCCCATGTTCAGTTGGATTAATTACAAGTCTTTTGCTACGCTTGCTCTCGCCATCTGCCTTGCTCTTGCATGCCCTTAGCTCCCTAGAGAACCAACAAGTCCTTTTCAGGAAGCAATCTTTCTGTTCTGGTAGGCCTTGGGGGAATATTACTCCTGTTGCATGGTGCTCTTGGTATTGGGTTTTATAATGCTGGCATGATTTGCCATGAATTCTAATTTGCCATTACTCTAATTTGATTTGAGGATTTTATGGTTATTTTTCATACTGTTTTGTTGCTGTACATAACTTTGTGGCCTGTAGTAGTGGAAAGCCATTTATATTGGCTATAAATAAATTAAGGGCTCAAACCAGAAGGCCGTAAAGCGCGTCCGCAACACCTTACCACTCATGCTGGGGCAGTGCTCAGTGAATGCCTGGTCCCACTGTGAGTGGGCAGACGGATGGAGCTCCAGCAACATCAGTCGCAAGTAAGCCCATTTGGGCCTGGGGGAGAGGGGAGGCTAGCGAGTGGGGTGGGACCCAGTGGTGGCTTCCACCACCAGATCTTATCCTCTTACCTTGCCCGGACAGCCCGACACAGGGTTGCTTGATTCTCCAGCAGCTAAATAGTCAGCAGTGAGCCAGGGAGCCCCATTGCGGGCAGCAGGGTTTCCCCAGGGGCAGAGCACAGATTGCCTTCTCCCAAGGAGCCTCTGGTGGCTGCCTGGCTCCCACGGGATGCAGTGGTACTGCACTGGTACTGCTGCTTTTGGTACTTTTGGTACTGCTGCTCCTGCGGGAGCTGGGCAGTTCAGGATTGGGCTGCAAAATATGAAAATGTGCCGTGGATCAAAAGATAGTGATTTCGCTCCTTCCTCCATGTGGGCTCTTTCAATGGAGAAAAAGCAAAGCTAGCTTCATTTAATGAGCCACCAGGAGCAGGATCCGGTAAGGAAGCCAGTTCTGTTCATGGCAGACTAGAAGGAGATGGGTATCTGTTTGCTGCTCTCCTTCTTCTGCTGTAGACACTGGGCTGATGCTTCGATGGATGCTTCTGTAGATGATGAGGATTTTGACTTGCACAAATATCAACTTTTATAAGGCTTTCCAGAATGGAAGTGTTGGGTAAGTTGGGAACCTTTTGTATTATAAGAAGCCTTTTTCTCTGCTAGGAGTTTGGAAACTATTGGAAATATATTTTGGGGGTTAGCTTTCAATTAAATAAATAATTGAAGTAGTTTCTGAGTGAAGAGTTTCTGAGTAGCATACATGGAGATGTAATAATTTTAGGCTCATCATGGTGAATAACCAGTTTGTTTAATTTCTTTCTTTCTTTGTTACCATCCTTCCTCCAGGAGCTCAGGGTGGTGTATATACAGTCAATTCTCTTTGTATGCGACCTCGCTATCTGCAACTTCATTTATCTGCAAGGGGCAGAACTGCTACTTTCCTCATTTTATAATCAGGCTCTTTTTTCAATCAACCCGCTGTTAATCAGTCCCCACACCAATCACTTAATTGCTCCATTCCTTCACCTAGTTTACTTTCTTGTTAAAGACACCTATTGTTTCAGCTTGTTCCTGGTTGAATCTTAGAAGGTTGGTTCTTCAAATTCATCCCCAAATTGACTTCACCCCTAGTTTGGTCTTATAGTCAGTCCTCTTTATATGCAAATTTGCTATCTGCGATGGGCAGAATTGCTACTTACCTAATTATCTGCGCCTCTGACCTCATTATCCACTATGCAGGGACACCTTCAGAATGGCACCTGTGACTAGTTTGGACCCCTTTAAAATGGCTGACAGAAGCATACACCAACCATATCATATTCATATTCATATTCATACCTTTATTTGGCATACAATAATATAAAAACATAAAATACATGATATAATTACCAATAACCATATCAAGTTCCGTTTAACTATATCACCTATTCAAGAGAGCCGGCAATACGATGATTGTTAGTGTTAATAATGCGCACCAAAAAGAGAGCCAATTGATTGACCACAACAAGATCCTCAGAATCAAATAAGAAATTTAAGGTCACCTCTTCTCTGTCCAAACCTAACTTGTACATAAGAGCTTGGAAAAATAACTCTCTGCTCTTTAAATGTAAAGGGCAGTGAAAGAGTAGATGCACTAGAGTTTCAATACTATCCTGTTGGCAAGGGCAGAGTCTTTCAATATAGGGTACACCTTTAAACCGACCCCACAGGACTTCAGAAGGTAGAACATTACAACGGGCCAGCGTCATAGCCCTACGTCTTACAGGGGTGTCCAAAATATACAAATAAGGTGGTATTTGGCCAATATTCATTCGTAATTGAAGGGAAAGGGGCGAGCAACGAGTGTTGGCCATCTTCAGTAATTTTTGGTCATGCGCTTCTAATAATTTCCCCTTGATCAATCTAAAGGCTTCAGACTGTGAGACCGAGCCGAATAGATCTGAATCAAACCCCAATTCAACGAGTTTAGAAGACCAGGGCTCCGCGGAAAAATAAGTATCCAAAATCATACACTGAGTCAGGTCGTTGTCAGCCTGTGAGTAAAACACTGAAAGCCAAAATTTTGTCACGCGGATCCAAGCCACAGTTTCAATCATTCGTAGTCCAGATTCTAAACATAACACTGCATACGGGACACAACACGGCAGACCCAGTATCTTTCTCAAAAAGGATGCCTGCACTTGTTCAATTAAGTGATTGAGATCTCGAATCCATAATGGGATACCATACAGTATAATAGCGATACATTTAGCTGAGAAAACTTTAATTGCCGCTGGGATGAATGAACCACCTTTGCTGAAAAAGAAATTACAAATGGCCTGAGCAGACGAAAAAGCGGCCGTACGCACGTAATTGCGTTGTGCCGTCCAGGACAAGTTGTATGTAAAATGAAAACCAAGGTATTTGAATGATTTTACTTGTTCTAACTCCACTTTGTTGAGCCTCCATTTTCTTGGCTTCCATGACCTAGCGAACACAAGAATTTTGGATTTCTCATAGTTAAGTAAAAGCTTATTAGCTGTAAAATACTCAATGCTTTTATTCAGCAACCTTTTGAGGCCGATATGAGTTCGAGAAATAACTGCCGCATCGTCGGCGTAGAGAAGAATCGAAACATGACGATTTCCCAATTTAGGAGGATGGCCATTAGATATTTCTAGGCAGGGAACCAGGTCATTTAAAAAAATGTTAAACAAAATTGGGGCCAGCAAGCAACCCTGCTTAACCCCTCTATTAGAGGGGAATTCCTTTGTTAAGCTCCCAGTTTTAGAGGTACGGACTTGGCACACGTTGTTGGAGTATAAACCCTTGATAAGGTATAATAGTCTTTTATCTATTCCAAGGGTTTGTAATTTGTGCCAAAGTAAATCTCTATCTACGCAATCGAACGCCGACTTGAGGTCAAGAAAGGCCACATACAGTTTTGATTTAAGGTTTACAACATATTTAGTGGCCAGGATACACCAACCATGTTTAAGGGGTCCATGCTGGTCGCAGGTGTCATTCTGAAGATCCTGCAACCTATGAAAGGTCCCTGCAGCATTCAGAGGTCTTTTGGCACTTCCCACTGCACATTGCTGACTTTCTGAGGGTCTCCGCTGTATTCTTCTGATGGCAGATATGATACCCCTAACACCTAACCCCATGGATCCATAGGATTAATGATTCATTATCTGCAAATTCGCTATCCAGGAACCTAACCCTAGCAGATAATGAGGACTGACTGGAGTTCCTCCCCTCCTTTTATCCTCACAACAACCCTGTGAGGTACATAAGGCTGAGAGATAGTGACTGGCCCAAGGTCACCCAGGAAGCTGAGCAGGAACCATCCTGGCTCTAATTCCAATATGAATTTAAATTGTGCTTGAATAATTGGCCGTAACAGCAGGTTTCTTACATAGCAGATGAAGGTTACATAGCAGGTTTCTTCAAAGCAGAAGTGTTCTCCACCATGAGGAATATGTATTATTGTTTACACCACTTTCCCGTCTATTGCAGGCCACAGGACTTTTTTCTGAGCTTTTTGCTTTGCTATGGAACATATCTGATAATGCACAGATAACATGAATTTAAAAAATCCCCACGGTATCAGAGTAGACCTTGGACTGCTGACTTGCTCTTCTTGCCATTGCCTTTAGCTGTGCTGGCATTCTTCATCTAACTAGGTGTTTCATCAGACACAAACTAGGGGCACAATCCTAACCAGGAGTTAGGCCAGCAAAGTTTGGTCTTCACAAGGGCCACTGGAAAGCACATTTGGACCACTCTCAGGATGCAATCCTAACCTGGAGTTAGACCAGCACAGTTTGACTGGCACAAGGGACACCATAAAGTATGTTTGGACTACTCTTGGAGGCAGAGAGGCCAGCACACAGATGTGCGCCATCCTCCTTGACTCCAAGAGTGGTCCAAATGCGCTTTACAGTAGCCCTTGTGCTGGCCAAACTTTGCTGGCCTACCTGTGCTGGCCTAATGCCAGGTTAGGATTGCATTCTAGGTGTCTCATTACATCAGAAACGAACTTAGCAGGTAATAACTTCCAAGAAAACATGAACAGGTGGCAAGAACATGATAGCAATTAACCTCTGTATCATGATTAGATGTATAGATGCGGTTTCCATGGGACTATATAAAACTGTGTAATCATATTATCATGTACCTGAGAGAGAGAGAGAGAGAGAGGTCTTGAGTTTACTAGCAGTGCAACACTTAAGCCAGAGAACAACTTGAGCGTGCTCACAATTGCTTATGGGGTAATTCAGGAAATTTCAGAAATGAATTAGATCATGACTGGATAATGCGCTGCCAAAACAAAACAAAAACAAACCTAGAAGGTTTTGAAGTATTTCTGCATTTGCTCTCCCTTCGCTGTCGTAAAGCTGTGTTGCACAGAACATCTGCCAAAGCTATCAGCAGCGGGTTTTTCACTAAGGGATATTTTAATGACTACACACCAGTGATTTGAAGGTACATTTATTGCAATCAATGAGTGCAGTCAGCTGTGTAACGAGGGCATTGTCAAAAGGGGCAGGATTGTTGTTGAAATAAGCACAGTGCTAAATTTGATTATACATGTACTTTTCGGCCTAATACAGCACTACATTTCTCTCAGATCATTTCCCATAGATCTCTTGGGTTTGAAATTGGAAATGGCATGAGCCTTTGAATCAGAAATAATCTCCTTTTCTGTACATAAAATTATGTCTCTGTAATGTGGAGATGAAGGTAGCCTGAAGAGAAAACATTCTTTAGCCCTTGTGTGCTTTACAATGTTTCAAACAAAAGATGACCCCCCCCCAAAAAGAAAACCACCTTTCATGTAAATGAACGGCCTGCTTTTACAGTGCACTTCATCCACCTGCAGCTGTCGTAGGGTATAGCACTGACTTTATTGCTAGCCGCACCTGTTTTTTTGCAAATTTTGATTTGCATTTTCTGTTAGATATTTGTCCTAGATCTTGAGGTTCTCTCTTTCCAATCACTCCTTCTAAATGAAAACTTGCAATGAGAATGTAGGATAAAAACACATAACACCGCAATTTGCTATTTTAATCAAGGAATTTTGGAAAAAAAATATCACCAAAAAACTCCACCCCCTACTATGGGTCTCTTTGCACATTTGCCACCACCTTTGGTGGTATATGCCCGTGGAGAGAAAAAGGGCAAGGAGCTCCACGGTTAGGATCCAATGTGTACCATTGATACTGGATCTACGCCCTCCTACTCTCTCCCCACCCCATTCCCCGCCTACCCACCGAATTTCACTCCCAGTTTATCCCCCTCATTTCTCCCCCTCCACCCCACCACTGCCTTAAGTGGTCCAGCTGGTATGGTGGGGCATGGCAGTGCTGCTACCTGCTCCTCACACAATGGCCACCAATGGAGCACTGCATGCTCCTTTGCCCATTGTCAGCCATTTTGCAACAGTACAAGTGACTTTTGCTGTCATAATAGACTCCATGTGGCAGAATTAAGAATTCTTTGATTTGGCTGGTACGTGCTCACTGTTAGTTTATTTGACCATAAACCATTTTAGCTCTCCTTGTAGTTTTTCTTTTTTGGCATATCTACATTGCCAGCATATATACGTTTTCTACTAGTTCATTTGAATGCACGATATTTATGTTTCAAACTGGGGACTCTGGTAACAAAAACCAGATTCTTTATTTTCTTTGCAACAGAAAACATGGTGTTTAAGTTCCCTTTCCGTAGTCTCTTGTTTGATACCCCTGCCTTGAAATTGGTTGAACTGATGTGAAGCCAATATCATTTTGTAATTATCATCACAAAGAGAAAACTGGACTATATCTCCACACTGGAATGAAAGAGCAGTATATTTAATGCTTTGCACAGAAGCTATTTTATTACTTTTGAGTGCCCTCCTTCCTGGTAAACTCTGGTGTTCAGTTCAGCTGAAAAGCTATTGTGGTGAGAGGGCTCTTTGCTCTTCCCTTCTGTGCAGCGAAATTATGTACTTTTCCTGCTAGTGGTATTGGTTGAGGTGTGTGTGTGTGTGTGTGTGTGTGTGTGTGTTTCATCCCTGCCAAACCACTGGTGAGCAAATGCTAAGCTCTGGAGTCCCATCCCGGATATTTTCTTTTTAAAATTCGTGAAATCCCAAGCAGCCGTATTTTGAGACTTTTTCTCATTTTCATTCCAATTCTTCAAGACAACTTTGAGATTTTGCATTGCACCCAGCAATGTGATTGCACGTTCCATTGTGACCTTGCTGGTCCCCTATAAGCCATAGCGTTAGTGTAAACCTGTCCTAGTCAGCTGTATAGAACTGTTGAAACTGGCTTGCAAGTACACAGAAGCATTTCTCATGGCTGTAGTGATCAGTGTCAGCACTAGCTTCCTGGGGGTCCTGGGGCAGAGCTTTGCACTGGTCCTTCCACAGCACCTCCTCCCACCCTTGGATCAAGGCACTGCTTTGTTGATAGATGCTTATGTATGCCAAGTTTAAAGTACAAATCACAAACGGCACTGTGCAAACCCTTATTGGCATGAGCAAAAGTCACAACAGGATTCAACACTGCTTCTGTAGTGCCGGTATGGAACTTATGGAAGAAAACGTTCTGGTGCATTGTGCCCCCCAATGTTTGCCTGTTATTTAATACTGTGCCAATTCAGGTTCTTTTCTCTTAATACCCTTACAGCTAGGTATTCATGGATATGCATTTGCAATCACAAACAATGGATATATTCTGACTCACCCAGAACTCAGGCCTCTGGTAAGATAAACAGCATGCTTCCTGATTTCTTACATGTGATGTTTACTTTTTTTAAAAAATGAAGGATATAGAGTTTGAAATTAAAGAAGGTACCATAACGCCTCGTAAAAAACAGAAAGAAAAGAAAGCGTGTTTAGCAGAAATATTACAGGCATCTACTAAATACAGGATAACTTGTTGGATGATGTAGATGCACACAAGGGGTTCAGAAAGAGACCAAGCCCCTTTTACATGCAAAAAGGCAACACCATAAATTGTTGCAATTATTTACACTTACCTTGAAATGAACTCTTGTATGCCTACGTAATAGTTCCTATTTGTCATGTTTAAGTGGACTTCAAGTTGAAATCTGTGTAGGTTTTATAATTCCCTCCCCTACTTCCAAATAAAATGGAAGCACAAGGATGCTTCATAGCTTTAAAAAACAAAAGTTCACTCCCATTACACTCACCAGCATCTTCTGATTAACCCAGATAAGGTAAAAAGCCCTGACATGTCTTATTATATTAACGTTTATAGGATATTGCTTAAAAAATAAAATCCAGGAACGCTTTTATCTAAGAGTATAATCACAGTTAAACTTGCTGAAAGAGAAGCATCAGTGAATTCACTATAGCAGTGTTTCTCAAATTTTAGCACCAGGACCCACTTCTTAAAATTACAATTTTGTCGGGACTCACTAGAAGTGAAATCATGGCTGGATGTGCCATCATGGTCATGCCAGAGCCTGCTGCTTTCCTGAGAATGCAGCAATAAGTTGGGTTATTTCTCCGTCATTTTCCAATAGCAAAGTGAATCAGAAAGAAAAAAAAGCCACTTTATAGCCTGGACACAAGCAAAGCAATCACACAGCCCTCCCTCTTTTCAGCATCCCATCTTCCCATATTTTCAATATGGCTGCTCTAGGTGCTTTGCGACTCACCTAAAATTGGTTTGCAACCCACTGGTGGGTCCAGACCCACAGTTTGGGAACCACTGCACTATACTATAACATGGTGCCATTTCTCATTCCCACCTGACATGAAATGTAAGGATTCAACAATATATCTGTAGGGAGCAGCTAAATGAAATCAAAAGGATATTTTGCAAATCAACCAAATTAGTATTCCTGTACCAAACACTTTATGAAGTTATTGTAATTTGCACAAACATTGGTCCTAATATTTGAACTGAGCATAGAGCATTATGCTTGGTTAATATTGGCATTTGAGTAGATAGGGAAATGAATAATGAGGAAATGAAATGAAAACATCAGAACATTGACACTTTTCTGGCTTTTTGCATTAGAAGGCAGCCTTTAAAAGTTGAGTGACACTTCCTTAGGAATACTACGCAAAGAGAATGTGCTTCTCCTTCAGAGCAGCAACAGGCTAGAAGGGAGTGTTGCCAAATCTTCTACTCATAATTACTGGCATGCTGGTATTTGTCTTTTAATTTGTCTTTCATATGTCTTTTGATATTTATATATAGTTTTTCAGTCTGATAATAAACAATGCATTAATTAAATAATATTTTTCCCTGACAGATTAAAGTATTAAAGATTAAAGTAACTATTACAATACAGTATTAAATAACTATTATTGATCAGTGTTGAACTGCAGTGGTTAACTACCAACAGAAGTAGCTTTTATATAGTTTGAACTACTTCTAGTTTAACTAGAACTAGGTGTAAAAACGGTGTAAAAACATCGGTGCCCATCGGTGTAAAAACAACAGGACCTGTATTCCATTCCTTGTAATTAGTGATCTTTCTATCTAGCCAACTGGATTATTAATCATTTCAATTAATTGGTTAATTAATTATTTTTAACGGTGAATACCCTGACATATTGCCAAGGGAGAAATAAGTCACTATTCACACCTGTAGTGTCTGTATGCAAATGACTCTTAAATCGTTGCTCTGTTTTCTCATGGTTTTTGAGTTCATGACAAAAATGAGGAACATGCTGATGACCATTGCCAGAACAAACATTGACAAACACCAAATTAAAACTCAACTTTTTCATATCTAACCATAGATCTAACCTTTCCACTACAAAAGTCCACAAGGTGGCATGCAGCACTAACACAATAAGCAAAAACCACAACCCTAAAATCCTCAAATCGAATTAGAATCAAGGCAAATCATGCCAGCATAATAAAACCAACACCAAGAGCAGCATGTAAGAGTAGTAATTTCCCCAAGGCCTATTGGACCCTTAGTTTGCCTCCTGAAAACTGTGAAGGAGGCCATTCCTAGAACTTCATGGTGGAAAAGTCAGATGAAGTCAAACACATGGGGTAGATGGAAAAGAGAAATGTTGCTTGGCAGAAGGCAGTTAAGTTTTTACATATTCCTTGCCAGATCATCCTGAATAATGCTAGTTTGGCTGTGAAAAATTTCAGGATCAACCTAAGTATGCAGAGGAGCCTACGTGCACTTAGGTGATCCTTGAATATGTAGAGATTGAGGCAAGAACAGCAGGTTTGACATAAATCAACCTCCTCCACACATTCATAAGAACATAAAAAGAGCCCTGCTGGATCAGGCCAAAGGCCCATCTAGTCCAGCTTCCTGTATCTCACAGTGGCCCACCAGGTGCCTCAGGGAGCCCAGTAGACAACAAGATGCTTGCATCCTGTTGACACTCCCTTCCACCTGGCATTCTGAAGTAGCCTACTATTAATGTAAGGAGGTTGCACCACCCATCATGGCCTATAGCCCATGGTGGACTTTTCCTCCCGAAATCTTTCCAATCCCCTTTTAAAGGTATCTAGGCCAGATGCCATCACCACCTCCTGTGGCAAGGAGTCCCATAACTTAATTACCTGCTGGATAAAAAAGTATATCCTTTTATCTTTTTTAGCTCTCCCAACAATTTCAGTGGATGCCCCCTGGTTCTGGTATTGTGAGAGAGGGAAAAGAACACCTCTCTATCGACTCTGTCCCTCCCGTGCATAATTTTGTATGTGTCAATCATGTCCCCCCTCAGGCACCTTTTTTCCAGACTGAAGAGCCCCAAACGCTGCAGTCTTTCTTCATAAGGGAGGTCCCCTAGCCCCGTAATTATATTTGTCGCTCTCTTCTGCACCTTTTCCAGCTCCACTATGTCCTTTTTGCGATACGGCAACCAGAACTATAGACAATACTCTAGATGTGGCCTTATCATCGATTTGTACAATGGCATGATAATGTTGGCTATTTTATTCTCAACCCCTTTTTTAATTACCCCAAGCATGGAATTGGCCTTCTTAACTGCTGCTGCACACTGGGTCGACACCTTCATCAAGTTGTCCACCAGCACCCCAAGATCTCTGTCCTGAGCTGTCACAGACAACTCAGAACCCATAAGCCTATATGTGAAGTTTTGATTTTTTGCCCCAGTGTGCATCACTTTACACTTGTCTACATTGAAACGCATCTGCCATTTTGCTGCCCATTCCCCCAACTTGGAGGGATCCTTCTGGAACTCTTCACAATCCCTTCTGGTTTTCACTACCTGGAAAAGTTTAGTGTCATCCACAAACTTGGTCACCTCATTACTTATGCCAGTTTCCAAGCCATTTATGAACAAATTGAAAAGCACCGGCCCCAAGATCCTTCGGGCACTCCGCTTTTATCTGAGCCCGATGAATACCTGATCAGGACCAAAGCGAATGTAATTTTAATTCAGAAGCTGTTTAAACAGCCTCCCAAATAGACTACAGAACAACAAAGTTAAAGAATTGCTTCCTAACCTAAGCCACAAACACAAAACTACACCTCATGTTTACTGGTGTAGATCAGGGGTGGTCAACCTTTCAACTTTAGAGGTCCTGGACCCTTAACAATTGTGTAGAGGACGGAATGTCAGAAGGTGCAACTTGTCATCTCACAGAAAAACCAGAAGTGACATTCTAATGCGCTCAGAACACCCTCTGGACATGACCAGCGGGTTAGATGTCCTGACCCCCGGGGTTTCATTATTCATGAATTTTGACATAAGAACATAAGAAGAGCCCTGCTGGATCGGGCCAAAGGTCCATCTAGTCCAGCTTCCTGGATCTCACAGTGGCCCACCAGATGCCTCAGGAAGCACACAAGGCAACAAAATGCCTGCATCCTGTTGCCACTCCCTTGCATCTGGCAGTCTGAAGTAGCCTACTTCTAATGTAAGGAGTTGGCACCACCCATCATGGCCTGTAGCATGCGATGGACTTTTCTTCCAGAAATCTGTCCAATCCCCTTTTAAAGGCAGAAAGGCCAGATGCCATCACCACCTCCTGTGGCAAGGAGTCCCACATATTAATTACCTGCCGAGTAAAAAAGTATTTCCTTTTATCCGTTCTAATTCTCCCAACACTCAATTTTAGTGGATGGCCCCTGGTTCTGGTGTTGTGAGAGAGGGAGAGGGCATCTGCAGGGGGTTCAGGTACGGAATCCCCACAGATGCCCCTGCTAACTGGGCAAGAGGCACTTTTCCAAGTAGTGTTCCTCTTATGTTTAGCAGGGGGAGAGTATCTGTCCCTCTTCACCCCAGCTCAGTGTCTTTTCTAGTGGCTGTTGCTGATGGTGTTCTGCATTGCTTAGATTGTGAGCCCTTTTGGGACTTTATTACTATTTGCCTGTAAACCGCTTTGGGAACTTCATGTTGAAAAGTGGTATATAAATACTTTTTGATTTTTGATTATTGATGCCGAGACATGACCTGTATAAATTCTTATTAATAGTAGTAATAGTGTGTGAGTTTTTCCCCGCATATTTTTTCAGCTACCAAATGCCAAGTATTTAGGACTAAGATTTAATCAATTTACTTCTCTTTGGCAATACTATAGGCTTGAAAAGAAATAGCAGTTTTTAAATCACTCTCTCCAATGAAAATTTGGATAAACAGCATTTGTTACTTCCTGCCTGTATGTCTTCCCCACCTGTTCCAAATGAATAAGCAATAAAAAATAGGGCTAATACCTCACCATGTCTGATTTTCAGCAGTAAAATTTTACGAGCAATATTCTTTTAGTAATTAAATGCATTTCTGTTTTATCATTGCTATGCTAAATATACATGCAAATGTGTGTTTTTGTGTGTGCGTGTACAAATACAGGGCCAGTATTTTTGTTCTTAACTACATTTCCACTATACTCAACATCTATCAATTCTGTGACTACCTGATTTCTGTTTGGTTTCAGCTCCTCTGTCTTAAACCGATATATAGGTTCTATATTTAAGCACCTACTACTTTGTATATTTAAGCTGCTATGTAATGAGTTACAGAAGAACTCATCCTATTTTATCAATTGGTACTCTGTTGCACTACAAGCATGAGAAGAATGATCTGGTCTGTGTTAGATAGCCTGAAGTCTAAACAATTTTAATTGGACTGAATTGAGATAAATTATTTGAGACATAGGCCATTAGTTGGTGTATCCACAACTCATTCCACATTGCCAATTGTAATACTTCAGATACTACCATATTCCCATATATATAAGATCAAGATGTCAAAAGAGGCCATTTATATTCATAGATTATTTCAGAAGCGTCTTGTCCTACCCTCTTCTCTTCAGTACTTCCATTTTCAATTTTAATGACATCATGATCCAATAGGTAAAATTCCCCCACCAGTTCAAGGTATGCTGCACCCATTGGTGTCATTCAAATGATTTAGGAACAGGAACTCACTTTTGATTGGCACTTGTCGGGAACCTGGAACCAGCCACGGAGCCCGTTAGGATCCGGAACGCCCGTTCTGGTCCGTTCCCCCTGAATGACATCACTGGCTGCACCCCTTATGGAGTGTATTTTGCGTGCTACGGTGGGCGGCAGTAGTGGTGGTTGGGAACTAGGTGGTCCAGGAGAGGTAAGCACAAATCTTTTTTACTTACCATCTCATAGGCCCCCTATCCACTGATGGCCCTCCTTGGCCGTACACCAGCTGTTAATCTTAGCATTAACTCCAAGGAGAGTTGGGGTGTGTGTGTTGGGACAGGAAAAAGGGCATAGGATCTTAGTTTGCACTGCACCTACCAAGATCCTCCCCAAAACTGCCCTGTGCCTCTTGTTTGGCCTGCTCCTCACCCTGAACTGCCCTATCATCATCTTACCTTAGCTGGCACAGGTCCAAAGAAACAAAGGGGGCATCTCAGCTGGCACTGTAGAGGTGACAGCATTCAGCAAAAGTCACCCAAACAGGGTGTTGTCCAGTGGTGGAATCTACCTGCGCCAACAACAGGAACGCAGGAAGTAGCTACCGGGACGCACGGTTGATTGGCAGTTCCTCCACACATCCTCGCTCCCCCCGCAGTCCACTGCCTGCCTGCCTGCCTGCCTGCCTGCCTGCCTGGCTGAAACCTCCGGCTGCGGGCGTGCAGGGTGCAGGCGTGGCCAGCCCCATTTGCGTATTGCAGAACGAATACGGGACGGCGTTCCGTGTTGTGTATTTGTGTGAATAATAGCAGAGTTGGGGGCTTGGAGACCCATTCCAGCGCTTGCCTTAGCGCTCCGAAGCGAAGGATTGAAGCAATCGCCACATTTCCATAACAAAGTCTCTTTATTGTAGCGAAAGTGAGAAAGGTGAAAAGTTTCAGTCTGCCGGCTAGGAAAGCCGGTGAAGTCTTTGCCGCTCGCAGGCGGCGTTTAAGTGCAGCTTTTACATCTTAAGCACACACAGTGAATAACTCCTTCTAACACCAGAACAAAGGGATGCAGCCAGAGTGTATCTGGTAGGTGGATACCTGAAGACCCCTTGTGCCCCATCTTACCCAATGGGGTGACCCTTAGAGCATTATGATCTCATGGGAATGTGCAGTGTTTGCAGCCAGGGCTTCCCGTGTGAAACTGCCTGCTTATGTTACACTATCAGAAAGGGAGTACAACTACTGTCCAAGCTAGTTGCTCTAACAAGCTGGGAAGCTTCCGGCTTGAAGGACACACAGGTGTTTATCTGATTCTGAGACG
>JAJKFI010000004.1:29470718-29489969 GCA_029204185.1 Lerista edwardsae | reverse complement strand
ATGCCAGTTTCAACCAGTTCTGGACTGTGAGATGTGAAACTGCAACATTCCGGAGCGTCCTGGCTACATGACATCACTGGTGCTGTCCCATCCCAACTCTGACATGCCTCCATCCCTCCTTCTGTTATGCCCACCAGGCTGCCTCACATCAATTGACAGGCCTCCACTGTTCCATTGCCAGACATCCACTGCCTCTCCATTGGTGGTCTGGAAGTGTGCAGTTCCATGCATATCCTGAGCACCTTTCACAACAGTCATGAAAAAGCCCTTGGAAAGCAGCACTGAGCATGCTGCCAGAGCTCAATATTCCATATCCCTCAGTTGACGTAAATACATATAATACCCTGTGCAGCCCATGTACATAGGAAAGCTGTGAACGCACAAGTGTCCACGCACATCTTGGGACAGAGATAAGAAGGTTGTGCATTGGTAATCAAGTTAGTTTCGTTCTTAAATTTTCGTTTTTTGTGATTAATTAAACATTATTTTTCTTTATTCTTTTTCTTTTTGTAGCCCTTTAGGAGAAATGCCAAAGATGATATTTTATACTTTTAATAGTTCTTATTTTACTTAATATCAACACCTACCATGGAGGTGGACAATCACAGACAGACAGACAAAGCAATTTGAGAGTTTTGTGTGCTTACGTTATTGAAATAAGGTGGTCTTGCATGCTTAACTGTATGTTGGATTGTAGCCATCTTCGCCGAGATTTATGCTGGATTCCCTATCTTGCCACTTTCCTTTCTTTAATTATTCTTTGTTGTTCTGTAAGATAAATCTTGTACATTCCTTGTTCAAGAGGGAAATATATAATGAATTCCAGCAACAATAAATGATAAAAGACAGATTGGCAAATGATGTAATCTTCCTTCCTTGTTTTTCTTCGTGACAGCAGATTTTTAATGGGAAAAAGTGGATATGTTTCCTTTGCTCACATCACTGCACATCTCTGGCTCATTACCATATACGATCATTCCAATGCTAAGTGCACAGATAAATAAAACTGCGAGCTCAGGAAGATCACTATGCTATATCCTTTCTGTTTGGTGGGGGGGTTCAGATTCAGATGTTCAAAATGTGGGTCCTTTAGCACAGAACCATAGCAATAGTCTCAACCTAAAAAGCCATTTATAGTGGCTCGCATATTATTTAAGATTTACTCACATCTTTAAGCCGCTGAGCACACATCCTGATTGGAGTATGGGCAGGCAGATTGCAGGTCAGGGGTGCCTAGGGAATAAAGATAAACTGAGTTGAGAAGCCAATGGCTGGTTGTCATCCATTTTGGAAAATTCCCATTTGATGACAGAGGATGGGTTTTCTTCTTCTTTTTGGATGGTGCTGCTAGAATTGTTGATTATAAATGGAAAATTGTAGTATTTACGAGCCAGAAGTCATTATACTGTTATATGTGAAATGCAATGCACCACAAAATTACCCCCAGATCATCCTTGTTCCTGAGAATATCAGGATTGATTTTTATGATACATTAGCAGAGTAATAATGAACGCATAATGAGAACTGAGAGGCAACCAAATGCGTATTCTGGAAAGATAAAGTGAGTTCAGTGACTGGTCCACTATCCAATTGTCATCTTTCTCTGTGGCGCCAACATGCAGAGTGTTCTGTGATATGTGAAATTACAGTAACAGCCTCCTGGTTTGATGTTGGTCTGAGGCCAACTGGATGAACATAGTTTTGGACTAACAACTGTCTTTCGACTGTATTGTGAAACCCCCTTGGAGGATGCTAGGAAACACTGGAGAAAAATATGCTCGAGAGAAACGTAAATGAACCGGTATATTCTGTAGTAAAGCTGTATTTTGATTCACTTTGCCTTGTAATCAAATTAAGTTGTTGAGATTTGAGTCTCTGCTGTAAAAAAATAACAGAGTCTTGTGACAACTTAATGACTACGCTTTCATAGATAACAGTTGCTGATGCTACAATAAAGTTGTGAGTCTCTGAGATGCCACAAGATAGCTGTTTTCATTGCAGAGATTAACATGGCTATCCCCCTGGAACTTTTTCTACGTAACAGGTTGCCATAAATGCTTTTATTTATGTTACCTTGATCAAGTTAACAGTCACTTCTTCATTCTAATTTTGACTTTAAGTGGGAGTGGACAAGCTTAAATTAAGCACAAAATGCCTACCAAACACTTTGGTGACATCTGTATACAACAAGCAAAGGATCAAGGTCAGCAGTAATTCGTAACAATGCACAAACAGGATGGCTGTCTTCTGGAGTTAGAGATCAAAGCTGTGCAATTGTATTGAGCTGCTTTATAAAGAATTAACATCTAAATGGTTGGGAAAGCCAGTTCTAGCAGGACTGACAGCCGTGTTTATACACTGACAGCAGTACACCTACCAAATTGTATGGTGATGACAAAGGTGCTTACACATGAGCATGCCTGAGAAGTGAGTGAATGCCTGCCTTCCTGATCAATGTGCTGGTGATGAACTGAGCAACATCTGACATTAGATGGCAGCATAACACTGCCATGTTTAATCATCCAGTGACAGCCTTCCTAGGAGTCCAAGAAGGCCGAGCTTATTCAAAACAGATATATAAAATCATGCATGTTTGGAATAAGTTTTGTTTATCTAAAAAGTGAAAGTTAAGACTCACATTGAATGTGTTTCTCTTTACTGCAAAACACAGTATTATTAAAATGCAGAAACAAAACCCTACAAGCAGAAAAGAATATATGGCAACGAGGAAACAGAAACTCTATATGTTTCAGTTTTTGCTACGTTTGAAATATCTGTTTGGCAGCTGCACGGAAATATTAACAGGAAATGTTTCCACGGCCCAAAGAAGAACTCCTGAAAAAAAACCCATTCCTTAAAAAATGCACAGTCTTTGTTCCATAACAGGAAAGTTAACAGGAGTCAGAGAGATAAGCGTGAATTCTATCATCATGGTAGTGGCATAAAGATAATAATACAATATTCTTGTATAACTGCTTAGAACAGTGGTTCCCAAATGGTGGGTTGGGACCCACTAGTGGGCCATGAGACAATTTCACCCAGCACCTAGAGTAGCCATATTGAGAATAGGAGCAGATGGGATGCTGGAAAAGGGGAATGCTAGTGGCTGCTTTGCTTGTACCAACGTTGTAAATAGAAAGAAAAAAATGCTATTAAAAAATGACTGAGGCTGCAATCCTAAACACACTTACCTGGAGTAAGCTCCACTGAGCACAGTGGGATTTGCTTCTGAGTACACATCAGCGGCGTCATGCAGCCGGAACGCTGGGTGGGAGGGACAGGTGAGCAGCAGCCCGCCCGTTGCGTTCCGGTCTGTTTCGCTGTCTTCCCCCCCCCCCCCCCCCCCCCCCGCGGCCCGCCCCCACCCCGCCGCTGGTACACATATATAGGATTGCACTGTGAGAAATCACCCAACTTATGGCTGCATTCTCAGGAAAGCAGGAGGCTCACAATGGCATCACAATGATGACACTTCCGGCCAGGACATCATTTCTGCAGGGTGGTCCCTGACACATTGTCATTCTAAAAAGTGGGTCCTGGTGCTAAAAAGTTTGAGAACTGCTGGCTTAGAATATAATTGTGTCAGAGAAGGCATCAGAGCTCAGGAACTGGCTGGAGGTGGGTGGGCAGGTCCTGGCTGGGCCAGCCTCAGAACCCCCAATACCAGTGACTCTGTAGTGCCACTGCTGCATCAAGGGGTAGGCAGGGGTGCCGCAAAGGTCCTAGTGCAGGTCCTAGTGCAGTTAACCCCTGCTACCTGGACAAGAGGCACTTTTTCCAGTGGTGCTCCTCTTATATTTAGCAGGGGGAGAGTAACTGTCCCTCTTCACCCCTGCGCAGTCTTTCTAGTGGCTGTTGCTGGCGGTCTGCCTTTTTTTAGATTGTGAGCCCTTTTGGGACAGGGAGCCATTTAACTTTATTATTACTATTTGCCTGTAAACCGCTTTGTGAACTTCGTGTTGAAAAGCGGTATATAAGTACCTGTTGATTGATTGATTGATTGATTGACTTTGTCCCAGCAGCCTGACACCAGCAAAGAAGCATCAGGTTGTGCTGCAGGTAGCATCAGGTAGCATCAGGTAGCATCAGGTTGTGCTGAGCACCCAAGACATATCCAGCTTCAAATTCTCATATAGGCACTAAGGCTTCTATGGCCAGAATTACTGCAGAGCAAGAAGTTCATTTTCAAGTTATTAGGCCACAGTCACACAGTCTTGATAGTGTCCCGACATTTTGCCTGAACCTTGCAGGGTTTTCTCAAGGGAATAAAAACTAAAATCAGCTCACACCTAGAAGCACTAACGCTCCCTAGGAGGAAAGTATCACACTCGACTGCATAAAACCATCAAAATAAGCAGATATTCCAGCCAAAAGCTCAAAGGAATCCTAAGCAAGGCCAACTGCACCAACTACCAGCAGAGCCTATTCGCATCTAAATGCCAGGACAACATCAGAACATTTTTTTATAGTCAGGCTCTTTTTTCAATCAACCAGCTGTTAATCCATCCCCATCCCAATCACCTATTGCCCCATTCTTTAACCTAGTTTACTGTTTCCTTTCTTCTTCAAGGCACCTATTGTTTCAGCTTGTTCCTGGTTGAATCTTAGAAGATTCGTTCTTCAGATCCATCCCCAAAATTGATTTCATCCCTAGTCTGGTCTTACAGTCAGTCCTCTTTATATGTGAACTGGCTATCTACTAATTCACTTATCTGCGAGGGGAAGAATTGTATTCACCTCATTATCTATTATTTATTTATTTGAAGAATTTATACCCCGCCTTACCCATTCCAAAGCAAATGTCCAAGGTGGCTTACGGAGAACAACAGAATACAATGCAACCACAATAAGTAAAACACATCAAAACAACAACATTAAACCGGAATGACAAAATGCCAGTGGACTACACCTCTGACCTCTTTATCCACTATGCAGAGACCTTCTGAAGGCTGCAGGGACCTTCAGAATGGCAACTGTGACTAGTGTGGACCCCTTTAAAATGGCTGGCAAAAGCATCTACCAATCATGTTTAAGCGGTCTCTGCTGGTTGCAGGTGAGACCTTTGAAAGGTCTCTGCAGCATTCAGATCTTTTGGCATGTCCTGCTGTACTCTGCTGGTTTCCTGAGGGTCTCTGCTGGATTCTTCTGATGGCAGCTAACCAATGCGTGATATATCACAATCATGATATATGATTGTGCCATCCTAAAACCTTCACTAGGTGGAGTGCCACAGCCTGGGCCGTGATGGTTGAGCTCTTCCAAGCTTGCTTCAGATTAACTCAGAAAGTATCAGGCACTTTCTGAACAAGTCTGGAAGATCTTGGGTCATCTTTCTAACCGATTTCAGACATGGATAGGACCAACTTCTCAGCCTCTTAATTTCCCTCCTTTTTAATGTAATGGACGAATATTAACTGCAGCATTTTTGTTGCAGGAGCAAAAGCTGAGGGTTATGAGTAGTCCCACCTCCCAGGGTCCTCCTCTGGACCCACCCACTCTGGTGAAATTGGATTGGCTGCTTGGACAAGGGATCATTTCTGATCAGCTTGGGAAATCTCTACCTACCAAACCAGCCTGGCCTAGTATCTTAGAGGCTAGCATATGACGTTTCGAAGGCAGGGCTGGATGATCCCTTACTGAGCCCTTGACTGGAAGAGAGCCCTCTGTGCAAAGCATTTGTCATTCTAGGGAGCATCAGATTATCACCTGAGCCTGAAAATAATTCTGTGAAGTTTGCATCTCCTTTGAGGTGTGCTTTAATGACTCCTGAAGTTATTTTATTTTCTGAACCTGGCTCCAGAGAACTTTCCTGATTGTGTCTAAACTTCCTAACATTCTTCAAGGCAGCCCCGTGTAGTATGTCTTGCAGTATGAGATGCAAAGTCATCCATATTTTAAGCAAATGTAGGCACAGAGTCTATAAATCGAGTTGGGCATATTTTGGATTAAAGTGCCGCTGACATATAACCTGTGTTTTTTTATCAAACTGAGTGTCTGTTCCTAGAAGACTCCCGTATGTAAGTTCTACTGGAATATGTCGAACTGAGTAATCATGTGGTTGTATGAATGTATACTGCCACCGAATATGATGGTTGTATTTTTGATGCTCACGGCTAGCAGATATTTAAAACAACAGGCCTTTAAACTTAAGTCTGGTTTCAGCTGAGGCTCAAGTCTCTCGGTTTGCTTCTTGAAGTTATATAGCTTTCTGTTGATTTCAGTGGGACTATTCTTTCTAATAAAGTTTAACAGCATGTGTAAATGCTGCCAGTTCTGGGTCTTAGCCAATTTCATGCAGATATGACCATTGCATTAAGATGTTGATCTTGAAAAAAGCAGTGGCTTCCCACAGCAATTGTGGAAAGTGCTAATGTGTAATAAACAAGTCAATCCTGAGATTTCTATCATTGAATTTACGTATATTTCTCAGGGGGCAGTAGGCAGGCCAGTTACACTGCTGGAGTCTCACACCTTCAATAAAACACCGTAAGTCAATCTATATACCCTATTCATGAATGACACACTACTACTGTGGGCATGGGGCAATGAGAGTAAGTTTATTTATGGCAGGAAAAAGGCACCATGTGGTGATGTCATCATCCCATCATGAAATCTTCTTTTAGAGGTTTCCTCCCTCTTCATAAAAATGCTCACATATGGTCAGACTAATATTTAACCATGGTTTAAGGAACAATAAAATACGAACCTTTTCCAGAAGATAACAGAAAATATTTAAGTATACATCTGTTCACATAAGGTATATTCATAACTAAGGGCACAATCTTAACCTGGAGTTATGCCAGCAAAGCTTGGCTGGCACAAGGGCCACTGTAAATTACATTTGGACCACTCTCGGAGTCAGGGAGGATGATGCACAAACCTCCCTGACCTTGAGAATGGTCCAAACGCACTTTACAGCATCCCTTGTGCCAGCCAAACTTTGCTGACCTAACTGTGCTGGCCTAACTCCAGGTTAGGATTGCGGCCTAAATTTCTCCACAAGTGTGTGGCAGGGAAAATTCACCATCTAATGACTTTTTCTTGTCATACAAGTGTGCAATCAACTTTCCAGCATTGACATAGCTGTGCCCATGGGCTGCATTCTGCAGTGGAGTAGTAGTCATGGAGGCCTCCTTAAGGAAATTTTTGTCCCCATACTTTGGAGCTGCATTGCCCTTACTCCACTGCTGGAAAGTTGGTTAGGATTGCACCCATAGTCATATAAGCACCCTTGCTTGCAAGCAGATTCCTTGACTTCCACGTAAACTTGTTTAGGGTTAAGGTTTTAAACCACAATCTGTAACTTGAATATAATACCTCATATAAATTAGTGTTCAAGACCCATGAGCTTTAGATTCTGGTAATTTCCCCATTTAACTGAGGCCAAGAAAAGGAGTGAGCATGTTTGTTTCTGTTTAATTTGTGGTTTTACAATAGGCTGTTTAATGTTCAGTTTTGAAGGATAACCTCCATTAGTTGTTTTGGCTGTGTTGTGTTTATCGGCATAATGTAGAATCCTGAAGTAAAAATTTAGCTTAGGAACAGGATATTGGCATAAGGAAGGTATTGAGATCCTGCTGGAAGATTTGAATTGATTCTCCAGTAAACAGAGGAACTTCAGGACACTACCTATTATGAGAAATGTGTATTGTGGCCCAGAGGGGTGGGGGTTTTTTTTGGGTTTTTTTAAGAGCTAGGGGGCCAAAATGGGGCAAATTTGTGGTAGGAAGTCTTTAGCTCATTTCAGGCATCTTCCAGCACTATTAAAAGAAGAAAGAATACAATATGTTATGCATTTGTAATTTGTCCTCTGACATTGCAATCAAATTCAAATTTTGTACCAGGATTTCCATGTAGTGGTAAGAACATAGGAATTGCCTAGTTGAGCACAGCTATGGCGTTCTAGCTACTCCAGTGGGAAGCCTATAAACAGGACAAAATGGAAATAGCTCTTCCCCGTTGCTTTCTACCAATGTCTTCTAATGATATGTATAGTGTTTCTGAACATGGCAGTTGTATTTTTTTGCTCAGTAGTCACTTCTGATTGGTCTGGTCTCTGTGAATTTGGCAATCTGCTTTTATAAAGCCATCACATGTTGTGGCACTGGAATGCCTCCTTTTGTTTTTCTTGATCCTAAGCTAATTTGTTTTGTTCTTGTGTCGTGATTCTAAAAACATCTTCACTTTCTTTGCAGCATCCTGAATTTTTAAAAATATCTATCACAGGCCAAGTAGCAAATTTTGTTCAGCCGTCCAAATAGCATTCATGTACCTGCTGGAGGCTGGAAATGATGTCCTTAAGCAGGAAGTGATATCAATATGCAGTCATGGCCATGCAGTCATTGTCATGACCAGAAATAAACATTCTTATGTTTGGCACCCCTGATCTATCATGCTTTCCATTAGTCAAATTTTAATTATTCTACTGTTGTTTTTAATTGTTGTTTTTAATTTTAAATTGTGATTTTAGTGTATTTTATTGTTGTAAGCCGCCTTGTATGCCCATGGGGCAGAAAGGCGGGGTATAAATTAAATAAATAAATAAATTAAATAAATAAATAAATAAATATGAATCAGTTCAGTATGTCACTCCTTCATCTTACCCACTGCCTTTCCCTGTCCTAACTTCCTGGCACTGGGAAGCCAGGACGGATGCCATTGCTTGGCCAAAGCTATGTGCCGTTTGCATCAGCGCCTCTAAATTGGCTGCTATAAAGGCACTGACCATAGCAGAACTCTGTGATAAGATTGGGCAATTCGTAGGATTGGGCTGTTCTGGTAATATCAGATACATTGAAGGAATACCTGCAGAGCAGAGCAAGGGTAGAAAGATAGTTCCCTTGGAAGAGAGTTAGGCAATTCAGGGTACTTGTGGCTCACTGCCCAAAGGCACAGACTGGAAGCCAGGCAAGACAGGTTTGAGCCCTGCCAAGGGACTTGCCCTGACCCACAAGGCCCTCACCTTTTGCATGTCTGGCTAGAAACACCTATAGAAGGGACAAAAGCCGAGAGGAAAGTGAGCCTAGAGCCAGCATTGGCCACTCCACAATGCCCATTTAACATCCAGCCCCAGCAGGAGACAGTAAATAATGCACCATCTGTCACCTGGTGTTACTACGCTTAAGCACACCTGGCTGGGATGCTGTCGCATATGGATCTACTGGAGGGAGCGCTTTATGGGCACTGGCATTTGACACAGGGTGCTTACTGCAGTGGCCCTCCCAGTTAGCCATACCTACACATGGCCATACCCTTTGCCGCATTGCTGGCACCTGCCAGCATGGCTGTCAATATGCCGCCTCTTGCCATTGCCCATCATATGCCAAGGTAACAGAAAACATGATCACTCTAGCCTGAGGCTACAAACTGGGTTGTGCATACTTATCTTGTATGCACTTCCTCCTCGGCTTCTGATCTACTCATTCAAAGATTACTTTTCAGGCATAACCTGTCATGTGCTGTCCAGTTCATTTTTTGAATGTTCTCTTTCGTTGAATGTACAGCTAAAGATTTCAAACAAGAGTTCAATGTACATTAAAGGTTAATGTTCTTACAAGCATAATGCAATTTACATGCATTCTAAGCAATAAATAATGCATATTTCTAACAATCATGCAGAAAAGGCAGTGATCTTTTTTGGTTTTGTCGTTTTACAATGGTTGGCACACACCCGTATTTTCTGTTTTTATAAAATGTTAACATGATCAATAACTCCTCAAAACGATACATGCCTTTGCATAATTTACTTTTGATATTTAGAAGAGAGAATTTCTAGGAAATGAAAGGTACGTTTAGACTATAAACCTTCCCCTAAGTATGGTGGCAGTTTAGCTTCCAGAGTAAGTTGCTGAGTTAAATTAAATGTTAACTGCCACAATATATTGTACGTAGCAAAAAGGCCAGTGTATTTAAAGATTGCTAAACCAGTATTAAGGCTTTCATAGCTGTAAATTCTGGGAAAATTTGTTTCTCCTAATATAGAAAAACAGAGAAATCCAAGTCTCAGAGGAAACATTAGTGCCCCACTTAAGCGCTGTTAGCCTTTCATAAGCAGCAAATCTCATTTCTCTCTGGGGAGTCCAGCCTGGAAACTAAGATAACCTACACTTACCCTTGCTTATTCAGAGACTCCATAAAACTCTACAGCTGTAGCTGACAGCAGAATATTTAAATGATTTGAACAGGGTAAATGCCTTATGTTAATTTAAATAACCGAAGAGCTCAATCACTTGAATGACAACTATTCCTATTGCAGTTTGCATGTTAGAACAAGAAAAGAGCATCTTGAATCCCTGGGAGGGCATTAAATTGCTATCTAATTAGCAATCCTAAATTACATATATTAGAAAGATAATTAAGAGTTTGAAGGCTTTGCTGGGAAAACCAGTTACCCATACCAATGAATTGCTGGAAATTTGGTAGTCATACTTGGAGCTTTTCCGTCAGTCTTTCCTTTCAACGTTGACGTTAGGTAGAAACAAGCTCATTGAAGTTAAGTCTGCTAATACTGAAATAAAGGCAGATGTTTTAAATTATTTCCACTCCAAGCAGATTTAATTATAAGCAGCTGTCAATTTTACATAATCCTGAATGATAAGGTCTTAAGAATGCAAATGAAATCCTAAATCAAGAGGGTTTGCTATGGAAAGCATCGAGTGCATGTCACGCTACTAATGTACTTGTATGCAGCCGATCTGATTTGAAGAAAGGTAGTGTTTACACACTCTTTGTAGGTGCATAAAGATGTCTTCCTCAGTTTCTGAATCATTTTTTAGACGGGCGCAATCCTAACCTGGAGTAAGGCCGGCACAGTTTGGCCAGCAAAGTTTGGCTAGCACAAGGGCCTCTGTGAAGTGTGTTTGGACCACTCTTGGAGTCAGGGAAGATGGCACATGTCTGTGTGCTGGCTCCTCTGACTCCAAGAGTGGTCCAAACATACTTTACCCTTGTGCCCTTGTGCCGGCCAAATTTTGCTGACTTAACTGTGTTCACCTAACTCCAGATTAGGATTGCACCCTGAAACTTCTTAATCAGCATGGTGCACAAGCCTCCGTCGGTTCAGCATCAACCACTTAGAGTGCAATCCTAAACTGAGTTAGGCTGGCATAAGCTAAACCAGAAAAGTTTGGCCAGCACAAGGGACACCATAAAGTTTGTTTGGACTATTCTTGGAGTCACAGAGGCCAGCACACAGACGTGAGCCATCCTCCCTGACTCCAAGAGTAGTCCAAACATGCTTTATGGTGGCCCTGGTGCCGGCCAAACTTTGCTGGCTTAATTTATGCTGGCCTAACTCCAATTTAGGATTGCGCTCTTAGTCAAATATCAGTAAAAGCCCAACTGAGAGCTGCTTCTCTGTTTCACATGGTAAAGTCACCACAAGGTGATTTACCACAAGTTCCATATGATGAATGTCATACATATGTTCACATTGCAAGAACTGGCAATATTCCTGACATGGTAATTCCAGTTGTAATTCCCTGGTAATTCCAGGGTAACCTTACCACACAGAAAAGTAACATGAGAACAGGATTTAGGTAAAAATAAATGAACTTCAGCTGTCTAATCTTTCCTGTGGCTTAAAGTAAAAGAAAATGGAGTCATGAGGACCTTTGGACTCCAAACCACAGGATAGCTGCAGAGTGAAAAAGCCTTCCCCGTGATGTGCAGCGCTTACTGTTCCACACGGCTGCCTCTTATCTTTCCAACAAATTTTGTCAAATCTTTTGAAGAAGATTTTGAAGAAAATCTTTTGAAGAAGCCCTCCCTGGATCCCACAAATTTAAACAACTTTCGGCCAGTCTCCAATATCCCATTTCTGGGCAAGGTGATTGAGCGGGTGGTGGCATCCCAGCTTCAGAGGGTTCTGGAGGAAACGGATTATCTGGACCCATTCCAATCTGGCTTCAGGCCGGGGTTCGGGACGGAGACTGCCTTGGTCGCCTTGGTGGATGACCTGCGCCGGGGGATGGACAGGGGAAGTGCGACCCTGTTAGTCCTGCTGGACCTCTCGGCGGCTTTCGACACCATCGACCATGGTGTCCTTCTGGGTCGGCTGGCCGGGTTGGGGCTTGGAGGCACTGTTTTGAAGTGGTTCCGCTCCTTCCTGGCTGACAGATCCCAGAAGGTGGTGCTGGGGGATGCTTGTTTGGCACCCCGACCGCTTAGGTTCGGGGTGCCGCAAGGTTCCATCTTATCCCCCATGCTATTTAACATCTACATGAAACTGCTGGGAGAGGTCATCCGGGGGTTTGGAGTGGGGTGCCATCAATATGCTGATGACACCCAACTGTATCTCTCCTTTCCCCCTGATTCTGAGGAGGCAGTTGAGGTCCTGGATCGCTGTCTGGAGGCGGTTGGGGGCTGGATGTGGGCGAACAAGCTGAAATTAAATCCGGATAAGACAGAGGTGCTCTTGGTCCGGAAATCCACAGCTCAGGTACTGGACTATCGCCCTGCTCTGAATGGGGTTGCACTTCCTCTGAAGGAGCAGGTTCGCAGCTTGGGGGTTCTCCTGGATCCACAGCTACACCTGGAGCCCCAGGTGGCGGCGGTGGCCAGGGGAGCCTTTGCTCAGCTTCAGCTGATTCGCCAGCTGCGGCCGTACCTGAGCTGTGCGGACCTGGCCACAGTGACCCATGCCTTAGTGACGTCTAGATTAGATTATTGCAATGCGCTCTACGTGGGGCTGCCTTTGAAGATGGTCCGGAAACTACAACTAGTTCAGAACGCGGCGGCTCAGGTGGTTGCTGGGGCACGTCGGTTTGACTCTGTCGAGCCGCTGCTTCGGCGACTACACTGGCTGCCGGTTCTGTTCCGGGCCCAATTCAAAGTGTTAGTTTTGACTTTTAAAGCCCTTTACGGCTCGGGTCCGGGGTATTTGAGGGACCGCCTCCTTCCATATAATCCAACCCGTACTCTTAGATCATCTGGAGGGGCCCTTTTGACTGTGCCGCCACTAGGAGAAGTGAGAGGGGTGGTGGCCAGGAAGAGGGCCTTCTCGGTGGTGGCCCCCCAACTTTGGAATACCCTCCCCTTAGAATTGAGAACTGCTCCCTCTCTGTTAACATTCCGGCGGGGGCTAAAGACCTTTTTATTTCAAAAAACTTTTAATTGTTGACAGGTCTGGCGGGCTGGCTGTTTTATTATATTTTATGATCCACTGGGTTTGTTGCTTTTAAATTGTACTGTTGGTGGTTTTAATTGTTTTATTGTATTGTTTTTTATATTGTTTTTGAAGTGTTTTTAATGTTAGTTTTTATATTTTGTAAAGCCGCCTTGAGCGCCTTTAGGCAAATAAGGCGGGGTATAAATCTAATAAAATAAATAAATAAATAAATAAATCGTTGCTCCAGACAGCTGCTTCTGCCCTGAAATTGGGACGCAGAGCCTGCTGGGGCAACAGACAGGGGTAGCGGCTGCCCAGTGCGACTGATGAGATTGGCTGGAAAGAGAAGAGGCAGTCCTGGGGAACGGTAAGTGCACACCCAACAGGGAAGGTTTTTTCCAGGTGCAGAATCCAGTCCACAGGCCGTGGTTTGGCTCCTGCTAAAGTAAACGATTTGTTGAAATAGAAGGTAGATGTGCACATATATGTAAATCAAATACTCGTGTGTATTGTATTTGCAAGTATATTCATTAGCCAAATGCAAGATTATCACATAATTATGTGTATTACATGACTAACGGCCAGTGATGTCATCTGGTAATGAAGAACAGGAACGCTGGGCGGGACTTATGCGTGATTGGCTGCCCGTCCGTTCCGTTCCGCGGCTGCCCTGGCCTCGGCAGGATGGGTGGGGGGTGTGCCGGGTGCCTGGGCGAGCAGCGGCGGGGCGCGCCAACTGAGGCCAGCCCCCCCCCCCCCGGGCCCGGGCGGCCCCGGAATGGAACGGACGGGCTGCCAATCATGCATAAGTCCCGCCCAGCGTTCCCATTCTTCATTACGAGATGACATCACTGCTAATGACCCAGTACTATCCTGGGTGCATCATCAGACATGTTGTCTGTGTGCCTGACAACAGCCCACCCAGACTGCACTGAAGCAGGTGAAGTGGTGGCAGTCGTGGGTCATTGGCAGTTCAGGGAGAATTGGTGTGGTTTGGGTGACAAAATGGGTGTAGTTCAGGGGTGCATGCCAGGTCCTATCCCCCTTTCCACACCCACCTGCCTATCCTCTGGTTTATGTCAGCAAAAGAGCTGGCATGGGTCCAAGGAGATCCATTGACAGTAAGTTGGCCTAAGGAGAAGTATAAAACATTTTTACTTGCTTCTCTGGTAGCACATCCCCCAGCTCTCTGTTGGTGATGCTGCACCATATGGACTGGCAGGGGATAGAATTGGGCTGCTAATGGGTATGTATAATATAACAGGATTCTGCCTCCTTATCCATTCAACATACAGCTGAAAACTGGGCTCTGAAGGGGTCAGAGAGCAGCAGGATTTTATTGGAACAGCCGTCTGCAGGAGTTTCTTCTTGCACTCTGAGAACCACAGGTTTCGATATTTTCTGTGCTGTTTGAATATAAGCAAACACAGTATTTGAGTGGGGGGAAAGCATAATTTTCTCATCTGTTATGAAGCCAGAGTTTTTCCTGGACTTCAGTCTTTATTTGCTCCCATTTTCCCCTGTGTGAAAGTTGAGGTTTATTCCCCTCCCCTATTTTTTTTATGTGACATAGTTAACTGTCGGTTTTTCATTGCCGTTTGGGTTGGAAATTTTACTGCATGGCAGTTTCTTGCCGCCAGCTGGCAGAAGTGACCAATCCAAAATAACTGGTCTTCATTGCCAACCATAATCTAGGAATTTCTGGATTAAAATCTTAAATTATAGGTTTGGTACACAAGTCTTTCTTTGAAAAAGGGAAGCTCTTGTTCTCTTGGAAGGAGGCAAAGAAAGTCACACATTGGCTTAATCTTAATCCCAGGAGTCGGCTTTTACAAGTACTCTTTAATGAGTGAACACACTTCAAGTGCTTCACAAATTCAGGGTTCAGCAGAGCTCCATTAAACGATCAGGCGCAGCTACAAAATGAATGCCGGTCAGAGAACACCAGGGTTGCAGGAAACCAATTAGAACTATCCACATAGCCAGAAAGAAAAATACGAATGACATAAAATGCTGTTTCCAGTGCTGTTGCAAACGTGCCGTAAAGTCACGTTTGTGCTGCCTTGGAAGCTGGCTGGGCTGGTGCAAGGATGCGCACTGGCCCGCAGAGGCCACACCAGTGATGTCATGCAGGGGGAACGCGGGGGAACTCAGTTCCACTAGTTAAAATTAGGGCTGACTCCGCCCACTTCACTCTCCCTCCTTCCCCCTCCCAATTCCTCTGCAAAGAGCTTTTCTTCTTGGTTGGCCAGCACTCAGAGGGTTAAAGGGAGCGACTCCGGATTCCTAGGGGCCACACCCAGCCTCCACACTGACCCAAGTAAGTCAGGAAGCGCTGGCCGAATTCAGCCGGCCCAGGGGGTTGAGGACAGAGGGAAAGCAGAACCGGGCAGTGGAGGGGGAGGAGGGCGGCCCCATGGGCAGATGCCCGGGGAGCAGGGTGGTGCCAGGATTTGGCATTAGGCTGGATTCTAACCCCCATCTAGATGGCCCAGCCTTGTGCCAGGCTGCTTGGATTTGTGCTGCCAATTTCCCGTGCCCTGGGTTGCACTGCAGCCAGCATGGGGTTAGGATTGGGCTGTGAGCCCACTAGAAGCTTCCTGGGATGCGTGCCGTTTTTTCTCTCATGCATTCCTGCTCTGTGCAATGCGTTATAATTTACATTTATATCAGCTTTATTTGTTCAGTTGATTGCCAGCCCAGTCCCCTGGGCTCTTAGCACTGGCAGAACTAGCATTGCATCAGCACTGACCGCCTAACAGTAATAAAACCATTTCTGGCTAGTGCCATCCTGCACACCTCGCTGGACCGCTGGCAGCCTGACGGAACAGATAAGCCAGTGGGCGAGGTGGGAAAAGATCAGGGATGGAGGAGAATGGGGGAGGTAGAGAGAGGACATGGATCTAGTGAAAATGGTGAGCGCTAGATTCTACACTTTCCGGCAGCCTTTCCACTCCCTTTTCAGCAAGAAGTACTGTAGGTTGCTGAATTCTGAACTAACTGATGCTTCTAGGTACACATTGTGGTAGTCTTGTTTTTTGGTTTACAGATGCATGGATAAGAGCTGCCATGTTTGGTCCAGTTGAATTTGGTTCTGATCTGATGACGTTGTTAGAAAGCACTTCTGGCCAAGGCCGTAACGTGAACCTCTGTTTCATTGATTCCCAACCTGGGGTTTGGGACCCTCAAGGGGGTCACAAACCTATTTTCAAGGATCACAGAGAGCTGGGCATTGCCATCTTGAAAACTTGGGATTTTCCGTCTCCCCTCTTCTTTCACTTTCCCTTCTCCTATCCCACGGCCTATCCCATCTTGCTGTCCCCACACAGTGGCTGTGAGACTGAGCGGCAAAACTGAACTGCCCCTGTTTAAATCTTGTCTCCACCATGGAATGACTAGGCAGCCTCAGGCAAACTTCTCCCTCTGAGCCTCAACTCCCCAGCTGCAGTATTGAGACATGATACAGTATTTTAAAAGTGTGATATATTAAAAACAATGGCACTACTTCCTGCTTAATGACATCACTTCCAGTCCTAAGCCTTATGGGGGTCCTGACAGATTGGCTTATCTCAAAAAGGGGTCCTAGTGCTAAAAAAATTGGGAACCACTGCTCTAGTTGCTCTGAGCCAGACCCAGATTCGCTTTTAGAATGCCGATCTTGTCAAAAAGCGCTGGTGAGATACTACCAGTAACAAGCCAACCCCACTCCCCTTGCCACAAAGACTCACAACAGTCATTACTTCTGTCTTGTATGGTGTTCCGTTTCAGTCTCAGCTATTGCTGCCAAAGACTGAAACCTCCAGCTTCTGGCTTGGTTGAAAAAGAAAAACAGAGTTGGGTGCCATCCCCAAATTGATGACACCGACTCTCAATTTCCAAATGATGATCTCTCTCAGTGGCTTTATATAGATGTTGACTTGAGCCCCTTTTTGGAGAGGGTTATGGGAGCAGTTGGGGGGGCCACATTAACATTGACAAATAGCTTGGTGTTTCATTGTGTGAAATTATCAGATCCTTTTCCTTTCACAACAATAACAAGAATAATCATTTCAGTTCTCTGGGTTTGCCCTGCATTCTATTTACTGAGCCACTGGCTTCAATTGAAGGATTTGTTCTAATTGTCCAGTTGCTGGGACGGTCAATTTGAATCATCATATAGCCCATTATTTCCTTCTCCTCTTCCCCACACTCCCTGGTTGGCTGGTAGCCTGCCTGGAGGGTGGGGTGAGGAGCAAGCACTATAGCCAGTAGCAGCAAGGAACGCTCACTGACCCAGCTACAGTTTAACTTTGTATTTGCCGTTTAGATGAAATCTGCAAAAGGAGAACTGTTCTTTTTAAGAATTTTTTTTTCTTTCAGGTTTTAAGACGTTAAAATCTAAATACACTTCTGTATTAAATTCTGATAAACATAGATTATTTTGGAAAGCCTGTACGCATATCTAGATTTTGTTATTCAGTTGCGGGGGAAGAAACGACATTTATCGACAGTACAGTGCGTTGAAAGGGGGCTCAAATGAGCAGTCACTCTGCTCTTAAAATGGGCCCCCATCTCAAGAAATGGCTTGTATTGGTCAACAGTGGAAAGCCTAACCCTGCCTAACCCCACAGGACAGGGCCCAGGTGAAAGCCACAACCCATTTTCTCCACAACCCATTTTTGGATGCTAACCCAGCAAATGAAAGAAGCTCCCTCATTAGGTTCACCTTACGGTTTTGCTGCCTCATTATTTAGATTCACCTTAAGTAGTTCAGGAAACCAGAAGTGAGAGGTCCCATATGAGTTAACCCTGAGATCAGTAGTGCTATTATATGGACAGTTAATTTTATTTCAGTGATTTGAGAAAAGGTCCTAACCGTTATTTAATTTTCCTTTCGTCCAGTGGGCTTCAACTTTTTTCATGCCAGGACCCCAATATAAAATAAGGGATGCGGCCGGGGTCCCCATCGTTGATCCTGCCTCCTCCCATCCACCCCAGCACTCCCCACTCCCCGCTCCCAGCACTTTTCACTGTGACTAAATAGTCTTATTAGAGAGAACAGAAAAACATTTATCCTGGCACTAATGAAAGCTATTTTAGCACAATTTCTAAGAACCTGAACAGGACTGAGACACAATCTCCTGGTACCTGAAGGGGTACATCAGATGCCTGAATTTTTTTTATTTTCTATTTTTGAAGAATTTATACCCCACCTTTCCCATGCCGAAGCCAATGCCCAAGCTAGTTGTGCAGGCTAGTCTAAACCACCATTTTTCAATGGTTTTTTTACAACTATACACTATTCTATGATTCACCGAATCCTCAATCTCAGATGTAGCCTTCGCAGTATGGTTCTCTCCTCTGGCCGTGTGACAGCGAGCTTCAGCAGGTGATCCTAAGTCCAGCCTGGACAGGTTGGACTCCGTTCTTTTGCCAGCTGTCCTTCACACAACATTCCTGCACTGGCTAATCAGCTCCACAGTGTCCCCGTTCTGCCACAACAGGTACTGCAGCTTGTCACAGCCTGGCGTTCTGTCTCCCATCCAAAAATTGACCACAGATTCTCCTGCTTAGCTTCAGGCAGTACCAGCAGTTCAACCATTAGTCCACACTCCTGCTAGAGCACGAGGTCACTAGAACAGAAGAATCTACAGCCTCTGCAATCTTCTTTTAAATTGCCCATCCATTCTTTCTGTTTCAAAGACCTACTTAATAAATTAAGCCTGTTTGGGGCTGAAAACCAGAAGTGGGTGTCCCCCCCTTTTTTGTAATATTTGTAAGCCTTGGGGAGGGATGCAGAGGGGGTTTCATGCTTCCCAGACCCTCTGGAGAGCCGTAGCAACACCCAGGTAAGTTTTAAAAACCCTTCCCTGGCCAGCAACAGCACATTCATGGAGACTGTGCTGCTGCTGATTTCTGGACATTCCCCTTAAAGGGGAATCACCCTTTTCCTGTTCCCCTGGGAGATCAGGACCCATCAGTTTGGGAACCACTGGTTTAGAAGATTACAGCTTAAACTTAAGGTTCCTTATCCTCAGAGGTCCTGGAGGACTGGAAATAGCAATCTTTCCATTATGTTAGGACAGCATCGTAACATTGTTGTCCATCCCATAACAGTGTGTGTGTGTGTGTGTGTGTGTGTGTGTGTGTGTGTGTGTGTGTGT
>JAJKFI010000004.1:29425476-29448520 GCA_029204185.1 Lerista edwardsae | reverse complement strand
AGAAAACCTACACTGAGTATAACTATGCCATTACCAATGCTGGTACTGAGTACCTTTGGGTTTAGTTAATGGAAGCACAACTGAGCATGACTATGAAACCGCTAGGAAAATTCTATTAAGGAAGTGGTGAGAGTATGAGGAGGAAGTAGGTAGTAAGTACTCTCTGATTTAAAAAAACGTGGCACTGACTGCAACTGGGGTTTTTCCATTGCTGACAATGGTAAGCAAGCACCTCTTGTGTCTTGTGTAGTTGGCTAGGGGAGGGGCACCTCTGGATCGCAGCCAGAATTCTCAAACAATACTAGTTCTAACCATGATACCTACTAGGTGAATTATAATACAGAAACTTTAAGCTCCTATCAACATGAATACAGGAAGCATGGAAAACTCAGATTCCCATGTACAAGAGGTGCTAACTTTCATAATCAGCATGAGAATCAATCAATCAATCAATCAATCAATCAATCAAAGTATATACTATATACTGCTCTTCAACACAAAATTCACAAAGCAGTTTATGGGCTAATAATAATGATAATAAAGTTAAGAATCTCATCACCTTATCTCACAATCAAATTTGAGATTCCATCACTTTCATTTCTTCATATGTGTGTATGTAAGAGAGAGAGAGATTTTTTTTAACTGATAGAAATAATTTAACTGATACAAATAATTTATTTCTATCAGTTAATTTCTTCTCATCTCAAAGCCCACAGTGATGAGTACAATTTGTGAACTCAGATATGTGAAATGGTTGCCAGTATCCACTCTCATGATATTTCCTTTCATAAAGATGCTACACACATTTTTATCAATGTTTTAAAATCTTATAGGTGATAAAGAATTGATACAGGAAGTCCTGTTTGATGCAGTGGTGAGTGCACCAATAGAAGCTTATTGGACCAGTCTTGCACTAAACAAATCAGAGTGAGTGAATACAACAGTGTTTTTATTATTGTTATTTCAATAATGTACTTGGCCATATATTTTTTTTCCCGAACCCAGTCCAGGTTTTTTTTAATCAGGACTGATGCCACCAATGAATTAATCTCTTGTCTTCATTCATATCAGTGGAGAAAGCCAATGTATGTGTACATTCCATTGATATCTGACTTAATTTGCTGTAGACAAGAATTTCCCAAAGTCTGGGTCACAAACCCATGCCAGGTGGGTCGTGATCAGGCTGCAATCCTGTACACACTTACCTGGGTGTACTTGCCATTGAACTCAATAGGACTGGCTTCTGAGTAAACGTTCATAAGTATGCAGAAAGTCACATATGTACATAATCCATTTAAAGCCTCTTTTAAAAAAGAAAAAAAGGAAAAGTGCTTGCCCAGGAGTGCTGCAAACATACCGTAAAGTGCATTTGGACCACTCTCAGAGTTAGGGAGGTTGGCACACCAGCCTCCCTAACTCCAGATGTGTGCCAGCCTCCCTGACTCCGAGAATGGTACATACACGCTTTATGGGGAACCAATAATGTATTCCTAAAAGCAATTTCTAAGGGGAGGAGAAAGAGACAAAACAATGGCATTTATTCCCAAGGAAATCTGCATGGGGAAATCTGTTTAAAGCCCAGGATGGAGGGAGTTGTTGTCTGCACAGCAGTGTATCCTTCACATCCCAGACCCACTGATGCATCAGCCAAATGCTTTAGTGTTTCAGTGAAAGTTCAAATAGATTTGTGTCCCCATTGAATTGATCACACTTCTAGTCCTATTGTATACTTGCTTCTTTTGTAACCATAAAGTCACGATGCCATTTGCTACCTAGAAATATTCTTATTCCATGCATATTGCTCTCTTTCAGAAATTCAGACAAGGGAGTAGAAGTTGCCTTTCTTGGAACTCGGACAGGTCTTTCTCGTGTTAATTTGTTCGTAGGCCCAGAACAACTAACTAATCAGTAAGTCATATACCTCTATAAGATAAGCATACAGGAAAGAGAGAATTGTGCCCCAACAATAAAATCTCATGTCTTTCTCCATTTGCCTGACCCTCTATGAACTTGCTCAGATTCCATGTTTGAAATATACAACAAACTACGTTTCCTGTTTTCTATACTATTACTTGAAGTACTGTGGTATTTCACTCGCGTTACCATGTTTAAAATCTCCTATTTATGCATTGTTGAATTTCTTTCCTCCCTCTTGGATTAGAGGAGCAGCTTTATTGTGGCTCAGACCAGCAGTCAGTTACCTTGTTCAGTCAGTGCAAAACATATGCTTAAGAACAGCAACATATATTTGGCTAATCTCCCACCCAGAGCACAATCCTAAACTAGAGTTAGGCTGGCATAAGCTAAGCCAGCAAACTTTGGCCAGCACAAGGGCCACCATAAAGTGTGTTTGGACCACTCTTGGATACAGGGAGGATGGTTCACATCTGTGTGCTGGCCTCTCTGATTCTGAGAGTGGTCCAAACATACTTTATGATGGCTCTTCTGCTGGCCAAACTTTGCTGGCTTAGCTTATGCTGGCCTAACTCAGTTTAGGATTGCGCCCCCAGTGTCCTTCTTCAGATATTTTGTCTCCAGGTAGAGCAAACATGTGAGAGGGCAACAGAATCACGTCTCCTAACTAGGTCAACCTGCTCTCTGGCTATGCCCTTGGATCTTTGCAAGTTAGCAGTTTATCTACAGTGCCAAATTGCATGTTCTTGCATGCAGGGTAGGTCCACAGGAGGCCAAATGAACAGATTTGGAGCCAGCAAATACTAGGAGGCACAATTCCACTGTCCCTAGATGTTTCCTCTGTTCAGGGACCTCAGAAGAGGGTTAGGCTGCAATTCTGTCCACACTTATCCTGGAGTAAGCCCCATTGATTATAATGCGAATAACGTCTGAGTAAACATGTATAGGATTGGGCTAATAGTGTCTTTGGGAAATCAGGACTAACTTCAGTGAAACATGAGACTTCTTTACACGCAGCTGTGGGTCTCCCGGATTCAGTCTGGGGCAGCAATCGCCTCTTTGATGATACACCAAGAAAACAGCAAACGTTTTCTGTTTCCTTCTGTTTCAAGAGACTTCTTGACAGCTGAAGACAAGGAGAATATTTTTAATGCTGATCATTTTCCACTTTGGTACAGAAGAGCTGCTGAACAGATTCCAGGAAACTTTGTGTACTCAATCCCATTCAGTACAGGTTCGTCATTTAGTTATGCTTTGATTTTCAGATGTTCCCTAATTAAAAAGACGAGTCAGTTAACTCAGATGGGGTGCTCAGTATTCCTTTTCATACATCAGGGAATTCATATGTACAAGTTACAACCTATAATTATTATTTAGGGTGCAACCCGAACGGGAGTTAGGTCAGCACAAGTTGCTTGTGCTTGCTCAGGAGTGTTGCAAATGTACCGTAAAGTGTGTTTGGACCACTCTCAGAGTTACGGAGGTTGGCCCACCAGCCTCCCTGACTCCAGATTTTGCGCCAGCCTCCCTGACTCTGAGAATGGTACATACACATTTTAAAGTGTGTTCGCAACACTCCTGGGCAGGCACAAGTGACTTATGCTGACCTAATGCCAGGCTAGGATTTAGTCATTAATTACATACTGTACATTACCCATGTAATCGTTTGAAAAAAAAAGTTACTGGGTCTTACCTGCAGAAGAGGTAACAAAAGTGTTCGAAATAGATATTAAAAACCAGGGTAAGGTGACTATAGAATCAATAACTACAAGAAACAATACTTGTTATACAAAAGATTACAAGTGTGTAAAGCACATGGCTACAACTAAGGGCGCAATCCTAACCTGGAGTTAGACTGGCACAGGTTGGCAAGTAGAGTTTGGCCGGCACAAGGGCCACTGTAAAGAGCATTTGGACAACGCTTGGAGTCAGGGAGGATGGCGCATGTCTGTGTGGTGGCCTCTCTGACTCCGAGGGTGGTCCCAACATACCGTATTTCCCCAAGTATAAGATGCACCTTTTTTCCAAAAACTGGGGCGCTAAAAAGTGGGTGCGTCTTATACAAGGGGGTGTGCTCTCACTTGCCTTAAAGAGCCGGCAGCGCTTGCCGGCTCTTAAGGCAATCGGGAGCATGGAGAACGCAGTGATTGCCTTAAGAGCCGCTGGCCTCCCACCGGCTCTTTAAAGACCGGTGGTTTTAAAATTTCTGGCCCCAAAATTAAGGTGTGTCTTATACTTTGGTGCGCCTTATACTTGGGGAAATACGGTACTTTGCGGTGTCTCTTGTGCCAACCAAACTTTGCTGGCCTAACTGTGCCGGACTAACTCCAGATTAGGATTGCGCCCTAATACATTTCAATGTGGTGTATAAAATACCATTTTTGATTTAATGTTCAAATGAAACTCATTAGAGCATTTAATATTTGTCTCATTATTCATAGTGTATTTAACAACTTACATAAACAGATACCCAGATGGAATCTGGTATCAAGTGTAAAATGCCAAGGAAGGTATAAAAATGCATTACTGTGCCAGGTAATCTTCCCATTTCATTACAGTATCTCTTCTCAGGTATCTCTTCCCTGCTTGCTGCATTGTAAATTCCACTTCTAAAACAATGATATACAGTATAGTAACGATCACCCAGAACAATTCTTACACCTGCAACTTGGTTTGATGTCTGTGATCACAGCACCAGGTTAGAACAAGCTAGGATAGTTCAGTTGTCACTCATATTGAAAACATGGTTCTGAAGAATCCATATTCAAGGCTGTAAGCTCAATGGTTCCCAAACTGTGGGCCCTTGGACACAACCCAATTTTTGGTAGTTTATGAAGCTGACACGGTAGATTAGGATATGTGCATCAAGGGTTTAAACAGCCCTTAGGGAGTGTTTAACTTTTGTTCTTGGGAGGGGGAGATCTGCTACCCAATCACCATTAATAGCCACAGTGGCTAGCAAAATGAAACTTTTTTTAAGGTGGATCCTATTTGGGGCATTTGGGACATTTGCCTTAATCCTTAGGCATGTTGCTTAAGCCCTTCTTCAATTCCTCATTTTCGTTCTTTCTTGCCTTTCATACTATTTCATTGTTTTATGAATGTGTATCTTGTGGCTGTTTTATCATCTTACTGTTTTTTGCATTAAGCGCCCTTTTTTAATCTTGTAGAAACAGCCAACAAAAGCAATGTGGTGACAGCAAGTACTGCCATTCAGCTTCTAGATGACAAAAAGTCTCCAGTGGTAGCAGGTAAAAGGGTTGCTTCTTTCTACATCAACGTTGTGAACAGGCTCTGCTTTCTTGTGCCACTTAGGCTTCCTATAAAAATTCTCATTTAAAGACTGTTTGGGAAGAAAGTTCAATAAAGTGCAACTTAATGACCTCATGTCTGGGTCATTGCAGGCCTCCTCTCATGAAAATGCTTCATTCGAAATGTTTTGAACACAGAACACTTTTTATGAAGTGGTGGGGGCTGATTTAGCATAAACAAAAGAGTAATTATCGACAAATTCAGTCTGGGCCAATCTGTGAAATCTCAAACCCCTTATTACACATTTTAATTGACATCGCTGCAGCCTCGTGAGTCATGCCCGTGTTTGAAGTGAGGCGCAACTGTAACAAGAGAATAACAATATATTCCGTTGCTTGGCAAGAAGATGCGTGTTCAGCCATATTCCAAAATCAGCTGGCCTGTATGGGCCTTCCCAAAGAGTGACTTGTTTGCAGGATGTGTATCGGTACAAATATGGTTTGTGAAAATGACTCTGAGTTGTGTCCTAAAATTATGACATAAAAAGCAGCCTTTAGAGTGAGGCCATTCTGTGGGCTACTCGGAATGCAATCCAAACCCCGGGCTGGAATAGTCAGGCTGACACACCTGCCCCATATCCAGCCTGAGACTTGGATGTACTGCTGCACTACCCAAGGAAAGGGGGAAATATTGCCAGCACAGGGGCCCAGATGGAGCTACTCAGAGCTGCGCCGCTGACATTGGCAGCACAACTCCAAGTGGCCCAGTTGGGGCTCTGGGGCAGGGATGTCTCCAGCCCCTTCCCCAGTCTGAGCTGCCAACAGCTCAGCCCATTCCCAACCTCCTCCCACCCCCATTCCGCCAGCCCCTTGTCCCCTTCCACCGCTCTCCCAGAGTCCCTGTGCCAGCCTTGCAAAGCTGGCATTCCCTTTTATTTAGGCTCTGGGCCCAGGAGATGGGACAGTGAGACTCGCGCACGTACGTGCACTGGCTGATCTTCTCCAGGAATGGCACAAACGTGCTTTATGGCGCATTTGCAACGTTCAAAAGCCCTCACATGGGATTAGTGCCAGCCTTTCTGTGCATTTGGAGCGCACTGACCGAAACATTACTATCCCCTCTTCAGTGGTTTCCTCTTAAGGTGGTTTTTTCTCCAACTATGAGGTGATAATTCATTGTTGCATATTGAAATCCAACAAAAAGTAGACTATGGAAAGGGTCTAATAATGAGTGTCAGGATAACGTGGTGGTTCTGGAGTTAAACCTGGAAGATCCAGGCTCAAACATATGTCACAAACAAATGTGCAAATCAGAATAACGTCAGTCTGCTTTGAGACAGAGGTATGTCAATTAGGGACACTTGCATATAATGCTTATCTGATATTCCAGAATGTGCTAAGGTAACTATATACTGCATGAATGCAAATAACATTTTAAAGAGCGGAGGAAACCACTGAGCAGTGCATGAATTGCACATTAGCAGATGCCTGCTTATCTTTCACTGAGGACCTGAGAGAGCTGATCGCATACTGACCATCTGGTTTGAATGTCATCCGGCATTTTCCTTTCATAACGAAAAAGGTTATAGCAGAAAATAGTTTATCATTAGATTAACTGGCTCGGGAGAACAACAGGTGTTTTCATCACCATGTCAGTCACTTTGCCTGTCTTCTGCGTTCTTTTAAATCTGTTTCGTCCAGTTGGGGAATGAAGAAGGTAAATTCAGATTAAAGACAGGGCGAACTCGAAGTTTCTCGCCATGTATAAACTCAAATACTGTGAAGCCAACTGTGCCTTGTGGAAAACATGCATTGGAAATGTTTTTTTTTTTTTACTTCTTTCTTCGTTCCTAACAATGAAAACTGCTGCAAAGTCCACACTATTTGGCTGTGAAGGCAGTAAAGATTTTTGATTACTAGTTCATACGTTGTTTTTTCTTTCCTGGATGCTGGGGTTGAATGATTTTCGTTTCTTGTGGGAATCATTGACTGACAATAAAGCAGGTTTCCTTTTGATGAGTGGAGGAGAAGGTATTTGCCACATTTACACATTTGGCTGTAAAGATCAGAGCAGTTGCTTTGGAAATGCAAGTTATTTGTTGCTGTATAGTAGAAATGATTCTCAGAATGGTTGCAAATGGATTGAGTATTCAAATAATGCATAATACAAATCGAGGTCCTGTGCAGTTTCTCTTGGATAGAAGCTTGGCATTGTTGGTGATTCATCACCAGGCCCTCCTGCAGCCACCATAGATTTCACGCAGTCCCTAGAGAAGTGGTTCTCGACCCATTTAGCACCAGGACCCACTTTTTAGAGCAACAATCTGTCTAAGACCCATTGGAAGTGATGTCATGGCCAGAGGTGCCGTCGCCAGGGGGTGCGTTTGCCCAGCTTCTGTTGGTGCGTCAACTTCAGCCGGGCTTGAGTCGATCAGACCTGACCATGGTGGTCCATGCCTTAGTAACGTCAAGATTTGATTACTGTAATGCAGTAATACAACTTGAAGTTGGTTCGGAAGCTGCAGTTAGTGCAGAATGCGGCAGCCAGAGTGGTTATGGAAGCTGGGTGATTTGGTGTTGTTGGACACGGCTTCAGCAGCTGCACTGGCTGCCCAATCATTTCTAGGCCCAATTCAAGGTTTTGACCTTTAAAGCCCTTCAAGGTTTGGGTCCAGGTTATCTGGGGGACCCCCTTCACCCATACGTTCCGGCCCGCCCTCCTAGGTCATCTGAGGGAGCCCTCCTGCAAGTGCCACCTTTCTCCCAAGTTAGGGTGTTGGCAGCACGGGGGCGAGCCTTCTCGGTAGTGGCCCTGCAATTATGGAACTCCCTACCGGGGCAATCCAAAATCGTCCTCTTCCCTCATGGAATTTTGGCAAGGGCTCAAGATTTTTTTGTTCCATCTGGCATTTGGTGTTGACTTGTCTGCCTCTTGTGTCTCTGAAGCAATACCTGCATTTTAAATAGTTTGCTCTCCTCGAATTGATTTTTATTTATTTTACCCTGATTTTATTTATATTATGTTATTGCTTATTGTTTTGTTTTATGTACTGTATATTTTCCCAATAAGTGTGAGCCATCTTGGGCATCTGCCTTGGCAGAGGAAAGGCTGGGTAAAAGCTTATAAGTAAGTAACTAACAGCCCAATCCTAAGCAGCACCAGCGTAGCAAGGCCGGCACTGCCGTGCTGCACCCGAAACCCAGGAGGAGGCAGCGGCAGTGCAGCGCAGAGCACGGGGCCGCTGTGCCGCCCCATTACACCCCCCCCTTCCACGAAGTCCTGTGCTGCCGGTTCACGGCTGGCACTGCTGACAGGCGCAGCAGTGCCCAAGCACCAGTGCTGCTGCTTGCGCCAGTCCACGGCCCGACTTGCTGGTGCAGGCACACCTTACGGCATGTTTGCAACAACACTGGATTGGCCCAAGAGCGCAGCCCCGGCGCAACGCCGGTATAGGATTGCACTCCAAGTCTTAGCATATAACAAGTACCTTTCAACGCACTGATGTCCTTAACACAATGACAAAAATTTCAGGAACTTACCATATGGCTGGTTAGTCTTGAAAAGGTTTGGAAGCACTTGCATGTCCTCAGAGTCTTCAGAACCGAGAGACTGAGTGCTCTTTAAGGGTACCACACTATACCATTTCCCCTGAAATCTTATTTTTCTCTAGAACATTCTCATTATTGATTTAATGTAGTGATACAATCTCTCTCTCTCTCTCTCTCTCTCTCTCTCTCTCTCTCTCTCTCTCTCAAAGTTGATAGATGTGTTCTAATAGGAAAACAATGCCCAGCAATTTCATTTACAAGTTTGAGGAATCCTTTGCAGTTGTTTTCACTCTGTCACATGTTTTGTTTGAATAGTAGCATCTAAGGAAAACTGCATGTGATACTATACTGAAAAACAAAATTAAGAGCTTAAGCTTCTCTTATAAATCAAGAAAGTGATTTACTTAATCTTTACTCCAGTTTGTAAGTCACTCAGCTTTATAATCATTGTAGTCAGTGGTTGTAATCAGCTGTAATGCTAACAAATCCTTCTGATATGCCCCTGTGTACTTTAGCAGAAACAGAATGACTTTATATTTTTAGGGCTTCTGTAGTATTTACTACATTATCGATGTTTATCATGCACTACCTCAAATGGGATATATATAAATTGCTTTAGTGGTGCATTTACCCAGAAGGTTTCTGATTCTACTTTCCTTTCAGGAAATGCTACTTTCCTTTCAACAGAAACAGAAAATGTAGGTATGCCAATCCTACCCCTAAATCCACCTCACTGGAATATTTCAACAAAGCGAGGTGGAATCTTAAGTTCCAGCAAACTTGTCTGAAAGATGATAGGTGGTGTGTGAGGGGTTTCAAGAGCTGACTACCCTGTTAAAAACATTTTCAGTATCTGTAGTCATATTATTTTGCTTTTGTTGCCAATCTGTGGTTTGGGTGTTTTTTAGTTGCACTATTCCCAAACTGTGGAGGGAGTTGGCACAAGATAAATTTAAAGGAAAACTACAGCTAGCATACTTGCAGTTGTGTTTCCCCCCTCTCTGTGTTTCCTGTGGAATTGAAATAAGGAGCTTTAAGTGGCAAGTGAAGCTTTTTCTGTGCAAAAAGCTAGCTATAATTCTGGGCATGTTTGCAAAAAAAATTGAGCATGCTCATTGGGACTGCAACCCGCTTCTCTCTTTTCAAGTTTTCAATAAGGATGTATCTAGGTTTTTAAGGCCATACCTCAAAGCGTACGTGAGCTGAATGAATGAGCTGAATGAATGTAGTTGTTTGGGGGCAGCATGGATATTCAAGATGGTGCCTGTCCAGAGGCAGCTGAATAGTTCAGCTCCTGACATAATGTTGTTGTTGTTCAGTCGCTAAGTTGTGACCGACTCTTCGCGACCCCATGGACCACAGCACGCCAGGCCTCCCTGTCCTCCACTAGCTTCCTGAGTTCGCCCAATTTCATGTTCATTGCTTCGGTGACACTGTCTAACCATCTCATCCTCTGCCACCCCTTCTCCTCTTGCCTTCAATCTTTCCCAGCATGAGGGTCTTTTCTAAAGAGTCGTCTCTTCTCATGAGGTGGCCAAAGTACTTGAGCTTCAGCTTCAGGATTTGTCCTTCCAAGGAGCAATCAGGCTTGACTTCCTGGAGGATTGACCGATTGAATCTCCTTGCAGTCCAGGGGACTCTCAAGAGTCTTCTCCAACACCATAATTCGAAACTGACATCATAGATACTGACATCATAGAAACCTGACATCATAGATAGGGGCAAAAACCACTAATTTAAAAAATGTACACACAGCCCAATCCTAACCTGGGCTGGAATAGGAAGGCTGTCTGCAATCTCCAGTTCAAGTTAGGAGATGGCTGTGGTGCAACTCAGAGTAAGGGGGCATGTGTCTCCCTACCCTGAGTAATGCCCCAGCCACTCCCAATAGGGCTACTCAAATCTGCGCCAGCTGGTATAAGGCCGACCTGCTCAGGACGTGGGTATTAGGATATGGCCTACTTTTACACCGTGGACACCTTTACGGTACTTGGAGCATTTCTGTTGTTGTTGAAAGTGGAATAGGAGCAGCGGTGTTATGCTGCCGGAACGCTGGGCGGGACATCCGGGTGATCGACAGCCTGCCCGTTGCGTTGTGCAGTGTTACGCCATTTGCGTAACCAATTACGCCGCTTGCCTATGTTACGCAAATGGCGTAATGCTGAGGAACGCGACAGGCGGGCTATCGATCACCCGGATGTCCTGCCCAGTGTTCCGGCAGCATAACACCGCTGAATAGGAGGTATGATTCAAATGTAAATAATGCTCTGAAATGTCATATTTCTCTTGCCATACATAGCATTTTCAGGGCTACCCTCAGGGCAGGAGAGTAGCTGTCATGGTCTGTACTTATTTCATTTGAAAATTGCAGATGATCAGCACAGAGTTGGGTGTGAGTGAAAATATGTGTTGGTTCTAGCAAAGCCATGAATGGAACTCCCCTTCTGATTCTTCCACTGCAGCCAAAGCACCTCCCACAAAACTCTTGAGGGATTAGGAGAAATTCTGGAATGGAGCAGAGTGGGGAATGTGGGAGGAGGAAATGAGTAGTCAAAGAGGTAACATGGCAAGCAGAAGTGCCTTTTCATTTGTGCGAGACACTTCTCTGTTTAAAGTGTATATCAACACGTATCAACAAGCAAGAAAAACAAAATGCATTTATATCTCAACTTCAGATTTTTTTTAAAAAAATACTTCGAATATTTTGTAATTATGAAATGAAATGAGCTCAGGCAGATAAGTTTAGCGGCAGATGTCCACATCAAAGCTTTACAAATTAAGAGCATTCCTGTAGGGCAGCCCATAATTCTGGGTACCGTGAGTAGAGTAGCTAAAAATAATCTAAAATACATTTGAAAATTACTCGCAAGTGATTGCAGAAGGTAATTTGTGGCTCTCGCAGAATCCATAGCAAATGGTGCCTTTCATCTATGTTTTCTACAGTCAAGCATTAAATATCTCATACTGCAAAATGGTAATTCTTTATTTGTTAATTGAGATGGTTCTGCTGTATGTTTGCTGACGTTTGCAATGTTGGTAAACAGAATTGCTGCAAATGGTGCACTGGCATCCATGGACTAAATGTATAAATACATAGTGGAGTGTGGTATGGGCTTCTTTACATGTAGAGGTTTTAAGTCAGAAAGTTTAGGTTGTGCCTGGAGGAGGAGGTGCTGGGGGGGGGGGACCCAGACATACTACTGAGGTGCAATGAATAAGGCCACAGCTTTTATTGTGAGGTTCCAGAGGCGGACTGTTTGTAGGCATGGTATGGCAGCTGCTCAGGGTGCCGTTTGTGGATGGGCACTTTGGCTGCCACCTGTGTTGCCCACCCATTTCCACTGTGTTCGGAATCGTTCCTAAATGGAGCTATTCCAGACACTGAGGGTGTGGCAGGGCGGGGGCGGCACTAGGGGCACAGTGATACAGGGTCGTTGCCCCAGGCACCATCAGAGCCCACAATGGCTCTGCGAGGATTCCAAAATCCAGCCAGTTTTGCCAAGGCAGAAACTGAGTAAGAGAAGGTGTTCATGAATGTGCTGCCCAGCCCATACACTAGTAGTAAAACCACCCTGGAGAGAAGTGACACCAGAGAGAAGTGGCCACATACTGCTTTCCTATGCCACCCTCTGGGGGCCTCCTCCTTGCCTTGCACAACCAGACAGGCTGCTTTGCACCCTGAGGCTTTTTAAGGAGGCCTGTGTTGGAGGATCACAGGTGCCCCTTCTCTCTCAAACATTTTATAGCCCAGTCGTAACCAGCGCTGGGCCCACATTGGATCCAATGCTGGGAAGAAGCAGGAACATGGCGCAAACACATTGAGGGCGCAATCCTACCCAGCACTGGATTGACAATCGTTCGTTTCCTTACAGTAGGGGAGGCTCCACCCACCCCTATGTACTCCTCGGATCTGCAACTGCTAAATAGCAGGTGCTGATCTGAGGAGACCGCGCAGCCCGAATAGGGGCCATGCGCCCCCCCCCCAAGCAGGCTTAGGAAGTGGCCGTATGGCCGCCTCCCGAACCCACCCTCGTCCCACCTACAACCTCCCTCCTCCCCGCCAATACCTGTCCTGGAGCAGGACGGAGCCTTCCTTGCACTGACTGGCTTCGGTCGGTGCAAGGGAGGCTCCCCGTCGGCGCACTCAAGCTGACGCTACTTGTAGCGTCGGCGTTAATGACATAGTGCTGACGCAACAACGTTGCATCAGCCCTATGCCCCTTATAGGATGGCGCTGTGAGGAAGAGCTAAGGAACCATGATTGACCATCAACAAGGCTAGATATTTAGCCAACAGTGACAAAGAGGGGAAGCATGTCATGAACCACACACAGATCCCAGCAGCATCTACAGCCACGTATTGGTTGAGAGGACAACCTGCTCCCCAAGCGCCAGCTAAAGAAGAAGAAGGAGACATTTGCCCCCTTATCCTGGGTAAAGCCCCCGCCTGCGCAGTGGGGCTACTCAGATCTGCACCAGCAAAATCGCTGGCGCAGATCTGAGCAGCCTCATGTCAGGCTTCCAAGCCCAGGAAGGGAAATAGGATTTGGCAGGCTCCAGCAATATTGATCCCTCCTCCTGGGCCCAATCTGCCCTATCACCACCCTCCCCCACCCTGTTACCTCCCCACTCTACCCCAGCCCCTGTGCCGCATGATGGGGCCTTTCCTGTTTCATCGGCTGATGCTGGCGGTACCGTGCAGGCCTTTTCACCACCGCTGCTTACTCCTAGGGTGTCACAACATGCTTTACAGTGCTTTTGCAATCCTCTACACCTGCACAGCAGTCACAGCGTTGGTGCTCCTCAGGACTAGGATTGTGCTGTAAGGCTCTGCCAAATGTATAATACCCTCCGAGGAAGGCTATGACAGTAATAGTACATTGTACCACTGAATGCTGAGGCATCTGGGAGGCAGTCTTTCCCCTCACTCTGTAATGTCACCCCATGCAAAGAGGTCATGGAAACATTTGCTAGCAGGCAAGGTAGCAGAGCCTGTAGTAACAGCCTTTGCTTTTTTTTTTCCTACTGGCTACTTGGGTTAGTAGGAAGGTTCCAGAACTGGATGAAACAATTTGTGGAACTGCTCAGCTTCTTTTCCCCCAAAACCTGCTCCCTTGAGCCGCTTGAAGTTCCTCTGTTGACAGCAATTGCTTAACTTTGTGTGACTACTAATTGCTGTTGATTATTTTGACTAAGAGCACAATCCTAACCCGGAGTTAGGCCGGCACAGTTAGGCCAGCAAACTTTGGCCGGCACAAGGACCACAGTAAAATATGTTTGAACCAATCTAAAAGAGGCCAGCATACAGACATGTGCCATCTTCCCTGACTCCGAGAGTGGTCCAAATGCACTTTACGGAGTCCCTTGTGCTGGCCAAATTTTGCTGGTCTAACTGTGCTGGCCTAACTCCAGGTTAAGATTGTGCTCTAAAAATACTTACCGTAATCCTCTCTGTACATGACCAGTATCTCATTGTTTCTTAGCCCTTTTACCTAAGATTCCTTTTAAGTAGAGATTCTGGGGATTCAGCCTGCGTTCTCTTGCATGTATTGAATAACGCTCATTCAAAAATACATAACAGCAGGACAGCATTATAAAAAATTACAGATTTCTTAGTGAAAACAGATGATGTAATTAAAATGCCCACAAAAAATCACTTAGCACACACTTATGATAGATACTGGTCCACCATATATTCCTCAGGTAAATATTTGGCAGGACTGTACCGAACCAGTTTTTTTAATTGACAAAGAGCCAGAAGTACCAGCTACATGTAAAGACAATCAGATTTGTGTCATAATCTATCAATCAGAACACAATCATAAACAAACCTAGGACTGAATAGTTGGTACGTTTTCTTCAAAAGATAGTGTAGGGTCTTCAAGATGCACAAGCACCCCAGTGTTCAGCTCAAAATGGCCCGGAGTTTTTGTTTGTGTGTTCCAAGTAAATGCTGTACAGTCAATTCTCCTTGTCTTCTGGAGTAACAGCAGACATCGATACAGCTGTTGCCAAATCATTACTCCTATAAGAGTAATGGAGTTGGGTTCCTGCCTACCTTCTGTGCTATATATTGTACTGTATAGGGTTAAAATGCAATATATAAAAAGAGCACCTGTGACGAATGCATCATGCATTTGAGCAAGCCCTCTTACTCTCGCACTTCCAATTTAACAGCAAATTGTTAATAGTTGTGGCTCCGCAAAGCATTCTGGGATACTAATCACAACCACATGAGAGATTCCAGCCTCAGCATGCTGGGTCATTAATTGAATCTCTCTCTTCTTGGCCAAGCTCCACAGAAAGCCTTTCTGTCCTATCCCAGGGCCAGACTCTCCACCAAGAAGTTGGGAGGTGGCTCAGGCTTCCCTGGGTCCTAGCTTCCTAGTTTGCCTCCAGCTACTGCAAGTGGACAAAAGTCCCACTCCCAATTTCCTTTCAATTCGCTTCCTGAACAAAGCTCTGTGCAGATGCGCTGTTGACATAGTTTAACTGTGAATTTATTCTCAGTTGTTAATATAATCTAAATTCTCAGAGATGCTTTTTAGGAACAGATGTCTATGCACAAGTCCTTCAATGTGAAAAATCAAAACACAAGAGTAACAAGTCAACATATTCCTATTCCAACACTACGCTTCCAAATGGAAAAGAAAAAGAGTATTTGTTTTGGAAAGCTCATATAAAGCAGTAGCTCAAGCCAACGAACTCTCAAATGGCACTTTTTCCTCAAGACTGCCCTTTTCTCTGCCAGGGGGCAAGTGTTCTCGGTGGTACTTTGCAGTAATTGCCGCATAGGCACAGCCATACACAGCGGCTGCCAACATCATGAGACATACAATCCCACAGACCACTCCAGTTATTACTACGGTGGCAATTGCATGACGCAAGCTAACAGGCCGTGGTTTGGGTTTGGGTTCGCAGTGTGAGCGGCTGCTGTCTCCATGTTCATTGTGATGCGCATGCTTCAGGGAACTTTTATGCTCCAAATTATAGTGATGGGTACTCGTCTGGTGAACTTGAGAAGCTGTCGGAGGACAGATCCCATACATCTCGTAGGGAATTTTGAGGAGGTCTTTTCCCTTCCGATTTTCAGGCGTCAAGCAGATTACAGCATCACTAATTCCTCCTGGAAAAAAAAATATCTTCAGTTGTCTTAAGCTCTTGGTATGTCAGAAGAATCTGAACCTACCACCTAACCAGAAGCAATGTAGAAACTAAATTATAACAATTGAAAACACTCAAATGAGTGAAAATTTGTAGCTAGCAATTTCCTAGCTGTAGATTTAACATTACTATCCAAATGCTGTTTGAAAATAGCCTGGCCATGAAAAAAGTAGGAATAAAGTTACTGTATATGGGGGAAAATACCAACAATCACATTGCTGCCATCCATCTTATCACTACTGTTTATCATGAATCTAAAGTTCCAATGACTGAAGTCGAAAATCCATGGGGGAGGCGGGAGTTGAAATCCCTGTTAATATCTCACCACCCCCACCCTGAAAACTACGGTAGTAGCACCCCAAAGCCCATGTTGAAGAGCCACTTGTGCAGATGAGGCATTGCATTCATAACAGGAAATAGACACGTTCCGGTGTGCATGCAAGGCACACTTGGGATATGTCCACAGAGCTCTTCGATCAGCCAACAGTCTCTCATTACTTTTCACAGAACTTGTACAGTATATGAAATTACAGCCTAGGTCAGAGCCTATGTGTACAACCTACTTTCCATCTGATTCAAGCCAGGAGTTTTAAAAGTAGCTACCGTGCAGTAACAGTGTTTAGGAAACCCTGGTTAAAATGGTGCTGAACAGAGCAAAAGACAAATTAGGAGATCCCATTTCAGTGTGAGCCTGGTCAGATGTTTTCCACTCAGTGTGGGAGTGTTGGCAGATCCGAGCGATCTTCTGCCAACAGACTGCAGTTTTGGTGAAAGAAGGTCTGGCAGGGGAAAAAGAACTTCGCACAGGGTTCAAGCACAAGAGGGTTTGTGGGCTATGAGTGGGAAATGAGGACAGAGGCAAGAGTGTTGGGGAAGCAGCTGAAGGAAGCTTGGCAGGAAGCGTGGCTGGGAGATTGGAGTGCTTAAGGAATGGGGGGCAACTAGACAGGGTGGCTGAAGAAAGGGGATCAAAGCAGGAGGGGTGAAAAAATTGTGGTTGTGAAAGGGAAACAGTAAGCCAGCTTGCCTCTCCTTTATAGCCATACTTCACTTTTGGAAGAGGAAAAAGTAAAATTAATTGGAGCTCAAATTTATAACAGGCTCTAGGTTTCCATTTTCTTTGTCCAGTGAGCTCAGCAACCATCCCAATCCAGGATCGATTATTATCTTCAGTTATTTGGGGATAACATATTGTTCTGAGACAATAAGGTCCCTTGACTTTTTCATGTTGCTGTTTTGCTGTACTTAAGGTAAGTACAACATATAGACAATGAAGTGAGCAAGAAGTATCAATGTATAATTTACAGAAACCTTGGTAGTTGGATCTCTGCCTTGACCCTATTCTGTAAGTTTTATTATTCCAATGTTGGATCCATGTAAGCAATCTGTAAGCTATTCATCTGTAAACTGTACAGATGAATTTACTCTCCCTGCCTTTTTGAAACTTCTGTAAGTTTGGCCCTAGTTGCATACTCAAACAATTGTTCCCAATGTTTGAAACCTGGAATTCTGTTTTGTGTACGGTATTTATACACAAATGACCCTGAGATCAGTTTTCTGTATTTTGCTGGAATATCTTTCTATAAATGAGGGGAAAGAATAAAAGATTCTAAATTCAGTCCTGTCCTGCAAATGATTGAGAGTGCAATCCTAACCTGGAGTTGGGCTGGCACAGTTAGGTCAGGAAAGTTTGGCTAGCACAAAGGACACTGTAAAGTATGTTTGGACCACTCTCGGTGTCAGAGAGCCCAGCACACATATGCGCGCCATCCTCCCTGTCTCTGAGTGTGGTCCAAACGCACCTTACGATGGCTCTTGTGCTGGCCAAACTTTGCTGGCCTAACTGTGCTGGCCTAACTCCAGGTTAGGATTGTGCCCTGAAATAGGGCATGTCTACCATGTCTTTCTCTCCAGCCATGTGCCTTAGGATGGATTTGTCAAATAATGGGTATGTTTGGGGAAGAACCATGGATTTTTATTTTGGCATAATTCAGGTTGTTTTGTTTAAATTCCTTTTTAAATGCCCTTTAATCCGAACCAACTTTCCAGCACTGACATAGCTGTGCCAATGGGGCATGCTCTGCATTCTGCAGTGGAATAGTAGTCACGGAGGCCTCCTCAATGTAAGTGAATGTTTGTTCCCTGACCTCAGAGCTGCATTGCCCTTACCCCAGTGCTGGAAAGTTGGTTAGGATTGCTCCCTAAATTGCATATCAGTATGGGTCTAAATTAAAGGAGTCGTATGAGTTTTGATCATAACTGTTTTTCAATTGTTAAGATCATAATTGGAATCTAAACATTATGATTCTTGCCTCTATTAATATTGAAACTTTTCACTAGTTTTGTTAAAGATTTTTATCCTATAATCTGGCTCTGACTTGCTTGTTCAGGGATAACAGAAATATATAGTTCAGCCTTTAAACAAAAGCATTAGCTGTAATTAGCTGAGAACATGTAATTAAAAATCACCATTATCTAAAATATGTTCAGCCTAAGACACATTTGACTCCTGTAAAGGCATCAATTAAGAGTTCTGATTTAGCTCCAATTCCTTTTGGCTACTAGTAATTTTTTTTTCATTAGCAAATGTAGAGGGTTTTTTCCCCCCGCAAGTCCTCTTTAGTTCTCTATTGAGCAGTCTAAATCCGGGAGAGGCATCATGATTAAAGATGGAAATTTAGTGTGCTTGTGTAGGTTATACAAGGACAATGCTGGAAGTGTGCTAATGGAATACACAAAATGTGCTTTCTTTCAACGTCATTGGTAATAACTTGAATAACTTCCAGTTTGAAACAGTGTTGGCTGGTTTGACAAAATTACCACTGCTGGCTATGTGGTGATTGATTGGGGTGGGGAATTTTGAGGACTTAGGAAGCCTCTGGAACTTTAAGACAGAGGAGCTGCTACTCTTCTTGTGCGAAGACAGTTTCTGCTGCGGAGCTGCCATGAACACTGGCTATTGTCATCAGCAGGACAGACTCTCGAGCTAGGGGCATCACTGGGGTTTGCGTCACCCGGTACGAGAGCTCATTGCGTCACTCCCATGAGGGACCTCCTCCAGTATTGCAATTTATACAGAATAAATTACAATATCATGTGCAAAGCCTAAATGCAACAGCATCACTAGGGTTGGTGTAACATCCCCCCTTTATCTTTATTTATTTTTGTACAGAACTGTACAGGTCATCCAACAAAGCAGTTACCCACAAAAAACCAGTGGCCAACTTGATGGTACTCACATAACTAAATAAGAGTTCTAGTATTAGCTCTGACACATGGAAATGAGAGCTGACACACACTAACACCTTATTGGTTTCTTGCTGTGTCTTAATAGCACCTCATTGGCTCTCAGAACAATCAGTCTCATTGGACAATTTTGAGTTGAGGAAATCAACTTTTTGTTACATAGGGAGTTGTGTTTTCCTTTTCTGATTATTTGGCAATAACTTTTGATAGAATACAGCTATTTCAACATGGTTTGTTTCCTTGCATTCGGAATTAATTATTCCACATTGTTCGCTCCCTTGCCGTAGAGGAGGCTCCAGCCTCCCCTGTGGGCTCCTTGGATCTGCGCCTGCTAAACAGCAAGCACAGATCCGAGGAGACCGCATGACCCGAATGGGGGCCGCACAGCCTCCCAAGTGGGTCTAGGATTCAGCCATTTGGCCAAATCCTGGACCTGCCCATGTCCCGCCCACTTCCCTGACTCCTCCCGCCAATCCCTGAGGCGCCCTGTTATGACTCCTCCCTTGCATCAGCCGGCTTTGGTCAACGCTGAGGCATTTGCGCAGGCGCAACGGGATCAGCACTGCCTGCAGCACCAGTCCCATTGCCTTAGCGCCAAAGCAGGGGTGCCGATTGGTGCCCCTGCATCAGCGCTAAGTGCGCAGCATTGACACAACCCTACTGCACTGACACTGCGCTGTCCATAGGATTTAGCTGCCCAGCACCTTCATCATCTTCCAGTGGATAAATGCAAGAATGGGAACTTATCCCCCCACAATCATCACACAGCATCCAGCATTGGTTTTGCTAGGCAAACCATGTCACCGGCCACCACAGGAATCTCTCCATTCTAAAATGGCGACATTTTGTTTCAGCCAATTAGGATCATTTTTATGTAGAACATGTGTCAAAGGAAAGTGATCCAGTAGATCCCTTCCTGAATGTTTTCGGTGCTGTGCTAAAAATGCTAGTTTGAAATGAATGACTGTTTGGTGATGAAATAGAGGTTTCCGTGTCTTCTCAGTAGCTACTCAACTGAGGGCACAATCCTGTTCCTTGCCTCAGACCAAATGTGCCACAAAGCACATCTGCACTGGCTTGGAGAGGCACTGGGCCAACACAAGTACAGGTGCCCCTGGAGCCTGCAGGTCAGACACTCTTGTACTGGCCGGGTTCAGGCAGCGCAGGGGCTTTTCTGGGCAGTAGAAGGCAGAACAGGGCAGAATGGGGCAGTAGGAGGGTGTGCCAGCGGGCAGGGCGGCCCGGGAAGCGGGGTGGAGCCTGGGTGTGCGCTAAGCTGCTGCTGCCCCTTGACTTGTAGGATGCCACGCAGGCCAGCCAGCCTGCCCGCTCCTGCTCGTGTTAGGACTGCACGCCAAGCGGCCTTCTAAACTTTTCTGATTATTTCAAATCAAAGAATATAGCAATGGGCAACTTTCCTCTGTTGTTAAAGGCTTAGATAAAAGGATTACTGTGTGAAGACATGCAGGTTTCTAAAAAGACATGCAATGGAAAAAGTGGATAGTCTGGAAATAAACATATCTTCCTCTATTGTTTCCTCAATTCTGCAACTTGGGATCATCCCAACAAATTGAGAAAAACAACATACATCACATAATTAACTTATTTTCTGACCAAGCAGGCTTTAAAAGAGGATTAGGTAAATTCATGGCGGATAAGTCTTTCTGTTGCTAGTAGCTATGATATCTTAATGGAAGCTCCATGTTCAGGGACTCTGAATACCATCTGCTGGGTGGGGTGGAAACAGTGGCTTGTAAGCATTCCCAAAGCATCTGGCTAATCACTGTTAGATACAGGATACTGGGCTAGGTGGATCTGTGATTGAACCAGCAGAACTCTTTTTAAATTCTTGTCCTGACTGATCCAAATTACTCAACTCGTTTCTACAATGTGTATATGCTGCTTTTGGTCAGAAGGTGAATATGTTCTTAACTTTGAGTAGTTCCATCTTTTCTTCTGTAAGTTGTGAAATAGTCTCCGAGTTCCCAAGCAATGTTTTGTAACTTGTTAGTTCTATATCAGGAAGTCATCCATGGTACAAAAAAACAGCTTTACATGTTGTTAGATGCTTCCTTGAATTGAAGCCACAATACATAGGCAAGATAAGATCTATACTGCTGACAAATATCCTGTTTGACAAATAGTATATGTGATAGAAAGGTAACTTACCTCTATACAAAAAGCTTTCCAGCCACAATTTAAGGCCAAAGACTTGACAATTGCATTGCCAGGCGTTATCCTTGAAAAGAACAACTTTCAGATTTGGGAGTGATTCCAACAGAAGTCGGTCAACTTTCTGAAGTTTATTATGTTTAAGAGACAATAAAGTTATGTTCCCTGTATTATTCCCTAAAGTTCCAGGAAGACTTACTATAGAGTTAGATGATAAATCCAGTTCTTTTAGGTGTGGAAGGGAACTAAAAGTCCTGTTGTCAACATATTTAATCCAGTTCTTAGTCAAGTTTAGGATCTGTAGATGTTGCAGACCTTGGAAAGTGCTAGGTGACAAACTTGAGACAGAATTATTAGATAAATCCAAAATTTTTAGGGCCAGCGTTTCGCTAAAAGCACTTTGACTGACTTTCTGAATGCGATTATTTGACAAAAGTAATATTTGAGTTTGAAGAGGGATGTGGGAAGGAACTTCAACAAGTCCTCGGTTCCTACAGTCGACTGTCTTTGAAAATTGATGACATAGACATTTGGGAGGACAGCCGCTCACCGTATCTGTAAGTAAGATGACACCCGAAACCAGAAACAGCACACCTGTACAATAAGAAAAAGAACATAAGGAAAGTGTCCTTTTTATGTTTGGTCCCTTGCAACTGAGTTTATTTGGCAGATTCAACAAACATAGAGTTTGAATAGTTTCCTGTTTCAGTAGAGCACTGAGTTGCAGCTACAATTTTTAACTCTTTGTTACACATAGTTGGAGATGATATCAAATATACCTGTATTTGGAAAGAGGTACTTTCCATAACTTTATCAATAATGCAGCTATCTGTTATGAAACTTACATCGAGCATAAGGTATTTTATAAATGAGAGTAACTGGGTATAACTACACTGACAAAGTTTTGGGAACTAGGAACTGAAAAGCGTTCAGTGGATTATTTTAAGTGATGTCACGCTGCAGTTTTATAATTTATCAGTAATACTGTTTTGAATTAGCCTCATTATTATGAAGTTGCAGGTTGTCTGCAAATTTTTAAATGCATGTTTTTAAATTCAGCATGAACTTTACTTTGCATGGGTTAGTCCCTCAGATATATTAAGCTCACTGGGCATGATGAGTGCAAAGCTCTTCAACTTTAAGGTTATATGAGTAGTCTCATTTTCGTCAGTAAGATTTACTCAGCTTTTTACGCTTTATCATGCTTAGGATTAATCTTTAGGATTAATCACTTATCGAAATGCAGAGAATCCTTAATGGCCTGGGAGCCTTCCTGACTTCAAGAGCTTCCTTGTTCATGCCTATGCATTCCTTTCCAAGTGCTGGTGCAGTTGTACATTGAAATTAGGAGACAGCCCGTATGCATGAGAACCTATACTTCAGGTATAGGTTATCATGAGCTGAATTCGGTGGATCAGAACTGTTTTTGGAGCACTTCTGGCTCGAACCTCATTAAAAATAAACCCTTCTATATAATACATTATAACAGGTTCTTTAATTCCCATATTTGAACAGCTGCTTTTAAGCATTCCATTGCAACTTTATTTATAGTACTCCAAACTATAGTACATTTACTGTTATTGTACGTGATCCACATGTATTTTCTAACAACATGAACATTTCTGATCTTTGAAAAAGTAGTTGGTTAAATGTGCTACTGCTGCAGTTTCTTACAGTGATACAAGAAATTCCGTATATCAATCAATCAATCAATCAATCAATCAATCAATCAATCAATCAATCAATCAA
>JAJKFI010000004.1:29401516-29425466 GCA_029204185.1 Lerista edwardsae | reverse complement strand
CAATCAATCAATCAATCAATCAATCAATCAATCAATCAATCAATCAACACAAAGTTCACAAAGCGGTTTAAGGCAAATAATAATAATAAGGTTAAATGGTTCCCTGCCCCAAAAGGGCTCACAATCTAAAAAAATGTAGAACGCCACCAGCAACAGCCACTAGAAAGACACTGCGCAGGGGTGAAGAGGGACAATTACTCTCCCCTTGCTAAATATAAGAGGAGCACCACTTGAAAAAGTGCCTCTTGCCCAGTTAGCAAGGGTTATATAGATGCTGTTATATTTACAAGCAGTATTTATCTCATTACAACACTATTACCCACACAATAAACTTATTATGTACCAGGCAGTCTCAGTTAAGAATCATACATGCATATTTTTCATAATAGAAATCAAGCAAAAATGCTTTCTAACTACTTTTCTGAGTAATCCCAGAGTCTCATCAGTAATTGTGATTTCTAAGCTGAAAGACTTTAAAGCTGCACTACTGTACAAATGTATTTGGGGGTAAGTTCTATTGAACTTAGCAGATCTTTAGTAAACCTGCACAAAATTGAACTCCACATCAGCTATTTCTCAAATTTTTCAGGCAGATGAAAAAATGCACTCAGTAACAACAATTTGGAAACTTTAAATGAAAATTGGGAACATATACTTGTATTTAAGAACATTAAAATCTAGAACTAACATGCCAGCCTGACATGAAGCCCTTGGCTTTCTGAAATGACAGTTTATGTGAAAATAATTTCTTAATCTGCATTTTGAAAATAAATTGTATTTGAATGGAGCCCACTAATTTTTTTAAGTGTTTCTTAACATTGCATCCATGTAAGAAAGATTAGAGGTGAGTTCTGCATTCTGCATTCTTAGAACAATTAGAGCTTTCGGGGAGAAAAGACAGTGGTTTCAGGAAATATTCCTGCATATGGATTTGCAGAGTTTAAAGCTTCAGTCTTAGGCATGCTTACCTGAGAGTAAGCACTACTGAACATAGTACAATATAGTTCTGAGGACACATGCATAAGATTGGACTGCATGATATGATGTCTTCAAGGCAGAATCCTTTCACAAGAGTTCTAAATAAAAGTATAGCTTACCTTTCATGGTTCTTCACTTGTCTGGCTCGCTGAAGATTTCGTTCAAGTTTTATGGGATGCAGTAGCTCTCCCAAGCAAAGTTGCTATAGCCGCTTAGAACCACTGTACCATATACATCAATGCATCTATTCTGAAAATAAAACGGTAGCTGCCATAGGATCCCAAGCTAATTGCAATGGTATAAATGCTGGCTATTTGTTCCATTCGATCGTGTTCCTTTTCACGTTTCACTGAGAGTTGCTCTGCTACCCACAGCAATTTTCTGTGCTTCTCTTATTCATTCAACAGGCCATGCAGAGTGTCCGTCAACTTGGACTGGACAGCTGTAACACAGAAATCGTGACCTAATAGCCTAGCCTTTTCAATTATTTAATCTTCCTCAAATCCAAGGCACAAAAATAAAGCTGACTTCTGAAATCCAGTGTAGTCCTTGAATTCTGTTGGATTGTTAGCCATGCTCTGTCAATCCTTGCAAAATCAGATGACTCTGAACTTGTGTTCCCATCATCCTCGGCTGTGATTGGAGGCAATGGGGTGTGTAATCTCAGTACGAAGAAGCCTTCATCTTGATTACATGGTTTTGACCGTGCACTTGTTTGCTGTTCTGGGGCTTATTCTTTTGATTTCCCTAGGGATTAGCTGTACTGACAGGGTTTTATTGTACAGGGTTATTTTATTAGACAGGGTTTTATTATTTTTATTTAAAAAAGGGAGAAGGGGGGACCCTGGAAAATACAGGCTGGTCAGCTTAACGTCTGTTCTGGGTAAGATGGTGGAAAGCCTTATCAAAGATAAAATCCTAAAACACGTAGAGGAACAAGTGTTGCTGAAGGAAAGTCAGCATGGCTTCTGTAAGGGTAAATCTTGCCTCACAAACCTTTTGGAATTCTTTGAAACAGGCACGTGGATGTGGGTGAACCTGTGGATATCATATACCTGGATTTTCAGAAGGCGTTTAACACAGTCCCCCACCAAAGGTTGCTGAAGAAACTTCACAGTCAGGGAATAAGAGGGCAGGCCCTCTTATGGATTCAGAATTTAATTGATTGAGGGCCAGGAAACAGAGAGTGGGCAATTTTCACAATGGAGAGAGGTGAAAAGCGGAGTGCCCAGGGATCTGTCTTGGGGCCCGTGCTTTTCAACTTGTTCATAAATGATCTGGAAACAGGGATAAGCAGTGAGGTGGCGGATAACACAAAACTTTTCCGGGTGGTGAAAACCAGAAGGGATTGTGAAGAGCTCCAGAAGGATCTTGTGGGAATGGGTGCGAACCAGATGTGAGGTTCTCCATATTGGGCTACGCAGCCTGATATGGAGGTCAGTGGCAAAGGTCACTGCCAGTCCCACTGCCCACTCTCCCCCACCCCCACCCAGAAATACACTCCCACCTCTCTGGAAGCACGCAATGGTCCCTTCCTCACCAGCTGCTGGTGTCATGTGACTACCTTTGGGTGGTTCACCCCGGCACTGGGCGGGTGCTGGAACAGTTCAGGCAATAAGGCTTTATTGCCCATCCTGAACATGCCTTATGGCGCCAGCACACATGGTATGCTTGTACTATGGGTGCTGGAGGACTCAGGATTGAGCCCTATGTATTGTCAAAAGGTGCCCAGGATCCCCGTCTGTTGGTCAGTGTCTGGAGAAAGGGCTGGCACCCCATTCTCCTGGGAAATAAAGGAAACTCACAGCCCAATCCTTGGCAGCGCCGACATAGTAAGGCCGACATAGCAGGGCTGCATCCTGAGGTCATTAGGAGGCAGCAGCAGCGCAAGGCAAGGGGAAGTTTTCCCCTTGCACCTGGGTAAGCCCCAGCCAGCCCTATGGGGCTGCTCAGATATGCGCATACTGTTTTGCAGATGCAGGAACATGTGCACAGCAGCGGCCCGAATCAGGCTGGGGACGGGATTTAGGATTTGGCACTATGGCCATTGTGCGTCACCAGTCCCATCACCGCCCACTGCGCCACCCCGTTACACCCCCGGCATGGCTCTGGAATGCCCTTGGCGAGGTTGTCCACCGACCGAGTGCTGCTGACACTTGACCGGCACACGGCCGGCACGGCTGACAGGCACAGCAGCACCCATGCGCCAACACTGGGTTAGCAATGAAGAGGAAAAGAGGGACAGAATGATGATGATGATGATCAGTGGCGTCACTAGAGTTTGCGTCACCCGGAGCGGGAGGTCAGCGCATCACCCCTCTTCGCAAACCATACAGAATAAATTGCAATGCCATATGCGCAACTTAAATGCAGTGTTATTACTAGGGTTGGTGTTACCCCCCCCCCCATCAACTTTATTTATTTTATAGTACAGGTCACCTAACAAATTAGTAACTAACAAAAAACCCGTGGCCAATTTGATGCCACTCACACAATTAAATAAAAGTTCTAGTATTAGCTCTGATACATGGAAATGAGAACTGACTCATAATAATGATTTTTTTTAAAAAAATCACAATTTCTACATAAAAAGTTGTATTTTCAGTTTTTAGGTTTTTGGCCATAGCTTTTGATAGAATAAAGATATGACACTCCAGGTTTTTTCAGTGAATTCCTCATGAAATTCCACATCCAATGGTACATAACAGGACAGTATTATTCCCTAAAACTGTGGTCTTTTAAAAAAATTGCAATTTTTACATTAGAAGTTGTATTTTGGGGTTTTAGTTGTTTGGCCATAACTTTTGATAGAATGAAGATGTTACCCTCTGGTTTTTTCACTGAATTCTGGGTGGAATTCAACACCTAAACAGTATATAAAGGTAAAGGTTTCCCCACGACCGAATGGTCTAGTCGTGACCGACTGTAGGGGGCGGTGCTCATCTCCGTTTCAAAGCCTGTGAGCCGGCGTTTTTGTCCGATCATGGTGGCCAGCATGATTCTACGCCGTAGCGCATGGAACGCCGTTACCTTCCCACCAAAGTGGTTCCTATTTATCTACTTGCATTTTAGGTGCTTTCGAACTGCTAGGTTGGCAGGAGCTGGGACAAGCAACGGGAGCTCACTCCGTCACGCAGTCTCGAACTCCCAACCTTGCGGTCGAAAGCCCAGTGACAGCGGATTAACGCGCTGCGCCACCACATCCCTAAACGGTATATAGCATGATGGTATTATCTTTTACAACCACAATTTTAGTCCTTAGTGGTGTTACCACCACCACCCCCGTGCGTGTCACCTGGTACAGCCCACCCCCCCACCCCCCCAGTGGCACCACTGGTTATGATGATATTTATATACCACTTTTCAACAAATAAGGATGCAATGTGGCTTATGTATCATAAATAAGTGAATGGTCTCATCCGAAAGGGCTCCGAGTCTGAAAAGATGCAGAATGCATGCCAGCAACAGTGACTAGAAAAGACCCTATGCTGGGGTAAACAGTAACAGTTACTCTCCACCTGCTAGTAGAAGAGATCTGCTCCTTTGACAGGGACCTCTTTGCCCAGCTAGCAGAGCTCACTTTCTGTTCCTGGCACTTACTGAACAATGTGATGATCTTTGAGGGGAAAGGGTGATGGGAGGTGCAGTAAAATGCAGCATGCTGGGGATCAAGGCAAGGTGAAGCAAGAGTACAATTTAGGTCTTTCAGATAAGATTATACGATATTAGCTTCAAAGTCTGAGTATCTTCCGGTCTCCTAATTTCCTGAGCAGCTTATCTGTTGACCAGCTTCTTGAGTAAGGGGGAACAATGGAAAGACAGGTGGGGAGATGACTGCCTCAACCCTACGAACTTGCTGCCAGGTGTCACAACATCTGCATCATGGCTCAGGGGTCCGGATGGGCTTTTAGCCTAACCTACACTGAAAAATTCCAACTTTCGTGTGAACCATGGGGAAGAAATGCCCTTTTATATGAAGCCACAGCTTTATCTTATGTTGCTGTTAAAAAGGTTTCCCCACAACCGAATGGTCTAGTCGTGACCGACTGTAGGGGGCGGTGCTAATCTCCGTTTCTAAGCCTGTAGAGCCAGCATTTGTCCAAGGACAAGCTTCCTTGGTCATGTGGCCAGCATGACTATACACCGTAGCGCACTGAAAGCTGTTGCCTTCCCACCGAAGTGGTCCCTATTTATCTACTGGCATTTTTAGGTCCTTTCGAACTGCTAGGTTGGCAGGAGCTGGGACAAGCAATGGGAGCTCACTCCGTTGCGCAGTCTTGAACTCCCAACTTTCCGGTCGGAGAGCCCAGCAGCAGCGGTTTAACCCACTGCGCCACCACGTCCCTATATTGCTGTTAACCCTGGCTAAAAAGACACACATTTTGCACCTGAGCCTGAGAATAGGGGGATCTTGTAACACCAAAGCTTCATCAGATGGAAAGTTGCCAAGGCTGCACCATTTCCAGGGGTGCTGGCTGTGCCAATATGAAACCCAAATGCCCCCTGTGAGGAGGACTGACGCACCTGCACATGTGCAGCATGCAGAATTTATTTGGGCAGTGGGAGAGAAAGTGCCAAAGAAGAGACATTCTGATCAGTAGTCTTGCTGGTGAATAACAGTGGGAGTGAGAATGCTATCCTAAGAACATAAAAAGAGCCCCACTGGATCAGGGCAAAGGCCCATCTAGTCCAGCTTCCTGGATCTCACAGTGGCCCACCAGATGCTTCAGGGAGCACATGAGACAACAAGATGCTTGCATTCTGTTGCCACTCCCTTGCACAGTTATTCCTTGCACAGTATCCTTCCTGATCAATCTGAGGCAGTGGGAAAGGGGAAACCAAACGTCCACGTTTTTGCAGCAATGTGGGTAATATAATGCAGCGGTCTCCAAACTTGGGACTGCTGCGCAACAGAAAAGCCCTCCCCATCATGAGCAGTGCTTACCGTTTACCATGCTTCTCCTGATCTTGCCAGCTGATCAGTACAGAATGTCACTCTGTGCAGTCGTGTCTGCCCGGAAATCCAGGCACAAAGCCTGCTGGGGCAACGGGTAGCAGACATGGATGCCCAGAGCATCATTCTCTACAGATCAGCTGGCAAGATCAGCAGCAGTGAAGCGGAACAATAAGCACAACGCACAATGGGGAGGGTTTCTCCATTGCACCGGATCCAGCCCACAGGCCATAGTTTGACCATCGCTGATGTAATGTAAATCGAAAACTGGCAGTCTAATACTAGCAGCCGTGCAGCACATCTCTTCCACTCATATGTTCAGTGTTCTGATTTGAGATTGTGTTGTTCCATGTATTACCTATTAATAGCAGTTTTAACTAGAAAAGCAGGAATTGTTGCCTGCCTTTCTTAATTTCTGGAAATGAAATCTCCTCCCTCAACCCAGCCAATCCCTCCTCTAGTAGGATCTAGAAGAGTAATATAGAAATTATTGCTTCCTGCTGTGACTTTTATGATTTTTCTCAGCTCAGAATTCTCCATGGACGTCCGTAAAATTTTCCTTTGGCTCACATAGCTGATGAGCTGCTGCATTGTTTTTACAACCATTGTCTTTAAAAGGGGGCTTGCTGGCCAGGTGCTCCTTGCAAGCTCTTGCGGCATTCTGCGTGATGGAACGGAAGCTTTCAAGAATGCCTTTCAACTGCCTCTCTTCGTTTGGGTAATCCTTTGCAGCTACAATTGTGTTATTTTTAGCACTCAACAAATTGAAAAGATGTTCACAGGGCAAGGTCACTGAAAAGTTAAGCACTGTGTGAGGTTCGTTTCCAACAATAACACAGGCCTTGTTTTATGCGCTCTGTGTTGTGGTAGAAGAAATGATTACCCTTTGGGTTTTTCTTTTCTTTTTCAGTCAAGCCCTCGCACTGGGTCCAACTTTGGCAACATATGATTAGAGCTGTCAGGCTAGCTTTCATGCATATGTGGCTATTTCCACCCTCCCGTTGAGGATGTTGGCAATAAATATTTGTAAACGGATTGTGCCCTATCCTGTAATTTCTCCCCTTCTCCCTCCTGCCGACATTGTTAATCATAAAAATAATCTCGGGCGTGATAAAAGTATAAAGTGGTAAACATGAGAGCAATGACACAGCTGGAACACATGAAATGTGCTCTTAAAAAACTGGCCACTTAAGAAATGACAAGCTTTCTTTCAGGGTTCTGATGTGGTCCAGCGATGCTATTATTTCACTGCTTAAGCAAGGGGTGTCCATAACATGTCCCTTTGTTTCAGTACCGTTTTCTATTTCATCCCGTGGTATCAGATACCCATGGAGACTTTGGGGAGTGTCTCAGATACCTGCAGAGTTTCCAAGCAACTGCTGCACGTGTGTCAATTTTTCCTTCTCAAGAAAGCTCGTTTTTCTCCATCCCCACTTCCTTGCACCATGTTTTTTGCATCCAGCTGCCATTGTATCACAGAGTCCTAGTTGACTGAGGCTGGGGGGGGGGCATTACTCTCACCCAGCTGGGACCACCAGGTTTCTGTGCACTACAGCAGCCATGGCAGCAGGGATGGGGCGGTGGTGTCACATTGTCCTACCGGGGATCAATAATCAATCACTAGTATTTATATACCGCTTTTCAACATAAAGTTCACAAAGCGGTTTACAGGCAAATAATAAAATTAAAGTTAAATGGCTCCCTGTCCCAAAAGGGCTCACAATCTAAAGGAATGGAGAACACCACCAGTAACAGCCACGAGAAAGACACTGTGCTGGGGTGAAGAGGGACAATTGCTCTCCCCTTGCTAAATATAAGAGGGACACCACTTGAAAAAGTGCCTCTTGCCCAGTTAGCAGGGGATCTATTTTCCTTACTAGGTGTCCTGCTTAGGAGTGTGTGGGTGTCAAATGCTTGAGCGTGGTGCTGAGGAGGCTGGACAGGACAGGGATCCTGCTAGTGTTATCAGTCTCCTAGCTGTACAGCCCTGTCTGGGATGGCTGGGGTTGTCTCGGCTCTGGCATGGGAACTCCCTCACCAGAGTGTGCTGGGGGATTTCGACGTCCAGGCTGAGGCCTCCAGGGGAGGTCCAATTCAGAAATTCCTGGCTGCTATGTCAGCCATGGGCCTGTCCCAATTAGTGGAGGCCCCAATGCATGTGGCTGGGCAGCTAGTGAAGCAATGTGGTACCTTTTCTGCTTCTTGCTGTCTGGACCTTGTTCAACCACTGAACATGGCTACGGGGAAGGTGATATAATAACAAGCGCTGACCAGCTCCTACTGACAGAACCACTTCAGTGCCACTCCCTCACTCAGATGTCAGAGCAATGGGGTAGCACTCTCTCTTGATGGGGTAGCACTTCCTCTGAAAGCGCAGGTTTTTCTGGACCCACAGCTGTCCCTGGATGCCCGGGTGACACCTGTGGCCAGGAGGGCTTTTGCTCAGCTTCGGCTGGTGCGCCGGCTGCAGCCACACTTGTTTCAGTCGGATCTGGTGACAGTGGTCCATGACCTACTGACATCTTGGCTAGACTACTGTAATGCTGTGTATGTGGGGCTATCCCTGAAGACAGTTTGGAAGTTGCAATTAGTGCAGAATGCTGTGGCTCGGTTGGTCACTGGGGCTTGATGTGCAGAATATGAATGTCTTTGCTTTGCAGCTACTCTGGCTGCCCTTTCTTTTCTGAGCCCAATTCAAGGTGTCGATGATGACCTATAAAGCCCTATACAGCATAGGACCAGGATATCTCAAGGACCGTCTTCTCCCATACATTCCTCCAAGTCCCCTGAGGCCGTCAGAAAGGGCCCTTCTCAGGATTCCGCCACCATCTGAAGCCAGGGGAATGGCAGCCAGGAGCAGGGCCTTCTCAGTTGTGGCACCGTGACTCTGGAACCAGGTCATGACTCAACACCTGAGGGCAGCTTGCTTGGTATATGGTTTCCGGTGGGGTTCATCTGTTTCATCTGGCTTTTGGGGAGGGAGTGGTCCAGGTTAGGATTGTGCCCAATGTGCTGATTTAAAAAAAAATTTTTTGCATTGACACCATGAACACTTGTTGAATAATTTCAGCTCAGACTTATTTATTCCACACAAAAAACATTATTTGATTGCGTATCAACACTTAAATTTTTTTTAATAACAATGTATCAAATGACACAGAAGCCAATTTTTCTCTCCTCCCGTCTGCATTTGTGATAGGTGCCCCTCACTGCCCTCACATGTGAAACTATTTCAGTAAGGAAGGAAGCACAGGAGGGCAGGAATCCATAAAACCAATCTTTTCCTATGCACTTAACCCTTTCCCGGCCCATTACATCACCAATGCTAATTTGTCCTCCATGCTTCTTTCCTTTTTACTAATTTTCAAACGTGTTTTCATTCCTGCAAAAGCATATTTGCAGCTCCACCAGGGAAAAACACTTTGAGGATGATTTGGAATTGAGAAGTCACAGCCAGCAAAGGGTAAAATGCATTTCTACTTCTTTTCTACTCCAAATTGCCCTCTCCTTTAGGTTGCAATCCTGTATATGGCAAAAGACTCACTGAAAGCAATGGGGCTTACTTTGGTGTAGGTATACATAACATTGCACTGTAGGTGGATTTTCCAGAAAATTTTTAAAAATACAATAAGGCTTGGTTACAAATGTTTATGTGTATGGTATGGACCTAAATTAAGGAGGCGGGGAGAAGGATCTATTCTCACAGATATCTAACTGAATTTTGTTCAGCATTTTGTTCTAACTTGGCTGTACCAAGACCTCTTCTTATAGTAAATTCTGAACAATATGCCAGAGATTTTAAAATGTATGGTTTCTTTCTGCTGCCTCCTGATTGAGATGGTGATTAGTGAGAGGAATACCAACTGCTTCCAGTGGGTTAATAAGAGACCATATCATATTACTGTTGGACTCCATCCAAAACCAGGAATAATTTTAGTCTTTGGGCTTTGGGTCAGGTTTCTTCAACTGCTACTGGTAGCTGAAAGAATTTGGTTGTCTCCCTCCCCCCTCCCCCCATAAGAGTCAAACCCAAATGTTTTGTAAATTAGATCCTGGGAAGCAAATTGGGGTTTTGAAAATGTGATCTTTCCAATATTTGGCAAAAATGTTTCATATATTCCATACTATGCTAGAAGTGCCACAGTTTATCTATTGGCTTTGATGCAGCTTAGTTTGAGGTTGCACTCTGCAGTCCATCAGAGAATCAACTTGATTTTTTTCTTTTTGTCAGAACCGCATGCTTTACTAGGAGCAACTTGTTGGTATGAGTCAGAAAAAAATCCGGCTTTGTTGTGAAAGAGAAGCAAAGATAGTTGGAACATTTGAAGGTGGGAGGTATGTTTGAAGGACAAATGTTTTGATGATTGGGGCTAGTTACAAGAATCCCTTCTGTTCTTAGTCTCTCATATGCACCAAAACTTTGGTTTGTGGATGAGGTGGCCTTGGGAGTACTATACTATCCAAAGAATCTAAGAGACTGGGTTAGCCATGGGTTATATTTAGTTACAAGTTAAATTAAGTAGTAGCCCATGCCTTTAAATCAAATTTCATGTGTCTGCTGCTTTAGTAATGGCAACAAAAGAGGTTTCTTTTTTTTTTCCAATCAATTTGCAGTGTGTGTGTGTGCACTGTGCATCTTTGGAGATACAGGGAAAATGTCAGGCAGATAAGCATGATTAAAGTTAATTAGTGAGTTCATATTGTTGTTAGAATAAATGGAAACAGATGATACTTGACATAAAAGTCATAGACACACAAGGGATCAAGAAAGAAGGGAATGAGAAAAGCCTGTCTGCGATTAAATGTGGGATTTACATGTTGTTTTATTTAGATATTTTAGATCATGTCTTGTCTCTTCTCAAAGGCTATGCATTTGACTCAATTTCATTTTCACTCTTGATGGATTGCTCATGTTACATCAAAGAAGACTCCAACTCTCTTTCGCTTAGTGCATTGTTTGTTTTTTTGCATGTCTGTAGCGATGAGGGTGTTCTAAATTATGGCATTTCATTTTTAAATCCTAGATGATGATCACAAAGTTATTTATACAATGCATTATGCTTTTGTAATTTAGTGAAAGTCAAGAGTTGACTGTTCAGAGGAACTAAACCATTTTAAATGGGCTGGGCACCAAATCTTCCTAAAGGGAAGGATCAGTCTCCATCAACAATGGATTCAAAGCCCTTATGGTAGTTTTTTCCTGCCTATTAAAAAGTACAGGTGCAAAATACTGTTGCTATCCTTGCATAAATAAGAACCAATCCAGTATGTTGAAATTAGCTGAGGCTTCCTTGACTATGCATAAAAATATAAACCAGCTTAGGATGTGTGATTAATGGTAATATGTTAAGGATCATTGGAGACCTAAGAAGAGCCCTACTGGATCAGGCCAAAAGCCCATCTGGTCCAGCTTCCTGCAGCTTACAGTGGCCCATCAGATGCCTCAGGGAGCACTAAAAACAACTGATGATGCCATGTCCTTGCATTTGACATTCAGAGGTCGCTGCCTCTAAAACCTTGAGATTGCGTATAGTCGTCGTCATAGTTTTAAGGTGCCCTCTTTCAATGGTTTATTCAGACCCCATTTAAAATCCATTCACATGGATGCAGCAGTTTTCCCAGGTAATCAGCAATCAGAATGAGTGTCTGCAATCAGCAGTCAGAATGAGTGTCTGCAAAGTGGTCCTCTTTAGTGTTCCATCCTGTACCTGTCATAACCAAGGGGAGTGTAATAGCTGGGCAAAAACGGGAATATCAATGTTATTGCATTTTATGACACTTCCCAAGTGGAGTAGGGAGGTGGCAAACACTTTCCATATGATGCTGTTGTGCTGGAATGAGACACCTCCTTCTGCTGGGTGCTGCTGTTCCTCATTGAAACGGCAGGTATGTTTAACAAGGCAATATATGGCTGGCTGCTGTTCCTGTGTCTCCACGGCTCTTTCTTCCACCTTTTTTCCAAACTTCTGTTTCAACTGATGTAGCAGACAGCTCTGTGAGTTTTATATCTACCACAACATCATAGAGAGCTTTTGGCATATGTCTTAACTACAAGCAGATTTTTTTCGTCTGTGCCCACCATGTTTTTAAAATTCTTTTCCACCCACAGAAAGCTTTTTATATGAAGCCGGAGAGGAAAGCAAGGTAAAGGGGTGAACTCTTCGTTCTTTCCCACATGTACCACAGTTGGGTTGTTGTCAGAAATAATAAATCTTTGGAACACTCAATGGAGGATGAATTATACTGATTTGGCTGTTGAACACTTCCAAAGCAGGCCACGATGGGGGTTGTTTTAGAAAGGAAAGCAATGGCAAAGCACATATTGTTTATGAAAATGGCAAGAATGCTGTTAAATCTGCTTTCGTTTAGGCACAGGGATGGTTTCGGGTTACACCAATGGAAATGCCTGGGTCTTTTTGAGTAATTTGGCAGGTTAAATTATCGGGCACTTCTGGTCTCTTCTGATATCAGGGAAGCTAAATGGAATTGGACCATGCATCGGAAAGGAATTGATGGGCCTGGATCAATCGTATAATGTCATCTGAGGGAGGATGAAGGGAGAAATAACAGACATGAAAATTAAGACCTGAGTGACTGTAGTAGGCTACAGTAGTCACTCTCTTAGCAAAATAAATCTCTGAGGGTGCAATCCTAACCTGAAGCCTTCCTCACTGACACTGAGAGTGGTCCAAATGCACTTTATGGTGCATTTGCAAATACTCCTGGGCTGACACAAGTCCCTTGTGCCAGCCTAACTCCAGGTCAGGATTGCATCCTGAATGGTGAAAGAGGAGTTGAGCAATTATGGAACTTGTTGTTTGGAATAGCTGAGCCCAGGGTACCATAAGAGCCTATCCAGGCCCTGTGATCAGCCTCTCAAGTAGCGGGGGCAGGGGCTTGCCTGAGGAAGGCAGTCTAAGCCCTTCAGATGGTGCAGGAGGATGCGTGAGGCCTCTGCAGGGCTCAGGTGACCCTTGGGAGACAGGGGGAGCAGAGCTCGCCTCTGGAAGGTCGGGGCGGTGTCCCTGGAATCTGTGGATCCAGTTAACTGCAGGGGGAGGTCCAGATTGGAACCACCATGAATACCAAGACACACCTGCAATATATGACACTGGAGGCGCAATCCTAAACTGAGTTAGGCCGGCATAAGCTAAGCCAGCAAAATTTGGCCAGCACAAGGGACACCGTAAAGTATGTTTGGAGTCAGAGAGGCCAGCACACAGACGTGAGCCATCCTGACTCTGAGAGTAGTCCAAACATGCTTTATGGTGACCCTTGTGCTGGTCGAACTTAGCTGGCTTAGTTTATACCGGCCTAACTCCAGTTTAGGAATGCACTCTGTGTCTTAAAACTATTTGTAGCCCCGAGAGGCTTCGAAACAGTGTGGTTTGGCAGGGTGAAGGCTGGAAAACTGATTTTTACATGCTTTTTTTGTATTTAAAGGAGATTTAACCCTGGACACCAGCTTCTGCAGTGGGTGAAGAGAGGAGAGATGCTTGAGTGTGCAGTTACCAAACTTTTGTGGAACAATTCCTGAGTCTTGATTTTGGAAACAAATCTGTTTTTTCCCCCATGTGCTTACTCTTCAGTAGCAGCCATATCATGTATGACCCTTTCTGTAGACCACCCTGATTCCATAATTATATTTCCTGTGAGTAGACCTTTTTAAGAAACCCAGATGCAGAGACTACCATCTCTGTATCTAACTTTTCTTAAAGCAAGAATGTTTTTGTCAATTAGTAAAGGAGATTACATTATTGGTATAAGACAAGTAAGGGTATGTTATGTTTGATAAGAAACGGCAATGCTGATGGTTCTTCAGTGATTAAAATGAATCAAAGTGTGGCTTATATAGAGGGCCTTATAGAGTAAAAAAAAAAAAACTGCTGTAAATGTTTCTCCTGCTAATGCAATTAGGAAATATTGGCCCCAGCTAACATAACTTAAACAAAACATGTTGTCCTCATCAAACTTGTTCAGGTTATTCAATAGGCAAGGCCTTGTCCAGAAAACTCTTTTTTAAAAAGCACTGGGGCATTTAGATTTTCCATGGAAACTTTGTTAAAATACTGATTTGTAGATACGATCATAGTAAGTAGCATAAACTAATATGGCTGAATTTCAAAAGGCATCCAAACATAATTCAGGAATTAGATGTGGCTTCAAAGAGTCCATTCCTTTGGACACCATTTACTAACTACATGCTGGTAGATGGAAATGTATGAATCTATACATTTATATATAATTTATATATTGTATCTGTCACACTTTTGTATCATTTTTATATCAAGTAGTGAAACAAGCTGCAATGATGTACATAGTTAAAGGGAATCAAAACCTGAATTTTTACCATGAATTTTTACAATTTTACTGTCCTTGCCCTTACCATGGGCAAGGATAGGTTTGGTTCCCATCCTAAGGGCATCCCGAAATGTGCTGCTTTGTATTATCCCACTGCTGCCATGAACATGCTTGGGGAAAAATTGTGCTCCTCTTGGGTAGGGTTACCAGATTCAAACTGGGACAGAGAGTACCGATACCTTTAACCATTATGTAGAAGAGGGAATTTGGGCAGGTGCAGCTCACCATGGTAGGGTTTAAAAAGCTGCCCCTGCCAAAATTTCCTCTTCTGTACAATGGTTAAAGGGGGGATAGGCACAGTGTCCCAGTTTGAATCTGGTAACCCTACTGTTGGGTCCAGTGTTGCAGTGGCAAATCTTCTTTACAGTCTGCTAGTACAGTGTTTCCCAAAGTGTGGGTTGCGACCCAGCAGTGGGTCGTGAGCCCATGCCTGGTGGATCGCAATGTGGGCCTTCCCGCCTATGCTTGCTTCTGATTCTCCAAATCGAGCCATTCCGGAAGCATTCAGAGACCCAGAGGCCTCTTCCGGGCTGGCAACCCACCCTACCAGCCTCCATGGTCCTTGGAATGGCCCACAGAAGCCTCCAAAGGTCACTTCTGGAAAAAATAGAAGTAACTTCTGAAAACTAGAAGCGACTTTCCGAGGCTTCTACGGGCTGTCTTGATGCCCATGGAGGCTGAAACAGTGGGTTACCAGCAGTGGTGCCATTCAAATGATTTAGGAACAGGAACTCACTTTTGATTGGCACTTGTCGGGAACCTGGAACCAGCCACGGAGCCCGTTAGGATCCGGAACGCCCATTCTGGTCCGTTCCCCCTGAATGACATCACTGGTAACTTACCAGCCCAGAAGAGGCCTCCAGGGCCTTGTAAGGCAGAGCAGAGCATTCCAACCTGCTGGGTTTCATTACAAGGTGGATTGTAGTGCCAAAAGGTTTGAGAACTGCTGCATTAGTACTTTTTTTGAATACGTGCACTTCTTTTATATCAGGCATACTGGGAAGGATTAATTTATCCAGCATAAAACATAGATGATATAATCATCGCTGAGCATTCCAGTTGTTTAATTTTCTGCATCTGTAAATCTAATGAAAGAGCCAGAGATCAGCATGCACATTCAGTTTTAGGAGTCCTACAATCTTCCAGGTTTGAAATCTAATATAGATATTTGTTGATGCAAAGTGGCCCTGATGATGTGGCTCAAGCACACCAAACTCTCACCGTGAAGCTCTCAGATGCAGTGAAAACATCACCCCTTCACTACACTGGATAATTTAGTATGAGAATACGGAGTGCAACTCTTCCCCAGGGACATCCTTGTATCCCAATGGTTCTCTAATACACTGAGAAGGAGATGTCTTTACCAATCCCTCAATGTGGAATAGGACCATTGGCCCTATTCAGAGAAGCACAGTCATGCTAGGCCTCTTTGCACATATCTGGAATGAACTGCAAAGCAAATTCAGGTTTTACTATTCAGCGCTGGGATGGTAAGATTTCATTCTACAAAAAACACTGCAGAATAGAGCAGGGTAGATTTACACATCCCTAAGTAGTCATCACCAGGTTTATTCATGCTCTAGGGTAGAACAATTTGTCTCCTTCCATCACCTTCCATTTATTTCAAGAGTAGAACATGCATATCCCAAGTCCGCTCTGAAGTGTTCCTGCATCCGCTTGAAACTGTGGTTCCAGCCTAGATTCTGGCAGAGAGAGAATTCTGCCTTCTCATTATCAATGAAATTCTGCTGGTACAAATAATTACCCTGAATTTACCCTCAGCTCTGTGCAAATTTACCTTCTCAGAAAAAAGCAAAAATCATAATCTGGATCCACTGATGACAAAAATACTTAAAATTAATATTCTGAGAATTGCAATTAATATTCTGAGAAACTATAGACACTACTAATCTTCCCTCTGAATATTATTGGTAGATGTTCTGAGGGGCTACAGAAGGAAGGCAGATCAAGAAAAGGCATTTCAGTTTATGTTAAAATCTTCCTCGGGTTTACTTAATGACTTCTTGTTTCAACATGGCTTAGAACTGAAAATCAGGGTATTTCAGGATAGTTGGCCATTAGCCAACTTGTTAAGTACCTTATGTTTATATAGAACAATATAGCACTCTGCTGTCTTTTGCACAGGTTAGAGGATGTAGAATATTTATTAAGTACATGTTTAAAAGTGGATACTAGATGAAAAGTGGCTAAAGCTCCTTTAAAGGAATTTAGTATGTGTGGCCCTTAGCAGCTAATGTCTATGAATGACAAGATCTTTATTATTAAAAATAATAATAAAGGAACACATTTTCCCTTCATTTTCAAATAGGAGGGCCTTTGCCCACGAGAGTCTTGAGAGTCTTGAGAGTCTATGTGGACAACAAATGCATGATTCTCTAGGTGAAATTAAAGTGCCAGGTGCCAGGCATTCCTGTTAATGAAAAGAGAGCTCTTCACATCTTGATCCTCCCCTTTTGCTTATCATAGCTCAGGTGGGACTATGGGGAACTGGATTTATTCCCCCTTCAAGGCAAAAAGGGAGGACCAAGATGCAAAGAGCTCTCTTTGCATTAACAGAAATCACTGGTTAAACATTTTTAAAAGTGTGAATCTCCTTTGTTACAATAAAAGCAGTGTACTAATGCTAAAGTTTGAAATTAGCTTCTTTTGGTTCAGTATAAAAAAGATGAATTTCATTGTAAACCACAATGTGTGTGTGTGTGTGTGTGTGTGTGTACACGGATGCTGCCTCTGAATTGCCTGGTAGCATCAGCTGGTCCAAAGAGCTACAAGTAGGCTGCTGATTGGATCTGGTTACCAGAAGCACATGACTTAACAATTTCAACATTTTTTTTTGAAATTGACATGAACTTCCACTTTCAGAGTCCAGTTTAAGGTCCTGGTTCTAATCTTTAAAGCCATATATGGTTTGGACTGAGATGGCTGAAGGACTGCCACAGTTAAGCCCTTAGTTAAGCCCTTTGGCTAGTCTAAGGTTTCATTATACATAGCAGGGGGAGATCAACCATCCTTGTTCACCCCAGCATTGTATCTTCTCCAACGGCTGTTTGATGTCTCTTTTGTAGGTTTAAAAAAAAAATAGATTTAGAGCCTGTTTGGGAAAGACAACAGGGAATTATTTTAAAATGTCTTTAGATAGCTAAATTGCTCTGCAAACTTTTTGTTGTTGTTGAAAGATGATATATAAATGTTTTATAATAGTAATGGTATGAACCTGCTCATTTGTTAAGATCTTCCCTGGAATCCCTTAATTGTGCCCCACAAACATCTGAGCTGAGTAAGGGTAAGTCTGCCTCACAAACTGCCAACCTTCCGGTCAGCAAGCTCAACAGCTCAGCGGTTTAACCCGCAGCGCCACCACATTTCATCTTAAGAGGACCTGCCCTCTTATTCCCTGACTGTGGAGTTTTCTCAGCAGCCTTTGGTCAGGGACTGTGTCAAACGCCTTGTGAAAATCCAGATATATAATATCCATGGGCTCACCCACATACATATGCCTATTAACTTTTTCAATCTTTGAGATGAGATGTGGTGGCGCTGCGGGTTAAACCGCTGAGCTGTTGAGCTTGCTGACCGGAAGGTTGGCAGTTCGAGACCATGCGACAGAGTGAGCTCCTGTCCCTTGTCCCAACTCCTGCCAACCTAGCAGTTCGAGAGCACATAAACATGCGAGTAGATAAATAGGTACCACTTCAGTGGGAAGGTAAACAGCATACCATGCGCCTTGGCGTATAGGCATGCTGGCCACATGACCATAGAAACTGTCTTCAGACAAATGCCAGCTCTTCAGCTTAGAAACAGAGATGAACACCGTTCCCTAGAGTCAGTCACGACTAGTCCATTTGGTTGCAGGGAAACCTTTACCTTTTACTTCTTAAGATAAGGAACTGGTTGAGGACCAGAAAGCAGAGAGTGGGCGTCAATGGGCAATTTTCACAATGGAAAGGGGTGAAAAATGGTGTGCCCCAAGGATCTGTCCTGGGACCAGTGCTTTTCAACTTGTTCATAAATAACCTGGATACAAGGATAAGACTTTTCCGTATGGTGAAAACTAGAACAGATTGTGAAGAGCTCCAGAAGAATTTCTCCAAATTGGAGGAATGGGCAGCAAAATGTCACATGAGTTTTAATGTAGACAAGTGTGAAGTGATGCATATTGGGGCACATAATTAAAACTTCACATAGAAGCTAATGGGTTCTTAGCTGTCTGTGATGGATCAGGAGAGAGATCTTGTTGTGCTGGTGGACATGTCAATGAAAGTGTTGACCCAGGCTGCAATCCTATACCCACTTTCATGGGAGTAAGCTGCACTGAACACAATGAGACTTACTTCTGAGTAGTCATGTATAGGATTGTGCTGCCAATGTGCAGCAGAAGTAAAGAAGGCTAATTCCATGCTCAGGACAATTAAAAATTGAGTTGAGAATAAAATGGCCAATATTGTTGTGCAATTGTACAAATAGATGGTAAGGCCACATCTGGAGTATTGTGTACAGTTCTGAACGACACATCTCAAAAAGGGCATAGTGGAACTAGAAAAAGTACAGAAGAGAGCAACCAAAACGATTACTGGGCTGGGGCACCTCCCTTATGAGTGAATAATTAATCTGTGCAACTCCTTGCCACTGGATATGTTAGTGTCTGGTCTAGATGTCTTTAAAAATGGATTGGACAGATTTCTAGAACAGTCCATCAAGGTAACAAGTCATGATGGGTGCATCCTCCTGGTTTTAGCAATAGGAGACCTCAGAATGCCAGGTGTAAGAGAAGGGCAATAGGATGCTGGCATCTTGTCTTGTGTGCTCCCTGGGGCATCTGGTGGGCCACTGGTAGATACAAGAAGATGTGGGCCTTTTGCCTGATTCTGCGAGCCTCTTCTTATGTTCTTCTGGCCCAAATTCTAACCAACTTTCCAACACTGACATAGCTGTGCCAAGAGGGGCATGTGCTGCATCCTGCAATGGAATAGTAGTCACAGAGGCCTCCTCAAGGTAAGGGAATTTGTTCCGGTACTCGGAGCTGCATTGCCCTTACCCCAGTGCTGGAAAGTTGGTTGGGATTGTGCCCTCTTTAGAGTTTAAATATTGCATTCTGAAGTCCTGACATGCTGATGAATTGTACAATGCTCAGAAGAATAAATTATAAACTCTGCATCATCATGCCCAAGTGTATTTGAGCAGCTCTCAAAGCATTAAAATAATTTGAAAACAAAAACCTGTGCTAGTTTTAGTGTTCTTGAAAAGCATAAGAACAGTATATTTTTAGTATAGAACCTGCAAAAATGCTTTTATGTTACCTCTGGCATTGAAAAGAACAGTATTATTGCATCCACTTGTGCTGCTAATTCTGGAAAATCAGTTCAATCAAATAATTATGATCTGAAAAACAGGAACCATTCATAATAGTCATTTATTATTTTTCACATAGAGATGATTTTTCAAAGCCTTTGTGTTGAGGGAAATGAATACTGGGGAAACATTCCAAAGGTGCATAAAACCCTATGTCGTCTTCCAAAAAAGACAATAAAATGTAACATATAACAATAAAAAAGGGCTTGGGTGAAAGAACATTTTAAATTCTGCTTCTTCAAAGCAAACTCCTATTGCTGCCACCACCACTATGAAACACACATGAGAGCAGCATTTTCTTGTTTTATTCCAGCATACAATGTTATGAGTATTGTGTAGGGTACTGGTTTTATTTTACCATGCTACAGTGTTCTACAGCTTCAGTTACATTTCTGAAATATTATTGCTAAACAGTGCCTTGCAAGTTAATGTTACAGCTGTATTATGAGCCACATGTTTGAGATATCACAGGGAATGGAACACCTGGGAAAACAGTCATAAATCCAGTCTTGCCATTTTTACGCAAGGAGAATTCCCAGTCTGCCTGAATAGGATCAAGCAGGAGCCTGTCTTGTGATTCTTTCTGACCTTCGCATTTCCTATGTAGGCTATTGAAAATAATCACAATTTTTAGAGCCAACATCAGTAACAGCAAAACTGCAGTTGTCTGCCTTTTTTAATCATCTTGAAATGAGAATTATCCAAAATATGTCAATTCTCAAATGAGAGTTCTCTAAATTTTTTCAGAAATTAATCCCAAGGTTTCAGTGTTTTCCAAGTTTAATATTCCACAGTGTACTTCATTACAAATAATCTGCATAGGGGAACATGGCCTTCCTGATTCAGGTGTCATAGGGAACCATGTTCCCATGAAAAGGGAGGCAGGAATCCATGCAGGATGGAGAGAGAGAGAGAGAGAGAGAGAGAGAGAGAGGGATGGGAAAGTGTGCAGCATGTTTCTGACTCCAGAACAATGATCTGGAGAAATGAGAAAATGAACATCTAAAGTACGTCTTTGTGCATTTTACTGTACACCAAAACATTCACAATGAAACCAAAACCTTCCCCCCCCCCACTCGAAGTATCAGGTACATACAGAAAACAACTTAGCATGTGGTGATGATCACTTAAACTTATACAATGAGGAGACTCCCACAATGTGGAAAGCCAATAAACAAGAGGCTCCAGACACATGTTGACTCCAATGTTACCATGTATCTACTTCCTCACATTATTTTCCAAATGGTTAAAGGATTGTGATGACACTCAGTTTGACACATGGATAGATCACACACACGCATGTGTGTGTATGTGTACGCACACGCATGCGCATGCGTGCATATGCATACACACAATGACAACAGTGAAACAGCTCCTTGCTTTGATGCCTACATATTGGTCAAAATCTATTCTTGGATTGTGGCTTTAAACGTTCTGCTCTTGAAAATGAATGGTTGTAAGTATTTTTAATTTTCCTCTGACCAGTCTTGGGAAAGGCAAGTTGAACTGAGAGCTAAACTGTGAAAATAGAAGAAAATGATATAAAAAATGGCAGTTTGAGTGGGGTGGCTTCAGGTAAATACCACTATTGTGGGCTCTGGCAAATTGAAAAAGAGCAATCCAAGAAAGACAGTGTGGCAGGATCAACCCTATCCTCCTGACGGGGCCACTGCTGTCTGCTCTGTTTCTGAATACCCTCTCCAGTGGGTGCTTCTGGAGAGGACTTGCTCTCCTTCTCCCCGAATGAAACCAAGACAGCCAAAACTGCCACTGGCATTGGTGAAGAGGAAGACAAGTATATCAATTTACCTTCTGTGAGGACTCTAACTGGAATGACCCACCATAAAATGGGGAGTGAGTCTTGGCTTGCTCTCTAGGATGGAAGATTTTCATTAAGCAGCCAGCTCTTATTGAAAAGAAAATGTTATTCACATGGATTTGTAAGCCATCCTGAATGCCAATATTATAGAAAGCTGGGATATGAATCCATTTTTTTTTTTTGGAGGGGGAGCAAGTAACACACAATCCTATCCTTCATGTACGCCAGCCCAATGACAGACCCACCCCTGTAGAAACCTGCTTGCCGATGGATGTGCCACAGACGCTGGCACAATGCCAGAAAAATGCAGCACCAATTTGGCTTGGGGGTCACTTGGACACAGTGTCACTCCTCCCATGGAGAGGCCAAGACGGGGAGGAGCTTGGGACATAATGTAGGTGGGAAGAGTACACCTAATCATATCTGAATACCACTTTGGACAACAGGCATGCCCAAAATGCCAGAAAAACAGTGTACCAACAACACAGCTGGTGTAAAGGTAAAGGTTTCCCCGCAACCGAATGGTCTAGTCATGACCGACTGTAGGGGGCGGTGCTCATCTCCGTTTCTAAGCCTGTAGAGCCGGCGTTTTGTCCGAGGACAAGCTTCCGTGGTCATGTGGCTGGCATGACTGTACGCCGTAGCGCACGGAACGCCGTAACCTTCCCACCGAAGTGGTCCCTATTTATCTACATGCATTTTTAGGTGCTTTCGAACTGCTAGGTTGGCAGGAGCTGGGACAAGCAACAGGAGCTCACTCCGTCACGTGGTCTCAAACTGCCAACCTTCCGGTTAGAAACCCCAGCAGTTTAACCTGCACCACCACCACGTCCCACAAGGAGTAAACCCATAGCAAACAATCAGAAAGAGGAAAACCCCAGAAAATTGCACCTGCTGTCACCCCTGCTCCACTCACTTTCTGTGACAGAGCATAGGATACATTTGGCAGTCATTCACAGCACACCAACCCCAATACTGAAGCCCCTGCCAGATTACAGCTCAGATGATCAGGTGTGTGGCATGGAGCTATAATTCTCTGGTCTCTCAAAAAGGAGCTTTGGTGATGGTGACCGGGCACTTGGAACACAAAGGGAGCCATCTTCATCAACAACCTCTTACCCCTTACCAACGCATGGCAAGATACTTTGTTAACTCTTGTCTTCTCAGAATTATTATTGCAGGTATTCCGACCCAGGTGGCCTCCACACTCAAACACCCAACTGGAGCCTCATCCTCACCACTTCGACAGAGGAAGCATCTTGCACCCACACAGGTAAGCAAGGGGGGTGATTCCATGCCACAATATACTGATGATGCATCTCCTTCTTGTATCTCTGCCCTCCCCATTCTGATCCTCCACGATTGTCAACTGCGTCACTGTTCTCAGCTGTGTTGCCTAACCATTCCTTCCTTTTGCAACAGCTCACAACAGGGAGAGTCTGCTCCCTTCTGCGGGGTGCCAAGGACTCCGACCACTGCTATTTCTGGCCAAACACTCATCAGAACGCCTTTTGTTTTTCACCATTGCCACAGAATACTGAACATACAGTAGGTCCTCTGTAGAGTTCCGCTGCACAGATAGAAAGGTAATGTTCCAAGCCACCCCTATATACCAAGCATGCAGCCCAAATACCAAGCATGCAGCCCAATCCAGAGAACAGGTCTGGCTGGTGCTGTTGTCTGTTCCTTGTTACTCTCTCTGTGTTTCTCCTTGCTCCCCACAGGCAGCTGTTCCACAGGTGAGGACGTCATACAGACCCCAAGAGATGCATACAGCCTGCTGTCGTGATCTGCGTGAGCCCAGATGCTGCTTGGTGAGGTTGCTGATCTGCTCCTTCCAGCCAGGCCCTTGTGACTCACAAACTCCATGGCAGACATGGCCAACGGCTGCAACCAGACCTCACTGATCACTGCTACATGGTTCTGTGTTGGAAAACTGGCAATGGCACAACAGCTCTGCTGGGAGGAGATGGTTGGCAACCCCACTTGTGTGTTTCTCTTTCAGATGCTGCTCTATCTCTGATACCATCCAATAAAAAACTTTGACTGGATCACACTTGCTACTTTTTTAGCTGAAAGGGATGCCTTCTTCCTACCCTCCATCAGGTGGCCTCAGGGTGGGACTCTGCAGTGGGAATGGCCTCTTGTCTCCCAGAGTCCACAGCATCCTCACTCTGTAATTTCTTGGGCTCCAGGCATGGATACTTCTCAGTGATCATGAGCCCCCTGTTCTCTGCTGCCAGAGTATATGGTGGGCAGGAGCAGGGGGGCAAGCACACTGGCAGATGCCAGCAATGAAGAAAGGGCATGGGGGTGTGTGGGTATCACTAGCTGGGTGGGCCACTATAGTAGGCCCCTTGTGTCAAATCCCAGCCCACTGATGGGTCCACACAGTGCTCCTTCTGACAGATCCGCGTGTTTCAGCCTCCAACTCAAGCGTCCCTGTTGGTGCTGGTGCAAGGTGATAA
>JAJKFI010000004.1:29385367-29401212 GCA_029204185.1 Lerista edwardsae | reverse complement strand
TCTCTCTCTCTCTCTCTCTCTCTCTCTCTCTCTCTCTCTCTCTCTCTGTGTGTGTGTGTGTGTGTGTGTGAGAGAGAGAGAGAGAGAGAGAGAGAGAGAGAGAGAGAGAGAGAGAGGTGCATGTGTGCCTTTAGCAATTCTTTGCTTTTCTCCTTTGCTGCTGATGTCAGTGTAGGAGTTCACGGGTGCTGTTGCACTTATGTGTAGTGTAACTGGAGTATTTTCCCATGGTTGGGGGTGGTGACTCTTGTAATGTGTTTCGTTCTTAGCCACTGGCAGGACAGGCCACTCATTGCCCTTAGCCACTGGCTTGCCCAGGCCTCTCCTTGGCACGCTGGTGGGGCGGATTATCCACAGCAGAATTGGATATATAAGTACCTGTTGACTGATTGATTGATATGGTGCAACTTGATGTAGCCTGTAAAGAAAATCAGCAGGCTTTCTTGCGTAGAGAAAGGTGGAAGACCTTCCTGCATGTGTAGGGTTTCTTTGAAACCTGATCCTAAAATGGTTTTTTCCCACTAAAATGCAGATCTGCACCTAGACCCATGAGGCAGTCGATCTAGAGGGCTTGGCTTTGACTAATTTGGCCCACAGGCTTCAGTGGAATGCATTAAATATGGATGCATTCAATTAATCCAATTAATAGGGAGAAACCCCATTGAACACAAGTGAGATTCACTTTTGAATAAACAGGAATAAGAAGAGGCTACGTGGCTGCAATTGTACGTTAATTTAATAAAACTGTAAGAATTACAGCCCAGTTCTAACGGGCAGAACGTGTGTTCCATGGCTGTTGGCTGCTGCAGAGGTGCCGTTAAAGTACCTTGTGGCAGGACAGGGAACCAGGCTGCAGTGGGAAGGCCAGAGTCTTCCTGCACATGCCAGCGAAGTAACAGAGGCTGACCGGAGCAGGCAAGCCCAGTATAGGGGCAGGAGGAGGGCGGAATGGGAGGGGTGGGCAGATAGATCAGGCCGAGCGGCAGCGATACATGCTGAATCCCAGTCCTCTTCCTGGGCTTGATCCACCAGCATGGCGCAGGTCCAGGTTGACCCATTGCGGCGGCTGGGGCTTATCCTGAACGAAGGGAGGCCTCCAGCACCAAAAATCCCTTGTGGGATGCAGCAGATGCCGCTCTGGTGTCACTGCATTGCTGGATGGGGATGTAGGTAGGGTCGGGCTGCCCAGCTGCAATCCTATACGTTCTTCCCTCGGAGGAAGTTCCGCTAAGCCCAATAGGATACAGTTCGACTTCTGGCTTGTGTGGTTTATAGATGGGGCAGGTGTAATACATTGTTGGTGAGCTTAAACGTTAATCCTGAGAAATGCTTTTCCTTTATGCTTTTCTTCAGTATTTAAAAATGCTGAATCATACATTTCCATATGAAAGGAGTTTTTAGAAACTTGTTCTTTATTGTTTTCATCAGCTGTAGGTATCCAGATGAAACTAGAGTTTTTCCAGAGGAAATTTTGGACTGCCAGTAGACAGGTATGTTGCTTGTCATTACGTATTCAAAAGCCCATTATTATTGGTCAGACTTCTAGGAGAAAATTAATGAGGTTAGGGTATATGTTTGACTGAGAGCGCAATTTTTGAGTGTTTTGCTGAGTTCAATCGTGTACGTGTATGTTGATTAGCAAATAGCACATAAAGAAATTGTGATAATGTGATCACATCAAGCTCCCATTTTGGGCTGGGATTTAACACAAAATACAAACTGGAGCAGCAGTAACACAGCATGAAACAATCTATTCATTGGCTTGTTTAGCTAATAGAAAATTCTCAGGAAGTAGCTTCAGTGCAAAAGCAGAAAGCACATTGCTTTAACACCTGCATGCGACACAACACATTCTACACAAACCTTCCTTTCTCCAGAAGGAAAACCTCTGCTCTTGTCAATGTGCTGACGTCTTCATTGTCATGCCGATCACCAGTCTTTTGAAGGGTGGACCACTTACCAGTGCTCTTTCAAAAGCAACTCAAAATAGGAGCTGCATGACTTAGGAATCTTGCTCTCTAAAACTGTGGAAGGCATCATTGAACTCTAATGTGAGCTCCTTTCTAAGGTTATACTTTTCTATTTTTAATAGTCATATTAAAATAGTCGTACAAATACACATCTGACTTAAACTTGTTATAGCACTTTCAGCCTTGATGATCCAAGAGCCCCCTTCTCCCCTCTCTCATGCTGCTGCATCAGGAGGCTTGGGAGGGGAGAAGGGGAAGTATTTCCATAAGCATCCCACTTGCCAGTGGGTCTCCTCAGAACCAAGCCTGTTCTTTAGGTGGGGATAGGAAAGGAGGGGATAGGATCTGGCATGCACCTTTGCCGTGGATCTACCTCCTCCCGCCACCTTTCTGCCCCATTCCTGACACCTTCCTGCCCACCCCATCCCCACAGCTCACGCAAAACGGCCACCAATGGGGTCCTCAGCGATCCATCAGCAGCCATTTTATGACAATGGAGGACACATCTACTGCCATAATGGGATCTGCAGGACAGTCCAATCCTCAGAAGGATTAGACCAGTAGTTCCCAAACTTTTTAGCATAGGGACTCACCTGAAAAAATGTTTTACTTTACCAGCCACTCAAGCCTCTGTAGCAATAATGTTGATAGGGCAGCAGTGCTCCTGCCAAGTAGCAGGTTGTTCAACCCTTGATGCACATGGACAAAGCAGGTTAGGCTGTTTCACAACCCATCAAAAACTGAGCTGTGATGGGCCACAGACCCGCAGTTTGAGAACCACTGGATTAGACTATACGAGAAGAAGAATCTATCTGTGGAAATACATCATTAGTTAAGCTTATACTCCTTCTTGGCAGATTCAGATTTCTTTCAGTAAAAAACTCTGTGATAGCCAAACTTTTGGAGTAAATGTTTTCTGAGAGCAGGATTTAACCTACTGTGGGCTGCACACTGCTTGTTCCAGATAATGTATTTTTACCAAGCAGTATTCTGGCATACTTGTAAGTTTTAACCAGAAGTTGAAAATCTGATGAAAGTCATGAATTGCAACTATACTTCACAATAAACTGTTTTGGAAGCAGTGGAATTCCCCTGGTGTTGGAAAGTCCCAGATCTCTGAGCCATACAGAATTTGTGGCTGGACGGTAGATTCTGTCATATTCAATGCAAGCAACTTGCCTTCCTGTCATGCTTCACCAGTATTTAAGAAACCCAACAGCTGTTTGTTAGGCTTTAATCTTAGCCACTTTTATGTACAGTTTTCAGGAATGTGTTTTGGTGAATAATATATAGAAATTGAAAAAAAAAATCAAAACTTGTTCTCCCTTATTCTGACCGAACTGGCATTGATGTTATTTTAAATGGCCTCCTTGAAACACAACATTAGTTTTTTCCATAGTTGATTAGTGGTTTGTTTTCTTGGCAGTATATTTCTAAATGAGCCAACAGCCTTCTATTTTAGCATCGGACAACAAAAAATTATATTGTCCACATATAATATGATAGATTTTTCTACCACCAGTTTTCCAGGGGGGAAAAATTGACACTAGGGTGATCTATGTCATTTCCAAAAAAATAAACCGATAACCAAAATACAGCATTTGTTTATTCCTCTGTTTGTCAAAACTAACCCAAGCCGCAATCCTAACCTGGAGTTAGGCTGGCACAGTTAGGCCAGCAAAGTTTGGCTGGTACAAGGGACACCATAAAGCACATTTAATTTTGGACCACTCTCGGAATCAGGGAGGATGGTGCATGTCTGTGTGCTGGCCTCTCTGACTCTGACAGTGGTCCAAACACCCTTTACAGTGACCCTTGTGCCTGCCAAACCTTGCTGGCCTAACTCCAGGTTAGAATTGCTCCCCCAGTGAATGAATTTATGGGGATAATTTCTCTCTAAAACTCAAGCCAATGCATGTTTATTTAAAAGTCCCAATTAGTTAAATGGGTCTTACTTCCATGTAAGTGTGTATAGGATTGCAGCCTCAGGCAAATGTTTATATAAACAGCCTCAGCAAGTTGCAAATTTCATTTTTAAGCAAGTGCCCTAACGCGGTTCAAGGGATGACAGTCTATACTGTTGACCTTATCCTATTATCGGATTATGGTCACTGTTTATGGTCCACTGCTGTAGGCTCCATCAGAGCCGTAACGCTCTACCCCAACACCTGGGGCAATGATGTCATGACTCTGCCCATTTGCGCCCCCAGGGCAGTGATGTCACAGGTTCTCCCCGAGGAAGGGCGGGTGCAGGAGGTGACCAGCACCTTCTTCCTCAGGGAGAACCAGGAGGAGACTGCTTATGCGCTCCAACGGCAAAAGCAGTTTGTCCTCACATCTCCCTGGAGGAGGGGGCGCACGCGATCTCGCCGGCACTTCCTCCTTCGGGAATGGGGAAGGCTGCATCCACACTCCAAGCACAAAAGCACTCTCCCCTGGCATCTCCCTGGAGGAGGGGACACACACGATCACCAGCACCTCCTCCTTTGGGGATAGCCCGAAGGTGGCTACCTTCCTGCTGCTTGCAGTGTGAAGGCAGTCACCTCTGTAATGAGGGCGGAGCCTGGGGCCAATCCTGCACCCCCATTATCCCAGTCCCTGGAGCAGGTTCCCATCAGGCTCCACCCATGTTTCGGTACTGGGCTCCATTGCAGAGCCATGAAAGCCACTGGCTGAAATTGACAGTGGCTCCATGTGTGCGCCAGACTCATCAAGACACTCTGCTGGCCCAGGTAAATTGGAAGTGGGGCAGACCATAGGTGGCTCAAGGCAATTCAGGGCTGGGAGTAGGCTGAAGGGGTGGATCTCTAGGAAACTGCACATGCCAGATCCTATCCTATCCTATCTGGTGCATGCCAGATCCTATGCCAGATTCCTCTCCTTGGACATAGATTAGCTATATAGCTGCCTTGGGTCTGAGAAGACCAGGAGGCCTACCAAGGTTTAGTAAAATTAGTTTTACTTATCTGTCATTGGCCTTTTGGTCTCCCCGCCCCCCTCCCCCCCAAAAAAAATCATGCAGTGTGCACTCTGTTGGCATGACTGCATCCTATAGCATGGCAAAGTATAGGTTTGGGCTGTGAAGTTTGGAAATCAAACATAAAAGAGTGGTGAATTGCTAACACATAAATAAATGTTGCTCTAGAACAGGGGTCAGGGAACTTTTTTACCTTTTACCCCAAAATATATTTAGATACGCCAACGTTACCCGCCCCCCCCGCCAGAACAAAAGGAAAAAAATTACGTGTTAGAACCCATTGCTTTTTATTTGATTAATTAATGAGCTTAATTAATGCTATGTAAATATGAAGTTGTAAAGGGCAGAGCAAAACAAACAAACAAAACAAAACAGAGCCAGCCAGACAGCGACGGAACCGGGGTAATGGATGGTCACGTTGCCAAGACACAGCCGGGCATGCATATAGATTCATATGCATGCCCGGCTGTGTCTCAGCAGTGCGACCGTCCATTACCCCCAGGAATTTCATTTTTACCCCATTTGGGGTAATTTACCCCTGTTCCCTGACCACAGCTCTAGAAACAAGATCAATTTGGAACCTTCTAATCTTGGGGGAGGGGTGAGATTCAAAAAGGATGAATTTTAAAACCACCTCTAGAAGAAACATTTGTGCAATGCAAACCAGACGTCATTTAGCTTTGAGAAATTTAGAGGGCAGCATCAGCCAGAATTGTTGATTGTTCTTTACCATCTACATGCTTATCAATTGAATGAAATGCATGCCCATGCAGGCTTGTGGCAAACAAGCAAATGTACACATAGACAGAGCCTAGTTTGTGCTCCCAACTGTACGCATGTTCATTAAATGTGTAAAAGAGCAGCCAAAACATCTGAAAGGGGTTAGAATGTGCTCACTGACTTTAAGATTCCATCTCAACTACCTGAACTATCTGTTACATTTTGTGTGCTTTACCCAGTCTGTTCACATACTACTGATTGGTGAGTACATAACTTGGGACAACCTGCATGTATGAAGAGGGACAAAGCTAAGAAAAGGCAACAGGGTACAATGAAGTAGTAAGGATAGTAAGGATGATGACACATCACCACCATACCTCCACCTGTTCTCTATGCATGCGCAGGTGATCGCTGCACCCGCCATGCCTAGAGGGCCATGTCTGAGTATCAACATATCAATAGCGTAACATTTAACTAGTGACACATTATCCCCACTGTTTTTTACAAGCAGATATGCTACGTGTAGATAGATGGAATAAAATCATCTTCACAGGTACAGAAAAGCTGGGGTTGGAGACATGAAAAATGCATTTCTAGTGCAGCTCTTAGTCCATCCTAAAAGGGATTACTATATTAAGTAGAAATAAATCCTCCTGTAATGTTATATGCTATCATTTATATTTAGAAAACACAACAGTAGAAAAGATTTTCATTGTATTAATGCATTTTTTTTTCAGTGCACATCGCTCGATGGCCGATGTTCTATAAGCTGTGATGATGAAGTAAGCATTGTATAGACATTTTCTTTCATGTTTCATGTTTGTACTGGCAGTATTATATGTCTAAGTGAACAGCACTAGCAAAGGTTGCCTGCTGCTATCTGAAGAGTGAGACTGTGGTATGGTGCTAAAACCCTTGACTCCTCTGCCATGGATCTCCTGACTCCTCTGCCATGTGTGAAGGGGGGGGGGAGTGAATCCAAGTGATACTGACCCAATAAAAACTAAAGTGATTTGTGCTGAATTAAATTTGAAATATCACATGTGGCTTGGCCCTAAAGTGGATGCAATCTCTGGCAATCTAATCAGACAGAGGGCTTTGTCATGTTATACTGAACATTGGGGCAGTCCAAAGCAGGTAAAGAAAATTTCCTTTATTTTTGACTGGCATTATTACATTTCATTTTACATAAACTGATGTGTTAAAGTACTTTTTCCCAGCCCTGATAAGCCCAATCCAAACTAAATCCCTACGCAACAATATAGCTGTTCCAGAGTGGGCTACACCGTATCCTGTGGGGAATTTTTGGCTGCTGAAGGACTTCTCAGGGTAAAAGGAGGTTTGTCCCCTTGCACCAGGGTCAGCTCCAGCAGCCACTATGGGTCAACTCCAATCACTAGCGCGTGTCCACGATGATTCACGCAGGGGGATCAGACCTGGAAAGGGGGTTGGGATTTGGTGCGGGCCACTTCCACTGAACCCACCCCCCTCCTGGGCCCACTCCACCCTATCTCCTCCCCATTCAGCCCCCCGCTCCCTTCCACCCACCGCCTTCCCCTACCCTGTTCCACCTGCTGCACCAGTTTTACCTGCTCCAGCGAGCACCCATTGCTCCATTGGCATGCACAGAAAGGCTCTGGCCTTCCCACTGGCATGCCAGCTCCTTGCACTGTGACAGCTTTACAGCAATTTTGCGGCAGCCTGTGCTGGCAGAACGTCCATTCCGCCAGCACAGGTCTGGGATAGGATTAGTTACCCAATAATTGGGTAACAGTTACTTTTTATGTTCTGAGAAGGCTCTTCTGTTTTGACTAAATAAAAGAATTCCTGTATTCTTAACAGCAATCTTATCCCTGGGCGTACAATTTAAGTCAAGAACTTTCTAAAATATGCACACCAAACCAATGGTGGTGAAACATCCCTGATTCCCCCCCCCTTTTTTTGCCTATTCTTGATCTCTTAAGAGTTTTTTGAGTCTCATTATCCCAGAAGAACTACTGAGTCGTTCGAAATAAACATGCTTTCCCTATTGGGGTAGTGGTTGTTGCTTGAGCATCTTCTTCCCCAACTGAAAACAAAGAGGCCCGACTTTGTGTCAGATCAATGGGCCATGAAGGCCACCTGATTTCCAGAAGCAGGACGTTTAGGGACTTGGCTGATTCTCCCCAGGAGCCAGTCCCCCAGGTGAAACCTGGTTAACATGCACAGGTGATAAAAAAAAGTGGGGTAATGCACATTTCCCAGGTCTGATGTTGGGAGAAAGTAGGGGGGTTCGCTTACCTTGTTGCAAGCATGGGGGCCAGAACCATTCCCTGGAACAGCATAAGTAGGGAAGGGATCATATTCAGTATCGTGGTTTGTTTCATTTTTCACCTGCCTTAGAGCATCCTTGCTCATTTTTGCTGCCTTCCTTTTTTCCATGTTTGTAAGATGACCCTTTTACTCTTGCAATTTCCCTTCTATTGTCTTGGTATATGGAATTGCCTTTTAAATAAACCTATCGTCTTTTTTTAGTTTTACCTGCCTGGTCTCAGTTCACCCAGGAGGGAATGGGTTGCCATTCTCAAACTGTGTCATTCCTCTTTGTTGTTGTTCAGTCGCTAAGACGTGTCCGACTCTTCGCGACCCCATGGACCACAGCACGCCAGGCCTCCCTGTCCCCACTAGCTTCCGGAGTTCGCCCAACTTCATGCTCATTGCTTCGGTGACACTATCTAACCATCTCATCCTCTGCCGCCCCCTTCTCCTTTTGCCTTCAATCTTTCCCAGCATAAGGGTCTTTTCTAAAGAGTCCTCTCTCCTCATGAGGTGGCCAAAGTACTTGAGCTTCAGCTTCAGGATTTGTCCTTCCAGGGAGCAATCAGGCTTGACTTCCTGGAGGATTGACCGATTGTCATTCCTCTAGTATTTGGTTTTAAGGCATCCTCTGGCTTTTGGGGTTCCCAGCCTTCCTGGGAGGGTTTTCCCACATGTAATCCTCTCTGCAGATGCAATCCACACTGACCCACTTTCTGCCCACTAAAAGCAGGAAGCAAGTGATCACTTGCCTCCGCACTTTGCTCCAGGCACAGTTTTCTTCAGTTGCCAAAGTGCAGGACTTCCAGTTTGATTTACCTGGACTGCAGGAAAGAAGGAGTTCCTTCATTTGCATGGTTCCTTTAAATTAAACCAGAAGTCCTGCACTTCTGCAACTGAAGAAACCACGTAAGGAATGCAGTAAGCAGATCCTTATTTTTGTAACTGGGCAGAGGCAGCAAACCCAAGGTGGAATTGGGTGGTGATCTGCATCACATTGCTGGTTCTCTGTTGTTGTTCGGTCGCTAAATTGTGTCCGTCTCTTTGCGACCTCATAGACCACTGCACACCAGGCCTAAAAATAGGCCACAGACTAGCCGGGTATAAAACACAAGAGCAAAATAATTACTGTGAATAATGACTCCCACATAGAAATCAGTGGGGCTCCAGTGGGGACAGGACAAAATTTTGAAGTTTTGAAGGAGTTTTGAAGGAGCCTAGTTTTAGTTTTGAAGGAGCCTGAGCTCCTGTGTAACACAGCCCCTCCCCTTCAGAGCCATTCACGGCTTGGAGAGCAAAGCCTCCAAGCCAGCTCTCTGAGCCGTGAATGGCTCTGAAAGTGAGGGGAAGAGGGTGTGTTATACAGGAGCCCAGGCTGCTGCAAAACCTAGTGTTTGGCCCACCTCACCGTTGCCCCACCCCCCAGGAATGCCACAAATAGAAATAGAGCATTTCCACATTCATAAAGCACTTTGGAGAATTTTGCTAAATGACTGAAATAATACTTCATTTATTTTACAGAATATTAACTGTTACCTCATTGATAATAACGGATTTATATTAGTATCAGAAGACTATACACAGGTAAGTGGAAATCTTTTTTTTTATTATTTAAAGAGAGTAGTTGCACAAAATAAGTAAAGTTTGGTGATATAAGGAATGAATAGCATGCGATTTAAAAGAAAAAAGGGGAAAAAAAAAAACCAAACCTCCCAGCCCTAAAGCATGTAGCTTGCCTTTCTGGGGGTCGGAAATAATTTCTGCCTCACAGTAGGGTGGGTCTGCTTTTAAGCTAATAAAAACTTTAATTTATAGAGCCCCTTTCTGCAGACATGTCTGTCACTCTTGAGGAATTTTTACCTTGAGGGATGGAGGTTTCTCTTTCCCCCAATTTAGAAAGCTTTTGCGCTTGCATTTTAAACTAGAGCAATATTAGAGACCTATAATGTAGGCTGTGGCAGTTCTATATGAACAGCACAGATTATGGCAATTAATATAGGAAGCTTGTGCAGAACTTCAGTTATTTAATGAATTACTCAAAGCAATAAGTTGCAATATACCATGGATAACTTTGGAATATACAGTTTAGTACAGTAATGTAGCCATCACTCAGGCAACAAATGTGACTTTTAAGGTGTTTTTATTCTGTTGGTTAATTTGGACTGAACACTGTAAGAGATGCAAAACAATGACCACGTATAAACAGTTTACAGAATGCAGGTGGGGCTACTTGTGCAGAAGAAGGAATTTTAGTAGGTGCAGCTTGTCAATTCACAGGTGACAAGCTGCACCTGCTGAAATTCCCTCCTCTACATAATTGTTAAAGGTCCCAGAGCCCTAAAGTTGAAAGGGTGGCCACCCCTGCCCTACGTCCTTTGCCCATGGCAGATGCTGCCCCCTCCCAAAGTCATGATATCTCAAAGCTCAAAATGTGGGGTTTTGTTGTTGTGAAGTAGCTTACTGGGGAAGATGAGTCGTTTGGACTGGTTTGATGTCTGACTTCCTATCCTGGCAGTCATGACTCAGATAGCCAGCTGAACCTTGATCAAGCAATAAAACACAAACAATCTCCTGTGCCTAGCAAATGTTACACACCCAAATATTTTGGAAAATATCTTGATCTTCCCAACAACGCAGAGAAGGCAGCACTTGCTCTCCAAGCGGCGGAATGCTCCCGTTTTGGGCTTGGCCTGTAATTTCTTTGCCGGCAAACTCCCAGGTGCATATTTGAGGGCAAATCTATCATTTGCAGTGGTATCAGGATTTCATTAACACAAAACCAATGGAATCTGTGCACTGCCCCTTTGACCCACAGACATTCTGGAATTCCTCCTTTAAAGAGTAAACAGAATATGCAAACCTTTCATACTTAAGGAAAACATTCTTTCTGTACTCCGAAATGAAACTCCGCTGCCTGCGTACAGGACCTTAAAATCTAGGTCAGGCCTAGCCAGGAGGAAATGGGATTCTCTGGAATTGTCCAGAAAATCTATAAAGTGAATTTTTGTGTTCTCATGAAAGCCTGCCTTCATGTTCTTCCATAGCAATAAGTCCATAGCATTATTTCATAGTTTTAATTTAGCAAGAAAGGCAAAATGACCACTTCAGTATGAAGCTATTCTTTATGGAATATAAACGTACATGTCAAATAAAATGTGGAGTTTTAACAGGTCATACAGGAATTTTATATATATAATTATATTTATAATGATTTGTTTGGGAAATCCTTTCAAACCCTGTCAATATCTTTGTGGAGCAGCATTTTAATCACATGGATTTATGCTCAGATTAGAGTATTTTCTTTACAAGCTTTAGGGTTGAGTGTATTTTTTTATTTTATTTCCAACATCAGATGTTATGCAACGAACCTCATTCTATTGTGTAAGCTCTCACATCTGCTCAAGGGATTATTTTGTAATCCCTATAACTTGTCCTGACGGTTAAGTCCTTTTCAATTTTTATGAAAGAGAAGTAGCCCTTAAGACTTCATTACTTTGCTGTCAGAGCTGCTTTGATTGTTTTCTTGGCTATGCCACTTTAAATTGCAGCCAATGTTGATTTGCATTTATCTAAATTTCTGGACATTCTCTCTCTCTCTCTCTCAGACCGGAAACTTTTTTGGGGAAGTCGAAGGTGCTGTGATGAACAAATTACTAATAATGGGCTCATTTAAAAGGTAAGAAATAAAAGTGTATAAATTATCGTTGCATAAATTAAATAAAAGTGACCAAAGGTTTACAAAACAAGTTCAAATAATAGTTTGCTTGTGTTTGTGTTTTAGTGACCTTGGTACAGCATGCTCAGTGTAATACAAATGCATGGAGTATTATTCATTTCCTTTGATCCAGAAGGATCCCCCAAAGTGGCTCCCATAAAACACAATGACAATGAGACGACTTCCACCTCTTCTGAAACATGACTTTGCTCTGAGAGACCAACCTCACCCCACCTCCACCCCACTAACTTTGCTCTCATTCAGTATGTATTTATCATTCTGCCCATTCACTATAAAAGCTTCACGGTGGCTGCTCTCATCACATTTCACTTATTCTTGTTCTGTGTAACTCCCTCCCCACCACCACTACATCATAGCTTTCCTCAAGGTTCAAGGAGAGGGAGGGAGGAGCATTAGCATGTAAAGTCTTGGCCAACAAAGTCTTGGCCAACAAAGAGGTTCTCCTGCAGGCCAGGTGACAGAATGTTCAGGAACCCGACTTCCATGCCAATATACTAAGGGCAAACTCCAGCTACACGTCTCTGGAATCTGTGGAGTTGGAAGGGACAAATCATCGACTCAGCCGAAGCCTCCCTCCCCAGTTTTGCCAAACCATTTTCAGGGCACAAAGTTAGAGAGGTCATTTCAGAGATTTTCAGAGGCACAAAAGGAGGCAAAGCTTATGGTGAATATACTGCAAGGATGCCAGTGCTTTCAGCAGCTGCCAGTTTTTTTTCTCCCATGAATCTCTAGAGCGAGGGCAAGAAGCATTGCCCTCATTTTGACTTCATGAAAACCGTACATGATGAAGCTACTTCGATGATGTAGCTTATTGTAGTGGCTTGCTAATAAGGTATGGTGAAGCTTTCAGCCCCCACCCTAGTGATTCGGGGGGGGGGGGGAAACGTGGATGCTGGGAGTGCTGGTGCCTTCAGTTACAAACCAGGGTGAACTGGGAGCATCTTGGGGAAGCTGTTTGCACACCTGGAATTTCGAGTCAAAAGTTAAAATTACTTAAAAGTCAAGTTTTTGTCCAGCTTCAGACTCATGTCCGTGCGCCATCCTCCCTAACTCTGAGAGTGGTCGAAACATGCTTTACGGTGGCCCTTGTGCCGGCCAAACTTTGCTGGCCTAACTGCGCCAGCCTAGCTCCAGGTTAGGATTGCACCCTGTAAGAATGAGCAATTGGTGCAGGATTCATGGAAGGTTGTAGCTCCTCTTTCATGTTAGAAATAAGTCGCTGCAGTAACAACCAAGCTATTCAAATAGCAGAAACATCCAGAGGTTGCTTTTCTTTTTTTCCAGGCTATGTCTCCCCAGTCATCTCCTCTTTACATATACTCCACACTCACCCTGAAAGCAAGTTCTTTCAAAATCCAGCCCCTTCATTCCTCCGCAAAGGCCTTTTCTATCATTGGCATAGAAATCTGCCTGTCTGACACGCTTCCACAATAACTTTACTCAAGTGGAATGTTACATGAATACACATTTTAAAAGCAAGAATGAAGTCTTCCTTTGGCCAGCATAGGGTAAGATGATACTGTATCACTGAATGGTTGGGCTGGGAAGGTTTTGCAGTAGTTTGCGAAGTGATCCAGAGTGCCTGAATTTTGCACTTACTAAGTGCTTGGCAAATGTAAACCTTCCCCTTGAGTGTATAATGACAATGTCACATATTTCATATGCCAGTCACTCTAGAGTTTCTATATTAGCATTTCTTGGCAAGATGGCACCTCTGGGCACTTCAGTGTGCAAGCTTTTTATCTCATCTGTACTTCATTTATGCAGTATGTGAATTAAGGCATAATCTTTTCTGCGTATGCAGAATCCAGATCTCACTTTCATAACTGATGGTAAAGTGTCAGCGGGTATTCTGAATTGAATTCAGGATTCCAGGTGAGGTGTGACTAGTGCAGAATACAATGGAACGATTCCTTCTCAGTGATCTGAACTTTGTGTTTCACTTTATGCAGCCCAGCATTTTGTGAGCTTGTTTTGTGGCCATATCACATTCAGGGCGCAATCCTAAGCAACGCCGGACTGGCAACACCGATAGGCCAGCGCCATATCAGACGCTGCTTAGGAGAGGCTGGAGCCTCCCCGCAACAAGGTAGCATGGTAGGGTACCATCCCCTTATGGTAGGGGAGGCTCCGGCCTCCCCTATGGTCTCCTTGGAACTGTGCCTTTTAAACAGCAGGCGCAGATCTGTGGAGACTGTGCGGCCCGAATTGGGGCCGCGCGGTCTCCCGAATGGGCTTAGGAAGCGGCCATATGGCGGCCTCCCAAGCCCACCCTCTCCCACCCACAATCTTCCTCCTGCCACCAATTGTGCTTCTGTCTCCGCACAGAGTCTCCCTCATGCCAGCTGCCTTCAGCTGACGCAAGAGAGGCTCAGTGCGGGCGCAACAGGACCTGCACTACCTGCAGCGCCGGTCCTGTTGCTTGAGCGCCGACGCAGGGGTGTCCATCAGCATCGCATTGGCACTACACCCCTTGTGTTGACGTTATGACATAGCATCGACGCAAGGGGCGCAGCAGGATTGCATTGTGAATAGCTGCTCTAGAACTGAACACAGTTCAGCGCAATTAGGTGTATGTGAATAGAGTGAAGATATGACTGTGAAAGCAGAGGCATCCAATAATTTAATTAAAATTGACCCATCATTGACTGAATTGAATATTATGCATAATAGGGTTCTAATGAAATGGTGATGATGCTGAACACCCCTATTAACCCGAATAAAATTAAAAGGACAGCCTATGGCTAAAATAGTGACACTTGTCTTCATAGACCTGTTTTCAATTTCACATTGGGTCATGGACTTAAGAGTTAATAAATGAGAAGTTGCTAGCACCAAGGTTTCCAGCTGAAAACAAATGAGCTGCATGCTGAAAATGACCGGCAAAGAAAATAAGCTGCTTATTTAAACACCATGAGCTGGCCATTGCCAGTGAATTAAAGAAATGAGTTAAATTCCAACTGAGATAATTTTACTAAGTAAAAAAAAAATCAGCTTCTTCTCTCCATGTGCAATATATAAGGTCCGTTATAAAGCAGAAAGCAAACTTGGTTTTGCTTTCCAGCAGTGGGAAGCATGTAAAAGAATACAGGTGTAATTTGGACCATTTCTGATTTTCTTTTCCTGAAAACTAGTCAAATATATGAATTGTCACTTAGTGCCTGTTCATACAAACTGGTGAGGCGTAGCTGGCAGTGCCATACGGTCATGTTTCCACGCTGCAGTCATAACAGCTGTAACAGGAGTCCAGTGGTGATGTTGTTTCCCACAGCAGTGTTGCTGGTCCTCAAGGGGGGCGTTGTAGCGGTGTATGGAAGTAAACATACAAAAAACAGGGACAATGTAGTTAAGTATTACAATTGTTACCCCAATAGCGCAGCCACCATAGCGTGGCAGTTCATACGAATTGGCGCTGGTTTGCATATTGTCTGAAATAGTTGATTGGTATTCTACCTGATTTTGCATTTAAAAATGGAATAATATCAAAATTCATGTGCTGATGTAGCAGAGCCAGCACAGCTTCCACTGCATCCTACGGGGGAGTTTTGCACGCTGGGGACATTTATTCCCTTGCCCAGGGGTAAGTCCCAGCTGGCAACAGGTCAACAGGGACCTGCGCCCATTATAGTTCCCATCAAACCAGTTTGGCAGCTCAGGCCCAGTAAGGCGTGTAGTGGCACCGCCAATCCTGCACCCTCCTGGGCCCAAATTTGTCTGCCTCTCTCACCATCTTCTCCTCACCCCATTGCAACCATCCCTGCTCTCACCCATTCCGATCTGCGCCACATTCACCTGCTCCGGTGGGTGCAGCTCTGAACCTGGCAGGAAGTCTCTGGCCTTCCCTGGAGGCCCACTGTCACAAAGTGCTTTACAGCACTTGTGATGGCTAGCGCTGGTGGAGTACATGCTCCCCCAGCACAGGAATACCATAGGATTGGCCCACAAATCTTAAGAATATTGTAGCAATCCAAACTTGACATTAAGAAGCAAGCATTGTCAAGGGTCCGTTCCATTGTCTTCAGTAACTATAGATGCATCCTTCATGAACTAGACCTTCTAAGTTCAATAGACTGAATTCACTGGGAGTTAAAAATGCTCTTTCTTTCTTTCTTTCTTTCTTTCTTTCTTTCTTTCTTTCTTTCTTTCT
>JAJKFI010000004.1:29331294-29375646 GCA_029204185.1 Lerista edwardsae | reverse complement strand
ATATATATATATGCTAATGAGAACCTAGCAGGTTAATAGTCATGTGTTTCTTGTTTATTCCCAACTTCTTTGAAAGATGCAAAAACTCACATGCTCCTAGGATAGCTTTCTTTTTTGTAGCACTAGGTATGCTGAAACAAGTTTTACAATACAGCATTTCAAAAGTATTAAGTCAATAAGGCTGAGAGATTATGATTTGCTCAAGACCACCATATGAGTTTTATGGGTATTTGAACCTAATTGTCCAATACCGCTCCCAATCTCTTCACTAAACTTTAAAACTGCTACATATAAGGTCTGTGATGGAACCACCATTATGACATGAACCATGAATAAATAGGAGATGAGAGTTAGTGGATAATGAGCTGAACGTTAGCATCTCCTTCATTACCCAATTGCCATTTTGCCCTGTATATAGCGAATTTATGTCATACTCCTCTTGCTGCTTTACTTCAACCCCCAAAAAATGTTGTCTTGGACCTGGGAACACAATGCTAAAAAGGAACCATGGTGATGCAGCCAAAATTACCACTTTTGGAGTTCCATGGACTAGAATTGTAGAGATTCAAGCACATGCTTAAATCCCCTGTTGAAAAACAATGGGGTTTTAACATGCTCAACATTGATTGTCTGGTTTGTGCCTTTAAATACATCAAAGGTTAACCGTTTTAAGTATTACAATGAGTGCATTTTACCCGTTACCATGTGTTATTCTCATTTTTTCGTATTGTGTGTATACCCTCCCAATTTTCTCTTTTCAACTGTAAGCTTTTTTATGTTTTAGTCTCACAGCCTGATTAAATCCAGTGTATAATCTCGTTTCTTGCCTTTTATTCTTCCTTGTCTGGAATGTATATTAATGATCCTTTCTTACCTCACCACCTGCATTGAAATTTTTATTTTGTTCTATCTGCCTTGTGGGCAAATCCTGTCTTATTTCACCCCATTTTCTCCTGGTGTGCTTTTTTCCTTTGCGTAAAGCAGCTTTCTGTTCTTCTTTATAGAATTACTCTTTATGACTACCAAGCCATGTGTAAAACAAACAAAGAAAGCAGCGACAGTGCCCACTGCTTACTAGACGTAAGTATAGTTACATTTCCTAAGAACACGCAACCATTAAGTCACATTCAAAGTTGTGGGAAAATATATGAGCTAGAGAATATGCAAATATATGTCAACATTCATGCAATATGATTTGTCCATACGCAAGTGGACTTCTCCAAGGTCTCTTTAGATCAGTGTTATTCAAACTGTGGGTCAGGACCCACTTGATGGGTCATGACCTGATGTCAGGTGGGTCGCGGAAAGTTCTACAACTGCTGCAGTCCAAGAATGCCAATTTGCATTTCAGGAGTGTAATTTTATTATGGTACAATGACAGCACTTCCTGCTTGATGTCACTTCCTGCCACAACATCACTTCCAGGTTAATGACATCACTTCCGGTGGGTCCTGGCAAAAGTGCCATTCTAAAAAGTGGGTCCCAGTCTAGAAAGTTTGAATACCACTGCTTTAGATTATTCTGAATTGCTTGTGGGATTTGCCTTTTCATCATTGTTGCACATTACAAGAAAAATGGTTTGGTACAAATAAATGCCATGTTTCCCTCCTTTGCCATTTCTGAATACAGTAGCATTTTTCCCTGTTAGTCCACCCCCGTGCTAAGGCATTGTCAGTGTACATTGTGAACACCTGCTCAGTGGAGTTTGTAAAGGACCTATAAACATTTGCTATATTTAAATTATGAGAAGAATTTCAATAGCCCAAGGTTAACTTTCTTTTTTAAAACATCAATGATACAATGAACAATAGAGCCATTTTTTTCTAGCAATTTAACTTGCAGACCTGCAAAAAGCATTCAGAATATGCCTTTATTACAATCAAAGAAAGAGACACTATGTACAATAAGCCACACAAGGCTGCACGATTTGAGCTTTTTATTAGAAATCTTTAACCACCAACATTTTATCATCAGTTCACATATATAACTCAGCCCAAACCTAGCCTGTACCAATGCAGTGGGGCCAGTGCGACCACGCTCATCCCAAGCACGCATAGGGCAGGCTGGAGGTCTCCTAGAGGCAAGGGACATTCCCTTACCCTGGGTAAAGCCCCAGGCTGCTCAGTGGGGCAATTTGGATATGCATCTGCTAAATACCCGGCACAAGTCCAAGCTGTCCCACGTTGGGTTTTCAGGCCCTGGAAGGAGGATAAGATTCAACATGCACCAATGCTGCCCATCCCACAACCTCCCAGGACCCAATCTGCCCATCCCTGCCTTCCCACTGCCCTGTTACACCCATTTCCCTTCCCTCATTCCACAGTTCCCCCCACCCCTACGCCGCTTGGAGCAGCTCCTACATGCTCTGGCACATAGAACCTCCAAATCTGCCACCAGTGGGACAGCACAAGCTTTCCTGCTGATGCTCTTTGCTCCTAATTTCCTGCAAAGCATTTTACAAAAGTTTACAGGCTATGCCTAAATCACACTGCAGTTTTGTTTTTTTGCACAGCAACATCCCCATCAGGTGTCAGGCTAACTTACTTACTTACTCTCTCTCTCTCTCTCTCTCTCCCCGCCCCCCGCTCCAAGAGCTGAAAAAGAAACAAACCTTATAGATTTCATTTTCCAAAAAAATTAATAATTGTGCTAATGATAGGACAAAATTAATATTCTTATAGCCACCTCTTGCAGACATAATCACTGTGATCCTGTACTTCTCTGAGAACTTGAATGGACATTGAATATACAGTTTCACAGTTTGCCATTTATAATTTTCTTTTAAACTGAAAAAGATAGATGTAAAGCCCTGGGTTTTTTTTCTTTTTATTCATTTCACTTATCGCTGTGGCTATTAGATAGTTCAACTCGTGTTTTCATTCAGTTGGTAAAAATTCAACCATATAAAATTTTCCTCTAGTCCGTATAATGGTTGTTACAGAGGTTACAGCATAAATTGGAAAATATTAGACCCGAGGTGATGAAAATTCCAGTTGGAATCACTTCTATTTCTGCCTAGTGAAAACTCTTACATTGGATAATGTATTTCATTTGTAAAGGAAGTATCATAACTGTACCAGACCATTAAAATATCATGGAAGTGTCGTATTTGTCCTCTAAGTTTTCTATATGCTTGAATTATTGTCCTTATAAAATCCATCACTTCCGTGCATTAATATTGTTTATGATTGATTAAAAAAATTGCTTCTCTCCAGCCTTATAAAGCCTTCTTTGCTGCTGTAAAATGGATAGTGACAGAACTCATCTTGTAAGTAAAACGTATTTAGATCTTAAAGTTATTTTTTCACGTTTTCATCCTATTCTGTTATGTATAAATTGAGCAATACATTTTTTTTAAATTCCCTGTGTATAATTTTTAGAGGTTCAGAACATACTTAAACCCTTCTGTTTTTACAATGTACTAGCTTCTGAAATACAAACTAAATTTATTATTGTGGTTGCAGTTAAACTTAATGTGAATATTTGGCTCTTTGCAATGCTGCGTGGAGGGCTGGACTCCAAAAAAAGTACACTTTCTCAGAGCGCAATCCAAACCCCGGGCTGGAACTGGGGCTTGGATGTGGTGCCATGCTACCCAAGGAAAGGGGGAAATATTCCCCTTCCCCTATGTAACGTGCAGCGGCCTGATGAGGCTACTTGGAGCTGTGCTGCCAAAATCAGCGATGCAACTCCGAGTGGCCGGGTCAGGGACAGAGGTTAGGATCCAGTCCAAAGGACCCCCCTCCTTGGGCCAGGTCGTCCATGGGCCTGCCTGTTTATGAGGAAAACACACACACATATACAATTGACCTAATTTACATCGGTACTCTCTTGCCAATGGCCAGTGTGCAGCCTAATATACAATCTCTCTTAGGGAATGGAAGTAAGTTTTTAATGGGTTAGTTTTTAAACAGTTTTATTTTTAATTGGCAAGGAACTTATTAGTAAATAAGGTTCAAAATACGATCAAACCTTTGAGATTCTTAGGATTTAGCAGGACAGAATAACCATATTCAGTACTGAAAAATCTCTTTTCCATTTAATGTGCATACAAATAAGATTTTGTTGCTGCTTAATTATGATGTTTGATGTAGAAGGCATAAGTTTTCCCTCTAAATATGGACTTCTGTAAACTGTAGACATATTTTCTGTAAACATATTTGTATGGGAAGGTTCTACCAGGAAAAGTTTTGCAATTAGCCATTGGGTAATCAATTACAATGTAACAAGATACCATATTATTCAACCAGGAATATTAATGAGACAGTATTTATTCTTTTACACTATTTGCAAAGGCATTTTAAACCACGAAGATTTTCACTTTGTCCTGAAGAATAGCTGAAAAATAAAAGCCCAAAATCAGACTGCTGGAAGTAGCTATGCACTCAATTTTAACAGGTTTCTCCTATAAAAATACATAATTATAAAGGTAGATCAGCGTTACAGTGGTCATTTCAGCATAATGCGTTATTGCAGGATAAAAACCGATTAACAATTTTGTGCAAAAAGTGAAAAAATAGCTCACTTTAAGCTCTGTTTGATAGTTGCTTTAAATAGAACAAAAAGGAATTTTATTACTGACAGCAAATGCTGTGAAAATGTCGGATGGAATCATGATATATTTGATCTTTTGTGGTTTAGGTTTCTGGTGGAATTTAATCTATGCAACTGGTGGCACTTGGATTTAACCGCAAAGGGTACGCATGCATTTGCATTCATGGCTTCATTAACATGTTTTGCTTTTGTGCTGCTTTTGCAAACACGAGGCCGCTTTCCAAAAGATCTATGAAGCTCCATGTTTGCAGGCACTTCTAATACTCTGCTGTGAAAACTATGCCATATCCTGTGTCATTTCCTAATGCACAAGCAAATTTATTATTTAAGAAATTCATATCCCACTCCTAGTCTGCACCCCCCATTTCTGCAGATCTGTCAAGCTTTGATGACAGACATTGGCTACAGTCCTCCTTGACTTGAAACTATGACTGAATGGTTGCGAGTCAGTCGTATGAGTAACAGCACTGCATTACAGTACATTGCAGTGAAGAAGGAAAGGATCTGTTCTCTCCACCTGACACTGGGTGGTCTAATCTCTATTGATAGGAAAGAATCCCACAAGGAAGTGTCTTGTATCTGTGCTTAGAGCACACAGAGGTAGATTGCAGCTCCCCAGTCCTCACACAATGACCTGTTGTAACGATGCACCAGTATTTCGCTTGAATTTCATATCTTCCAACACTAACAAATCTGTTAGAAACCACACAGCTGGCTCAGCAGGACATGGCCCACTGCTGTGTTCCTGTTCTCTGGATTGAGGACCGGGCCATTGTGACCATGGGCTATCCTTATGTGACCCCTACAAAGGGCTTGATTTATACCTTCTCACTCTGTCCAGTGAAATGGCTTTTCAATCAGAGGCGCTCTTCCTTACAACAAATAGAAAATAAGTGTGTGTTTCAGCGGTAACAGTGTTATTAACTTGGAACCTTCCTTCCCTAAGGGCAAAGGTTTGCCATTACCTCACAAGATAAAGACACTGCATCCGAGAAAGATTCAGTCACATTATAGCTGGAAGCAGAGCATATAATTATACACTTCACCTGCTCCGTTTCTTTAATTAGTAGGAGGCTGGAAAGTACCCCCTCATCCTGATAGCTAGAAAAGTATCATTTTAATGCAGCTTGTGTTTACAGTTTAGAAGTGGGTGAGCTGGCAGTCCCAGGGGTGTTGCTTAGCAGACATGAAAGAAGAGCCCCACTGCACCAGGCCAAAGGCCCATCTAGTCCAGCTTCCTGTATCTCACAGTGGCCCACCAGATGCTTCAGGAAGCACACAGGACAACAAGATACTTGCATCTTGTTGCCACTCCCCTGCATCTGGCATTCCAAGGTGGTGGTTGTTCAGTCGCTAAGTCGTGTCCGACTCTTCGCGACCCCATGGACCACAGCACGCCAGGCCTCCCTATCCTCCACTAGCTTCCAGAGTTCGCCTAATTTCATGTTCATTGCTTCGGTGACACTATCTAACCATCTCATCCTCTGCCGCCCCCTTCTCCTTTTGCCTTCCATCTTTCCCAGCATGAGGGTCTTTTCTGAAGAAGAGAGGGTCTCTCTTCTCATGAGGCGGCCAAAGTATTTGAGCTTCAGCTTCAGGATTTGTCCTTCCAGGGAGCAATCAGGCTTGACTTCCTGGAGGATTGACCGATTGGATCTCCTTGCAGTCCAGGGGACTCTCAAGAGTCTTCTCCATCACCATTCTCACAGCTTCATTGAACTACTCAAGCCCTTTCGCCACGACAAGGCAGTCGTGATCCATGAAAGGGCATTCCAAGGTAGCCTACCTCTAAATAAGGAGGTTGTACCACCCATCGTAGCCTGTAGCCCGTAATGAACTTTTTCTCCAGAAATCTGTCCAGAAATCTGTACCTCTCCCCCCCCCAATTCAATTAGGGAATGAGTAACATTGTTTTCTGCAAGATAAAAAGTTAGGTAAGTCTGCTCAGTTTCATTCCTTCATACAGGTGACAAAATCCAGCTGTCCTGGGCACTGGAATGGAAATAACTAAGGAATGCTTAGTTATTAGGATATTGGGAATGCGCTTGCTTGGGGGTCATGCTGAGGTCCGGAGGCCTCCCCGATAAAGAATAAATCCCCATTTTTGCACAAAAGTATTTCTATTTTCATGCTTTCTGTGCAAAAACATGGCTTTATTCTGCATTGGGGAGTCCCACAAGGGGACTGGGGGCCTCCCAGACCCTCGAGACCTCAATGCAACCCCCAGGAAAGGGCTGAAGCCCCTGGGTGTCCCTGGGATGGCACTGAGATTGCAGAGGTGCCGTCAGGACACCCATAACTGAGCCATTCCCCTTAAGATGATGCCATAGCATAGAGTGAGTTCTTCAAAGGGTTGTGATGATTGGGCAGTGGCAGTCAACAGCAGTTAGTTAACTGATTTTCTCTCAGGAGACCAGGCCAGAGCGTAGCTCTTTGACAAGGGGTCGTAGTTGAATGGCTGATGCCGGGCTCACAGGTGTGGGGGCCCCATTCCCTACCCTCTATAGCAGGAAAGGGCACCAGGGGCACAAATGGACCTTTTAGAGGTTAGCCACCCTAAAAAGCTCAACCCAAAATTTTGTGCGAGGAATCAAAGGGAATTTCAACCTGAACATTTAAAGCAAAGCAAGTACGGTTAAGGGGATTATAACAGTGAAATAACAGAAAATAACAGTAGAACCTGTCCTAAGTCTGGCTGGCTTTTTCCCCTGTGCCTGAGAGAGGTCTGTGGTCTCCAAAGTCGTGTCTTTGACCTCCAAAGTGTGGTCTCCAAAGTCGTGTCTCTCCTCACCACCACCCCTCTCCAGGCTCTTTCCCTTTCGGCACTGAGCACAGGGCAGGCTCTCTTAAAGACCAAAGGCATGTCTCTCATGGCGAGATCTCTCCTTGCCAACCCCCCCTCCCCATTCAGGGTCCCTCCCGCAAGCCTTCGGCACCCAATATAGGGCAGGCTCTCATCTCTTAAACACCAAAGGCATGTCTCGGACAGGGGGTGTTTCTCCTCACCGACCACCCAGTTCAGGCCTGCCACCCTCCCTCCCAGTCACACAGCGCTCGGACCTCCCATACGAGCTCGTGCAAGTTGCATGGCACTGCAGACCTTTTGTGACCTCCTGGAGAGCCTGCAGGAGCGGGCTGCAGGAGCAGGCAGCATGTAAGGATGTAAGCATGCTCCCCCTCCCATTATTACATACCATAGCGAAGCACGAATCTCCAGCTAGTTATAAAATAAAGCTTTATGCATTACCTATAAAAATCACAGGGTGGCAGAAGCAGAGTAACATTTTCATCCACTGTAAGGCGTCTGATACTGTATGTCAAGCTGTAGAATTTTGAGTGAAGCTATTACCAAATTCCATCACTCTCTTTTATTTGCTTTAGCTCAGCGATTGAAACAAACCCTCGAGCCGTGTGACACTGAATATCCAGCCTTTGTTTCTGAACGCACAATCAAGGAGACCATAGGCAGTATTAATTGCGATGATTGTTTCAAGTAAGTGCTTAATTTTTTTTTTTTGAACCAAGCTAGGTCTGAAATTCTAAACTTCACACCAACTAGTTGTCACAATTAGTCCAGCCTAATAATATGAAAATGGATAACATTTAATGTATGATGTTCAAAATGGAATGTAAGTATTTTTTTAAGTAAACCAGGAAATGTATTTGTATGTATAAAAATATTACCCTAACTTATATCAGGAGGCTTCCATGTGGTCCTATCCACAAGGGCTCCACATATCAAAAGAATCTGCAAAAGCAAGACATTGACTTAATCACAGCAGGAATGATTAACTGTTGCCACAAAAGTGGCTGATTCCTTATTCAAACAATGGAAACACAGAGATACCAAGCCTCGATCTGATGGGAATTTTAGTTGGGAGTATTTAATTGGGAATTTAATTGGGAGTAGGTGGGAATTTTAGCTCATTTTAAATCTTCTGGTTGATTGTTTCTGAGTCTATGGGTAGACAAATGAGATCTGTGTATAGCACAGCCTTCCTTCTGATCAACGGATAGAGTCCAAAGGCATTAGCCCTTTTCATGTGTTAAGCTCAATGTGCATCAGAGGCAGATCTAAGGGAGGGCAAAGCTCTAAGTTTTGCAAGAAGCCTTACCTTGCAGTGGAAATCACTCCTCTCCTGCACCGTTTTAGCCAATCCTCACAGGGAAAAGCAACATCTTGGCGTTGCTTACTGGCTACAGCAGCAAGGGAGAGGAGGGATTTACATGACAGGGTAAGGCTCCTTGCAACACTTCGAGCTTTGCCGTCCGTGTAGATCCACCTCTGATGTGCATAAATTCCATCTGTGCTCTTCATGTTCAAGGGCTTCAGACTCCTGTTGTTTTTTAACGGGAATGCATGTATAGTCGTTCACACAAATGTGTGTGTGCTCGTGTGTGTGACGTCATGTGTGTATAACCCTATTGTGTATTCTGAATTGGTAATATCTTGGCTCTAGTCTAATGTATACTATCATTGAGGAGCTTCAGTTGTTTAGCCCCATATTATAGCTTGCTGATCAAAGTCGGTTTTGCTTACTGTTAAGAATCTGTATCATATCAGTATTACTAGCTGGTAAATAAAAAGTTTTATCTAAATGACACCTACTCCCACCAAGCCAGTGCTCTTCAAATGGTGGGTGGCGACCCCCCATTGAAGGCACTAAACGGGCCATTTCCCCTTAAGGGGAGTGGACAGAAATGGTTGCCTGACGGTGCTGCAGTGATCGCAGCACTATGGGCTCCCAGGGGCTTGTGCCCTTACGTGGGGGGTTGTGCAGGCTGTTAGGAGGGTCTGGGAGGCCAAGAGCCCCCTCTGCAGGCCTTCCCAATGTGCAGAAAAGCTCCATTTTCACACAAAAACAGGAAGTGGGCTCCAATTGAAAAAACAGAGCTTTTCTACACACTGGGAAGGCCCGCAGAGAGAGCTGCAGGCCTCCTGGACCCTCCTAACAGTCTGCATGACTCCCCCAGATAAAGGTACAGGCCCCTGGGGAGCCTACGGCACCACGATCACTGTGGTGCCATTGGGCATCCTCTCCGGCTCCAATCCCTGCTCCTGCAAACACTTACAGCGGCCTCAGTAGGACTTTGAGGACCCAAGCAAAACATCCCATCCAACTATCCTTGTGTTAGTAGGGTACAGTTGGCTTGAAATACTTGTATTTGGGAGTAAGTTGCATTAAGTTCAGTGGGTCTTGCTCCCAGGAAAATGTGCATTGGGCTACAACCTTAGTAGCATTTGCATATTCTGACATAAGTTGATAAAGAAGTCCACCAACCTGCGACCTTTCGTGCCTATTGAACTATGAGCGAGTAACCTATCAACTTCAATTGTGAATCGATTTTAAAACCATCTGGAGGCCATTCTTTGATAAAATAATTAAAACTGCATGAAATATGCAGCTTCATGCATTTAATATATTTGACCATTCTGTCAGCCTTTTTGCGGGGGGGGGGGGGATAATAGGTAAACCAATACTGAGCACTTTTATATTCTTTTCTTTTTGCGTAAAATTAAATAAAAATATTTTTTTAAAAAATAAAGTGATAAAGATGTCTGGGAACTTGATAAGCAAATGTGTTCAGTCGTTGGCTAGGTTGCTTAAAACAGCCAGTTCCTTTCTTCCTGGTCTATAGCTCTTGGCTTTGTGCTTTTTGAACAAACAGCTAAAGCTAACAGAGACACAAACACAAACGTGTTCTAATGCCATTGTGGGAACTACTGTGCACGAGAGAAGAAGTGAAAGCTATAAAGGATGCCTTTGCATTTGGGGGTTAAAGATCCAGGTTACAAGCAAGTGACATAACACTATACTCAGATAGCATCAGCTTATCTCAGTTATCCTGGTTCTCCTGTAAATCCTATTTTATTTGCAAGAAAAAAGATTGGCAGGTTCTAGGGCTCTAGTTCCTGTTACTTACCCTGTTCTGGTCACTTATGTGTATGTTGTGTATTAGTTAGCAGTTAGAGAATGTTCTGGCTAAATTGCTTTCTAATAGTTTTAAAAGGTGCAGTACTAAGTATTAAGCAAACCTAAAAATAAAAAAGAGGCTGAAATTCCAGTGGAAGTAAAATTATGAATAATAATGCCAAAACAGTAATGCTACATTTTTTAAAGCTTGACAAGAGTAGGCAAGGATCTGGAGATCTTAGGCTATTGTCAACAACCATTTTATGTTGTGCAGCAACTCTGAGGTCACCAGGGGACAAGCCTGAAGCTGATAGTTTGAGGACTGTGGCTTTAGAAGGCAATATTTCATGCTGATCGGAGAGAAAGCTGCTTGGATCCATGTATGGGACCACACTCAGAACCTACAGTTTCCCTGGAATGCATTTCCATTGTTTGAAGCCAATGGCAGTAAACCATTAAATCATACGTTACTCATCAAGTTGCATTTTGTTTTCCCATGTGAATATTTCTGTGCATTTGATGAGAATCAGCAAAACAGCTAAAAATGAATACTGATCTATGTGAAATGTTATCTATAACATTTCAAAGATGTATTTTGTAAAAACTCAGAGCCATGTTACTTCATGCAGCCATTTCCTCTTCCCTAAAGAGGCTCTAAGACAGACACCGGATTTCCTTATAAATTCATGGCCAACATGAGTTTCAATGGCTGCTTTCAATCATAAGGTTTATTAAAAGAATGAGCAGTGTTGAGCACAAGGTTTGTATGTCCCCTGTACCTTTCATTTCAGAAAGGAGGGGAAACAGTTAAGTTTCCACTTCTAATTCGTGGCCCGGCATACTTTGTTTCATTGGAACATGGCAAACTATGGTTTGCACGAACCATACTTGGCCTGTTCTCAGATCAGGATCAAACTATGGTTTTCCACATTTGGAAGAAACAGCATATTACAGTTTGCTGCAAACCAGTAGCAGAAACTTCTAACCTCCTCCCCCATGCATGAAAAAAGGGGGAAGGGGAAGAGGGTACCCACAACGTTGAGGTTCACCACTGCACAAACTCACAGCAACGTGATATCTGAGTTGAGCCCATCATTTCTGTGTAACTATGCCTTTACTATACATTTATGCCCAAAATATTTAAAAATATAAACATAGGATTCTCATGACACTAAAAAGAGAAACAATTTCTGAACTGCTTTCCTATGAAGGAGAATTTTGGAGGATATTTTGAGTAAATATTGCCCATGTATCATAATTACATTTAAGCAAATTGTGGGAAAGCCTTTTGCAGTGCCAAATTAAAGCCAGCTCTTTATCACTGAGCTGAGAGAATTGAAGAACGCTTTAGGAAAGGTCTAATATTTTTTACATTCAAATCCTCCAACAGGCTTCTGTTAAATGAAGAGAAATGAAGTTTAACAGGGCCAATTTCTCCCCAGATGAAAGTGTTGCAGCTGGTATTTTTAAAGGTAATTTCAGGTCAGAGGAAATATTGTAATTCAGCAGTACTTGAATGGCTGTGAGTTGGAAACTGAGTTTACTGAAAATTATAGTGTTTTAAAAATAATACTTTATGTTAATGTTCATTAAAAATAACCATTTTGTGTTCCATAATGGAAAGAAAACTTCTGTAAATTAGTTATACTCAAAGACCCTATTATTTTTCCTGGTCAGTAACAGTAAACCATAAAGAAATGATTTTGACTAAATGTTAAAAAGACTCACGGGAACACTCTGTACAATTTATCCAACTGCTGTCACTGACAATCAACAATTTTTACTTAGGGTAGATTCAAATGCACAGTTTCTGACATGGTACAGTGCTCTCAAATGACTTTGTTACCTCAGACTTCACTCCAGGTGAAGGAATGTACTGGAATGAAAATTCTTTACATCAACACTGTGGCCCACAGCGAGTGGCATAGCTGGAGGGGGGTCATAATGCAAAGTATTTACAGGGTCCCAATGTACCGTGTAAGTAGTCCCTCCTCCTCGCTAAGTATTTATTGAGTAAACCAGGAAATGTATTTGTATGTATAAAAATACTCATAACGTGTCAGAAGGCTTCCATGTGGTCATGCCCACTAGGGCTTCACATATAAAGCCCAACACTCTGAAATTCAAACCTGCTCCAATCACAGCATTTTACAAGACATTTCTTTCCACAGTAGCATTAGCTATATGCTATATTTGGTTCAGACCAAATGAATTAAATTTCAGTCCCAGTTGTTATAGGTTTCTAGCTCCAGGTACATATTAACCACTATGAAAATTATATAAGATGAATCCAGGGGCTTTGCTATATTTAGCAACCCACAGGATCAGATTAGGCATTTTACAAGTAAAGAGACAGTACAGCTACCCACTCCTTGACTATTTATATCAGATATTAAAAGGAAGAGAAAATTAAACAACGTGTGATGTGACATTACTACACCATGTAGCACCCCACCCCTGCACCACATCACAGAATTGCACAGAATAATTATGAAGATGGGAGGAAATATAGCACTCTTTCCTATGAGGTCAAGTACTGCCCTAAGCTGTTACCATTCATTGTAGAGTAATACCTTGAGACAGTACAATTCTAACAGTACAATTCTAGGCATGTCAATTCAGTAGGAAGGGCCTTATCCTTTCCATCACCACCCAAAAAAAAAAATGTACCGCCCCCCCCCAGTACCAAAATGGCAACCTGTGCATCCAGTCGTAGGGGGCAATTACAGAGGTCTTCTCTAGGTAAGTGAGCAATCTTTCCCTTACCTGGAAGTAAGCCTCTGCAAGCAGGCAGATCTATTTGGAGCTGCAACAGCTATTTTGCTATCGCAATTCCACATTCTATAGAATCAGGCCTGGGAGGGGGGTTTGGATATTGGTGGTGCTGTCACCTCCAGTCCAGTCCACCCATTCCCCATCTGATCCCTCCTCTGCCCTGTAGCATTTCACCCGCTCCCCACATCCATGTCTCCCTCCAGCCATCCTTCCTGCGGGCCTCATGCCTGCTTTGGCAAGTGGAGGACCGCCAACAACAGGGGTAGGAAGGTGCAGGCCTTCCCATCGGTGCTCCCAGCAGTGCAGTGAGTTGCTAGAGTGCTTTTTGCAGTGCGATTGTGGAAGAGGAACCTCGGACGAATGGCTCTCCATATAACATTTGGCTATCAATCACATTGTGTTCGGTGGGACTTTCTCCTAGATGTGTGTAAGATTGCAGCCCAAGATGGCGTTTTGGGCTCAACCACGTTTTGGGCTCAACCCTATCCCTGCCCGCCCATAGAATGCAGCAAAACAACTAGTCCTAGTGAGTAAAAACCACACATACTAATATTACAACTGTGTGTCAGGTAAAATTATGACTCTCTTGAAATGTATAACCAATCCACAAAGGAAAAACATAACACTAGTGCCTCCAGGTAATTAAACACCAGGTAATTAAATGAAATTCTAGTTTGAAAAAATGAAGATATATGTGTCGATACGAATAAGCAAAGTATTCAGGCTATAGAGATACAGCATTATTTAACAGACTTTAGCATGAAAAATAAGTAGATTACATTGACATTTTTAGTGACATTGTGTCTATACCCATTGGATGGAGGGGAGGGCTTCCACTGAGAATTCAGTGGAGATTTTTCATGCCTAATTTACAGTGAATTTCTACAGAATATATTCATTCAGCATTGATCAAATAAATAAAGGCACAAATTGATTTCAAACTGCACCAGCCTGACTACGTTAATATCAGGAATAGAATTACTTGTAAGCATTGAAAAATTTTCTCAGTAAACCACTTAAAGTTGAGAAATACCATAAGCTACTGAAACATATTACCATTTATTGCTTTGCAGAGGTTTGCCAAACTACTATATGTGATCTTATTTAAATTATTAAATAAAACTTCAGCTCAGGTCCCTATGGGAAAATAAAATCAACCTATTTTCATGTTATTTGCACACAAATAAACCAGCCACATAAAACAAATTTAAATTAGCATCCATTTTTGGCCTGCTTTGTTTTGTTCATGTCTAAAAGTTGGATCTCAGCAGAATTTTAAATTCATTTGATGGAAGTGAATAACTTTTATAGTACCATAATAGTGAATAAGGCTATGCAGAGAGACTCCCCTTTTATTAGAAATTCTGGCCCTAAATTCTTCCTGCTATAGAGACAGGGAAAACTAATTTTCTTATTGCTGACTATCATTTATGTTGCAGTATATAAGATACAATATACAGTGTGAATGATGGTCACCATTCATAGGGGTAACTTTGACTATGGAATTGAATTCTGAGCATCTCTAGTCAAGAAAAATGTTGACATGGATGCGTAAATGAGCTAAAAATATGTCACAGATACTTGAATGCAAATCCTACATCTCTGATGTGTAGGTTTTCTTTAGACTTGACAATGAATGCTGACACCCCAGAAATGTCAAGATGGTGTTTCAGTGCCTTGTCTAGTGCTTGGAGCTTGGGTGTGGGGTTCCTAGGCTGGTGAGAGTGATCAATATTGTGATCTTCTAGTGCTGTGCATCAGAGGGTGATCAGTCCACAAACCCAGAACACTCAGAAATTGCACAGAATCTTGAGAAGACTGGAAGACACAGACACCAATTGTTTGTGAGCACAGCTGTTTCACAACAAGAAAAAAATGAATATTATCCCTAAGCATTTCAGCTTACCTCGCATACAAGATTGATCTGCCAAAGCAATTGTTGTCTGTAATGGCAGGAGAATGGTATTGAGCCATTTCCTTGTTGTAGCATTCATCCAACTGTGTATTCAAGGAGTTTGTCTCCAATAGAATTTTGTTTACTTATTTTTTATATAGTCCTTGCTGTCCTCATAGCTGTGAATCTGGAAACTTTCCACTTTATCCAATAATGACATGGGGAGTAGGGTGTTAATAGGTGTGATAAAGATGGTCTTGGTCCTGAAGCAGGGATAGATAGGCACTGCCCTAGGCATGTGTCCAGGAGTGATGACTACCTCAAGCTCCTTCTGGAACTCATGCTCTTCCAGGCATGCCGGTAAGATATCCTTCTGTGGACTACAAGTCTCTGCAAAATAAATGCTTTCCAGTAGCAATGGAGCCATAGAGGTGTTGATGGGACACTGGAATCTTGGCCACCTGGTTTGCCTGTGATAAAGATTTTTTTCTCTTCTCCTATGGATCCTTGGTCTGGAAAGCCTGACCTCCCAAGCCATTTGCCTCTCCTGGAAGGAGCTGGAATTGATCGACTTGTTTTTATCAGAATGCTGTCAGAGCTGTCCACCTGGCATGTTCAGACAGCATTGGTCTCTTCCAATAGAAACTGAACTTATAAAGAGTGCCCCAAACTTTCTACTGTTCAGAGAAGTGGTACAAATTGTGGAGAAAGGGACCAATTCATCCATTTTTTAAAATATAAAAGTGGTACAAGGTTGGGAATAGTTTGCTTGTTATGTTCAATTCATACTTTGGCCCAGTGTTTGAAATGTTAGCGGAAATAGCAGCCATAACATGTGCAGTCAGGATCCACAATTGATGTTCATCTCTCGTGTAGAGGAGATGTCTAATCTTGATGCCAAAGAGAATGTCTTTCTTGATGTTCACAGCAGTTTCAGGTGGACGGAGCTGATGATATTTTAGTCAGGACCGAGCTGTGAGAAGAAAGGAGCTTTTCCAAGTCAATCCAAGAAGGCTTAGGCTGACACCTTTCCTTGACATCTGAACTTCTATTCATTCATGGTCAAATATTAGCAGAAAACATTTTGTATCATTTTTCTATGTTGTTAGAATACGTTTTTGATCTCCACTACTGAGGCTACAACAGAGCATCTCGGTGACACCAAGACATCTGTTTGTCGCTTCCACATCTGAGAGTGCCTGATGAGTTGTCAAAACTGTACAAATCTGTATGTGTCGGCTCTGATCCTTCTTTTATCTGTTTGTTTTGGAAAGGGTTCATGAATGCGAGGGATGTCAAAGAGCTTTGCTGATCAAAGAAGAAAAAGAGTGCTTGGATGCATTTGTACTTAACGTATAAAGTCAGATTTTGAAACAGGACAGACTCCTTAAGGGGCATTTTGTGATCTTGTAAAAACATTCCTTTTGAATATGGAGAGAAGGGTAAGAAGAGACTCGTGGAAATTTTTCTTATTAGCATTAAATCTATCAGTATTTCATATCCTTCCAGCCAACAATTGCATACAGTCTATGAATGTCTACTTTGGCATGATCATACAGTGATGTGGAGGCAGCCGCAACTCTAAAACTTCAAAAATCAGGTTCGTTGCTGCCATTTCAATCCCCCCAAAACAATAACTTACTACTAGAGTTCCAGCTTAGGCTCACTGCTTTCCATGCAGGTGAAGCAGTTGATGTTCATACTACAGAAGAAGGTAAAGTCTGTTTAGTACACTAAAGGCTTCAGAACACACACTGAGAGCCAAACTGACAACTTGTGCTCCGTGATATCTGGTATGCAGCAGCATGAGCCCATAGCAGATATTTGCTGCTGGGCAGGATGATGGGAAGCAATTGTGAGGGGGTGTCTGTGGACATGTCCCTTGTCATGGATGGACATGGGTCCTGCAAGCATGGGAGATCCATTAAGATGGTCCACCCTTGGAGAACGTGGATCCTGATGGATTCCTGGCACTTCTGGGAAATGTTCTTCCCTGCCTTTAGTAGGCAGTCCTATTGGAGCCCCAGTTGACTTTTTGAATATGGAATAAATGGACCAGGCATTATTGTGTCTAAGCCGCCTCATCTGACTGGCTCCAATGAGTCTTTACCACCACTAGTTCCCTAAAGGTGCTGGGGGGATGAAGTTACGGGAAGAGAGGCCTGTGGGACAATGCTCCCCAAATTTGATTTGTCCAACTTCTCTTGGGAAAGTCTAAGGACAACCTTTTCATTTTTTCCCAAGATTCCCTGAAAACCCAGAAGAACTGGACAGTTAATACCCAAGGAAGATCAACCATCACTAGCTGTATTTTTCCCTCTTCCCCCTCCACAAACTGTGACTGACTATATTTCTCCCTATGAACTGCTAATAACGTGACATTGTGGCTTGTGAAACAGCCCAAGAAACAAGCTTCCATTAGTAACACTCCATAGGGGGGGGAAAGGTTTAACCTACTGATGATAGTTTATATAAGGAGGGGATCCCTTCTAAACACAAAGGGACTTTAAGTGTCATAATATTTTCACCAAAGCTGTTAGAACTATGAAAGGAATTGTTTGGATTAAGAAAACTGATTAAAATTGGAATACGTTTCTCTGTACAAGTTAGATAAATTCTTGTGAACCAATCTTTATTTAGGAAAAAAATTACTCCAGTTAACAATAAATCTTTTCAGTGATATCAAAGCTGGATTAATCAAAAGCAAGACTACAGAGCTGCCCAACCTCTCTACTTGTATCAGTGCTGCATGGTAAAGAATGAGGTTTTAGTAAACATAGACCTTCTGGACTGGAAGAAAAAAACCTTTCAAGTTCATATTTTTTGAAAGTGGTTCACAGTCCAGAGTGCATCAAAATTATAGATCAATTCAGCTCTGAAACTAGAATTTCCTTTTATTTTAGTGTTCTGACTCTCAAGCTCCAACAGTAAGTACACGCCTTGCTGAAGGAGATTCAGCATGGTTTCTGCAAAGGTAATTCCTATATCATTAACCTTCTGGAATATTTTGAAAGGGTGACCAGGCATGTGGATAGAGGCAATTTTGCGGACATTGTATCCTGGGAGCTTTTGGCAAGTCCCTCACCAAAGGCCCTTCAATACTTGGGAGTCATGGAATAATAAATGGTTAAAGGATAAGCAACAGAGTGTAGGAATTAATGGGCAATTTTCACAGTGGAGAGAAGTAAAATGTGGGATTCCCCAAGGATTTGTCTTAAGACCAGTGCTTTATAATCCATTCATCCATGATGTGGAGTTAGGGATAAACGGCAAGGTGGCCAAGTTTGCAGTTGACACCAGACTATTCAAGGTGGTTAAAACTAAAGCAGATTGTCACAAGGCTCATTGGATGACTATGCCAGTCACTTTCTCTCAGACTAGTCTAACACACAAGCTGCTGAGGTTAAAAGTGTGGCGAGGGGAGCCATATGAGCCAGCCATGTGAGGAAGGGGCTTGTGAGTGCAATTAACTGCGTTCATTCCCTAAGTCTGTAGTTACTTAGTCCCTGTGATGGTTTCCATACTGAAGGGCAGGAGTTGAGTATAGCTACCCTTTTTTGGCTTTGATCCCTTCACAGCGGGTTTAGTTTCACCTGTCCAACCCCATGACGTGGCCAACAGTGCAGATGCACAAGTTTTGTGGCACACCAAGGAGGTTTTCTTGATTCAGGGTGCAATCCTAAACTGAGTTAGGGTGGCATAAACTAAGCCAGCAAGGTTTGGCCAGCGCAAGGGACACCGTAAAGTATGCTTGGACCACTCTCGGAGTCAGAGAGGCCAGCACACAGATGTGAACCTTCCTCCCTGACTCCAAGAGTGGTCCAAACACACTTCACTGAGGCCCTTGTGCTGGCCAAACTTCTCTGGCTTAGCTTATGCCAACCTAACTCCAGTTTAGGATTGCGCTCTCAATTGTCTTTGAGCAAAGGTTAAATGGAGAGCCTCTACTGTCTTCCATCCTCTTTATCCATATATGCCATTGAGGTTATTCCGAGTTATTCCAGAAAAGGAAAAACAAAGAGATCGTTCAATACCGTTCTATACTTGTTAACCCCCTACCTGAAAGTAGGAATGGAGTCCATAATAGTCACTATATTAAAGTTTTAAGCCTTTAACCATTCACTTTTCAAGGCAACAAAGCGTTCCACATAACTGGAAGAAATCCACTCTACAGTTTCTGGCCTAAAGATTTATATTTTAATGTATTTAAAGTTGAAGTACATAGAACTGTAGCTACTGGTGGACATATTTTAAATTGTATAAAAATATTCCATTCTCTATTTCATCTACCATTAAAAAAACTGCACAGTCTAATTTATGACAGCAATATAGATGTTACACTCATTCATGTTTTTTTTTTTAAAAAAAGGATACTGGAGAAAGCGAGTTAGAAATATAGCCAGCAGCCTGGAAAACACATTATGAGGGTTGGAAACCAGAACAACAGATATCTGCATGTTGAGCAGTTGAAGTTTGTTCCACTCCATTAGGGTTTGGTTTACGCAACTGACAATTATGTGAGTAACAGATATTTGAGTATAGGCTGTACATCATTTTCCATTTATGATATCCTGATGTGTGTGTGTGTGTGTGTGTGTGTGTGTGTGTGTGTGTGTGCTTTTTCTTTTTTAAACTTAAACCAACAATAGGAAAAATCAAATCGTGACAGCTATGAAATGAGATCCCATAGTAACCATTAAAGAATGCAAGCTAAAATAGGATGCTTGAAAGCCAGCTGCCCATCTTGGCCCCCTGGGAAAAGGATCTTGTTTTAACAGGTGCCAAGCACCTATATCACCTAAGGAAGTCAACAAGGCCTGCAGTTTCTCAGTGATTATGGCCAGGATCCAGAAAGCTACTTTGGGCTTCCCAAAGGACTTGTGTTCACCTACTGAAGTGCTCATTTTACCCCCTTTATGAAGACGTAGACTGCACACACACTCTGCAATGGGCTATCACAAACTGTTCTTCAAACATGCATCCCCTGGGTTTGTGGACCCAGCTAGTGCTTCAGATCCTGGCTGTATGAGACTTAGCTCATACCCTGAAGGGCTCCATTTCGGGGCTTTGGGTTTCAAATCTTTGTCAGAAATAAAATCAGACTCATTATGTGATTGCTAAGCTTGCTTACGGAAGCAAATTTAGTTGCGCAGAAAGCTGTGCAACTAAATCAGCATACATGCAGGAGGCCCAAAAGGTCCCTGAAAATATATAAAGGCTCATCCTTCCTCCTCTCTGCTACTTTTCAAAACAGCAGCCATCTTGTTAGCCAGGCAGTTCCCTGCTTCTGTTGTTTGTACTTTATTTCTTGTGAGGTTCACCTTTCTGGTCTCAAGGGGGACTGCACACATCAGAAGGGCCTATAACATGACACTGGCACAATCCTAACTTGGAGTTAGGCTGGCACAGTTAGGCCAGCAAAGTTTGGCTGGCACCAGGGACACCGTAAAATATGTTTTGACCATAGAGTCAGAAGAGGCCAGCACACACATGTGCTCCATCCTTCCTGACTCCAAGTGTGGTCCAAACGTGCTTTACGGTGGCCCTTGTGCCCGCCAAACACAGGTTCCCTTGCCATGGGGAGGTTCCAGCCTCTCTTGAGCAGCACAGGATGCGGCGTTGGCCAGTTAGCCTTGCTGGTCAGGCGCTGCTCAGGTTTGCGCTCTGAAACTGCCTCCCACTTACCAAGTCAGACCTCTGGTCTCTGTGCTGGCTATAGTGACTGGCAGTGGGTCTTTAGGCTATCAGGCAAGTCTTTTCTTAGTCCTATGTGGAATGCTACCCAGTCACTGAAGTACATCCACTAATGCAATAGCAGAAGAAATTTTGTTTCTTAGAGTGCAATCCTAACAAACCTTTCAGCATTGACAAAGCTGAGCAAATGGGACATGTTCTGCATTCTGCAGAGTAGTTGTCACAGAGGCCCTCTCAAGGTAAGGGAATGTTTGTTCCCTTGCCTTGGAGTTGCATTGCCCTTACCCCAGAATGCAATCCTAAACTGGACTTAAACCGGCATAAGCTAAGCAAAGTTTGGCCAGTACAAGGGCCACCATAAAGCATGTTTAGGATGGCTCGCGTCTGTGTGCCGGCCTCTCTGATTCCGAGAGTGGTCCAAACATACATTTGGCCCTTGTGCTGGCCAAACTTGGCTTAGCTTATGCTGGCCTAACTCACTTTAGGATTGTGCCCTAAAGTTGGAAATGTTGGAAAGTTGGTTAGGAATTGTGTCCTTAATAAAACAACAGCCCTCTATGATCACCCCACATTTTCAGAGCTATGTGCAAGGCAGTTTGGCAGACCTGCTTTAGGTTAACTAAAACTGAAAGCCTCCAAAAACGACTCAGCAGCCCAAGAAACCCTATAGGGAGCATTATTTCCTTTTAATGTAGCACTACAAGGTGAACTGCCATCAAGCCAAAATTCTTTTCTGTTTACAAAATATTTTTTATTCCTTACGTGTCTGTGAAAAAAACCAAAGGTGTTCAGAGTGTTCACTGAAGTTCAGAAGGAGATTTTTGGGATGGTTGAAAAATTGTTTGAATGAATTAATCAATCCAAATTCTAGAGTGCATTCAGGATGAGCAGGGATGATTAAATATAGTTTGAAAAGAATCACAGCAGTTCATTGTCTTTTGTGCTTGGAAAAGAATGCAAGGTTCCCAATGTGTTTTTGCGATGATATTAGCTTACCACAAATGGCAGCTGATGATGATGATGCAAATGACGAGACCGTTGTAAAAGACAGAGGCTCAAATTTTTGATTTACGTTGCCTCACTTCAAAAGAGCTCTCCTGTTTAAACATGAAACATTCACTATAAATATTCAACATGAGACCTTTTGATTTTTGACCAGTGGTCGAGTTCAGTTTTTAAAAGCCCTTAATCTTCCACCGAGATGTGGCTTCCATATTGCTAGTGACATAGATGGCTTCAAGCCTAGCAGGTGGTTCAGAAGAATACATTCCTTCCTTAAAATAAAAGGTTGCCTTATTATTCCTTTAAAATCTGAGAGAAAAGGAATTCTTGGAAACCAGAGCACATTTCTGTAACATTTTCAAGGCACTGAAATGTGGTCTTCATTTTTCTCCATTTTTTAGAAGCTGGGCAAAATTTGCAGACATGTTTTGTTCATTTTATAGAGTCAACATAATCTAGCACAGTTAGGGTGCTAGATCCACACCATTGCTCATTCTCAACTGACCTAGGCGAAGATCTGACATCTCTGTGTCTCATCCCATCTGAAAAAAAGTCCTGTCTTGAAGGAAATTTATGCAAGTGTGGCAATATAAGGTAATTTAAGAAAAAGCTAAACTGTTTGCTCGGTTATTGTGGAAAAACATATATTTACATCGTTACTGTATATACTCATGTATAAGTCTAAAAATTTATGCCTGAAAATTGACCCTGAAAACATGGATCAACTTATACATGGGTAAATAAAGCTTTTAACAGCAGCTTAGGTAGGGGCTGGGCAAAACAGAAAGCGTGGGGGAGGGTAGAAAAAAAAACAGAGCAATTTTACTTACCAGTAATTGTTCTCAGGCACCAGCAGACAGCAAGCAAAAAACCGGTAGCCATTTTCCTTCTTCTCCAAACAGGCAGAGAGGTGAAGGTGCTTTTGGGAATTGTAGTCATTATGAAGGCTGCTGCTGGATTCCTCACAAAACCTACAACTCCAATAAGCACCTTCATCTCTCTCCCTTCTTGTTTGGAAAATAGCTCCATTTCTGTGCTCCCTCAGAAGAATGCAAAATAGCTCCTTTTTTGGTTGGCTTTCTGTTGATGCCTCAGAACAATTACTGGTAAGTCATTTTCAAATAATTTCATACCCGCCCCCTAAGTTTCACCCTCGACTTATGCATGAATCAGCAAATTCTATTATTTTGGGCTTAGAACTTGCCCTCGACTTATCCATGAGATCAACTTATACTTGAGTATATATGGTAGTTCAATGGTAGGACAATGGTGCAGGAAAGAGTTGTAGGTGTTCCTCTTTGTAGGTTGCTCAGAATATCTTCTGATAACCACAGAAAACAACTATGGAGACAGATTTTTTGGTGGATTGTTTCTATCCAGTGAGCCCCTAAACCTATTTCTGCCTTGCCTCCTTCCCTCTGCTACAGGGGTGTAGCTAAAGAAGTGCAAGGGGGTGCAACTGCACTGGGCAACAAGCTTTAGGGGAGCAACAAGCTTAGCTTGACACTAGTGGTCAAAATTGTGAAAACCTTGGTCTGTATGTATAATGCCATCATGTTATACATAATTGGAAAGATGATTTAATGCAGAATGCAATGAAAGAAACCAGAGTGTAATATCTTTATTCAATCAAAAGATGACCAAAATACAACCGTCATGTAAAAATCATGGTTTGTTAAAATCACGTTTTGTAGGAATAATAATGTCATGCTTGATTTCGTTTGATGTGGAATGTCATGCAGAATGCAATGAAACAAATCAGAGTATAATATCTTCATTTTATCAAAAGTTATGGCAAAAAACTGAAAATACAACTGTGATGCCACTTCCTGTTGTGATGTCACTTCCAGGGCATCATTTTGCCCTCTCACCTGGCTACACTTTCATTAGCTACGCCAGTGTGTGACTTCTTTGCGGGAACGGAAAGATGGACATCGACAGTTTTAAAATTATTGCAAGAGTACAATTAGGATGTATTTATGCACCTGTAGACTTTGATCAATTCCAGTAGGGTTGCCATGAGGATTCATGAGGCTTTAAGAGTGCATGAAAGTCAGAATTTCATCAGATGTGGCCTTTTCATCAGAAATGCTAATGTGATGGTGAAGCCATTCTTCGTATCTCCCCATTTCTGCAATTCCTTGAAGGCACGGGGGGCATATTTAAGGTCTCCCCAAAATGTCATCTCCAAGGAGTCCAGCTATGTCCCAGAAGTGAAACAACTATGCTAGCTTGCAGGCTTAACTGTGCATTGCAAAAATGACGTACAGTGCAGGACTGATTTAGCTCCTTTGGATCAGAAAAGCAACCATGTGGCACAGCTCACTAGTCAGTTCCAGGCATCATAAGTGTCTGAAGTCAATTCTAATTGAATGGGAACCCACTGCATATTTCCGAATAATATATATTCAGAGGAACAGTGACCTGCTGTTCTGCTAAACAGAAAGGGAGCATAAATTTTGCTGATGAATTGCACATTGGAGATTACTGACTGAGCACTGCTCCAGCTACGTCTTTCATCCTCATCAGACAGCGACAACCTAATCCTTCGCTTATGACCCAGCGTGGAACTGCCTGTGCTCATGCACAAATCCACAGTTACAACTTTATTTCAAGATTAGGCTACAGGGGTTGGGGCGCAGCAAATGCTCTGTTAAATTATGCAGACATGAAAACTTAGTGATAAGAGGGGCTGGGAAAATCCAAAGGGGTTTCCATAGTTTTGTATTTGTAGATAGGCTGTGGTCTGTGGGTAGTCCATTTATTACATGAATGAATAAGAAACGCTCAGTTGCAGTAGGACAGAGTAGCCTCCAGAGAAGGTCAAGAGGGCTCAACACTCCCACTAAGATCTACCAGCTACCAGAGGAACCAGTTTGGATGTGGGCTTTAGTGCTGGAGTGCTGATGGGATCAGTTCAGTCATTGGAAAAGTCCAGTGCTATGTCAACAAATGTACGTTCATTGGACCATTAATTGAGCAAACACAGGAGTGTTATCCATTTGTTGACAAATCATGCAGACTATAAATTTTATGGTGGGTGACTTGTATCTGGCGTAGTGGGGTTAATTAAAAAACTAAGTGCCACTCAGGCTGCAATCAAATGCACGCACATTGCCCCATCCTGAACACATCGGACTTGCCTAAATGTAAATAGGCATAAGATTATGTGGTAAGTTACTGACATGCTTGGTTTTACTAAAGTCACACCAGATACAAGTTGTGCTGTACTTATCAGTAAAAGGTAGTGTTGCTACAAGTTGCAAGATCGAGGGCTAAACAGCGTGGGATTGGCAAGGCTGGCTGGTCAGTGCCAAATCCAACACTGCTTTGGGGAGGCTGGAGCCTCCTTACCGTTCGCCCCCTTACCGTTAGGGAGGCTCCAGCTTCCCCAATGCACTCCTCGGATCTGTGCCTGCTAAATAGCAGGCGCAGATCCAAGGAGACCACGCAGCCCAAATCAGGGCTGTACAGCCTCCCGGATGGGTTTAGGATTTGGCCATATGACCGAATCCGGAGCCCGCCCTCTCCCTGCCCACAATCTCCTTCCTCCCTGCCAATCCCAGTCCCAGAATGGGACGTAGCCTCCCCCAGGCTTCAGTCAGCACAAGGGAGGCTCCCCGTCGGCGCTCTCAAGCATCTCAAATGCATCTAAAATTTGTGAGACAGCCAAGATAGTGGCTGGAAGAGGCCCCCAAGAGCTCCACCACCTCCTCAGTAGGACAGAAATAAATAAACGCTAATCATAACACATTACCATTGCATCACCTCTGATATTAGCTCTTTCAAAGAAGCTTGGCTTCCTTGCTTGTTATCAGTGGTTGATAATGTTGCTGAATTTCACCATAGGTCCAGACTGAGATGGAATATTTTTTTCATTGCAATCTGAGCCCACAGCACAATGTCAGGCTTGAGGTCTAATCTCAAGCTGAGGCTCTCAAGCTGAGGCTACTCATAGCGTCGGCTTGAGAGCTTTTGTGTTGACATATTTGTGCCACTTGGCACCCCCACATCGGTGCTAATGCTGTCACGTTGACACTATGATGCGACGGGCAGAGTAGGATTGCTCTGTGAATCAGGAATTGGTTTTGATCTAATAAATGTAAAAAAAGAAAAAAAAAGAATTGGTATGATCGAGTTGTGTCTTTTTTTTTTCCCTTCCACCTGCCTGGGGCGTAGCCTTGGCTGGGTCCGCCACTGTTTGAACCTTCCTTCTTATATTGACTATCTCCATGAAAGTTTATCACCTTCATTAAGTAAAAACAGTACTTCAGAAAACAAGAAGAAACGATACTTTTACTTTTTACTGTAAAAACATAAGAAGAGCTCCCTGGATCAGGCCAAAAGCCCATCTAGTCCAGTTTCTTGAATCTCTCAGCGGCCCACCAGATGCCTCAGGGAATACACAAGACATCTAGATATGTGCATTTCTAGATATGAGAATTTCTAGAAGAAATTCACATGGGTGGTTTTATTAAATGCATTCTTGTTCTGAACAGGCAAGAAGCCAATCATACTCTGTACATGTATGTACAGCCTAGTTGGAAAAATAAATAATCTGGGATGAGATAAAAGGTTTAAGGTGACCTCTGTTGCTTCCACTGTCGTTTTTATTGCTAGGGAATCTTGTTCATGTAGCTGTAGACACATATTTGTGTAACATTCATGAGATCTCTTCAAAAATACCTCCTCACTAAGACCACAGCTTCAATCCTATGCACACATACTTAGGAGGAAGCCCTGTTGAACATAATTGAACTTCCTACTGAATAAGCGTGCATAAGATTACACTATCAGCCCAAAGCCTTGATTCTTTTTAGGTGCAAGCCTTTGAACACTCAGGGCCCAATCCTGAGGCCCTTATGGCTGGCGGCACATGTGCACTGCTGGCTAAAGATGTAGCAAACATGCCATAAAGCATGCCCACAACACTGCACCACTTGTGCTGGGGAAGCACTAAGTTGGCACTTGGTCACCAGTTAGTGCCTGGCAGATGGAATGGCTGGCGCTCCATCAGCACCACCTGCCAGCCAGTAAGCTCATCAGGGGGAAGGGAGGCAGGAGGGGGAGGCGCTGGCCCACAAAGGGGTTGGACCTGGTGGTCACAACTTGTATCCTTATGGAATAGAGAAGCAAGACAATATGTCAACCTATCACTGTCTGCTCCTTTGCATTTCTCCCTCCTCTCCCCCCACCAATGTTTGAGTGTTCCTGGCAGATATTCCAAATGTGGGGCAGTCAACTGAAGACCATAGTCAGACCTCAAAGGACGGCTTCCCTCTTCCCCTCCTCCATCGCAGTTGCCCTCTTTAAAAAGCTCCAGCAATCCGGGCAAACAGTAATTGTGTCAACACTGCCGAGTATCACCTTTCAGGTTTCTCGTGAGCTAATTTTACATGGATAATCGCTATAAAATAGTCTACAGTATGTCAGACTGGGTTGTTTCAGTTCCTGAAACGGATAATCTGGAATTGCATTTTATTCCCTTTGGGATCCAATATATTTATAACTTTCTGAGATATCATCGTATATAAAATTTAGCTGTTATTTTCTGCTAAAGAATTTTCCTCCTTTCCTTTTATTGGCCCCTTTGCTCCCACACACAAACCCACAAAGCCGCAGATGCTCCATTACAGTGATGTCAACCTTCCTACATGGTCCAGCTGTTTGTAGGTTCCTTTAGACAGTTCAGACCTAGTGTGTTATACTGCAAATGCACACTGTGTTTATCGTCGTAAAGCTAACATATTACAGATCTTGGTACGTGTAATTTTAATGGAAGTTCAGTAAGTTTAAATAATACTGAAAAGCATTTAATCTTCCTGTTGCTGATATTTTAATTGTAGACTTCCCAGTTGTTTCTTTCCCAGCGTTGGTTCAAAGGCTCCATCCCTCCCTCGCTCCCTCTCTGCCATTCCCCCCACCTCCAATTTTCTGTGATTGTTGGAAAAAACGGAGCATTTTCTTAGTAAGACAATATGTATTTTAAGTAGAGACGTCTGAGTGAAAATATGCCTTTGTCCACCACTACACATGGACAAGTCCTCATTTCAAGTCCTCCTTCCTTGCCAGACCACCAAACTGAAAACATCTATTCTGGATTCAATGGCATTACATCTCACACCATGTTAGATCAAGCTGATGTAAAGGTTAGCACAGAAGTCGACCACAGTGCCGCCAGAGGCAGAGAGGAAGACACAAGAACCCTGCAGTGCGCCTCTGACAGACAGCTCCAGAATCTGCAAGACAGCTTCATCTTCAAACAGTACAAGCATAGCTTTTCTCAGAAGCCTTCGATACTGGATGCCATTTCTCAGTTACTGATATCACAAACCTGTTATCACTAAGCGGATTTTAGTTCTTCTTTGTGCGTGCACTGGAAACTGAATTGAAAGGCTACCTTGACTAAATATGCTTACAATTAAAACCCTCATCTCTTGATAGCCATACATGAAACCTTCTAGAGTAGACTGAAGAAGATCTTAGCAGTAGGCATGGAAACTGTAGTGGAATGTTCTGCCTAAGAAGATGGAATGCTGTGGTACACAGGATATACGTGTTGAAAAAGCGTGTTGAAAAGCGTGTACACATGTACACGTGTTGAAAAGCGGTATATAAATACTAGTGATTGATTGATTGATTGATATGAAGCACACAATCTAGCCAAAGTCCTAGCAATTTCAGAGGGAGAGCTGCGCACGTGCTTAAGTTCGCTCCCATGAAAGTGTACAGGGTTTAAAAGGGCCAAACTGTGGTGAGATTGCCCAATTTATTGGGCGTGAGTTTTCACAAGTGAAAAACCAAAGACCTTGGTTTGCCAAACTTCATGACATCATGAAGTGTCACTCATAGATACTTTCCATATGCAATTCACACACAGAAGGTCTGTAGTAGCTTCCCGTAAGAATCCCTTCTGTACCCAAATTCTAGTGCAGAGGTTCCCAAACATTTTATCAACTGGACATCCTTTTAAAAAGTTTCACTTTACCAGCCGCTCAAACCTCTGTGGCTATAATGGTGATTGGACAGCAGCGCTTCTCTCCATCCCAAGTAGCAGGTTGTTGAACCCGTGATGCACATAGCCTGATCTGCCCTGTTAGTTTCATGAACCACCAAAATTGTGCCGGGACCCACTGGTGGGCCCACAGTTTGGAAGTGCCCCTTACCACTTTTTGCTACTTCTGGAGCTCTCGGGATCAGGACTGATGTTTTAAATAATGATTGGCTCTTACTTCCACAGGTCCTTTGTTATACAACAGATTCAAAACAGCAATCTCTTCATGGTGGTAGTAAGTAATGAGTGTGACTGCGAGTCCATTTCACCAATTACCATGGAACCAATAGAAATAAGGTATATCCTTTACTTTAAAACAATGGCTGGGTCTCAAGCACCATTTCTTAGCACACAACGATAAATACTTTTATCTTTTTTAGGGCACAATCCCAGGCGCACTGTTGTGTTGACGCAACTTCAGTAGCGCTGACGTGGAGGTGTCGAACAGCACCCTCGCGTGGGCACTAAGGCTCCCAGGTTGAGGCTAGCTGCAGTGCCGGCCTGGGAGCACGGGTGGGGAGGAGGGAGGGCAGGCGGGAGGCGTGACTGGGCGGGGTGGGTGGGCGGGCCAGCCGAGGGAGGGGATGAGGCTGGGATGGTGCCCACCAACTGCATCTAAGACCTCAGCCCTGGGCCACATGGCTTCCTCAGACCTGCACCCGCGATTTCGCAGGAGCAAGTCTGAGGAAGCCATTGGGGAGGCAGAAGCTAACATGCCCATCCACCTGGGGGACTCCCGCGTGTTCCAGTGCTGCGTTGGATACAGCGCAGGCCCACCAGCCTGCCTGCTCCAGCACTGCAAAGGACTGCGCTATTATTAAAGCAGATCCGGTGCCATTGAGTCATAGACTGTGCCTTCGGGCATAAAGGCGGGGTAAAAATCTTTTAAATAAATAAATAGACTGTGACGTTTACTGCAAGGAAAATAGAGACAGAAAAGCCAAAACAAAAAGAAAGCCAACTTTTGCAAGTTGATTACGAATACGAATTGGGCAAGTTTGATGCATACAATCTGGGGAGGGGATTCATTTCCCATTAGGATGAGTCTACCCATGTAAAAGAGCTGCCCTGGGCAGTGAGCTGAGGAAGGCAGTGAAAGCAGTCACCCAGCCTCAGTTTGACCCATCACTGTCCCTTCTCAATGGCTGTCAAGGGCCCAGTTGACTTCCTCCTTTCAACAGCTCCCTAGGAAGAGGAGAAGTGGCAGAGGCTTCTGATTTCACCACCATTTCCCTTCCTTATCACTTTTTCCCATTCAGTGCCAGAAGGAGATACGACACTTGCCTTGCAATAGCTTTACCCATGCTAGATTAGGATAACAATTCTGGAAGGTATGGAGGAGGTTATTTGCCTGCAATGGGTGACTTGCCTACATAATCTAGTAACATACTTACAATCTGATAATATGTATCATGTTACCTATGATGTTATGTACATAGAGTACCCCTTCATAATAGTGTGGCACAGTGAGAGGGCTGCAGCGAAATTGAGGTCTGGGCTAGTGATGGGTTGGACACAATTGCCTTATGGCCACTTTGAACTTAACCAATCCCCAATTCTATAGTCTATCCTTAACGACGGTGAACATAATGAATCCCTAAAATGTGAACGCTTAAAATCACAGAAGATTAGGAGACGTCCAGAGATGTGTCATGGATTCCATCCTGAGGTGAGCAGTTTGCATTATGTAGAAAACGTTTGCTAAGAATGAAAGTGATGGTACCTTTTAACATCTTAGACCAATGGTTCCCAAACTTACCAGGGTCACAGCGTCCCCACTGCCTCTTCTTCTTGGCTCAGCTGGGTATCACCATCTTGGATCACACAAATTCCAAGATGGTAGCATCCAAATCTTGCAAGATCTATCATGATCCAAGGTGGTGGTGTTCAAATCTCACAAAATCTTGTGTAACCCAAAATTGCAGCGCTTGAGAGAGCCAACAGGAGGAGCCTTCGGGGACATCCTGTGGCACCCCTGTGACTCAGGGCACCACGACACACAGTTTGGGAACCTCTGTCTTAGATAATGATATAATTTGACACTTAACACCTACCACATAGAGATGTTTTAGAAACTGAATTACAATAACAGTATTTATAGTGTGGACTGAATCATTGTAATTATATTATGACACAGGCTTTTCCTTAAGTTCATTTGACTTACAGTGTGAGTTCCTTGAATCATAGTAAAGGTATTTCTGTACAAAGATTACTAAACTTATTAATTGCTTGAAAGCCCACTGAGAATTGTTAACACTATAGTGGATATTTGTGGTTTTGTATAAAATATTAGTAGTTCAGCTTTTTGAGGTTTGTTTCCATTTCACATTTCTAATGGCTAAAATTCTAATACTAGGCTAATTATTAGTAATAAAATAGCACTTCCAATACGCAAAATGTTTTCCCATCTTTCTCTTATTAATTCCTACAACATCCCCGTAAGACAAATAGTTATTATTCCATATTATTCCATATCTATTCCCCATCTGTAAGATGGTAAGACACCTGAAGGAGATTTGACCCACTGTTCAAGTCAAATACTCTAAACACTATTTCAGGCCTGCAAAACTTGTGACCCACTAAGCTAAAGATGGGGGCTAAACATTATTGTGGCAAGCCACTGTGGGCCTTCTGTATCCACTGGGTTGGCATCCGTGGATTTGAATAGCCGCGGAAGCCAAGCCTACGGCTGGAGGACCTCAGAAGGCCTCAGAAAAACCAGATGTGCCTTCCCATCACATTTGGGAGGCCTTCTGAGGCACAAGAAAGCCTCTCGCAGCCTTCTGAGGCACAAGAAAGACTCCACAAGCCTCCCAGATACAACTAGAAGGTACTTCTGGTTCCACCCCACAGGTTTCATTATCCACAGAAATTGGTATCCTCTTGGGGTTCTGGAACGGATCCCCTCTGGATGCCGAGGGCCCACTGCACCCATTTTTTACAGTTCCAGACAACAACAACCCCCAAAAGGGTAGAGTGAGTTGAAGTCACTACGAGCTGTCAAACGTGCTACTGGGCTGAGCTCACCATGGGAGGGTCACAGGTTGTTCAGGCCTATACTCATCACATAGGACCCATGCAACCTTGGCTGTGGTTTTCATTTTTTTTTTTGGCACTCCAGTTGCCTGTTGTGTTGTATTGCATCAGATATCCACTCTGTTTTTATGCTAGAAACTATTAGCATGAATCATTGGAACAGGATGCATTTTTTTCTCTTCACCTTGGCTATTTTTCCCTTCTTTTTCCTCAGGAGAATGCCAGAGAATGTGGCGGTGTTTTAGGCCTCAGTGCCAAGCCTACTCTTGTTGCACTTCCTCTGTTTCTGGCAATGTTTTCAAGGTGACATTGACTGATAAGTGATCACTTGGCATGCAAAATATGTGGATAAACTGTGAACTGAGAAATGGTGCAACTTAGAAGACATGAAATATAGTCAGAACATCAGCATTTCATGATTTTAAATGGTGGGATGATATAAACTCTCCAAATTATGTAAAAAAAAAGATTTTTTTTTCCTTTGCACATCATGCAAATGTGGATTTGCCATACAATATTCACAATTCATCAAGAACAGGACTCCACTAGATAGAAAAAGATGGTCATTACTTTCTGCTTTGTCCCATGGAAATTGATTTAAAAAACCTGTGTACTTTTTAAAATAAAGTATATTAAAATAACAGTTTTCTCAGAGACATTTTATTTAACCCAGCCGCAAAGGGAACTCAAGAAAACAAACAAGATGGGGTGTGTATTTGTGTGTAATTCCAAACCCGTGACTTGCTGCTAGCTGCTTTAAAGGGATTTGGGCTCTCCCCATCATACTGGCAGGGAGGTTTCCACAAGCAACCTCCCCCTTTCTGGTCCTCTGCCTTTCAATGGTGGCTACAAGAATATCAGTTTAAACCCAGTTTGAGGATGAGGTGAACTGGAAGCTGGAGGCAGTTACGAGGTATGAGCAGTGATGTCATGCAGGGGGTACGCAGGGGTACGCGAGTACCGGTTCCTAGGATTACGGCTGGCCCTGCCCATTCGCCCACCCACTCGTTGACTCCGCCCCCTGCAACGTTCGAATTTCCTGCACGTTTGAGTTGCCTGCATGTTCTCAGAGGCAGGCAGGCAGGCAGGCAGGCAGTGAGCGGAGCCTTGCCTTTCCTTGCCTCTGAAAAATGAGCTGCTCAGGGGTTGCTCTCGAATACTTTTGGTACTGTTGGGTCACTTTAGCATGATGCCAGGCCTCCTTAACATGTTCTGGGGGTGCTGTGGAATACTGTTGCAACTGTTGGGTCAGTTTAAAATCGTCTGAGTCCTCAAAAAGGGCTTTTTCCATGTCACTTCCTGCCACGACCTCACTTCTGGCTTATGACGTCACTTCCGGTGGGCGGGTCCCGACACGTGCCAATCAAAAGTGAGTACCTGTTCTTAAATCATTTAGATGACACCACTGGGTATGAGGCCCTGCACCTTTCTAACTACCCCCACTTGCCTTTTGTTGCTTAGCAAAGGTGCTAAAGGATTGGCAATGATCGTGGAGATGGTTGGTGTATTGGCATCATCACCTACATCAGCATTAAACTAACCAATGAGCCAAGGAGGTGTATGACACAGCAGGGAATCATAATACGAGGCAGCTCGCATCAGTGCTAATACTAGAATACTACGTAGCGTATTCAGTTGTGGGTGTCATCAAGCCATTGGGCTTTTGCTGATTACTGATTTGTTGGGTGACGTGTATTGTTGCATATTAAAATGCATACATTAAATAAAGTTGGGGTGATGCATGGAAGTGACACAATGAGCTCTCACACCAAGTGACACAAACCCTAGTGATGCCTTTGGAACCAGCAAACAGAACCACTCAAATGATTAAGATATAGAAGATCTGATGTTTCAGGGATATATGGGTTCTGGTTCAGGTTTAAGGTTCTGGTTCACGCTGTAAAGATTCAATTCTTTCTTTTTTTTTCCCCAAACTTATATCCAGTGTAGTTTGGTAAATGCTAAATATAACACATGCTTCAACAAGTCTCCACTTGAAGAGATGGTGGCCTCAAGATGACATGAGCAAACTGAAGTCTAACAAAAGTCTTGTTTGATTATTGTGGTTAGGTTCTGTTAACAAACTGAGGGCACAATCCTACACAGCGCTGGGGTAGGAGCACCGGCCAGCCAGCACCCTGTCCAATGCTGGGTAGGTGGAGACTGGAGCCTCCCTGCGGCAAGGGAGCGTGTGCCTATGTGCTCCTCGGATCTGCGCCCGCTAAAGAGCGCGTGCAGACCCGAGGAGACTGCACGGCCCAAATCGGGGCCGCATGGCCTCCCTGACGGGCTTAGGAAGTGGCCATATGGCCACCTCCCAAGCCCGCCCACGTCACGCCCAAGTCACGCCCCCACCTCCACCTCCCTCCCTCCCTCCCTTCAATCCCCGTGCCGGCTTCAGTTGGCGCAAGAGAGGCTCAGCGTGGGCACAGCAGGGCCGGCACTACCTGCAGCGCCAGTCCTGTTGCCTTAGTGCCGATGCAGGGGTGCTGATTGGCGCTCCCGTGTTGGGGCTAAGGGCACAATGTCAGCACAACCCTGTTGCATTGACGCTGCGCGGGGTTTAGGATTGCGCTGTCAGTAAAGTGAAATTTGGTGCACATGTGTGAATTTTAAAATACACATTAAAACCCCAGGCAGAGGAAGTTTTGAAAAGCCAAGATGGAAACAGGAATTGTTTTTCAATAAATGGATGAACTTTGTGTTACATATGAATAACTAGTCTGATGGATGCTCCAAATGGCTAAATTACTGCAAAGAAAGGATCTTATCAATAAATTAATTAAAAGCAGTAGTTAAATGTCCGGCAAACCCATGATAAAACCTCTTAACCACCACTCAGAGTTCATTGCGTAACACAGAGGACTACTTTTAGAGAAAAAATAATATAAATCAGTGGTTCTTAAATTTTTCAGCACCAGGATCCACTTTTTGGAATGACAATCTATGACCCAATGGAAGTGATGTCACAGCTGGAGGTGCCATCATTGTGATGCCAGAGCCTGCTGCTTTCCTGAAAACTTACTTTCCAGAATAAGTCTCACCCATTTTCCAATAGCAAAGTGAATCAGAAAGAAAAAAAAACCTATTTACAACCTTGACACAAGCAAAACAACCACACAGTCCTCCCCCTTTCCAGTGTCCCATCTTCCCATATGTTCAATATGGCTGCTCTAGGTGCCACTTGAAATTGGCTTGCGACCCACTAGTGGTTCCGACCCAAAGTTTGGAAACCACTGATATCAATGAATGTAGTATGCTAAATGCAAATTACAGAGAACAAAAATTGACACCCCTCCATTTTTTTCTGAAATGAATCTGTCAAATTGGAAATACTGCACACTGACCAAAAAACCCAACAACTTTCAATGTATAGGGCAAGACTGAGAAATACAAGCCAAGGGGTGAACTGTCTAGGAATATCCTTTGTAGGATATTTCAAAATAGACAGGCAAGGCTACTGCTGGACATATATTAGGCAATCCTGTCTTAGGCCCTGTCTTAGGCCCATGGGACACTTCCAATTCTACAGCATTGACTGCAAAGCAATTTGTTTTCACAGGAGCACAACTGGGATTTCAGTTTCAGTTCCCTGATGTGCAGAATACCACTTGGCAACTGTATTACTAAGCTGTGGAATGGAAACAAAACACCTGCATTGTTCTGAACACTGAAGCAGCGGCAAACATAGGCCCTTCTGATGGTTTCACTCATTCCGATTGGGGTTCCCAAAGGTTGAGGCGGTGGTTGAAGTTTCCTATTCATGACTCCAAAATTCATCAAGAGAAGGGGGCCTGAAAGGGCTACAGCTGTCGGCGTGGGAGGGTCTGATCCTTCATGCATGAGAGCTATTCTTTAGTAACCTGTACTTTTAGCCTTATACTGTGCCTTCAAAGAACATATTAATATCTACAGTTCTGTCACCAAAAGCAAACCACCCCCAACGTTGGAGCCATACAGGTGGCTTATGATCGGAAGACCTCAGGACAACTGGGAAGAAGAAAAAAGAGCAATGCCGACAATGTAACCATTTGTGCATGTATAAAAGCCTTAAGATTTAAAATAAAACATGACTTCTCAGCCATGGGCGAGGGCAAACTAGTCTACAGCACCATGTGAGCAAACCGCTAGTTAGCTGCAGCACAACAATGACCCACACATCTGAACACAGAGAACGTTGCCTATTGTTTGGGGTCTCTGGTCTCCTGCTCAATTCAGCTTTGCTCAAGGCAAGTAATTTTGCCATTTTCTCCCTACTGTATCTGGTACATTGTTTGGGTGCATTGCATCCAGTACATTGTTTGCAATCCTAACCAGCTTTCCAGCACAGGGGTAAAGGCAATGCAACTCTGAGGTAAACCTGCCTCGACTTTTAATTTGGACGAAGTGCTTTGGGTACTTTGAAATAACACTGACTAATGTTTGAATTGGTTGTTACCCCTGGAGCCATCTGTGAAATGCTGTCTTCAGTGAAGGAAGCTGAAGGCCCTTCTAGGGCTCTGAAAATAAAATGGCCAATATTGTGCCATTGTACAATCAATGGTAAGGCCACATCTTGAGAATTGTGTCAAGTTCTGGCTGCCACATCTCAAAAAAAAGGTATAGTGGAACTATATATCAAAAGGTGTCAAAGAGAACAATACAACCAAAATGGGCACCTCCCATTCAAAGAAAGGCTATATAGTGTTTGGGGTTCTTCAGTCTAGAAAAAACAGTGCCTGAGGGGGGACTTGATTGAGATGTATACAATTATTCATGAGATGGAATAGCGAGAAGCTCTTTTTTTCTCTCATACAACACCAGAATCAGGGGACATCCACTAACAGCACCGTCCTATCTGGCGCTTAGCGCTGACGCAGGCCCCCCCCCCACATTGGCGCTAACTCCACAGGGCCGGTGCTCCTGGAAGCGCCAGCCCTGTGGCGCCCACGCAGCGCCTCCCTTGGCCGAGGCTGGCTGGTGCAAGGGAGGTGCAATGATAGCGCGCCTTGCGGATTGGTGGGAGGAAGGCGGAATGTGGGCGGGACGAGGGCGGGACACGGGCAGCCTCGGATTCAGCCCTTAGGCCAAAACCTAGACCCGTTGGAGAGGCTGCACAGCTCCAATTCAGGCCGTGCAGTCTCCTTGGATCTGCGCCCACTCCAGCCTCCCCAACCCAGCGTCGGATATGGGCCTGGCCGGCCGCCTTTGCCATTCCGGCGTTGGGTAGGATTGCACCCTAAAATTGATTAGTGGAAGCGTTAAGAGTAGGCTTTGTCTTTACCCACCACATAGTTGATCTGTGGAACTCCTTAGCACAGGATTTTATGATGGCACCTGGCCTAGATATCTTTAGAAGGGAATTGGACGGATTTATGGAGAAAAAGTCCATCACAGGGTGCAAGCCATGATGACTTTATGCAACATCCTTATTTTAGAAGCAGCTATCACTGAATGCCAGAGAGTACAGGATACACAGGTATCTTGTTATCTTGTATGGCTCCCTGAGGTGGGTCACTGTGAGATACAGCATGCTGGACTAGCTGGGTCCTTGGCCTGATCCAGCAGGGTTCTTCTTACAATAATGCATCACAGTGCATTTAGACGGGTCAAAAAACCATGCAGCTTTTGGGGTATGTTTTCCTATATTAAGGCGCAGATTTACTAACCCCTGCTGCCTCTTCTTTTACCTTTAATGCCCAAGGAAGCTCTAAAGCTCCTCATGGTCAGATTCAATCCCCATCAAACCCAATGGGCTCTGTGAGAACAAACTTTGCTTATTGCTCTGGATTCTCCTGCTGGGCTTGCAAAGAGGCCTTTGAGTATCCTGTAAAGTGCAAGCCCTAAAAGCTTACAGCTGTGCCACCCGCCCCCTCTCATTGTTCCTGTTGGCGAGGCTGAGAACTCTCCTTCCCTTGCCTTTTACCTCCAGTTTCAATTCTGCCACTGTTATACGTCCAGAACAGGTGCTTGCCTAGGGCGGCTTGATATAAAGGAAGCAGTGACTGTTTCATTGTGTGTGCAGCTATGAAGGCCATACTTTATTTTTTCCCTAGCACTAAAGCCCTGCAGGGCAGTGGCATTTACCCCTTCTTAGTTTAAAGATTAAGATGAAAGGCCAAGTTAAAAAAGGTTTATAAGGGACTGTATTTGCAGTTGTTTTGCTTGCATCTCTCCCTAAAGAACACATCAAGCCTTTCTTCCAAATCATGAGTTGTGCAACCTGCTATTACCCGTGTTGACTCAGAGATAAGTCTCACCAAGTTCAAAGTGTGTCGAGGCCTGCCGCCTGAATTAGTTAGTCCCCCCAAACCACAAGGGAATTGACTGTGTGTGCCGCAGCCCAGAGACTTATGCTCTTACCTTTGGCTTTTTCTACTTCTCCGAGAAAAATCCTGACGTGCAATCTTTCCCTGAACCAAACTCAGGGTGCAATCCTAACCTGGAGTTAGGCCGGCACAGTTAGGCCAGCAAGGTTTGGTCGGCACAAGGGACACCCTAAAGGCATTTGGACCACTCTGAGGGTGCAATCCTAACCAAATTTCCACCAGGGGGATAAGGGCAATGCAGCTCTGGGGTAAGGGAACAAACATCCCCTTACCTTGAGGAGGCCTCCATGATTGCCCCCATTGCAGGATGCAGCACATGCCCCATTGGCATGGCTATATCAGTGCTGGAAAGTTGGTTAGGATTGTGCCCTCAGAGTCAGAGAGGCCAGCACACAGACATGTGCCATCCTTTGCTGGCCTAACTGTACTGGCCTAACTCCAGGTTAGGATTGTGCCCTGAGTGTAATATTTGCTGTAAATCTTACAAGCAACCCTAGGGTCTCAGTGCCTTTAAAAGGAGACCATCCTCCCTGATTCTGGCAGTGGTCCAAATGCACTTTATGGTGCTCTTGTGCCAGCCAAACTTTGCTGGCCTAACTGTGCCAGCCTAACTCCAGGTTAAGATTGCCCCCTCAGAACAGATATTAAGCCCACCCAAAAACAATGTTCAAGAGATAATTTGGATGTCACCTCCTCCCCCTCTCACATGGCCATGGGAAGTTAGGGATTCACAGGTGAGCGATACACAGGTTTGCAGAAACGCTCCATGCTACACGCTTTGCATTACCCCGGCTCCATCACAATGCAGTCTGGACTGAGCCTGGGTAAAGAGAAGGATGCAGTGACTCCGTGTGACTCAGGATGCAGGCAGAGAGCTCTTAAGAATTCTTGGAGCCCTCAAAATGCAGTGGCTTCACTGTGAAATGTTCGGGAAAGGTATTGGGGCCTTTTTTCTTCACTTTCTAAATATTTTAAAAGTGGGCCCCTGGAATCCACAGATTTGCAGTCTTGATGGGCTGGGAGTGCAGGGGTCAGGAATAGAACCCTCACGAATATGGGGGCCCATCTGTACTTTCAACAGGAGAGAAGGATTCCTAGTAGTTTGGAATGCTCCCTAATGGTCTTTCAAATTTGTTGTACCAGGTTACAAACTGCCAGGGTGTCACAGAGAGCCATTCTACGTCCTTCGCCAGACACCACCATTCCTAAGTACTGCAACTCTCCTTTCAAGAAATTACACGAGGAAGCTCTGATGTTGTGTACTTGTCAGTATTGTACCAACCTCCTCTCCTGGCACCAGACTCCACATGTTCCTGAAAGGGACCACAATAAACCAGGACACCATTGACCTCAGAAATGCAAATGTCATCTCTCAGTTCTTCATAGCACTCTTCTGTGCTCTTGTGCAAGGCTGCGAGTGCGCATCCCAGTCCATGTGGGTTTCTGAGACGCAGCCCGCAAGGTGTGATAAAGGCAATCAGGTGACTCCTTTGCTCAGAGAAGTGCCCATGGCAATCAGGTCTGGTGCAAGACAGACCTCCCCATGCAGTCCATTAAGTGCATCTTGACCACGAGGGATGGGCCTTCTTCTGCTGTAGAGGTTTCCTATTCATTTCATCATATTCCACACAGGATGTTCTTTTCTATCCCTTTCAGATTTTCCCAACACTGGACTTCCAAGTTTAAATGCTTCTGCATTGTCCCATCTGTGGTGCAGCAAACACTAAGGGCTCATTCTAAACTGAGTTCTGCCGGCATAAGCTAAGCCAGCAAAGTTTGGCCAGCACAAGGGCCACCATAAAGTATGTTTGGACCATTCTTGGAGTGAGAGAAGCCAGAACACACACATGAGCCATACTCCCTGTCTCTGAGAGTCCAAACACGCTTTATGGTGGCCCTTGCACTGACCAACTTTGCTGGTTTAGCTTATGCCGGCCTAACTCCAGTTTAGGATTGCGCTCTAAGTTCTGCAAACTGCCTCTTAATAATAAATAATAATAATACTTGGATTTATATACCGCCTTTCTTAGGTCACCAAATTTCTCTAATGACTATAACTCAAGGCGGTTTACATAGGCAGACTTTATTCAGAAACCCGAAGGTTTTTACAATTTTTACAGAAATGTTCTATCTTCCAAGAACTACACACATACAGATGGATCTTTCTGGATTTGGTCCTTCTTTCTGGCCACCTGTTTGTCTTCTTGCTGGCTGATAAACGGCTTCCCTGCTCCCATCAGAGAAGCAGCTGAACTTCGGCACAACTCCCCCTCACACAAGGCAGCCGAAGCTCAGCTGTTAATCAGTTGCAATTAACGAGGTCTGCCACTCACAGAGATTTCCGGCTGTCCCAAACTGGCGACCTTCAGATCTTCAGCTCTTATCTTCAGGCAAATGGAGGCATTAACCCTCTCAACTAAATCTTATGGTCAGAAATGTGGACATTCTCTCTCTCTCTCTCTCTCTCTCTCTCTCTCTCTCTCTCTCTCTCTGTTCAGTGCCATTCAAGCACCACATGCACAAAGACATCAGACCCACTGCCATGAGAAAATGCCCTATCCTGGTCATCACAGGGGCAAGAGAACTGTAAGACGACTCTTTTCATACTCATGTTGGAAAAGGCAATCCTGATTTTATTACAAGGAAAGTCTGAACACTATCTGGTGTGGCAGGCTGCACTTCCAGCATCTCATGCTGCTTTCAGCTACTGTCTACCTCCCAGGAAAGTTAGGAATCCACATGGCTAGTACAAGAGAAAGGCCAAATGCTAGGTGAAAGGCCACATTCAGAGAGGCTGTTGCATAACTACTGCAGAAGCGGATAGTCATGCACAATTTAACCTGAAAAGGTAATCTGTGATTGTAGTCATCGTGCAGGTAAGAGTGTTCCGAAATCCGCTTTCACTAGTGCAGTTGAAGACCTGCATGTTTTAACCTTGAAAGTAAACAGCATGTGTAAGCCACAGGTCAGGCAGACATTTGAACTCGCTACCCATATTCTTATGGTGACACAATCACATCCAGCTTGTCATGGCTTTGGCTAGCAGTGTGATTGAAAAAGTGCTTGCCCTAAGGACTTTGTTCCCATTGTAAGAGTCTGTGGTTTTCAGGTTTCTTTAAAAGAACAATGCCTTCTATTGTTTGAGTATTTTGAAAGGCCCAGAACGAAAATTTTATAGGAACACCCAAGAATTCTGGAGCATGGGAAACACAGCTATCTGTGTTCCTTATAAATCCAAAAAGTTTTTATACATTTACTGTTCCCAGTTCAGGGAAGCTCTTTAGCCCAAATCATTTAAGTGTGCGAGAAAGAATATCTTTTTTCCATGGTTAAAGCCTAGGCTAGTATAGCCCAATAATCACAAAACAGTATGAAAGTGTCGGATTTGTAGGAAATGAAAAAGGCATTGCTCTAGTCTTTCTTTTTTTATCCACGGAATCTTTTTTTAATTATTTTTAATCTAATTTTTTTTACATATGGCAGTTATTACATCTTTGTGTCTGTCTGTCTTTGAAAGGAGAGGCTTATACTGAACATATTTCACACTAATCACTTATGGTCGTCTTAACAGTAAACAATGATCTTAAATAGCCCTTACAAAGGATGTAAATGGGCTGCAGTTCATGCACCTTCCTTCCAGCTCAGGCTTTGAGGCCTCTGGGCAGTTCTGTTTCGGATTAGAACAAAGCGGGAATCTATAAGGGTGCTTGAGGAAGGAAGGCTTGATAGTCAGATCTGTGAAGTCAGAAATCTGTCCCTTTCCAAATACAGCAGCCCCTCTCTTGGTCAGGATCTGGCAGAGTTAAGATTAGTATAGACAGGATACCCTCAGGAAACATTAATGGCCACCATACGGAAAAGAAACTATAGTAAGAACGCAAAACCGAAAACAACCAAAACCCAAAAGAGACCACCCCCACCCCCTCGTGGACTGCCTGCAGAGTCAAATGTGATTGGCCAGATTGGGCTGATGGTGCGAGGAAAGCAGGATGTTAACTCTTGGATCCAGCCATGGACCCAGAGCATAATCCTAACCTGGAGTTAGGCCAGCACAATTAAGCCAGCAAAGTTTGGCCAGCACAGGGGATACCATAAAGCATATTGGGACCACTCTCGGAGTCAGAGAGGCCAGCACACAGATGTGCGCCATCTTCCCTGACTCAGAGAGTGATCCAAACATGCTTTACGGTGGCCAAACTTTGCTGGTTGAATTGTGCTGGCCAAACTCCAGGTTAGGATTGCACCCCCAATCTGGATTCAGATTCCTGCGGCTGCTATGAGAGTCTCACTGCACCTGAAACCCCATTTGTCCTACTAAACTTTGAAGAAAGCCTTTCTCTTTGATGGTCCCCTGAAATGATGGCTTTCTTCAAGACCCTTCTCTCGGTTTGTGTCGAATGACTATAGGCCACAGCAGAGACGTCATCCAGGCGCACCAGGAACCGGAACGCCCGGATGATTGGCAGCCCTCCACCCCAATGGCAGAGGGCAGCCACGCCTCCCTGCGCCTCACCATGCCTCAAATCGCTCGATTTCAGAGCGATTCGGACGCACAGGTGGGTGGGCGGGCCCAGGAGCAGCTCGCCTGTCCTCGGGAGAGGCGGCGTGGCCCGGGCCCGTACGGGGAACTGGCGGAACGGCGTACTGGGCCGTTCCACCAGGATGACACCACTGGGCCATAGTGAACTGAGGGGTTTCTGCCAAGCCACCATGAAGTGGGTATTGAAGCTGTGCCCTTTCCCAAAGGAGGACTCCTCTCCCCTGAGCGGTGGTTGTGGCTATGAAAATAACACTGTAGCACCACCCGGTGCCAAAGCAACAAACCACATTACAAGCATTACTTGGCACACCTTACTATTAACATACCATAACATATTAGGGAATGGGGAGAGACGGCGCGCATGTGAGCGTGTGCACACTTAAGCAGAAGGAAGCATAAAAATATGTGGCGGGGGACCATTTTGTGATAGTAAAGTATACAAAGAATAATAAAGGGTTACTTGGATTACACTGACCTTTTCCTTCCTGTCTCACAGTACCAGAACCAGGGTGTATCTAAGGTTCAGGGGGGGGGATAGCATCTGGGACCTCCTCCTGCATCGGAGATACCCCATTCCTCCTCCAACCTGCCCCACCCCCTGCTCCTTTCTGCCCATCCTGCTGACTTACCAGCATTGCTTGGGGGTTTCCTTGTTGCTGTCAGGCTTGGGGTCCTCCTCCCCACTGTCTACAATGGTGGCCTGGAAGTGCTCAGCTATTGTGCTACTGTAAGGTGTGCTGTGCTGCTCGAATGCTACCTCTAGCAGCGGCGGTGCTCAGTCGGATTGGACCTCTGATTTTCTATGACTAGTTGGAGCACAGTGTGGGTGGGGTTTTGCATTTGGATATGCACCCCATTGAAAATAATGTGATGCTGGTGAATGATATCCAGATTCAGATGCAACCCAGATGCAGCCTGGCTCAGCTAATCAACTAAGCATGGATTGGGAGCAAAGTGGCATCAGTCTGTGGTTCAATCCTGTCTGGGTCAGGTGAGGTGGAGCTCCTCTTCCGCTGGCACTGACTGCCATAAGGCAGTCATCGCCAGTCACAAAAGGCACTTTGGCAGTGCACAAAGCCTTGCACTGCTGGAGCTCCATAGCATTGCAAAAATGGCAATGACAGAGGTGAGGGGATGGGAGGGTGGAACAAGGGTAGGGGATGGGTGGATTGGGACCAGGAAGGGCACGGGTTTGGTAGCAGTGGCAGCTGGTGAAATCTAACCACCTTCCGAGACCCGATCCTGTGGTATGGGTCCACTGGACCTGCACCTTAATGTAAATCTGAGTTTGATCCTCCTTTGCCGCAGAGGATTTTCTCCGGTAATCCTGAAACAAAAGTTCCCTTACCCGGAAGAGACCACCACAACTGCCCCCACCTTCCAGATGCAGTGTGAGCCATTTTGGCACCACTGCAACTATGGTGTGTGTGTGTGTGTGTGTGTGTGTGTGTGTGTGTGTGTGTGTGTAAACAGTTGCCTCATCAATAAAGATGCATTTCCTTTCTCTCCTGACCAGAGGCAGATCTAAGGGAGGGCAAAGCTCTAGGTTTTGCAAGAAGCCTTACCTTGCAGTGGAAATC
>JAJKFI010000004.1:29320486-29330894 GCA_029204185.1 Lerista edwardsae | reverse complement strand
CCAGCACAAGGGCCACCATAAAGCGTGTTTGGACCACTCTCAGAGTCAGGGAGGATGGTGCAAATCTGTGTGCTGGCCTCTCTGGCTCCGAGAGTGGTCCAAACATACATAACAGTAAAGGCCAAATTTTGCTGGCCTAACTGTGCTGGCTCAACTCCAGGTTAGGATTGCGCTCTTAGTTGTATGGGGTGGTTTGCCATTGCCTTTCCCAGTCATCTTTACTTTGCTCCCAACAAGTTGGGTACTCGTTTTACCAACCCCAGAATGATGGAAGGCAGAATCGACCTTGAGCCCACCTTGAGGCCTGAGAACCCAACTTCTACCAGGATCGAACACAGGTCTTGGGGAGGGCCGTTGACTGCAGTACTTCAGCCTTCCACTCTGTGCCTCACAAGGCTCTTCTTTTGATTATTAAGCCCATAAAAAATCTAAATACACAGAAGAATAACTTCTTGTCTATATGCCTGAAGAAATGTGTTTTAAAAAACATTTCCGCATGCAATTTATATCTGTTTTAAAAACAGAATTTTCATAATACATACTGAAATGATACTATTAATGATACTAATAATCATTCTGATACATATTAATCAGGGAGTTGACTAGGGGTGGGTATTTTGGGTGATATTTTCCCCAAAATTTCTTGATTAAAATAGGAAATTGCTGCGCTGTGTGTTTTTATCCAAATTTTTATTGCAAATTGTATAAACAGTGCAATATATAAGGGTAAATGGCCTTACAAAGGCAAGCAAATACTGGCACACACACCCCAGCCCGAAATTCCCAGCTCAAAAATTTCCCAAGCTGCACCCTGATTGCTGCTTGGAGCATCAAGAGACTGCTACTTACTACTCCCACATTCCATTAAAGTTGCCCCAGCAGGCACTGTGAGCTATGAACATGTGTGTTGGTGCAGGTTCAAGCAAGCTTCCTCCTGTTTCTTGTCACCCCTCCCCCTGATCCCTCATTGAAAACTATTTGTGGATTCCTCAAAACTATGTAAAAAAGAAACAAAAGTGGTGTTATTTTTTATGAAATTGATCTAAATTTGTGCCAAACTCTTGTCAAAAATAAGCAAAAGCGGGTTTTTTTGCGTTTTGGCATGAATTTCATTTTATGTAGCGTTTTCAGTAGAAATTCTCATTATTTAGCGTTCTGTGTTGATCACCGAAAAAAACCATCCCTACTGATTAGTTTATTGGCATCAGTTAACCCATGGTTTAACTCCACGTCTAATATAATTAATAACACAATTGTATGCACTTCTACTCAGAAGTAAGCACCATTGACTTCAATGGGACTTCCTTCCACCAGGCAGGTGTGTATGGGATTGCCATTCAAGGCCGCAATCCTACACTTACCTGGATATAAGCCCCATTGGACCCAAAGCCAAAGAACCTTAATTGATTTTTTTAAACCCACTTTTCCAGACTGATTATTTTACCTTTCCTTTCAGTCTAGAAGTGTTAATATTGCCCTTCATTTTGCATTTTTATGAGTGCATTGTAACAGTATAAAAAAGATAAATCATTCTCAGATTAATTTTGCATGCAAATCGGGAGTTCCAAGGAGTGACTGTTACTTGGCTTGTAACCATTTGCTTCCCCCTTTAAGGTGTTTAAAGTCAGGATGTGTTTAGAGTGAGGCTGTTAGATTAATTTTGGCTCTGAATGCTAAAAGCACATAAAAGCATGTGCCTTTTGTTATAAAGGCTTATAGTCTCCTGTTCCATTATTTCTAAAATCAGGATCTCTGAATAGGCAGGGTCTTGCTTTTGTTTTTAATCTGGGAACAGGGGATCCATATATCTAGAGGTGTTTCTTTCTGGTGAATAAAATAGGAGTACAGCCTAAGGGCACAATCCTAACCAATTGTACAGCACTGACATAGCTGTGCCAATGGGGCATGTGCTCCATCCTGCAGTTGTGTGTGTGGGGGGCAGTCACAGAAGTTCCCTTACCTCAGAGATGCATTGCCCTTACACCAGTGCTGGAACGTTGGCTAGGATTGTGCCCTTAGGCTGCATTCCTCAATCCAGAGCCCTACAATCGTACCACTTGCACTGGTGTTGCAAACGTGCCATAAGGTATGTGTAGAGCGGGCGGTAAGCTCTTACCGCCCACGCTATGGCACTGCCAGCCCCTTACTGCCTGGAGGCTGCAATGCGACGTTTACCGCTCACGGGCATTGTGGGGTTTCTGGGCAGGGCAGGAGGGAGTTCCTGAGTAGGGGAAGGGCAGAGGGGAGCCCAATGCAAGGCCCAAATGGAGGTCCTCGTCTCTGCGGCGGCTAAATGGCTGGTGCAAAGGCAATTAGACCCATCGCTAGCGCTGCACCCTTATCATGGGGGAAGGGGGTGAACACAGAGCCTCCCGTGGCTGCCTGGCTGCTGTGGGATGCAGTGGTAGCCTCTTGGCTACTGCTGCTCACAAGGGTATCCAGGCAGTTCTGGACTGGGCTGCCCATCTTACTGAACAAAATCAGCTTAGTTCTGAATAACGTAAGTAACACCGTTTTCAAACACCACTGCATATGTTTGTTGGCATCTTCAAAGAACACTACTGACAGAAATTTATATTACACCTCATGCACCAATCTCTGGGCCTCTGCCATCTCTCTCTGCTTTGGGCTATTCAGCCTGATGGTTCTTGGCAGTACTCATGCCCAGTGTTGGACTATTGCCCAGAACCTCTGATGTGACCATTTTCTGCATCTCTGCCATTAAAACTGCACACAGCATTCCTAGGCTATAATGCTAGCTGAAACCATTCAGTGGCAGAAAAGGAAGGGGTTAGTTAGCATTTCTATTCATAGCAGTTGAACTTCTGTGAAGAAGAAAGAGAGGTGATAACTGAATAATGGGGAAAAACAAAATGGACGTTGTTTGCACACATGGGCAGTCCTTAGTGACACCATGACAATTAGATTTTATGCAGTGTTTTGAGCTGCTCTGGGAGTTTTGTGGGACTATGTGGCAAAGTATAAGGTTTAAAAATGAAAATAATGCATATGTAAATAGAAACATGAAACCACCATTTACATGCCAACCAAACACAAACAAATACAAACAAATACACTACACCAAATTCAGTTTACTATAAAGCACCATTAGAGTTGGTTTGGACAACAAAACATTGGCCCAAGTGACTTTATGGTGGCGCAGCAAGTTAATCCGCTGTTGCTGGGCTTTCCAACCGCAAGGTTGGGAGTTCAAGACTGCACGACGGAGTGAGCTCCCATTGCTTGTCCCAGCTCCTGCCAACCTAGCAGTTTGAAAGCACGTAAAAATGTGAGTAGATAAATAGGAACCACTTTGGTGGGAAGGTAACAGCATTCTGTGCGCTACAGCCTATAGTCATGCCGGCCACATGACCACGGAAACTTGTCCTCGGGGAAACCTTTACCTTTCACTTTTAATCTTACTCTATGATCCTAAGTACATATTGTAGAAAGTAAATTCTACTGATATCTACAGGATTGACTCCCAAATAAATAAGCTTAGTGTTAGGGTTTTTGTTGTTTTGTTTTGTTTTGTTTTGGCCTCCTGAAAGTCTTTGCCTGCTGAAAAGCGTATCTGGCATTCAGTTAGTCTGAGACATTATTCCTTTCCTTTCAGAAGTATGTCTGTTTTTTATCTGTCGAACTTGAATTACCTGTATAAAACAGAGATAGTGAAGCTTTCAGGCTCAGCTTGTCAAAAATTCAGAAAACACCTAACTCAACTCTGCTGATTCAGGGGCAGGGCCCAATTTAGGGCACAATCCTAACCTGGTTAGGCCACAGTTAGGCCAGCAAAGTTTGGCCGGCACAAGGGCCACCGTAAAGTGTGTTTGGACCACTCTCTGAGTCAGGGAGGATGGCGCACGTCTGTGTGCTGGCTCCTCTGACTCCAAACATGGTCCAAACATACTTTATGGTGTCCCCTGTGCTGGCCAAATTTTGCTGGCCTAACTGTGCTGGCCTAACTCCAGGTTAGGATTGCGCCCTAAACCTGTGTCTGCATTATAGCACTGTAGGCTGAAGGTGGGTTCTCATGTTTGACTGCATCTCCATAGTAGAAGCAACAACAAAACAACCTACCACATTTCAAAATAGATGTCATGGAGCAGCATTGTAGCCTAGTCTTCTCTCTGACATGCTAATGCTTTTCTATAGAGACACATGCATTCATGTGAACTCCCACTTGCATTCTTGATTGAAATGGTTCAGCCAAGACTCACATTTACCATCCAGAAAAAAACTAGATGGACAAAGTGAAAAATAAGATGCTATTGGTATGCTGAAGCTATTCAATGATAGTTAATAGCTTGGCTAAGGAGAAATTGGTTAAGGCAAGAGTGGGCTCAATCTAAACAGAAAACAATGTAAATAAATCAGAATTATCCGTCTTCATGCTAAGTTACTCAAAACACAAATAAATAATTTATGAAAATTAATGGGGGAACAGAACCAGAAAAAAGTCAAGAAAATGGATTTGAAAATAAACCTGATGAAGGAGATAACCCTCAAGATATACAAAGAAAGACTGATTATCATAGATGAGAATATCAGTGGATAAGCAGAAGAATAAATCTAACATAGACAGCTGCTCAAATCAGGCTGAAGCACATTTAAGAGAGGGAGGAGGACATACAGAGCCACTCCTCCTTTCAGATCTGGAGGGAGGCATCCAACTGATGGATTCCTCTCAAGGTGGCCACCATACAAGGCACAAAGAAAAGTAGTGGTTTGGCTTACTTTCATCCTGAGACACTGTGAGTGGGATGGAAACAAACCGACAAGTGGCTGAAGTACAAAACAAACAAGGAGCTGCAATCTTTACCCTGCTCCTCATCAGGGCAACCAGTGTTCATATCAGAAGAATTTTTTTAATCACTGAAGCATTTGAAGGTTCATGCAGTGTTTCTGAAGAACCCAGAATCGAGCACAGCCAGGGCAAACAGCTGGAGGCTGCACATGGGTGGCACTGGCCTGCTGAACCTTTTCTGTCTCCGGTTATTGCCGGTAAGTTAACTGCTGGGATAGTTTGGGGGAGGATTGTGGGCAGATCGGGGCCGGGAGCCGGCTCAGCCAGAGTCCATTCAGGAATGAGAGGGGAAGGATCTCAAAAGCCGCTTCATAGGCTAGTCGTGATCCTGGCTCACGCGCTGTCCTGGGGCGGGATGGTAGGCTGCCGCCACTGCCTGCCCACCCATAAGAGCCAACACTGCCTCCGCCCTCCCAACTCACCCGGAGTCTGCTCCGTGAGCCCTTCAGAGGCTTACAACAGCTTCTGGAAAGATTTTAAGCATTTCTTCCAGTTTTCAATGAAAACTGAAAGCCTTTCCAGGGGCTGTTGCAGGCCTCTGAAGGACCCATGGATACTGTGTGCAGCCTGGCCCTCAGGAGGGCCTCGGAGGGCAGGTGGCAGTGGTGCTCTGGTGGGTGTGCTGGCAGGCGGTGGCAGTGGTTCTGCTGCCACTCCAACTTCTGTCACCCCCTGGACCCCCACTAGGCCTGCCCCTGCCACATGCCAAGACCCTATCTCCAGTGGTGTCAGCTAAATGATTTAAGAACAGGTACTCACTTTTGATTGGCACGTGTCGGGACCCGCCCACCGGAAGTGACGTCATAAGCCAGAAGTGAGGTCGTGGCAGGAAGTGACATGGAAAAAGCCCTTTTTGAGGCCTCAGACCATTTTAAACTGACCCAACAGTTGCAACAGTATTCCACAGCACCCCCAGAACATGTTAAGGAGGCCTGGCATCATGTTAAAGTGACCCAACAGTACCAAAAGTATTCAAGAGCAACCCCTGAGCAGCTCATTTTTCAGTGGCAAGGCAAGGCAAGGCCTGGCCTGGCTTGGGAAGGCAAGGCAAGTTTTAAAAAGCCACCAGCTCATTTCAGCAATTCCAAAATCTTTTGGAGACAAATTCCAAAATCCCCCCGGAACCGTCGCACCTCCTCTACTCGGGAGAGGGAGCCCCAGGCAGCCTTCCTGCTCATGCTGTTGCTGCCGTCGGTCTCCCTCACTTCACTTTGCTCCACTCTGCTTGCTGCCAGGCAACTCAAACATGCAGAAAATTCAAACGTTGCAGGGGGCGGGGAGGAGCGCCGGTGGAGTTGACGAGTGGGTGGGTGAATGGGCGGGGCCAGCTGTAATCCTAGGAACGGGTACTCGCATACCCCCGAGTACCCCCTACATAACATCACTGCCTATCTCTCCTTCACAACCTGCCCCCATGAGTGAGCTTTGACTTATGCCAGCTAAAAAGCCATTGGAAACCAATGGCCTGCAGAGATAAACACCATGTTGTGGCTGCCTCCTCATTCCAGAATGCTTAGAAAAGCAGCCACATAGGCTGGGGGAGTCTCGGTACCCCAATAATTTGTGCAAATTACCAAGTGCAACAAGCAGGCAGGGCAGGTCCAGTCCAGCATTCCTCATAATGGAAAATCAAAACAATTATCTGACCACCTTCCAGACTCATAAGAAAATATAAATGCTACTGGATTATTTTTAGTCAGTGCTTATTGGATCTTACTAATCTTTTTTGGACAGTTTTGTATTATCTGCCGTTGATATAAAATGTGTATTTTTTCCGCTGTTATTGCCATTAGCCAATACATTAAATGTTCAAATAAACATGAGCCTTATCTTTCCTGAATTATCGGTTCTCTTCACTTGCCTTTGTTACAACAGTAGAATTGTCCTACATCTCAGCCATAGGCCTTTCAAGAAGGGAAATACATCCACGCACACAAAGTTCCAGAAAGGTTAGAAACTAGGCCCCAGTGCAAAAGAACTAATACCATGTGGGATTTCTGAAGAAATGGGGTGATGAAACCACAGCCCCGAAGGCAAATGATTGGCAGTTCATATTAGGCGTTTCCAGCGACCAAAATGGCAAACCACTCCCTACTTTATTGTTTCCCATCCTTACCTGGAAGGGTTGTTATGGATTTGTGGATTATTCCTGTTATTAGTATTACAAAGCATACCTACTTCAGGAGCACAATTGGGATACACTTTAAAGGCATATAAAATCATTTGCTTTCACGAGCTGTGTAGGAGGTCCACATTAAATCATCATGAAAGCTTTTAAAATGTTTATACATGTTCACATCTGTAAGCAAACGGAAGTCATTTAAGCTTGCAGATTCTCAGGATGCTCCCATCAAAACACGGGTGGAGCAGAATTGTCAGCGGAGAATTACATAAATTGTTCTCCAAGCATAGTGGGGTTGTCATAGCTGATGCCTCACAGGATAAGCTAACAGCTATTTTTGCATGCACATGCATAGCCCCTCACAGGCAGGACAATGTTTAGTGGACCAAATGTGCCAGGAAGTGATTTTGCCTACATCAGTGTTTCTCAAACTGTGGATCAGGACCCATTTGGTGGGTTGCAACCTGATGTCAGGTGGGTTATGGTAGCTGGGAGCAGCCATCTTAGAAGCTGCAGACCTTATTCTTGCTAAAGCCCTGTTGTGAATGTTAACAGTCTGAATTTTCAAGTGAGGTTTTTTTAAATTTTGTTTTTAGTTCAGTGCTTTTACATCACATTTGTCCTAACCTGGCTTTCTGTCGGGGATGTTTCATGGTTGTGCAATTGCTGCAATCCAAGAATGCCAGTTTGCATTCCAGGAGTGTCATTTTATTGTGTCACCTTGATGGCACTTCCTGCTTGATGATGTCATTTATGGCTACGACATAACCTCCGGGTTAATGACATCACTTCCGCTGGGTCCTGATACAAATGCCATTCTAAAAAGTGGATCCCGGTGCTAAAACGTTTGAGAATCACTGGCCTACATGCCTCCTGAGGGATCATAAACAAACACAACAACTTTGCCTACCAATGTGTACATTGATGTAGAGTGCAATCCTGTACTGCGCTGGATTGGGAAGGCTGGCCAGCCTGTGCCAAATTCAGTGCAGTATTGGAGAGCCTGGAGCCTCCCCACGGCAAGAGCACGTTCATGCCCTTAACGCTGGGAAGGCTCCAGCCTCCCCAATGTGCTACTTGGATCTGCGCCTGATCTGAGGAGGCGCAGAGCTGAGGAGACCGCGTGGCCTGAATCAGGGCCACTCAGCCTCCCAATAGGGCTTAAGATTCAGCCTTATGGCTGAATCCCAAGCCTACCCACATCCCGCCCCCAACCTCGCTCCCCCCCACAAATCACACGTCCGGACGGACACAGAGCCTCCCTCGCGCTGGCCAACTTCGACTGATGCAGGGGAGGTGCAGCGCGGGCGCAACAGGACCGGCGTTGCAGGCAGTGCTGGTCCCGTTGCTCAAGCGCTGACGTGGGGATGCTGATTGGCACCCCCTCGTTGGCGCTACGTGTGTTGCGTTGATGCCATGACGTAGCGTTGACACAACGGGCGCGTTAGGATTGCGCTGCCCATGTTCTTATAAAATTGCTCTTCTGAAACATACCAAATCATAGTCAGCCAGAAGCCCTAAAACAGGCTGTATCTTCTTGTCTGATCCCAACAGCTGGAAGTCAGAAGATTACTGCCTCTGAATTTTCAGTTTTTGGTTTTTAACTATCATAGAGAGCAATGAAAAACATTGCCATGAACCAGAATGGTCAAGAAGTTAAGATGCCCAGTTCAGATGGTTCTTTCTTTTCAATTCTGATTCACTTTTTAACAATGTTTCCCTTTGATTTCCATGTGCAAGATTCAGTGCACTGCATCTTTTTAAAACGACTTTTTAGAACTGGATGAATTGTGAAGGGATGGAAATCCCTCCACAAGGGAACGATGCAAGAGAAATTTGAGCCAAATGGATGCTGCAATTTTCATTCAAGCAACAATCGAAGTTGGAAAATTTACAACCATTTCTGCTGGTTCTGCCATTTGTTTTTGTGGTCAGTTTGCATGAAACATGCAGGTAATGAAGAAATGCCTGTAGCTAAAATCTCTGCTGTATTTCAGCCAAGTTGGCTATGGGGATTCAAGAGTTCTCCATAAGGCTGGAGCTTACAATTCTTTTCTTTTGTGCCCAATTTACAAAATCACAGGAATGCTGAACTGACTAGAGGAACATTCCCTGAAAAATAGCAGAAAGATACAGTAGATGGATGCACAAGGTAATGCAATACTTTGGTGTTTTGCAGTTGAAGTGCTGAGTCAAAGCAAAACAAAAAGAGGGAGAATGGTCTCTGATGGTGGGGTTGAGCTATCTAGTGGGGGCTTGGGTCTGGTCCTTGGACAGAGAAAAATATAAATGAATCAGGGTGCAATCCTAACCAACTGTCCTGCACCAGGGTAAGGGCAGTGCAGCTCAGAGATGAGGGAACAAACATTCCCTTACCTTGAGGAGGTCTCCATGACAACAACTCCACTGTAGAATATAGCACCTGTCCCATTGGCACAGCTATGTCAGTGCTGGAAAGTTGGTTAGGATTGCATCCACAGGCCCTCAAGAAGTGAGGCAATTTAGATTAGGAGTCCATAATTTAGGAACAATGGAATGGAAAGGAAAGTATTGATATAAAAAACACACCATAATCTCTTGGAAACGCATAGCAAGAGAAAATTCACAACAGGTACAGAAAACAATTAACCTCAGACCTCCTCCTCCTCCTCCCCCTCCCCCTCCCCGCGCCGCCGCCGCCGCCTCCTCCTCCTCCTCCTTCTTCTTCTTCTTCTTCTTCTTCACGTTTTCATAGTTCCCTCTCCAGAATCACACTGTTTGGAAAAGCAAGGAACGGAAGCACCAATTAGCAGCTTTCCTTCAGCTTTGGTGTGCCTCACTGACAGCTCAGAGGGGTCATATTGTCCCTTGCGTGACCTCCAGGCAGTTAGAGTCAAATAAAAGAAGACAGTATTCCAGGTCAAGCAGCCAAAACTCATCCGAAACTGCTGTTCCTTCAGCTTGGAGTGCTTCAGGGATACCTTGCTTCGAAGGCAGCATGATTTGTTTTGGAATGAGATACTTTTTGGATGAAATGCACTCCCCTTAGTGTGGTTATACTTTTTTTTTTTGCCATGTAGTATCATTGTGTAGCAGGGAGATAGACCTGAAGACAAACCTGGGAGACATAAGTAGGATTCAAAATATATGAAGTCATCCAGGTCTTTTAGAAGAATTTTAACAGCACGTAGCCAAAGACGAAGACTTGTAGCATCCACGTGATACCTCTCTACAGGTTAAATACAGAGTAATTTTCTGTCGTTGTATGTTCTATTTTATGTTCCCTATCCCTTTTTGACATTCTTGCTATTTTGTTAGGACACACATACTGCTTGAGGTTAAGGATAAATGTTCAATATCAGAAATCTGTTCCCTGTTTTAAGGAGCACTGCACATAGCAAACATCTTATTTCCAGTGTGATAACATTATGGTATTGAAGATGTTTGTTCAAGCACAACTCACAGGAACTCAAGTATTTTAATACCTACATTAAAAAAAA
>JAJKFI010000004.1:29272520-29313881 GCA_029204185.1 Lerista edwardsae | reverse complement strand
TATGTATGTATGTATGTATGTATGTATGTATGTATGTATGTATGTATGTATGTATGTATGTAAGTAAGGCCCTAAAAAGAAGTGAAAAGAGAAGGTAGAAGGGAAGAGGATATTTTAGGCTGAACCTTACAATCCTTTAAATTTAAAACACCCAGTTGGACGAATCCACTTGTCCTAAGTTCAGGTGCACTGTAGACCCTGCATCGCTTTACGAAAGATGTCCAGATAATTTACTTGGTTCAGAGTTTGGTGTGCAAAGCAGCTGCAGGGTCTGACCCTGTACATGGATGAGAAGTCAGATGAAATGATAAGTGGTGGAATGTTTCATAAGGCAGCAAGTGGGCACCGGCAGCAGGTGTGCAGAAATGCTCGAGATAGGGTGGGATTCAAAAAACTATTTAAATGCTTCTTAGCATGCCATGGAGTCTCTCATATTTCAGCCCTCCCGCTCCCTTGCCATTTATCTCCATTCCTCTCAGCCTGCAGTTGTCTTGTACATGAAAAATGCTGCATTAAAAAAACCCCATTTTCAGAAAGGGGCTTTGTTAAGGCAGCTGAGATCTTTGAACTTCTTTCTTCTGGAAATCCATAATGTTGTACATTCACCTTTCAGTGCCATCCTCTTTTCAACTTCATCGCATTTGCTGGTAGACATGGCTAAGGGTATTGCGACGCATGTGGGATTTTTGTTTGTACATTCAAAGAGAAATGCCAACCAGTTCAGCCGAACAATGCATCAGTAAAGCATCCGAAGGCGAATTTGTTTTTCGTGAATTCAGGATGACCACAATATTCATGAATGAAACGAGGCTACAAGTGAGTTCAAGTAGGTGATCCCAACAAACTAATAAAAATAAGCAGATTTCAACTGCATCTGCCCATTGGAGATGACATCTGTCGGGGTGAATTTTGTGTTCATTATCTGAATTGCAATGCCTAAGCAGATTTCTCCTCATCTTCAAGGGTTCCGAATGATGGGCTTTACTGAAGTGCTGAATCAGGAATCTTGGGGGGCAGCTCAATTGCGCCGTTATGAAAGATGTGGACTTTTCTGCAGCACGTGAGAATAACATGTAGGGATGCCACAAATATGTAAGTAACATTTTATGAAGCCCTCAGCCCTTGTAGGAAAATAAACGCTTTTGTTGCTTGGTTTTGACTCACCACCACATGTTCTGAATAAGTGTGCACAATGCCAGAAGTCGCTTATTTGAGCTGATCGATGCTGTCATCTTGTCAAAGGGTATAAAATTTTTTAACTGATTCAGGATGTTGAAATCTTTCCCTCTTCTTCTTTGGGTGCATTAGCTAGCATTGCCATTATGAACCCTAAGTGTCATGCTGTGGGTCATACCTAAACTATGTAAATTTGCCCACCATCTTCCCAAAGTTCACATATCTCCGGCTCATGTTCTCCTCTTGACATTTACTATTTAGTGATGCATGCCGTGAACTTTCATCTATGCATTTTTTTTGAAGCCCAGCATAAATTGGATGGCATGAAAATATATACAATGCCATTATTCATCCACGCTGCAACTCGAATGCGTCATTTTTCAGCCATTCTAATGGCTCCTGTGAGTCCCAGATTAAAAAAGAACAACAAATGATTACAAAATACTTTACTAAAAATATACTGAAATTGATTTTTGAAAAAAAAACTCTCATTAAAACCATGGCTCAGCCTCCAGCCAATAAAATGCTTGCGAGAATACAGTTAGCACAGCTTGAGATCCACCAGGCTTATTGCAACCCACCAGAAACTTAACAATCCCCCCTTTTTTTCTCCCACTTAGACAGGTAGCAAAAGCATTTTGCTCTAGGTTTATATACAGTAGTGGGATCTGCAAATGAAGAAGTGGAACACTGGGTGGGACTTAGGCGGGACTACCGTTTGATTGGCAGCCTGTCCGCTCTGTTCCGATGCCCCCCCGCTCACTGCGCGGGCTGCCCTGGAGCGGACGGGCAGCCAATCGCGCGTAAGTCCCACCCAGCGTTCCACGTCTTCATTTGCAGATCCCACTACTGTTTATATAGCTGTAGAGGCTATGCTTGGTTTCTTGGGGCACAAGTTGTATAGGCCTATCTTCAAAGGCTGACCATACTTCCACAAAATTCTCAGATTCAAGCTTTGTTCCAATGGTAAAGGGTGTATGTAAGAATACCTCTCTACAGGGCTGGCTCTAGGAGCAGCAGGGCCCAATGTGGTGCATTCCTGTGGGGAGGGCACCCTCCTAGCGGAGCCCCCACTCACCAAGAAAAGTGTTTGTGGTGCCGCACATGGCACCTGGAAATAGTTGGTGGTGACATGATGACATCATTGCCAACTGCTTCCAGAAGGCCCATTTTGGGCCGTTTGGAGGCAGAGGTGGGAGGGGCCAAGGTAAAGCTACTCTGCTCACAACGAGCATATAAAGGAAATATGCTCCCCTCAAAATATGGGGCCCAACATGACAACATTAGTCACATTGGCTTAAGGTCGACACTGCCTTTCCATGTACCTTCAACTCTTCATATTTAGTACAAAGAGGATAAGCCCTGTTTATTCCTCTAGAATAGCAAGCTCCCAAACATGGGCCATTGGCCAGATCTGACGTCAAGAAAAAGCTGCCCCCATGTGGAACAGCACTTTCTGTTTTCACTGCAGCCTCTCATCTTTCTAGCCAATCCGCTCAGAAACTTGCGCTGTGCAGCTGCCTCCACCTGAAAATTGGGGTACAGAACCTGCTGGGCAACAGGCAGTGGAAGCAGCTGCCCAGTGCAAGTTTCACAGCAGATCAACTAGAAAGATAAAAAAGCTGCAGTGTGGAACAGAAAGTGCTGTGCCACACGGAGATGGCTTGTTCTTAAATCAGTGGTTCACAGTTTGGAGACCACTGTTCTAGAATGAACCTCTTGATTCTTCCAGTTTTCCAAATTCCAATTATCTGTTTCTTCAATAAGCAGTAGGTTAGTGAACGTTGGTTCATGTCTTATCTCAGTTATGCAAACATTGTGCAAGATTTGAACAGGATGTCTTTGATATGTTTGAAAGTTATGTCAAGGCTATCAGAATGCAGAAAAATGGATTGTGCACCATTGTGAGAAATACAGAAGGATGACTTATGTTCACTGCACAAAGGACAGCAGCGCAATTCTGTCCTTGAGTTTTGCCAGCCGGGTTTTGTTTGTTTGTTTGTTTGAAGAATGCCTTTCCCATGCTGAAGCAAATACCCAAGATGGATAAAAAATGCATTGCCACTGAATCCCCTACATTAGTGTAAGCAGGATGAACGGAGGCCCGAGTGCGCCCATGGCAGGCGACAAAACTGTGCCCCCAGGACATCACTCCGCCCCGTGCATCATCCAGCCACGCCTCCCTGCGCCTGGAATAGCTCCATTTCAGAGTGTAACGGAGGCGAGGGAGGGAGGGAGGGCCGAACAGTGCGCGGTTTCCTCCACGGACTCTGCGCAATGGCGCCCCGCCACTCCACCACTGCCCGGTGCCCATGGCTCACGCCACCCCGGGCTACACGGTAAATATGCCTCTGAGTGTAAGTCCAAGTTATGATACCATAGTGAAGCTATGACGGCTTAGCGTGACACCACTGGAACTTTAGCTTCTTTGTCATTGTAATTATGACGGTGTAAGGCAGCAGTTCCCAAACCGACTGCAGTCACTGTGACCTGTTGTGGCAGTGCCATCACCTGGCTCTTCCAGCACCACCATCTTGAATCACATAAAATTGTGTAGTACTCTTGCAAGAACTGACATGATTCAAGATGGCAGCACCCAGGAGAGCCAATAAGGAGAGTCTGCTGGGGACATGCCACAACACCTCTGTGACCTCACTGCAGCGCCCTTGGACACTGCAGTATACAGTATGGGAACCACTGCTATAAGGAGAAGAACTGAATGGAGTTTAAGGTGCATTGGGGAGAAGCAGAAAAGCTACCAACTCCCAGGACTAAATGCAACTTCCTGCAGTAGCATAAGGTTGCAAGAGCAAAATAATTGCCATTAAGTAAAGACAAACCCTGAAAAGCCCAGGACGACTGCTGTGTCAACTGTTTATTTTATTTTGTTTATTTAAGAAATTAATATCCCACCTTTCCAAAGTATAACTCTACCCTAAGGCAGTAAGAAAAACCAAATATAATAATAAAAAACAACAACAAGCAACTTTTAAAGATCAGCACACATCTGATAAAGCAAGATGAAAAGAGTCTTCTGGAGTAAATTAGATGACATTTTAAATGTCATAAGAGAGGGTTTGTGCCACACTATAGTAGGAGAAAAAGTCAATGACTAAGAATTCAGTGACTATCCAACTTTCCAGGACTGATGCAGCCACAATGCAACCCTGAGGTTTGGGAACAAACATTTTATTTCCTGACTTTTAGGAGGCCTTCTGTAACTCTCTTCCCTTCACAAGGAACAGTACACACCCCACTGGCACAGCAGCATCAGCACTGGAAAGGTGGATAGGATTGGACCCTAAAGCACTGCCATCAAAAAGAGCCTGTATTTCCCACAAAGTCAACCTCTGATAATGATGGACCAGAAAACAGGGTCTCAGGTGGCCGTCTTAAGGCTCATTTGTAAATAGGGCACTGTGAGATACACTGCTGGATCGTAATCAAGATTAACTAGCTCTATCTATGTGAATTCTGATGTAATGACAGCCATCTTACGTGGACCATAGTATTGGTCCACTCCAGTGATGTCATTCAGGGGGAACGGACCAGAACGGGCGTTCCGGATCCTAACGGGCTCCGTGGCTGGTTCCGGGTTCCCGACAAGTGCCAATCAAAAGTGAGTTCCTGTTCCTAAATCATTTGAATGACACCACTGGTCCACTCCCTATGTGCACTACATCCCAATTTGTTTCCTGCCACATGAGCTTCAGCAGGCAGCAGCCTACTGCATCAGATGTACAAAGACAATGGAGAAGTGCCATCATTTGTAGTTTTGAGGCACGCTGAAAGCTAAATGTTGTTAATGAGAGAAGAACTAATTCTCTAAGGGAAAAAAAACACTCTACAATCTTGATTTAAACCCTGAGATATACGCCACACATTCCTAAGCTGGCGTTGCGCCGTTGCAGAAATTGCTGCTCTGGCCTAGGTGGTTGCAAACGTGCCATAAAGCATGTTGTTACAGCCTAGCCTAGTGCCAACTGGAAGGCCTGATTGTCCTGCTGGTACCAGATCTGGAGGAAACACACAGGTGCCAGAGCAGGTGGGAGCTGCCTTGAGTAGTATGGGAGTGGGGAGGGGTGTCATGAGGCAGGGGAAGGTGGAGACGGGATGGATCAGGCCATGGAGTTATTATACACTGGAGAAGACATGACGTCACTTTCTTGAAGCTTCCGAGTCTCACAATATGGCTGACTCAGATCATCGCCGTGAAGGAGGATTGCCGCGGGATTCACGAATAAAAATCTCCCTGCACGCGTGTAAAAGTTAATTTCAACCTCTTTAAGCATGCCTGCGTGTTCTGCATACGGGTGTGCAAATCGCTGTACGAAAAATGGGATTTAATTTCCACGGAAAGATTCATGTATTCACATTACATCGGCTCAATAAAACGACCGTTCAGTGAGTACAGAATTTTTTTTTATGGGGCATGACGTTTTTATTTTTGCTTGTTTCAAAAAATAAGATTTCAAAAAATAAGTCTGTCAAAACAGTGCAATCTGAGTTTAAATAGAGAGCAAGTAGCATTTCGTCCAGTGTGTTCAGTAATATAATTATGCGGAATTAAACCTTGTAATTGCATATTAAATCATAATAAGGTTACCACTAATGTTTCTACACGATCACACGTTGTTATTTTCGTGAATTTTTACTTCAGGAGTAAACTATTCAGTCCTAAACAGCACGCGCAAAGCAATCTGAAATGCTTGGAATGAGGAATGTTTTGAGTCACACAACATGGCCGCTAAGCCCGCCCCCTGGCTTCGCCTCACTCCTATTAATCCTAAAGGCAGGGCCAGGGGTTGGATGAGGCCCAGGAGGAGGGGCAAGTTTGATCAAAATCTATCCCTCTTCCCAGGCCTGAAAACCCCACACAGGGCAGGGTTGGACATGCACCGGTTATTTAGCAGACGCAAATCCAAGTTGCCCCATTGAGCAGGCTGGGGCTTTACAAGGGGTAGGAGAAGGAACATCCTTTTACCTCAAGGTGACTTCCAGCCTGCTTGATTTGCACATAGGATGCAGTGTGACCAGTCCTGAGGAGAGGGGGGTGCAGCCGGTACATTGTTCCGGGGCCCAAGCAGCTCAAAGGGGGCCCATGAAGGGGAACATTTATAAAAAAATTTACAAAACCAATTTTTTAAAAAGAAAAGCTGTTTGTGCTATCAGCAGTAACGGCCAATTGCCCCTGCCCCACCTCAGGCAGCCAGGCTGGGGCTTGCATCCCCATTGGCTGCAGAGTTGGGGGAGGCGGGAGCAGAGCTCTGGTCTGCACCCTTCTTCCTGATTGAGTTCAGTTCAGCCTGATCAGCGACCACGAGGGAGCTTGTCTTCCTTCTCTTTCTTTCTTCTTGTCTTCCTTCTGCGTTTTGGGAGAAGCAGCATTAACTGATAAGAAGGGTAGCAAGGACTACATTTCCTGCCCTTCAACTTTCACCTGGGAAGAGCTTCCATCCAGATTCAGCAATATCCTGGGTATGTTCACTCAGGAGTGGGCTCCATTGTTTCCAGTGGGCCTTAACGCCTGGGGTGTGTGTATAGGTTTGCAGACCGAGCAAACATGCACAGTAAAAGGCTATCTATATAGGTTTGCAGACTGTTTGTATGCCTGTGCATGTCTGCTCAAGAGTGGCCCCTATTGTTTCCAGTGGGCCTTATGCCTGGAGTGCGTGTATAGGTTTGCAGACTGAGCAAACATGCACAGTAAAATGCTATGTGTATATGTTTGCAGAATGTTTTGCATGCCTGTGCATGTCTCCTCAGGAGTGGGCCCCATTTCCAGTGGGCCTTACTCCTGGTGTGTGTGTATAGGTTTGCTGGCTAAATGTGCAACTTGATAAATTGAGTTGCAGAGTGATAAATTAGCTAGTTGGTGCTGCTGCGGCCAGTGGTGTCATCTACTCCCCAGTAGACGGTTCGCTGGGCGGGAGTAGGGAGTGATTGACAGTCCGTCTATTCACTTCCGGTTTCTTCGCGCGCCCTGCGCGGCTTTCCCTCGCCTCGGAGGGGGCGCCTGCTCTCCCAGGCACCCGGCGCGCCCCCCACCCATCCCCCAAGGCGAGCAGGCGCCCTCTCTGAGGCGAGGGAAAGCCGCGCGGGGCGCGCAAAGAAACCGGAAGTGAATCGACGGAATGAACCCTAATTGGTGTTATATGGCATTACCTAATTTTACATTTAGGAACATTTGGGAAGTCTTCTTGGAAGCAGTGTTTCTGTGGGCAGAAGTTTGGAAATGGTGTAATATATTTTGTTCAGTGTCAAGCCCATTTGGCTCAGTAGGTTTCAGGCTACGAGCCTATTGTATGCACCAGAAATAAACATCTCTAAACAAATGGCCACAAAGCAGTTTACAAACAACAATAATGTAGTTAAATGTTAGTTATATAGTTATTTAATTAATTATATAGTTAATATTGTTAAATATAATTCACTATATATAAAAAATGCAGACCAGCAACAGCCACTAGAAATACAGTACATGGTGCTGGGGTGAAGAGGGATAGTTGCTCACCCGCTGCTGACTAGAACACCATTTCAGGGGGCCTTTTGCCCAGATAGCAGAGGTATCGGCACCTCACGTTAGCACCAAGTAGCGTTGCTGGTTGCAAGCAGGAGTAAAGGGATCTCACAAGCAATAGATGCCTTGATGCAGTGCCTTGATGCAGTGACAGCTTTGAAACTTTCGGTCCCAAGCCAATCCTGTGCCAGAGGCAACAGTGATTAGATGCTTCTTTTAAGGCATCCCTAATGCTTCTAACTTTCCATCAATGGTTCATCATTAGTGGGTATAGGGTCAACTATGATTATTCCAATCAAGGTATCCAGTAATCTCATCTACTGCAGTCACTATAAGGGGTGTATTCAATTATTGCATGGTGTGCACCCAGTGGTGGTGCATGTATGACTTGACACCTGCAGGCTCACATTCATAGATCACATTCCTGTGAGGATGCAGTTCCATAACCTTGGACACAGACAGGTGGGTCTTGGAGGAATTTTTTCAGAGGTCCTGCTTTAGGACCCAATTATCATCTTCCTAGGTTGGCACCAATTTGGGTTTGTTAAGTCTTCCACGCAGACTTCTGTTCCATGGGGAGGTGCTGTCACCCCCGCTTTTTTTATGGGCTCTAGGCATCTTTCCCAGTAAGGTTTTTTCCAGGCACAAAGTTGATCCTAATCACCTGGCCCCTTTTTAGGTGCTGGATTGACGGGATTCTGAATGTTTTAGTTGTTTTACAGTTTCAATAGTTTTCAAACTGTGTAGAGTCCTTAGAGGCTGCTGCCTGATTATAAATGCCACAGGGTGTGGCTATAATGTTGATGGGGCAATAGTGCTCCTCTCCAGTAGCAGCTTGTTTACCCCTTGATGCACATGGCCTATTCAGTCCTGTATGTTTTGCAAACCACCAAATTAGGTCACTACCTACCGACGGGTCCTGGACCCATAATTTTAGAACCCCTGCTTTACTGTATCAGTGTTGCCTTGGATGGAGCCTGTAAAAGTTTAATTTCATTTCATTTCAGTCTCGAGTATCTCATAGGAAATAAGTTACAACTAAACTATGAGAAATCTAAAATCCTTGTATTCACTAAATCATGGAAGCCAAGGAAATGGAGGCTTAATAACATGGAGCTGGAGCAAGTTAAATCATATAAGTACCTCGGTTTCCATTTCACTTACAATTTGTCCTGGAAGGTACAACGCAATTATGTGTGTAAGGCCGCCTCTTTATCTGCCCAGGCAATTTGTAGTTTTTTTTTCACCAAAGGGGGCTTATATATACCTGCGGCCATAAAAATATTCACAGCCAAATGTCTAGCTCTCATTCTGTATGGCATTCCGTTATGGATCCGAGACTTTAACCATTCGGTTGAACATGTGCAAGCTTCCTTCCTCAGGAAGATTTTTGGTATGCCAAGTTGCGTTCCATATGCAGTTCTGTGCCTAGAATCTGGCCTAAGAACAATTGAAACTGTTGCCTGGATACGGGTCACAAAGCTGTGGCTCTCTGTGTTTTACTCAAACACAGATAATGATCTGATTCAGTGTATGCTTGCGGATACTTACTTTTCAGCTGAGCCCTGGGCAGCCAAACTTGTTGAACTGGGGATAGATACTGAACTGATAGGCTCGATATCCCAGGCAGAAGCCTTTAGATCCATCAAGGGGAAATTATTAGAATTGCAGGACCGAAACTTATTGCAGAGGGCCAACACTCGTTGTTCACCGCTTTCTTTTCAATTAAGAACAATTGGTGGGCAAGTTCCACCCTATTTGTACATCTTGGATATCCCTATAAGACGCAGGGCTATAACGTTGGCTCGCTGCAATGTATTACCCTCAGAAGTCCTGTGGGGTCGTTTTAAAGGTGTACCCTACGCTGATAGGTCCTGCCCCTGCCAGCTGGGCAGTATTGAAACTGTAGAGCATTTAATCTTCTATTGCCCATTACATTCCAAGAGCAGAGAGAAATATTTCCAACCTCTTATGACTAAGTTGGGCGCGGCTAGTAAAGAGGTGACCCTGAATTTCTTACTTGACTCTGAGGATCCTGCTGTGCTTAACCAACTGGCTCTTTTTCTAGTGCATATCATTAAAACAAATTGTTGGGATATGATTTAGAACACTATATTTAATTTGCAAGTTGAAATGGGTTAGCAACTGAGTTTTAGGCGGGAACCTGGTCATGTGATATGTACAGGTCAATGTTGCAATTATGTACGGGCTTGAACTGGACTGGATGTCAGTGAGTCTGTGTGAGTGTGTGAGGAGCTGTCTTTGCTGTTAGATGTGTGGAGAGAGAGATAGAGAGCTGAGTGTGATTTCTTTGAAGCTGTTCTATGTAAATACGTTCTAAATACAAAGTTCTGTTTAGAACAAGTCTCTGCATCTTCATTTGAACGAACCTAAAGGTCACTCATCGTGTCCACCCTAAGGCCGCAACACTTTTCCTTCAATATCATTAAAACAAATAACCAGCGTTTCAATGGTCCCACTGAACAGGTGTTTTAGCTGCAAGGACTTAAGATATGGTTATTGAAAATTTTACCTGCATTGTTTGTTCCGATGTTTGTTGTATGCCAATTAAAGGTTTAATTAAAAAAAAAATTTCATTTATGAATATATTTTATATTTCATTTCAGTTTATGAATGGTTATGAAATGTCATCTCAAAAATCTGGAGCTCAAAAACGCAAGGAAAAACAGAAATGCGATGAGATTAATAAAAAGGGGCGACAAACGCTTTTTCAATTTGGCGTTTAATGCAAAACAAGCGAAACCAAAATGAAACTTTAAATTCAGAAGAATGTGAGACAAGTGCAGAACTTAAACAAAGGTCAGAATCTCATGAGACCAGTTTGGATTCTCAAGAAACATCACATCAAGTAAATTCTCAATTTAAAGATTTAGAGAAACAATTGAATGTTAGTGATGAGAGTACTTCACTGTCTACAGAATCTGGGCATGGCAGACATAGTGAAGAGAACAGTAGGTCAAATACTGGAATTTATATTGGACTTCTTATAACACAGCTGCCTTCTCAATTGGATATAGAAAACTATGTTATTAAAGGTCATACTGGCTTTCCTAAAACATTTCCCAAAGATATAGATAACCAGGTTTTTCCCGAAAGTATTCTAACATTTCGAAGTTTAAATGGTGAAAAACATGACCCTGATTGGCTTGGCTGGAGTGAAGTTAAACAAGCATTATTTTGCCTTCCCTGTCGATTATTTTGGAACAAGATTTGTTGCAGCATTAGCTCAGCATCTAAGTCTCTGCTTGCATCAACAAATGGATACTTAGCAGCTAAAAAGTGGCGAAAATTATGTATTCGCATCCCAGAACATGAGAGAAGCAATAGTCATAGGCAGTGCTATCTGGCTTGGTGAGAACTAGAAAGAGAGAGGTGTACGTGAGGGGGCCCGTATTAGTCTTGTGTTCCAGCGCTTAATAATCCTCTCGGCAGAGGCAGATCTAAGGGAGGGCAAAGCTCTAAGTTTTGCAAGAAGCCTGACCTTGCAGTGGAAATCACTCCTCTCCTGCCCCGTTTTAGCCAATCCTCACAGGGAACAGCAACATCTTGGCGTTGCTTACTGGCTACAGCAGCAAGGGAGAGGAGGGATTTACATGACAGGGTAAGGCTTCTTGCAAAGCATAGAGCTTTGCCCTCCCTGTAGCTCTGCCTCTGCCTCTCGGCGGCCCTGAGTGTGACCCTCCTGGCCCTGCTGCCTCAGCACAGGATTGAGCTGACACTCAGATTTTTTTTAACCAATTCTGCAGCTTTATTGCTCAGTGAAATTTTTATGCACATAAAATAACTGTAAGCTTGGCAGTGGACTGTGCAAAGTGACTGGCACCTCACCAACAGGGCTGGACTTCTATCCGGGCTCTGGGTGTATTGCAGAGCCATCAATATAAAGAGTAGGTTGCAATTTATTTACTCTATATTTTAATGAGCAATGTGGTTAGGATATCGTTGTCTTTTGTTGTGTCAACACTCTACTTTTTCCACTTTCTTGTGAAATAGATACAGTCATGTACCTGTGAAAGACATCTAAGATGTTCCATGGTACCGTACAAACCAGTTCCTCTTTATCTGCCCCAGCATGTTTCTGTTGGCCACAGAAGTACACCCAAATCCAGAAGTACTTCACTTTCTTCATCTGCGATGCATCCCCTCCCCCTTCAGGAGCTTTGAGATTTCCTCAGCTTTAAATGGCTTCCCAGCCTATGCATAAACCATTCTGGTGGTTTATGAGTTTCAGCTCAGCAAAAGACATTTAAAATTTTTTGTCATGCTACCTCTAAAACCTGTAACTAATCATTGGGTGAGGGGGCATTGAATGTAAACAAATAATAAAGAAAATTACTTCCTACAGGTTTACTCTCCACCCCTCCGCGGCAAAGAGCAGCAGCTTCTGAATTTAGAAGTCTCACAGTTGCACACTTGATCATGTACATTAAACACACAACTGTCATTGTGCCACTCAAGACCAGACTTTAACCTGTAAATGTGGCGTCCACCTGTTGTTCCTCTGGCAACCCACTTGATTTGCAGAAAGGGAAAATTTCAAGGTCAAAGCTAACCTTCAGCCTTGTTTTCTCCCATGAGATAATTCTAAACATTTCTCCATGACTTTCACATGGCATCTGTGAGATTTTACAATTAGCAATGGACAGAGAACACCACCCTCTGCAGATATACAAACATATACTTGGCATGCAAGCAACAGAGAGCAAACATGGTCCGTGAAAGGTATTTGGATTGTACAGCAACAAATCATGAAACACGTGCAGTATACTTGATGTTGCTATATGTTGCTATATTCTTATAGTTTAAACTGAATAGCCTCCAGTGATTATGCACAACAAAGGTGCAGAACCAAACTCTTCCTTCTTCAAGGAGCCTTTCAAGGTCTAGATCAGGGGTGTCAAACATAAGGCCTGCGAACTGAATGCAGCCCCCAGAAGCAATTTCTCTGGCCCCTGTTATAATTAGTCTCTTCCAGAATGATAATAGGGCTCACTCATATCTTGAAAATATGAACAAGATTTGCACATTTTCTATTCTATCATTTGCAGTTAATGAGTTTCTATGTGAGGACAAAGTATTTATTTCTGGCCATCATCTGTTTAATGATGTCACTTTATGCTTAATTATCGGCACAATCCTATTGTGCCCCTTATGTCGATGCTATGTCATAGCGTCGACCCAAGGGGCAGAGCGCTGAGAGGAGTAGTCACCACTACGAGTAGTGTCGGCCTGAGAGCGCCAATGGCGAGCCTCTCCTGCATTGGCCGAAGGTGGCTGGTGCAGGGGAGGCTCCGTGCCGAGGTGGCATGGGGATTGGGTAAAGGAGGGAGAGGGTGGGCGGGGGAAGGCGGGATGTGGGCAGGCTTGGGAGGTGGCCATATGGCCGCATCCTAAGCCCATTCAGGAGGCCAAACATAGAGCATATTTCCTTTAGCAGGCGCAGATCTGAGGAGTGCATAGGGGAGGTTGGAGTCACCCCTATGGTAGGGGAATGAAAGTTCCCTTGCCGCAGGGGGGCTCCAGCCTCGCCAACTCAGCATCGGATATGGTGCTGGCCGGTGAAACCGCGCCCCCCACGTTGCCCCGCTCCGCGCATCACTCAGAAATGCCTCCCTTAGCCTGGAAACGCTCCATTTCCAAGCTAAGGGAAGTGTGGGCGGGTGGGAGGGCCAAAAACTGCATGGTTCCACGCACGATGGCACCCCACCGCTGCCCAGCACCCCATGGCTCGTGCCATGGGGGGCCATAGGTAAGATATGCGCGTCTGTTAGGCATTTAGAAACATAAATGCTAAGAACACCCAAGTATAAATTGTTACCCACAGTCCCCCTCCCCATTCCAGCTCTGTGGAAATTCCCTTTGTGCATATATTGCCAAAGTAGACTTCTCTGCAGGATCAGCCACCCTAGAAAAAAAAAAATACCAATCAACTGTCTGCAGGTAGTCTAACAAGAAGCATTTATCAGGCAATAAATCGTGTCTTCAGACTGAACGATTGGGAGTTTAATCACAATTTAACTATAAATTATCGAATTAATAAATGCTAAATTACAGCTTACAATGTAATTGCAGCAAAAATATTCCTCTCAGGCCAAAATGTAAAGAGTCTAGACTACATGAAAGTCATTATAGGCAAGGCAGGAGGTTTCACAGATGCTCAGTCAGTGGGTGCTCCAACTGCCTTTGTATTGGTCCACATGCATTGATTCAGGGCAGAATCCTAACCAACTTCCCAGCACTGACATACCTGTGCCAGTGGGGCATGTCCTGCATTCTGCAGTGGAGTAGTAGCCAGGGAGACCTCCTCAAGGTAAGGGACTGTTCGGAGCTGCATTGCCCTTACCCTGGTGCTGGAAGGTTGGTTAGGATTGTGTCCTCAGACTTGGATGTCCAAAATTCCCCAACCATTTTCTCCACCCTGTTTTCAGGAGGTAAAAGCAAGGAGCCAATTTCAGCCATTTTGGGAGGAGGGGGAGCTGAGTGATTTTGTAGACTTTCTCAGCCTCCCGACAACCACCGTTTTTCAAACAGACACCTAACAGTGCCAATATATGGAATTACTGGTGCTGGTACAAAGAGGCTAGTTTCCCAGGAATGAAAATGGCAGACCCATTGGGCATTTTCAGGAGTGGGAGTGGATGTTTAAATGTTCTGAAGATGAGTTACTGATGATCAGTGTGGCAGAAGGTGTTCTTTTTCTGAAAAAAAAAGCTGTTATGTTGCACCTCTGTAGGGAGAGGCTCTTCACAGTGGCTGGGTCCAGCCATCCACCCTGGTTAACACCATGTTAACTAAAAGTAGCCTTGGTTGACCCCATGATGTTGCAACAGGGCATTCCAGGGGGGAAAATGGCAGCCAGATGGAGCTGGCATCCAGAAAACAATCTAGCGCTCTGCTGCTGCCACCACCTAGGAAGATGGAAGAAAGAGAAATTATCAGTTCTTCCTGCCACCCCCAGAGTAAATCCCTGTGAAAGATTACAAGAGTTTTGTTCCCACTCCCTAAAGCTGCCATGTTCATCCGTTCTACACCCTTGAATTTTGCCAAAATCACTCCAATGTTTGGATCAGCAATAGATGATTTTTAAGAGTGGAATGGGATTGTATTTAATACACAGGAGGAGATAGAGCTATCCTAGGCTCCCAACCTCCAATGCCACCTAAAGTCAAAAAGGTTTGCATATAAGCTTGTCAACACTATTCCATACTCTTTTGTATAATCTCCCTGTGGGAGACAACACTCCTCAAATTTTCAAAGGGTGTAGTCTCTTCAGGGCAAGAATCAAATAATAGCTGGTAAGTCTGCAGGACAACCCTTTGCATGTCTCCTTGGAAGGAAGTCGCATTGTATTGAGTGGGGCTGATTTTCAAGTATTTTTAGGTTTGCAGTAGTGTAGCAATGGAGGGCAAAACGACAAGTACTGCAGGCACTGCAACACACTATGTAAAAGGCCCCTGCCACTTGCCATCAAAGCCATTCCAGGCAGCAACTGCAACTCTCAGGAGACGCTGTTTGGTTTGACAAGCGTCTGCCTTTTGCTGATACTACTCAGAATGGCTCCGATGGCGATTGGGACGGATGCTTACACTATTTTGCCCCATTTCTAGTTACACTATTCAGTTGCTGACCAAGCCAACAGGCCACCCAGGGACAGAGAAGGAAACAGCCCCCTCTGCTGTTTCCCTGCCCCTGTGCACTGCGCCGTTCCTCCCCCACGCCACGCCAGTCTCCGTTTTGGAGCCAAATGGTGGCAGGGGAAGGCAGGTGGGTCACAACTGCTTGCCTCTTTGAGAGACGAGCCATCTTGTGGCCGCCCTCTTCCCTCTCCAGGAGCACTGCACCCAGGGATTTTCCCCCCCCCACACACACACACACAAACACATATAATTGTACGTCCGCAGCTGACACTATTATAACAGTGCGATCCTATACACATCTGTTCAGAAGTACAACGAACTAATTTTAATGGAACTTAAACTCAGGGCGCAATCCTAACCTGGAGTTAGGCCCACACAGTTAGGCCAGCAAAGTTTGGTCAGCACAAGGGCCACCATAAAGCGCCTTTGGACCACTCTCGGAGGACGGCTCACATCTATGTGCTGGCCTCTCTGTCTCCGAGGGTAGTCAAAACATACTTTATGGTGTCCCTTGTGCTGGCCATACTTTGCTGGCTTAACTATGCTGGCCTAACTGCAGGATAGGCTTGTGCCCTCAGTGTGCAACTGTGTATAGGATTACAGCATCAGAGACCTACAGCCCAATCCTATGGGCCTTTTATGACAACATATCTCTCAATGCACTGCCATAAAAGGTCCAGTGATAGCATAAACACCATATTGCTGCTGGGTCATTTAAGGACACCACTGCAGAGTGGCAGCACCTCCATTGCCACTGCTGCAGAACCTGGACTTCATGGATCCTAATAAGCTAGGCGTGCGTTATGGACGAGTAGGGGTGGGAAGGGGATGTTTTGGGATGGGGAGGGCAGGGGTTTCAGGGAGCAGGTTGGAAGGATGGATTCTGCTGGCAGGGACCTTCAACCGTCTCTGCCCCCTTTCTCTCCTTGGATTTACCCCATCTATAGTTGCCGTGGTCCAAGGAGAGACCATAGGCCATCAATAGGCCTACCTAGAGGTAAGTAAAAATGTGTTTGTTACCTCTGGTTGGCCTCCTGGTTCTCCCCTCTCCCCCAGGGATGCAACTTAGAATGCAATCCAACCCAGCGCCAAATCCAACGCTAAGTTGACAAGGCTGGAGCCTCCCCATGGCAAGGGCATGTTCGCGCCCTTACTGTAGGGGAGGCTCCAGCCTCCCCTATGCACTCTCAGATATGCAGATCCAAGGAGACAGTGCGGCCTGAATCAGGGCTGCGCGGCCTCCTGGACAGGCTTAGGATTCGGCCTCATGGCCTGCCCACATCCTGCCCTCCCCCCACCCACAATCTCCCTCCTGCCGCCGATCTCGCTTGGCACGGAGCCTCCCTCGCGCCGGCCAGGTTTAGCTGAAGCGAGAGAGGCTTGGCGCAGGCTCAACAGGACCGGTGCTGCCTGCAGGGGGGTTGCGCGGGGGTTGTGTCGGCACTGCATGCATCCTTGGATTGCACTGATACACTCTGTCGCCCTTGTCAATGGAGGGGAATAGGACTGGGCAGCTAAATCCACTCATTTTGGCCCTTCTGATCTTTTCAGTGTGACAGATACCAAACCAACAAAGACAGACGTTAGGCTCCAGAAATCCTTCCACTCATTGCTGCGCGTGAGGGTCTCTGTTGCTCAACAGCGGATTGCTTTTGTCAGCTCGGAGCAGTTTGCATGACAAGTTACATCCGGGAACAGACAGCATTGGCAATAGTTACAGCACCGCTGGACCATGTTACATCCCACTTCCCAGGTATGCCAGGATTTTGCCAGAGCTCAGCTCGTAGCGCAGGGCAGGAAGGAAGGTTGTGTCAGCACTTTGGATCACTTTGGTGTATTTTGTTTATAGTTGTGGTTTTGGCAGTCACACCTATGTAGAAAATCAGAGCGCAAGAAAACGTACTGTCTAATGTTCGGTGTATCTGTTTTGAGAAAAGCTTCCATAAATGGTTCTGGAGTTGCGACTTTTCTTTTCTGCTTTAAACATCTCTATTAAGACCCGCTTTTCTTATTGTAGAAATACAGTATTGTGTGCAGATTCTCAGACAGAAATGAGCAGGTAGATAAAAGAGGGAGGAGAGAGAAAGAAGAGAGCATTTGCTCAGTGCATGTTTGCTCAGAACCGGATGCATATATTATCTTTCTTAACCTATAATTTCAGACATCCCAAGGCAAACATAATCTTAAAGCATTTGGCACCAGTGCTGCAGAATAGGGCCATAGAGCTCTTCTCTGCTTGCATGATATAAAATCTGAACAGGATGATTGTGGGGAGAGGAGGGGCTGCAGATGATTCTGCCTGCCAGGCAGAGTTGTCTTTGATCACCTTTTGGTCCTTTCCAAATTGACTAGGGGCCCAATTCTTTCCAGTGCTGGTGCAGCTGCAATGCAGCCCCGAGGAAAGGAAACAAACGTTTCCTTATCTGGAGGAGGCCTCCATAAGAGCTCCTCCAGCACAGGATCGTGGCACATGCCCCTTTGGGACAGCTGCACCAGTGCTGGAAAGTTGAATAGGATTTGGCCCTAGGTCTGTGACTCTATGAGTAAGGACACTTATTTTTAACCAGGTAGTGTGCTTCCTAGCTACCACTCTATTATTACAGTGAACCTTTGATTCAACAGACTTCCATTTAACACATCAAAATCAACAGATGTTTTCTGCCTCATTAAAAACTACTAGTATACATTTTGTGTATGTGTACCTCAACTGATTTCAGTGCATTCAGATTCAAAGGATATTCAGCAAGAATGGACACCCCTTCCTCCTAATAATGATGATGATAAATATTTATATACTGCTTTTCAATAGGTGAGCCAAGGAGGAGTTTGGGATCAGAGGTGGCATACCCAACCCCCTTTCCCAGGCCTGATCCACCTGCATGCATCAACCCAAATGTCCCCTTACCCCAAGGAAACCTCCAGCAGCCAAAAATCCCCTGCGGAGTGCAGAGTCGTCTGAGCTGGGTTCACTGCATCATCAAACAATGTTTTATGTTGGATTGGGCTGCCATTCCCCAGAAGCCAACATGTACTGGGACCATTAAGGAATAGTAACACCCGCTTGACAAACCTCAAACCCTGATAAGTCAGAGCTTTAAGGCAAACTTCTTGTAAATTATTCTGTTTACTTGTTTATCTAAGGGTGCAATCCTAACCTGGAATTAGGCCAGCAAAGTTAGGCCAGCAAAGGTTGGCCAGCATAAGGGACACCGTAAAGTATATTTGGACCACTCTCAGAGTCAGAGAGGCCAGCACACAGACGTGCACCATCCCCCCTGACTCCGAGAGTGGTCCAAACATGCTTTACTGTGTCCCTTACGCTGGCCAACCTTTGCTGGCCTAACTGTGCCGGCCTATCTCCAGGTTAGGATTGTGCCCTGAGTCAGAGAAGCCAACACACAGATGTGCGCCATCCTCCCTGACTCAGAGACTTAACTGGTCCAAATATGCTTTATGGTGGCCCCTGTGTGGGCCAAACTTTGCTGGCCTAACTGTGACAGTCTAACTCCAAGTTAGGATTGCATTCTAAATGCTGACCAGTGGCTGAAGTGTTTGAAGGCTTTTTTTTCCTCTCAGGGAAAGGTATCAATGTTTCCATGTTTTGTACTGAGAGTAGCCATCATAAGCCACATCATCCCATTTCCTCCAAAAGTTGCTTGCTTTGATTTCTGTCAGTCCTTCATTCTTCTGCTCTAGAGGCACATTCAACCTGCGGAACCCATAAACCAGAAACCTTGTGCTACAAGTTGTTCAGAGTCAAAGGTATTAAATTCTCCACCTCATATTGCACGCCTATTAACAATGTTTCTAAGCCGTTCCAGAAAGCCACACATCCCCAATGATAAATTTCCATTTATTGTACCCATTTTGTTTAATATACTGCACGAGGCAAGGGAAAATATATGACCTCAATATTTATATTGCAGATTCTGCTGCGATAGAGTTTGTTTAGATTAATTCCTATATTAGGGACGACATCTTAATAAAAATATTCGCATGTGGAGTCAAGTCAGTTCACATTTCTTGTGTGGGCCACCTAATTTTCTCTTTATTACTCAACATACATTCTGCGGCAATTGCTGACAAAAGGAAGTGAAATTAAAGAGGTGTGTACTATACTTCAGCTTTCCTTTTCAGGAGTTTTTGGCAAGGAGAAGGAAGAGTGTGGGGCAGGGTTGCACCAAGTCTCTGCAGACCACCATCATTGTACTGAGCACTGTTTGAGAACAGCTGTCCGGGGGGATTAATTATCTGAAACTGACTTACGCAGCCCTTGAAGCTGCACAGTACAGGGCAAACATCCACCCTGGTTATTGGAATAAAACCTTTGCAAAGTTGCCTAAGGCAGTGCCATTCAAGCTGTTTAGACTGGGACCCAATTTTTAGATTGGTATTTGTGTCGGGACCCACCAAAAGTGACATCATTCACCTGGAAGTGAAGTTGTGGCAGGAAGTGACATCATCAAGCAGGATGTGTTGTCGTAACATAATAAAATGACTCTCCTGGAATGCAAATTGGCATTCTTGGACTGCAGCAATTATACAACTATGAAACATCCCTGACAGAAAGCAAGATTAGGACAAAATATTATGCAAAGAACTGAACTAAAAACAATTAAAAAAAAAAAAACCTCACTTAAAAATTTAAACTGTTAACACTCACAAGAGGAATATAACAAAAATAAGGTCTGCAGTTTCCAAGGTAGCTACTCCCAGCTTTCCGTGACCCATCTGACATCAGGTTGCAACCCACCAAGTGGGTCCCGACCCACAGTTTGAATAACTCTGGCCTAAGGGAACGTGGTATGTGAATCCAACTCAAACTGGAGGTCAGGCAAATGAAGCAGTGGGCACCACCAGTGAGCATTTCCAAGGTCTGCGTTCCGTCCGTGTCCTCCAAACTTTGGAAATGGGCAATGTCCTACTTGTGGTTTCTGCAGCTAGCTGGACGTTTCTGCAGCTAGCTGTGGTTGCTGCAGCATAGCCAACAGTACTATGTTGTGTAAAGGAGATCTTGGCTACAGGCTCTATATCTCATCCTGTATTTAAGGGGGAAATACTTCTGCAGTGGGAAGAGACTTCCAAACCTCCAGCTCCACCTCCATGCAAGTACGCTCTGCAATTCAGGAGCAACGGGAGAAGAGAGATCATGGAGGGGGTGATTTAGCAGGTATGCAAGGAAGGCCAGAGCAGCTGGGCAATGCTGCCATTCTGCTCAGAACTCTATGGACTTAATGCTTAGAATGACCTTGTAAGGCTGACCAGCATTCTTATCCCCATATGGGCAAAAGAGGCAGAAGGCCAGCTGAGATGAGATCTGAAACAAGAGCCCATTTCTTATTTTTTCAATTTAAACCTAACTTTATTACCATCATGACACTCAAGGTGATGTCCACGGGATGCCAAAGCGGTATTCCATCCAAGCACCAAATTGGCCAGATCCAGTGCTACTCTGTAAAGGTGCCATGTCAGGTTCCTTCAGGTCATGCCGTAAGACACTCACTCATAACTCATGCTCTCAGCCAAACTCTACAGACCACCCTCTGGGTCTGTGGTTTTCAACCTTTTTCACATCACTGGCAAGACACTAAAATGGTCAAGGCACACCACCAGCTTTTTGACAATTGACAAGGCACACTGTGCTGCCAGTCGGGGTGTTCACATCCCCCAATGATAAATGACATACCCCACTAATAAATCCCCTACTAATAAATGACCCTCTTTCAAATTCTCGCAACACACCTGGGAACCATTCGCAGCTCACCAACGTGCCACGGCACAGTGGTTGAAAATGGCTGCTCTGGGTTGCAGAGCATAAGGCTGAGTGAGGGTGAAACTGCTTTGTTGGCTTTACTGGTACCGGGTGCAAGGGAGTGGCAACAGGATGCAACAGGATCTTGTTGTCTCATGCCTCCCTGGGGCACCTGGTGGGCTGCTGTGAGATACAGGAAGCTGGACTAGATGGGCCTTTGGCCTGATCCAGCAGGGCTCTTCTTATGTTCTTATGATTGGTGACAGTCCCAATGGCATTTAAGCCCAAGTGTAGTCAAATAGAACGAATAGAACTCTGTAGAACCTTCTGGAAATTTTTAGAAATTGTTGTGCCCCTGTCTTGGACTCCAATCAAATACTTGCCATGTTACCAGGCGTTGTCACTGAATACAAGTCTATTGATACCGTAGTAGATGCTTATGAGGTTGTCAATTTCCCATCAGACTTCCTAAACTCACTTGATCCGGCTGGATTGCCACCACATTGTCTTTTACTTGCAGTGGGGTCTCCAATTATTTTACTACGGAACCTCGACCAACCAAAACTTTGCAACGGCACAAGGCTGTGTGTCAAGAAGATGCTGGGTACTGTAATTGAAGCAATTATCTTAACAAGAAAGGGAGAGGGCGAAACAGTTTTTATCCCACAGATACCACTCATTCCGATGGATCTCCCTTTTAACTTTAAGAGATTGCAATTTCCAGTGAGACTTGCATTCTCAATCACGATCAACAAGTCACAGAGGCAGTCTATTAAGTACTGCGGAGTGGATTTGAGATTGCCATGTTTCTCCCACGGACAACTTTATGTTGCTTGCTCAAGGGTGGGTTCACCCAAGAATTTATGTATTCTTGCTCCTGGAGGTGAAACTAAAGATGTTTTTTATAATCAAGTTTTGAGTTAAATTAATATTATACTGATTTTGTAAAAGACTTACCCCTGCTAAGTGGGCAAGAGGCACTTTTTCAAGTGGTGTCCTCTTATATTTAGCAGGGGGAGAGCAATTGTCCCTCTTCACCCCAGCACAGTGTCTTTCTCGTGGCTGTTGCTGGTGGTGTTCTCCATTCTTTTAGATTGTGAGCCCTTTTGGGACAGGGAGCCATTTAACTTTATTTAATGTTATTATTTGCCTGTAAACCGCTTTGTGAACTTATGCTGAAAAGCGGTATATAAATACTAGTGATTGATTGATTGATTGATTTCACTTTCTAATTTTAATACTGTACTTATCCTTTTAATGACCTGTACATAAAATTACTTCGATTTTACACTATAGATAGAATTCATTCCTTTTCCTGTCTAATAGAAGCTTGGGATAAATACATACCCGGCAATGTTGGGTAAGGACCAGCTAGTATTTTATATTGCCTAAATTCCAGAAATATCCAGAGAAACTATGTGTTAGGTATATAATTAATGTGTTTTCCCCCATTTAGCAAAAAAACTGTTTGCAGCAAAGAACATTTCCATTAATCTTATCTGTGACTGAAAAAATATGTTCACAACAGACAAAACTTTACTTCATTTTGCGTCGGTTTCGCCTACACAAAAGTGTCAGGTTTACATAAACGACACTGATAAAAATGAAAAATAAGAGAAGAAAAAGATAAAAATTGCACATACTGTTTCAGTAACACGTCTTTTATTATAATAATCCTTTTTATGGTTTCATCCAATCTCATTGGTGTACTTGTCTGGTTATTAATGCACTTAGGTCCAAGTAGAAAGTCCAGGCAGAAAAGTAAAATGCAAAACAGCACATATTTTTTAAAAAATAACTTTACATATGTTTTACATAAAACTAACGTGTGTGTGTGTGTGTGTGTGTGTGTGTGTGTGTGTGTGTGTGTGTGTGTGAGAGAGAGAGAGAGAGAGAGAGAGAGAGAGACTTGGAGGTTATTCTCAGCCTGCAGCTGAGCTCGGGGACCAGGGCGGGGATTGTTTGGCCCCACCCACGAGCTCATGAGGCCCCCCTTCCCTGATGAAGGGTTGACTGCCAGCGAGAGCAGGGGTGGAGCCTGAGGGAATTTAAGGTACCACGCTGTGCTTGCCCCCTCTTGCACGCTTGATCGCATACTGTTACAGATACCTGCCCACCCTCTGAGTTCTACTGGTCACCTATTGGGGCCGGGTAGGAATTTTCCTATTCACCTGATTGGCTTTGGTGGATAGTTTTTTGCCTACCCCAGGCTGTTGTGGCTGCGTGGTTTCTTCTATTGATTTCATTAACATCTTGGCCACTTTTCTTGGCAGGTAGTATGGGTTAGAAGGCAGGAGCAGGCCCCTTTGGTGTGCACCTTGAGGTCAGCAAGGGCAGGGTAACCCAATTCCACTCCTCAGTGGCTCTGCGGCGCAGGGGAAGGGATGGGTTGTCCTCAGTGGTGTCATCTAAATGATTTAAGAACAGGTACTCACTTTTGATTGGCACGTATCGGGACCCGCCCACCGGAAGTGACGTCATAAGCCGGAAGTGAGGTCGTGGCAGGAAGTGACATGAAAAAAGCCCTTTTTGAGGCCTCAGATGATTTTAAACTGACCCAACAGTTGCAACAGTATTCCACAGCACCCCCAGAACACGTGAAGGAGGCCTGGCATCATGTTAAAACCCCAGAGCAACTCATTTTTCAGTGGCAAGGAAAGGAAAGGCTCCGCTCGCTGCCTGCCTGCCTGCCTGCCTGGCTCTGAGAACATGCAGGCAACTCAAACATGCAGGAAATTCAAACGTTGCAGAGGGCGGAGTCGACGAGTGGGCGGGCGAATGGGCGGGGCCAGCTGTAATCCTAGAAACCGGTACTCGCGTACCCCCGCGTACCCCCTGCATGACATCACTGGTTGTCCTGTGCCTGAATTGCAGGGGCTGCCTCAAAGGCTCAGCAGCACAGGGTGGCCCTACGCAGTTCAGCTGCCTCTCACAAGGTTGACTGAGATAAGCTATTGTTGCCTGAATAGGGGCGTGGCTTGGAGTCAGGTGTCTTAACCCCCCTTGTATGTGTGTCTGGCGCCCCTTGTACGTCCTGGCCGCCACACTATGCTTGCTTTGCAGCAGTAAGAAGCAGCAAGAGCTGCAGATCTCAAGTTTCTATTTCTCCTGGTTCTAAATATGTTAATAAAAGTGACCCATTCTCCCAATTTATTTATTTATTTGGGGGGGTGCACAAACAATCCCCTTTTTCAATGATATTTTTAGGTATGGGAAAAGTTAATGACAGTTGCAAAAATGCTGATGTCAATATGTCTGATGAATCTGATTCTATACTATATGTGCATGTTAAATACGGTAAGATTAGCAAGGCTGGTTTTTAGAGAAAGTTTTTAGCCTACTGTAATTCATCCTTGTTCTATATCTTTTACTGCATTATAAATCCACGTCATCTAGTTTTTGCCTCACTTTGTCCTTTGCTAAGCAATGCATAACTGCATTCTTGCTTGCAGATACTTCACCTTCCAACCCCTCTTTTTCCTTTTCCCCGACTTTCTCACACTTTAGATTCATTCCCTCCCATAAAATCACTTCCATCTGTAACTTTTTCTAGCGATGTCGCCAAGTATTGGACTGGGGTGGGTGTATGAATTCAGAAACAAATTCCGCAGGTCGGAAATAATAACCTTTTTAAAAATTACCTGAGCCAGAATTCTGGCTAGGTTCATAAATAAGCACATGCCATTCCAACCTGAATCCATTCTTCTTGTGTTCCTGCAAATTCTTTTCCAGCCACAGGGAATAGGATTCAAAAGGCTCCTGTGGCCTTCCCTAGCCCAGAAAGCGTGACCAGTAGCAAGTTCTCTACGCAAAGATCCCTGGGAACTGTAGTTTCCCAGAGCTTGTGGGGCCCTCCTCCTGAGCGTATGAGTTTTAGAGAAGGGTATCAGTATGGGTATGAGAGGGAAAGGGTGAGAGGAAGGATATAAGCAGCGGTGGCATCCGGGCAGAATGGGCCGGTACGGCGTTCTGCTTGTTCTACGGATGGGTCCATGCCGCGCCGCCTCTCCCGAGGACGTGCGAGCTGTTCCTGGGCCCTCCCGCCCTCCCGTGCGTCCGAATTGCTCTGAAATGGAGCGATTCCAGGCGCAGGGAGGCGCAGGGAGGTATGGCTGGCCTCCGCCATAGGGGTGGAGGGCTGCCAATCATCCGGGCATTCCGGTTCCTGGCACGCCCGGATGACATCACTGGATATAAGGGTATATGAGTTTTAGAGAAGGGAAGTCTGCAGGAGGCAAGAGGGCTCAGAGAGAGGGAAAACCAGCTGCAGGGCAAGAACATTGGAGACATATAAGGAGCACTGGGAATGAGGATTCCATATCACTGAAAGTCTCACTGAGGGTACAATCCTAACCCTCAAGGGACTTGTGCCAGCTCAGGAGTGTCACACATGCACCACTCTCTGAGTCAAGGAGGCTGGCATATGGACGTGCACCGTCCTCCCTGACTCCAAGAGCAGTCCAAACGCAGTTTATTGTTTGTCTGCAATACTCCTGACCAGCACAAGGGATTTGTGCCAGGCCAACTCCAGGTTAGGATTGCACCCTCAATGGGCTTTAACTTCTGAGGAGACATGCCTAGGCTTGTGCTATCAGTTACATTACCAAATTTCTCCATTCCTCCTTCATTTACCTTTTTTCAGTTCAGCAGCTAGCTTTTTATATGGGATCACCAGTTTAAGCAGAAAGCTTAAACTTAGGATCAGGCGTCTAACTAGCTTTTAATGCATAAATCCTATAGGATTCTGAAAGTTAGAGCAGGGGGAAGGAGGGAGGGAAGGAGGGAGGGAGGAACTAGGCGGGGGGAGGATGGTCCAGGAGGTGGTCTGGCCTGGGAAGAGGGGTGGAGCCTGGATGCGGACTCTGGCCCTCCTGACCTTGCTAGCCTGGGCTGGACCCTCCAAGCTGTGCTCTGGTTGTGTGCAGAGGGTGTTCTGAGGCCAGGGAAGCTGCACACAGCCCCCCCCCCAGCCCTCAGAATGCCTCCAGAAGGCTGAAAATAGTCACTTCCTAGTTTTCCCAAGGACCCAGCAGTGACATTTTTAGGCCCTCTGAAGGCCTTAGGTGGCTTTCTAAGGGTAAGGGCAGTGGCGTTTCTACAGGGATGGCAAAGCTCTAAGTTTTGCAAGAAGCCTTACCTTGCAGCGGAGATTACTCCTTTCCTGCACTGTTTTAGCCAATCGTGGCGTTGCTTACTGGCTACACAGCAAGGGAGAGGAGGGATTTACACGACAGGGTAAGGCTTCTTGCAAAACTTAGAGCTTTGCCATCCCTGTAGAAACGCCTCTGGGTAAGGGAGGCCTCCTCAGCCCTCAGAACATGCTCTGGGTGTTTCCTTCCCTGTGATCTGCTGGTTCTGAGATATTTACTCAAGCACATTTAAGTAAGCTGCTTGGGGGGTGGGGGAAAAGGGAGTCCATTATATATATTTCTGTGGTATGTATTGGAACTTGGAGGAATCCCAGGACTCCATTCCCAGAGTCCATTCATTCCTCTAAATTCTGTCAGTAATGTATTTATTTAAATTTTATATTTAAATTTATTTGTTTTTTCAGCCCTCAACACTGTGCCAGATATTTAATGCGGCCCTCCAGCTAAGAAGTTTGGAGACCTCTGGTTTCAACCCATTGTTTCTAGTTCTGCTAGCCACGGAGAGTCCATCTCCATTATTTCTATGTGGCAGCCCTTCAGATAGTGGTCAATGTCAAGTATGTTCTTAGACGTCCAGACTGGTGCTATGCCTATTTACTTGGATGAACACTTCTTCCCAGCTATAGATAGGATTGCAGCCTTAGCTGAACACCAGATGATACTCTCCGCTTCCCAAACCCTTACAAATAACAACAGAATTCTAAAAAAGGAAAACATCTGCCAACGTAATATAATCAATCAATTAATTAATTAATTTTTATTCCGCCTTTCTGCCCCATGGGCACCCAAGGTGGCTTACAATATTAAAATCATCACTTTAAAAATCACAAGTATAACAATTAAAACAATGTTTAAAACAATATTAAAACAGTTAAAACATTTAAAACAAGCAAGCCCTGTGGATCCTTTAAAATATAAGATGAAGAATGTAAAATGCCAGCCAGCCTGTCAAGAATTAAAGCATTGTTTAAATAAAAAAGTCTTCTACCCCCACCAAAATATTGCCAAAGAGGGAGCAGTTCTTAATTCTAAGGGGAAGGTATTCCCTCCCTCAGACATAACTACTTATCAAATAGAAAGTGCCACTTCTGAGAATTATTTCAGTAAAATAACGTGTGTGTCCAGAATATATAATTCTGCTTTTTCAAAGGCCAAGAATCTGTTATTAATAAAGCAAGGGTACACTACTACTTTTTTTGCGTAATATTTTTAATTAAAACATTTTTTTATTGGCATGGAATTCTTTTACCACAGGACAGAAGCTTGGCATGAGAAATCCAAAGAAACAAGAGGACACAACTAAAATTTAAGTAGTAGCATTTTGGTGAGAAAAAAGCATATGTAATGCGTTATTCAGCATGATAGGCTAAGGGCCTAATCCTAACCTGGAGTTAGGCCATCACAGTTAGGCCAGTAAAGTTTGGTTGACAGAAGGGCCACTGTCAAGCGCATTTGGATCACTCTCGGAGTCAGGGAGGACAGCGAACGTCTGTGTGCTGGCCTCTCTGACTCCGAGAGTGGTCCAAACATACTTTATGGTTTCCCTTGAGCCAGCCAAACTTTACTGGCCTAACTGTGACAGCCTAACTCCAGGTTAGGATTGCGCTCTAAATGTTCCCTTAATTTCATACTTTCTGAAAAGTAAAAGATTTTTATATCTGGCAGAGTAAAAAGCTGTCCATGCTCCTGGTTTCATTTATTGAAGAACAGTTTATATTATGAGTTTTTAAGTGTTCAACCTTTAATGAATATACTTGCCCTCCTGAGACATGCATAATGTACTTGCTGCTCTGTGTCCTTTGAAAAAATAATATTAGACAGAGAAAACATTTGCAAAACCTGTTTGTTGCCTATCTTCAGTTACTCATATGAATTAGTAGTTTTTAACCCTTCACTTGGTGATATTTGCCTTTAATTAAAACTTAATAGATAGAAATTATATCCTTGATTAATGGGGTAGCAGGTCATGCAGGAGGAGGCAGCTGTGCAAGAAAGACACAAACTGCTTTGCCTCACGTGTCTGTTGAGCAACTTTGGAAATGCCTTCCAGAGCCACAGGGCTGTAGTTAGATCATAGGAAACAAGACCAAAGAGGTCTCCCGTCCTTTGATGGAGCTGTGTAAATAAGGTTCTTTGGCAGAGTACTGGAGTTCCTCACCTCCATTCTATTCTACAAGGCAATGATGTTGTCAAAGGTAGGCTGATATACCCTGCAATGTTGCTAGACGGAACACAGTTTGCGCAGTCTAATCCTACAGCCAACAAAGAAAGAACCTGAAACCAGCCAAAGGAAGGATGTGAGACAGGAGAGAAAGCAGGAGGGCTAAAACAAACAAAACCAGAGCTAATGAAACAGTACAAGCTGCAGGGCAAAACCGACAAAGAACTACATGGCTGACAGCTGGCTTAGTGATGTGCTGTATTGATGTGAGGTGGAGGGAATCTCCGTTGGATGTGGGGTTGCCTTGAAGCAAAGGCAGGCATCAGCCTCAGTCAGTGGCATAGCTAAGGGGAAGCAAGGGGCAGCAATTACACGGGGCAACAAGCTTTAGTGACCACCAATGGCCAAAATTATGAAAACCTTGTAAGGATGTATCCATGTATGAATAATTACATCATGTTATCGTAAAGGGGGGAACTGGGCAGGTGGAGGGTGGGCCAGGAGGCGGGCCAGCCCAGGAAGGGGGTGGAGTGTGGATGCCGCTGTTAGGCCGCATCCCAACCCCTGTCCCGCGCAGCCCCAGTTCGGGGAACTCTGATCCAAGCAGCCAAAAGGGCTGGCTGGCGCCTACCCCAGGGACAGGGTGCGAATGTGCCCTTGCTCATGGAGACTCCAGCGCAGTCCCAACCTATGTTGGATATAGAGCAGGCCTACCAGTCTATGCTGTTTTGACGCCGGTTAGGATTGCGCCCTAAATCCCCGCACGGAGATTCAACAGTGTCAGCACAGCTACCGCTGTATCCCATGCAGAGGTGGAGGTAGAGTATAGCCTGGGGTGGCGCAAGCCATGGGCGCCGGCAGCAGTGGGGCGCCATTGCGCGGAGTTGGCGGACGAACCCACAGACTGTGTGGCCCACCTGCCCTCCCTCGCGTCCGTTCCACTCCAAAATGGAGCTATTCCGGGCGCAGGGAGGCATGGCTGGGCGACTCACAGGAGCGGGGCAACGTGCTGGGGGCATGGTTTCGTTGCCCTGCCATGGGCACACTTGGGGCTCCATTCGTCCCTGATCCCATGGATGATTTTCTGTTGCTGGAGGCCTCCTTGGGGTAAGCTCTGGCAGACGCTATGGCGCAACTCAGACCGGTGCCAGCACAATCACTGGTGCCTGCATCGATCTGTGGATGTGGATCAGGCCTAGGAAAGGGCTCAGGATTCGGCATATGTGGCAGCTGCTGATCTCCCTCCCCCTCCAAGGCCTGATCCTCCCTCCCCTTGCTCTCCCCGCCTCCTTCCAACCCCCTATGTGGGCTTTCCTGCTCCAGCAAGTGTCCATGGGCCGGCTGGCATGTGAGACCCTCCCCACGGCAGCATGCTTTGGCACTGGCTGCTTTGCAACAGCCGTAAAACAACCAACCAACGCAACATCAGTTATGCTGGCAGGGGAGGGGGTTAGAATTGTGCCATTAAAATATTATATAGTTTCCAGATTCTGTGTAACAAGAAGAGACTTGGAAACATAACATCGTACTGCTATATATTGCAATTAAGTGGTAGGTAAGAATTCTCTTGTTTCGAATTTGAAATTTTAGAAGGAGATCTAAGTCATCCATAGCTTGCAGTTTGGAGTGGCTGACAGGTAGATGATTTGCTAATATTTGCCTAGGCAAAATGTAGCTGATAGCTGAAGCCCTCAGAGTTCACCCTGGGAACAAAGTCTCACATGCAGGTACTGCTTTATGGTTTTCTCTACGGTATTTATTGCTGCAAAATCTCTGCATTATCTGTTCTCTCGAGCGTAATTTTCCCTTGTTTCCTGAGAAGAAAACTGAAGCTTTGGTCGGTGAGAGCAAATGACTGACTCAGCCTGCCCAATCCGCACTTTGTGTCTCATTTGTGTTGACATTTCCCACCCAGAGTACAGAAACACAAACTCTCGTTCTCTCTCAGTCACTTCTGTGAGCTGGAGGCTTCCTTTTTCAATCATCCACAATTTGTCAACTGTCAAAGAGTGAACATTACTCCAGAGGCGGATCTACAGGGAGGGCAAAGCTCTAAGTGTTGCAAGGAGCCTTACCCTGTCATATAAATCCCTCCTCTCCCTTGCTGCTGTAGCCAGTAAGCAATGCCAAGATGTTGCTTTTCCCTGTGAGGATTGGCTAAAACGGTGCAGGAGAGGAGTGATTTCCACTGCAAGGTGAGGCTTCTTGCAAAACTTAGAGCTTTGCCCTCCCTTAGGTCTGCCTCTGCATTACTCCACGGAAGGTGTCAGATATTGGACACAATTGCATGTCAGAAGGGCATGAAGGCAGCAGTGTTCCTTTGCTGTCTCCCAAGCGCCTGGTGTTCAGTGCTAAGCAGCTTCTGAACATGGAAGTGCCATGAAGCCAGCTTGGACAGTAGTTAGAGGTGGGGGGTTTTCAGTGGTAACAAAATAAAAACACATAACACAACTTTCTGCACTTCTCATATTTGTAAAAAAAAAAATCTGCAATGCAAAAAAACCCCATACCATTCTATAATACCTCTACATTCATGTGGCTGCATCTGCTAACATCATTGCATCTATATCACATACTTTATCTAGTACACTTTTAAAGCTATTATAATTTATAAAAATGAACCCCTGGAATAAAAACACATAGCATCACTTTCTGAACTTCTAATTTTGGAAAACAATGAAATCTGCAAAAAAATTTCATTGCACCCACCTCTACTAATTGCCATGAATTTGTCAAACATCTTTTTAAAGTCATCTGCAGTTGAAAGCACATTACATTCTATTCCATGGGGCTTACTCCTAGGAGAGGGTGTAGGGACTGCAGCCCTAATGTAGTAGTGGTCATTACAACATTTGAGGACAAGAGACCTGACCCCCCCCCTTTTGAAGTTCAGTGTTGCTTGGAAACCCCAATTGGCCAGCCCCAGAAGTAATTGTGGTGACATCATCGTGCCACCTCAATTACCTCCTGAAAGCAATTACCCCCCTGGGGACAGACGCCACACCCAGCCGCAAGGGCTGCTCTGCTCCCTCCGATGATTGGAGGAAATGTGCACCAAGTTTCCTCCAATCATCAGAGGAGGGGGGAGTGCTGCCTGGAACGCAGCAAATCCACTGGGTTTTGCTGCGCACATGAGGGCACCCTGGCCCCGGGGCACAGGTGGTGGGAGTGAGCATCAAATCGCGGCTACCCCCGAGCCCAGGGTCCGGGGCATTTGCCCTCCCCCCCCCCCAGGTTCACCACTGATACCATTTACCTTCATACTGAAATTCTTGGGATCATAAACCTGATAAAATCACTGAGAACAGCCAAACAAAGATCGTTTGGTACTTCAGATTTCAGGCAGAATAGCATCTATAGCACAATACACCAGCTATAACAATACTTGACAGAAAGTAAACTCAAGTTTGGATCATTAGTATTGCAATCCAAGTGGCAACAGAATTGCAGACAGAAAGCATAACAAAATCACAAGATATCAAAACCCTGCAAGTAGAACTTGACAGTCTCAGGAAGAAAAATGTCATATTGTGCCAACTGACTTTGGAGCCCTTGGAGCAGTGCCTAGAATCAGAATATCTTGACATCCTTGACCTTGAGCAAATTACACCAGCTTATGTCCAGAACACAATGTTGCTTGGAACCAGGGGCATAGCTAAAGAAGTGCAGGGGGGGTGCAATTGCATCGTGCCACAAGCTTTAGGGGGGCCACAAGCTGAGCTTGACCAGTGGCCAAAATTTGATTAGTGGCCAAAATTGTGAAAACCTTGTTAAGTACAAACAATAACATCATGTTATATATCTTTGGACAGGTAATTTAATGCTGAATGCAATGGAACAAACAGCATTGGAATATCTGTATTCTGTTAAATGTTATGGCAAAAAAACACCCCAAGAAAATGAAAATACAACTGATGTCACGTCCTGTTGTGACATCATTTCCGGGGGATCATTTTGCCCTCTGCACTGGGCTACACTTTCATTAGCTACCCCAGTGCTTGGAACAGCAAGAATTTGATGCAGATATCTCTGTGATTCCCAGCATTTTGGCTAGATCCCAAATTGCAACCAGCCCAGCACGGAATGTGATAAAGTAGTACATCAACAACAACAATAATAATACCAGGTTTTCCATTACTGATGCCTTCCTATGGTACCTATTTATTTATTTGAAGAATTTATACCCTGCCTTTCCCATGCTGGCAGTCCTTTAGGTATCTTGGACCTAAGTCATGAAAGACCTTAAAGATCAGTACCATCACCTTAAATTGAGAGCAGAAGTGAATGGGCAGCTAGCATAGCTGCTGAAGCAGTGGTTCAACTGAATGAAACTGTCTAGCCCCTGTAACCATTTGGGCTGCTGCATTTTGCATTAGTGGCAGCTTCCAAATTGTCCTCGAGGGTAGCACTACATACAGCGAGTTCCAGTAGTCCAGTCTTAACCTACTGTTTGTGGAAAGGTCTTAAAAGGTTAGGAATGGCAGAAACATTTTATTCAGAAATAAGGACATTCCACAGATGTCACATCTAATATTGAGGCTCACCCAGTTTGATCTATGGGGCAATGGGATTTTGCCAAAGCAATTATTTAAAGTAAAGAATTCATCTAGCAACCTTAAATGACACAGAAGATTTTGCAGAGCTCTTTGTCATTTGTATTTGGACAAGGTTTTGGCAAACATCAGTGACTAAAGCTTAAACAATTATTAGTTTAGAGATCAAGAGTTGCATCATCAAAGCTCAAGGAAATAGAAAAACAATAATATTATCTTGAGGGGGGGAACACAGACAGATGGAGAGAGACTGTTCACACCATTGATGCTATATTAACAGCTGTGCACTGCTGTACCATCAGAGAGCCATGGGCAGCGCAATCCTGAAAGGTGGGCAGCAGCGATGCACCCCCGCGTGGAGGCAGCACCGGTCCTGTTGCACCCGTGCCATGCTTCCTTCACGTTGGCCAAAGCGGGACAGTGCGAGGGAGGCGCACTGTTGGATGGGGGAGGGAGTGGGTGGGGGGAGGGCGATTCTGGGAGGGATGTGGGCGTAGAGGCATACCAGGGCGAAACCGTGCCCATGGCACGCAACGTCATGACATCGTGACGTCATGACGTTGCGGGGTGTGGCTTCAAGCTCCGCCTCCTTGTTTTGCCCCAACAGGCAGCTTCCCTTGGCTGCCAGTCAGGCACTTTAAAGTGCTTGCACGGCGGCCAGGAGGGGAGACGCTGGCGCGCCTCCCGGGGGCGCAGATTTGCAGGCGGGGGCAACATGCCAACAGTGCCCCCACCTTATGGCGCCCAGGGCTTGTGCCATCCTTGCCATACCTTAGAAACATCTCTGTGTGGGCGGGACGGTAGGTGGGACAGTCCGGAAGGGAGGTGGGCCTTGGATTCGGCCATAAGACTGAATGGTCTCATTCCGAGGCCTCATTCTGAGAATCCAAGACCTCATTCTGAGGCCATGCGGCCCTGATTCAGGCCGTGCGGTCTCCTCGGCTCTGCGCCTGCTATTTAGCAGGTGCAGAGCCGTGGAATGCATAGGGGAGGCTGGAGCACGGCTCCAGCCTCCCCAACTCAGCATCGGATATTATTATTATTATTATTATTATTATTATTATTATTATTATTATTATTATTAATTGAATTTTTACCTCTCCTTTCCGCCCGAAGGCACTCAAGGCGGCATTACAAAAAACAAGTTAAAAACAAATAAAAAACAACAAAATTAAAAACAGTAATTAAAAACAATATAAAATACAATATAAAAGTACAATAATCATCCCATGGACATAAAAAGTATAGAAATCTAAAAAGAATACAAAGACCAGCCAGCCTGCCAGCAACTAAAAGCCTGCTGAAATAAAAAAAGTCTTCAGCCCCCGCCGAAATACCGTCAAAGAGGGAGCAGTTCTTAGCTCTAAGGGGAGGGTATTCCAAAGTTGGGGGGCCACCACTGACGCTGGCGCTGGCCGGCCAGCTTTGCCATTCCGGCACTGGGTTGTATTGTGCCCTTAGAGTGGGGTGCAATGACTGTTGTACCCCTACAAGAATAGAATGGGGCAGAATGACTGAAGGCACAATCCTAACCAACTTTCAGCACTGACATAGCTGTGCCAATGGGGAATGTGCCGCATCCTGCAATTTGGAGGTGGTCACAGAGGCCTCCTCATGGTAAGGGAGTGTTTGTTCCTTTCCCTCAGAGCAGCATTTCCATTTCCCTGGTGCTGGAAAGTTGCTTAGGATTACGCCCTGAATAAATACCTGGGACATTCTTCTTTCCAACGCAACAGAATAGTCAACACCATCATGCCTGGAACTATTACTATGATCCAGGACAGCTCAGGAGTATCATATAAAAGTGTGGCATAGCTGAGAATATTGAGTAAAATGCAACCAGGGAGAAATGGAGCCAGAACCATTCCTGCCTTCCTGAACAAATGTTGGTTACCAGGGAAGGCTAACTGGTGACGTTTCTGATAGGCCGGCTGGTCTGTGCTGCTTCCTACACAGGGGAGGAGGCAGCTGGAGGAGGCAGCTGCATAGGGTGCAGCTGGAGCTCACTGCGGGGCCAATTGTCCCCTTACTATAGGGTAATCCCCAGGCCTGGGTAAGTCTGGAACTGGGCCATGTGGCCCAAGAATGGGGGTTAGGATCTGGCCAAATGGCCAGATCCAGACTCCATCCCACTCCCTGGACCAGCCTGCCCACATACTATTAACATTAAAACATGAATTAACTTAGAGATTTAGACATTGCTGTGATGCACTTCTGCTTGCATGCCTTACACAGTATCTGCCAAAAAAAAAAAAATGGTACCGGGTCCTAGAACCAGTGACAGAATCCAGTGATTTTTGAATACTTCCTGTTTCTTGATCCGACACTGACCCTCTGCTAGAGAAAGGAAAATACTCCCACCATCCTCCTCCTCTCAGGCTTATGAAGAAAAAAAAGCATCCAACAGCTCAATCTTATCCCCCACGTGCCGGTACAGCTGCACCTATGGTGTGGGGTGGCCTGAAGGCAAATGGGAGAAAAGTAAAAAAAAAAAAAAAAGTACCTAAATTGGTAGCATATGACTGAGAACAGAAAGGGGGCACATTTCAAAAGGGGGGTAGGATCTGGCATGCACCACTGGTGCTGGATCCTCCCCCCTCCTGCCGTTCCCCACCCCAGTTCCTCCTCTGTACCTGCCCAGAAACACCCCATTCCTCCCATTCCCTCCCCTGTCCCTCCCAATGCCTGTGCCTACAGCTGTCCTCACTGCCAGCAAGTGCATGGGATCTGGGCACTTACCTCTGCCTGGATTCTGACACTTCCACCAGCAGAATATGCATTCCCCTGCAGGACCATTCCACTGCTGGATTGGACCACAAGGGGCCATATTCAATCTATACGTCTCCACTTTTCTTTCCTGAATGCCACACAAGAACAAAATTACCCAGCAACAGTCCCTGTGGTCTCAGCTCAGGTCTGGTTTGATTTTGGTGACTTGTTCATTCCTGATATGTATTGCCTCCTGATTCCAAAGAGTGAAATAAAAAGCCTCTATTTGCTTGTGGGGAATCAGAAGAGCACAAGATGTTCTCAGCACTGTATGACTTCATTGGCCAGATACAACGAGTAGACAATGTGTTAGAAAATACAGCTGAATTTTGCCATCAAGTTTTTCTTAGCTACCATATACCTCCCTTTCCCAGGGAAAATTATACAGATCTTCGCTGTTTCTTTTGCTGCCACTTCAATGTACATACATTTACATTCCCAGAACCACTTAGAAATATAAGGCTTTTTAATGCAACAAAAATAACTAAAACTATATTTAACTGGGCCTGCTATAGCTCACTGCAGAATTCTGGCTATGATCTTGTCATTGGTGGTCAACTATGGGAAACTGACCACTGGGCATGGAGCATGTTCAGACCAAACAGGAAGCTGGTTCCATAATTCAGGCTGTGGCAATTCCAATACCAGGAAAAAAAATTATTCCATTACCCTGTATTTTGGAGAGACATTAACAACAATAATCAATGCAAGTGTTGTGGCAAGTTGGGTCATGAAAACTGGCTTTGTTTAGAGTGACTTAGAGTTTTCTTTGCTCTAGTTACACTTTTAAAAGATGTTAGGAAGTTTTATGGCAATGGAATCGTAGCGTTCAATCCTCTTGCTCATTTTTTTTGAAAAACTTAATAACTGGAGAAAATAAAACCATAACCACTGTCCTTAGAATATATCATGCACACTCAGTTTAACTTACTTCTTTCTCTTTTCTAGAGGCTGGTTGGACGTTGCCTGTGCACATGCTATTTGGTGAGATGTTCAGCTTCTCTGGTCGGCAATATGACCAAAACATGGGTTAAACATACATAGATATTGATTATCAAACATTTTCCTACAAAATAATAGCAACTGTAGTCAGTTTGCACCAATTTTTATTTTTAACTGCAGTATCTCTGTTTTCATGGAATTAACCCACTGTAATCTGTATAGTTCCCCTTTTATTTGTGACAAAGCAGTTGGGAGTAGACCATTTTCTCGTTTTCTTCCCACTCTGTGATTATTACTGATTGACTGTTTCATTACTATCTTGCCATTCTCAGTATGTTCAACGTAGTATATACACAGCAGTTTAAAATAATATGGATGTAATGTACAATAATAAGAAAATAGTTTATAATAAAAGCATTTAAAACAGTAGCATAAAAATTTGAAGAGCTAAGTAAACAGCCTTCTTGATTCTGATTATGACATAGTCTTTGAAATAAAACTGTCTTCCCAAGATGTGGTGATGGTCACAAATTTGGAAGGCTTTCAAAGGGAGCCATATGGGTTTATCCTAGTTATAAGCTGTTTTCCCCTTATATTAAGGGATGCAGCCATGCAACCACTCACCTCTTAACTGAGCTTCATGCAGCTCAAAGCTTAGTTGACCCAGAAGTCTCCAATGACATGACAATATCACCAACCTCCAGGAAAATAGACACCACACAGCTGCACAGAAAAGGGCTCTGACCAGAGAACCTCAGAGAAAGGACTGGTCATGAGGACTACATGGTATCTCCAAGGGCAGCAGAATGCCCCTGAATACCAATTGTAGAGGAGCAATGACAGAGTTGTACCTTTCCCTCTTGCTTGTGGGCTTCCAAGAGGCAGATAGTGGACCACTGTAGAAACAGGAAGCTGGACTAAACAGACATTTGGCCTGACCTGGCAAATAATTTCTTATGTTCATATTGCAGGCACTGATGGCAGTAGTGTCAACTCCATGGGTGCTGGTATGCTGTCAGCATCCATAATATTTTTTGGGGGGTGCTCTGCACTCCCAATGCTGGGCATCCCCACACAGCGCTGCACCCCTATGTTTGGCACTTGGCCGGGAGCACGCCTGATCGTCGGAGCGGTCCGGTGCACACCACAAGGGCCTGCCCAGCCCAGCAGCTAACAGGCCGAGCCGAGGGGCAGCGCGAGCATGCGCAGTGGTCACGTTGTGATCAAGCCAATGAGCTCCTTACTGGCACCTCGGCGGGCCCTTGCGGCGGGACTGCTCCAACGAACAGGCCGCTTCTGGCCCAGCACCGAACATGGGAGTGCCGCGATACAAAGCAGCCTCTTCCGAGCCACGATGAGAGTAAGTGCAGCTACGTCAGGGACGTGGTCACGTCAGCGGGCTTGGTTATGTCAGGGGCGTGGCTACATCTGACATGGTTATGTCAGGGGGCATGGCTACTCAGGACCCCCAATGTTCCGAGCAAGTTGGCGCCCCTGACTGATGGGACCAGGCATACCTCTCCAGAAAGGCTGTTCCACATCTTTGGTGTCACAGCGGAGAAATCCATTTCCTGAATCCCCACCTACTCTATCGCCAATGGCAGGAGTAGCCCAAGGATGACCTCCAACACAGATAGGAGCACTCATGCATGTTCGTATGGATGAAAGTGATAATATGCCGTGCTCCAGCCTGACTTCAAACACCATTCCTTTTGGAGATGTTCCATAGAATCCAATTAGTTAACTCCATCCCAAAGTCAATAGGGCAGTGAAAAGGAAGACACTAAGAGTGCAGTCCTAACCTGGAGTTAGGCCAGTACAGTTTGGCCAACAGAAGGGACACCATAAAGTATGTTTGGACCACTTTTGGAATCAGAGAGGCCAGCACACTGACATGTGCCATCCTCCCTGACTCCAAGAGTGGTCCATACATGCTTTACAGTGGCCTTTGTGTCAGTCAAACTTTGCAGGCCTAACTGTGCCAGCCTAATTCCAGGTTAGGATTGCACTCTAAGGAGTTGTTTCTGCATGGTAGATATCAATTATTTCAACTATTCTTTGTTCAACTTGGTAAGGAAAGAGTTCTGCAGATCTGTTCGAAAACAGCCTTCATTTCTTAGGGTACAGGGTGAACAGGTGCAGTCTTTTTTTTTCTTTTCCTTTTTCCTCCTTTTTTTCTCATGAGATCGGCCTGTGTCTCTCTCATGTTTGCAGCTCCTGTGAGGAAAGTGAAATGTTCAGCATTCTGTACAGTGTCTTTTCTCAGATCCTACATTAAGATGATACCGACCTCAACTCTAAGCTACAGAATTGCCGATTCTTTCCAAAGCCTGTCAAAAGACGTTGTCTTTTCCAAATTGACTCCCCAGTTCCTTGGCGGTTGTGTGGTGTTACACCACAAGGCAATTGGCTAATTTTTCATTCTGGTTCAGTTCACAAGCTGGTTCTGGTTCACAAACAGCCTTTGGCTGTTTCTCCTCCCAGGAAGCATAAAACTGTGAAAGGTTTTGATGTTGGAAGTGCCTCCTTGTTTCAAAAGGTAAGGGAGAAGGTGAAAGGAAATGGCCAGGTTCTCAGTGGAACACAATTATATGTTTTGACATGTGCACTAAAGGCAGTGGTGGTATCTAAAGCGGGAGGAACCGGTACGCTGGGCGGGACTTACGTGTGATTGGCTGCCCGTCCCTTCGGTTCTGCTGCCTGCCCGCCCACCATGCAGGCTGCCCTGGCCTTGGAGGGGGAGCCTGCTTGCCGGGGGGGACGGGTGGGGGGCACGCCAGGTGCCTGGGCGAGCAGCGATGGGGCGCGCCAACCGGGGGCAGCCCAGGCAGACAGGCGGCGGAACGGAACAGACGGGCTGCCAATCAACCGTACATCCCGCCTAGCGTACCGGTTCCTCCCACTTTAGATACCACCACTGACTAAAGGCCTGTGAAAAGTAAGCCATGTTTTCAAAATCTAATTTTTTAAACATGTTGTATACAGTAACTCACTGGTTCCCAGACTGTGGGTTGGGATTCATCAGTAGGTTGCGAGCCAGTTTCAGGTGGGTTGCGAAGCACCTAGAGCAGCCATATTGATATAGGAAGATGGGACACTGGAAAGGGGAAGAGCTGCGTGGTTGTTTTGCTTGTGTCAAGGTTGCAAATAGGCTTTTTTCCCCTTTTCTGATTCACTTTGCTATTGGAAAATGGCTGAGGACTCAATCCTAAACTGAGTTAGGCCGGCATAAACTAAGCCAGCAAAGTTTGGCCAGCACAAGGGACACCATAAAGTAGTGGTATTCAAACTGTGTCAGGTGGGTCGTGGAAAGCTGGGAGCAGCCATCTTGGAAACTTCAGATCTTACTCTTGCTATATTCCTTTTATGTGTGTTAACAGTTTGAATTTTCAAATGAGGGTTTTTTAAAATTTTGTTTTTAGTTCAGTGCTTTTACATTATATATTGTCCTAATCTTGCTTTCTGTTATGGATATTTCATGGTTGTACAAATGCTGCAGTCCAAGAATACCAATTTGCATTTCAGGAGTGTCATTTTATCATTTTACAATGATAGCACTTCCTGCTTGATGATGTCACTTCCTGCCCCAAAATCGCTTCCAGATTAATGATATCACTTCTGGTGGGTCCCAACACAAGTGCAATTCTAAGAAGTGGGTCCTGGTCTAAAAAGTTTGAATATCACTGCCAGAAAGTATGTTTGGACCACTCTCGAAGTCAGAGAGGCCAGCACATAAACATGAGCCATCCTCCCGGACTCAGAGAGTATTCCAAACGTGCTTTATGGTGGCCCTTGTGCTGGCCAAACTTTGCTGGCTTAGTTTATGCCGGCCTAATTCCAGTTTAGGATTGCACTCTGAGAAACACCCACCACCCTTTTTTTTCTTTGCTACATTCTCAGGAAAGAAGCCAGCTCTGGCATCACGATGATGACACATCCGGCCATGACATCTCTTCCAGTGGGTCCCAGACAGATTGACATTCTAAAAAGTGGGTCCTAGTGCTAACAAGTTTGAGAACCACCACGGTAACTTATAAGAGATGCCTCTTCAGGTACTGTAGTCCTGAGATGAAGGGCTTTAAAAGTCAAAAGCAGTACCTTGAATTGGGCTCAGAAGCAAACCAGCAACCACCAGAGCAGTAGTCCAACACAATCAGCTCTCGCACTAGAGATGCATTAACAGAGTGAAAAGGAAGCCTACACTTCTCACGCACTATCGTTTTCATAATGATGAAACGCACTAGTTCATTTTCATAACGTGAGTGAGATTTGAGCCATTGGCGTAGCTAGTGAAAGTGTAACCCAGTGCAGAGGGCAAAATGATGCCCCGAAAGTGACATGACAACAAGCAATGACATCACAGTTGTATTTTTCATGTTCTTGTGTTTTTTTGCCATAACATTTGATAGAATACAGATATTCCAGTGCTGTTTATTTCATTCAGCATTAAATTACCTCTCCAATGATATATTGCATGATTGTATAATTCGTACTTATCAAGGTTTTCACAATTTTGGCCACTGGTACCAAGCTCACCTTGTTTCCCCCTCTAAAGCTTGTTCCCAGGTGCAATTACTATTTGCCTGTAAACCGCTTTGTGAACTTCGTGTTGAAAAGCGGTATATAAGTTGGCTGGTTGGTTGGTTGGTTGGTTGGTTGGTTGGTTGGTTGGTTGGTTGG
>JAJKFI010000004.1:29242510-29272510 GCA_029204185.1 Lerista edwardsae | reverse complement strand
TGGTTGGTTGGTTGGTTGGTTGGTTGGTTGGTTGGTTGGTTGGTTGGTTGAATTGCAGCCTCCTGCACTTTTTTAGCTATGCTCCTGATTTGGAGTCAAATCAGGGAAGTGGTGTCAGCTGCCCTGCCCATAAATAAAAACACACACGTAAGAAGGCAGAAAAGAAGGGGGGAAGAAATGAGTGGCTGATGTCTAGTAGGTCAACGTTTTGTACAATGGTAGTTTCTGCATTAGAGCAACATTGGTAGAAATGCAATCTCCATCGCATCATTGGTAGAAAATGAGTTTAAGGCCTGTACAAGTTGATTGTGCAAGTTCCCTTGGGAATGGTGCATCAAGTGCCAATATCTGAATGCAGAAGGGACTGCATATTCAGCCTGTGTCACTTCTTCAATCACACCTGAAGTAGCCTCTCCTCCGACTGCTGGAACAGCACCATGCCCACTCATCCGAATGCAACCTCTGTCACAGGAGCACTATCGGAGAATCTCCACAGTGAAAGCAGATGCATCAAGTCAATCTGATCACCGCCAGACAGGACAAAACTTCCTATTTTGGAAAGTCTTCTTTCAACAACAGATTTCCCCTTCTCTTTTGCAATCCCATTTTTCAACAAATAGACAAAGCTGTCTCTCACTCAATCTATGAGTGCTGGAACACCAAGACTGTTCTCAGCAATCTTCGCTCAGAAGCCTGCTTGCCAAATGTATGAATCATAAAATCATAGGACTAGAAAATACCTGAAGGACTACTAGTCCAAACCCGTTATTCAAGACACCAGTCAGACAGCCCAGATCTGTAATATCTAATATAATCAACTCCCTGGAATATGCTGTTTGTGAAATATAGATTTGGCAACATTTGTGCTGATCATCACCCCCTTCACCCCCTCCCCTGCTGTTTTATTATGCTCCTACACAAACATTTTTGAACAGTAACTAGTCTTGTGAGTGCACCTGATAAGATCACCATTTTCCTAGAAGACCGATGAAAAATATATTTTCCATTAAAAAAAAAAAGTCAGGTGAGTTGGTCTTTGTTTCTGAATAAATATGATTAGAATAATGCAAGCTCTATAAATGCAAATTTCCTTTCCCCCCATTATTTATTACTAGCTTTTTGTTACCTGGCGTTGCCCAGGTAACAAAATGATCTTCCAGAGTTTATGAGATTTGCACCCCTTCTTGCGCCCCACGCCGACGGGGGCCGAACCTGGACTCCAACCGTGTCGGGAGCGTCGCAGCTCACCTTGGCGACCACGGAAACTACGAATTCGACACCAATTTTGGCCATTTTTGACCGTTTTCATGTGGGGGCCCCTGAGCACCCCCACCCCCAGGGCACTGGGGGGCCCTGACCCGCGCAGTGTTTGTCACCAGGCCACAAGGCACGCGCGTGCTGAGTCTGGCGCCAATCGCTCCAGGCGTTGCAGCAGGGCATGGCGGACATCTTGTTTCACACCCCTTCCCACCTCCCACACCGAGGGGGGCTGGACCTGGACTCCCACGGCGTCAGGAGCATCACCGCTCACCTCGGTGACCCCGGAAACTACAGAGTTGACGCCGATTACGGCTGTTTTCGACCGATTTATGCAGGGCCCCCTGCGTACCCCCACCCCTGGGGGCGCTGGGGGGCCTGACCCCCACAGTGTTTGTTGCCAGGCCGCAAGGCACGCACGTGCCGAGTTTGGTGCGCGTCGCTCCAGGCGTTCCAGCAGGTCATGGCGGATGTTGTGTCTTGCACCCCTTCTTGCACCCCCACGCCGAGGGGGGCAAACCCAGACTCCGATGGCATCGGGAGCGTCGCCACTCGTCTCGGCGACCCCGGAAAGTACAGACTCAACGCCGATTTCGGCCGTTTTCGGCTGTCTTCACGTGGGGGCCCCTGCATACCCCACCCCCCAGGGGTGCTGGGGGGGGCTGACCCCCACATTGTTTGTGGCCAGGCCGCTAGGCTTCCGCATGCCGAGTTTGGCACCAATCGGTCCAGGCGTTCCAGCAGGGCATGGCGGAAGTTTTGTCTCGCACCCCTTCTCACCCCCCACGCTGAGGGGGGGGGCGAACCCAGACTCCAACGGCGTTGGGACCATCGCCGCTCGCCCCGGCGACCCCGGAAACTACGTAACGGTTCCGACGTCGATTTTGGCCGTTTTTGACCGTTTTCACGCGGGGACACATACACACACAAACCCACGCTCTTCTTTATATATATAGGTTTTTTTTTGCATGGACAGAAACCTGTTTTTACACACTGGTTGCTTGCACTAGAACATGGTCATTATTTAGAAGCAGATGCTGCTGAAATCCAATCAGTTTGTGCATTGAACCCTGTGTTCAGTTTGTTGAAAAAGCAACAGCATGGATCTGCACAATAACAGTGACTGTGGGTTTCATCCCTACCAGTAGGGGGAGCTGTTATTACCTGTTCCAGTGATGGTGAACCTTTTGGGCTCACTGAGTCAAATATGCCTGACATGACTCTGCTGGCGTGTCACCAAACAAAAAAGAAAAAATATTTACATATTCATTTATTTTAAAAAATACAATCCAATCATGTATGAGGGCTATGCATTATATAAATAAATGTCAAATCATTACAAAAATGAAATCTGAGTTTTAAAAATGTTGTTGGGTATTGGCGAATGCTAGTGTGTCACCCAAAATGTCATGGTGTGTCACCTTTGACATGCATGTCATAGGTTCTCCATCACTGACCTGTTCAGTTCCTAGTTTCAAGTCTTGCGGACGGCTCTCTTTCAGGTTGACTTCTCATTAGCTCCCCTTTCCTGGCATGTTGTTGCTTTATGTCTCATTCCCAAGTGGTTGTGGCCATTGGCTTCTCTTGATTTTGCAAAAAGGGCTTTGTAGCATGTATGTAAAGTGCTTTGTGTAACCCAGCTCTGCTACGAACAAGTTATTTTTCAACAGCTCTGCTGACACAAATATGGCCATCATAAAGGGGGAGTATATATCAGCTTAAATTCAAGTATTTCCATTTCATTGTATTGGGGGGTGGTATTCAGTTTATTAAATGAAAGGCAAATCCAAGCCCATTGGCTTTGAAAGACAACAGTATGATCATTCATAAATCCCATGTCCTTCTGGTTCTGCTCATCTGTGCTGTCAGCTCCATAAAGCTAAGCTTGAATCATGAGTCAAAAAAAAACCTGAATAGAATTGAGGGGAGGTGGAGGTGACATGGGGTGAAGAGGTGGGGGCTCACTCCTTTGCAAAATGCAGATTGGTCAGCTAGGAAAGTGACTAGCAGCCCAGTCTTACTAACAGTGCAATCCTAACCTGCACTGGAAGAGGCAGGCCACAGTGGCTTGTGCTGTATCCGGCAGAGGTTAGGTACAGGCTAGAGGCCACCTCGGGGTAAGGGGTGGCTTACCCTGCGTCAAGCTCCAACCTGCCCTATGGCGCTACTTGGAACTAAGGATGTAAGACTGCTCAGGCCAGGGATGGGAGTTAGGCAGCAGCCTCTGCCACTGATCCCGCCTCCTCTCACACTTGATCCATCTCCCCTGCCCCAACACCCCTCCCCACCCCCCGGAGTGCACTCCTGCCACCCTCTCACACCCTCTGTCAGGCCAGGCCAGGCTGGGCTGACTCCTGTATAAGTGCAAATGTGCTTTGCAGCCTGTTTGCAACAGTAGAAACAAGCGCAGAGGGTCTGTGCCAGTTCAACTCATCATCAAGACTTGGCCTTAAATGGGAGTTGTGACATGTACTTTTCCTGTCTTCACATGTTTTCAAATTACATGTGCATGGTCAATGGCATAGCTAAGGAAAGTGTAGCCCTGTTCAGAGGGCAAAACGATGCCCCGGAAATGACATCACAACAGAAAGTGACATTTCAGTTGTATTTTCATTTTCTTGGTTTTTTGGACGTGACTTTCGATGGAATGAAGACATCATACTCCAATTTGTTTCATTTCATTCTGCATTAAATTACCTTTCCAATGATGCATAACATAATGGTATTATTCATACATACCAAGGTTTTCACAATTTTGGCCTCTAGTGTCAAGCTCAGCTTGTTGCCCTCTGAACGTTTGTTGCCCAGGGCAACTGCACCCCCCCTGCACTTCTTTAGCTATGCCCCTGTGCATGGTAAACATTTAAAGGGGAAACATAATTTATGGACAAGTGTTCCAATCTTTGGCAAGCTCCTATAAATGTTGAACACTCTCCTGTGCATGTATTTCAATGTATTTCAATGGGAAGAAACCAAATAGGATGTACAAGTGTTTCATTTTGTGTAGAACAAAACTCTGTTAGATTTTTTTTTCCCCCAAGAAAGTGTATACAAGATAGAAATAGCAGAATACAAGCCAAGTAGGCAAGTACATGTCACTTCTGTGGCCTGTTCTACACCACATTTAGTACACACATCATATTAAACTCATTCTGTTGCTTAGGTTTTTTAAATAATCATTGTATGTGGTAGTCAGTAAATGTTAAATCTAGCTCCACTTATTTATTTAGATTCTAAATTAATTCGATGTGGTGAAATAGGAAAAAGAGGATTTTGTGACATCTTTATTAATGTTGACATATTTATTGGGCTTTTTCCCAAAATGCAACAATCCATTAGGATAAATACTCCAAGGCTGCACTGTTATTGTTTGTGGAGTTCAACGGTGCCTAAACTACAATAATCTCCACACTCAAATGCTCTTGGTTTTGAGTTGCTATACTCCATGGTTGGAGTGGCAGGATATATAGGCTGCTTTTCCCCTAGGAACTCTAATGACCGAGAGCGCAATCCTAAACTGGAGTTAGGCTAGCATAAGCTATGCCAGCAAAATTTGGCCAGCACAAGGGCCACCATAAAGCATGTTTGGACTATTCTCTGAGTCAGGGAGGATGGCTCACATCTGTGTGCTGGCCTGTCTGACTCTGAAAGTGGTCCAAACATACTTCACGGTGTCCCTTGTGCTGGCCAAACTTTGCTGGCTTACTTTACACTGCCCTAACTCAGTTTAGGATTGCACCCTGAATGGCCTTTGGAATCGTCCCATTGACATTGGTGGCTGCTCTCTTGATTGGCTGGCTGACCTGTAGAATAGCAGATGGTCACAGGCATGGAGAAGGGCTGTGGCTCAGTGGCAGATGACATCCTTTGTATTGAGCTTATTCCAGGTTAAGTCCCTGACATCTCCACCAAGGATTGGGTCACTCCCTCTCTGAAGCCTTGAAGAGCTGCTGTTAATTTGCATAGACCAGTGGTTCCCAAACTGTGGGTCAGGACCCACCAGTGGGTCTCGAGCCAATATCAGGTGGGTGGCGAAGTACCTAGAGCAACCATATTGAAAATATGGGAAGATGGGATGCTGGAAAGGGGGAGGGCTGTGTGGTTGTTTTGCTAGTGTCAAGGTTGTAAATAGGCTTTTTTTCCCTTTCTGATTCACTTTGCTATTGGAAAATAGCTGAAAAATAACCCAACTTATGGCTGCACTTTCAGGAAAGCAGCAGGCTCTGGCGTCACAATGGAGGGCACTTCCGGCCACGACATCACTTCTGGGGGGTCCTGGAGAGATTGTCATTCTAAAAAGTGGATCCCGGTGCTAAAAGGTTTGAGAACGACTGGTATAGACACTACTAAACTCAATGAGCCAGTATCAAGTAATTTTAACCTGAGTCGTTCCTTTATCAGTTGGGTAGTCAGGTCCTAATTAACTGCTGCACCCCTAGTGCAGAGACAGCAGTGCAGCATCAGTCAAATCCGACGCTGGCAGCTCTGCCGTAACCCAAGGCAGGGGCTGCCATGAAAGGAACACAAGACGTGAGGCACAGGGGAAAAGAAAGCACCCCCAGTGCAGCAGCCAAGCCACACGTGCACAGAGACAGCCTGGCAACCAAGCTGCATGTGGCTAGCATTAGTCTGTGCCCACCGGCTAAGCCACTGCAGCAGACCTGATGTGGGTATACCTGTGTGTACTGCACGGTCCCCAAAAATTGGCGGAGGCAGACACAGCAGTAGGCGACCCAGACAATCCAGTGGCAACTGCAAGGCACCCTGTACATCAGCCACTTGCTGCAGGGATTGGCTTCAGGAGGTGCCAGTCCTGACTGCAGCCTGCCACACCACCATGCCACCTGGTTGCCACCCCACGGCACAGTGAGGCTGCACATGGGGGTGTGTGTGAGAGAGAGGGGAACATCCTTAGTGCAGTCTTGCCCTGAAAACACATCCTTGTCCTAGCCAGGCCAAGCTAAGCACCCCACTTGCCACATGCACATGCAATTCCCTTCCATAATCCGAACCCTAACCTGAACTCCAATGGAGCTGGCTTTTGGATGTCACTGAGTTGAGCTAGTTGAGGGCATGCGTGTAATTTATTGCTTGCACTTTGTTCCACTTTCTCCTTTCCCAAATCATGTTATGCTTTCCACCTGCCCCAAAGCTGGGCAGGCACAGAGAGGGTCCTAGATTTAAATAAATATTTTACCAGAGACGGGGCCTCTGTCCCTTTAAGAGCTTTAATGGAAAGAAACATTCAGTAACCAGTATTTTCCCCAGCAAGGCAATCCTATGGTAGGAGAAATTGTGCCTGTAAAATGTTTCTAATGCCTCTGTGTTATTAAAGGGACAGAAGCCTTCTTCCCTAAACTTGACTGTTATTGTACACCGTATTTTTGCTGTCTTGGCATTGCCTGCCTAGAAAAAGGTTGGCCAATTATGTGGATGAAATGAGGAACGTATTCTTAAAAAATAACTAAATCAGTCATACTAAAGGTTTGGCCGAAATCTCTCTCCTTCTCTCTAAACAGCAGTTCAGCGCTGCGGTTCAAAAATAGGGTTGCCTCGGCTACTGCCGTTTTAGTTGTGGCTTGGAAAGGCATTGTTGATACAGGCGTCCTTCTTCAGATCTTGGCCTGCAGGTGTGTGGGTAGCAATTCTCTTTTTGGGCACTCAACGCTGCGAAGTGGTGGGTGGCGACGACCAGGACTTATTTGATCTGAAGCAACCACCTTATTTTAGTACGAAAAGCCACCTATTTGTGGTTTCCAAAGGATGGAATGAGCTTAATTAAACTGTAAAACATTAAGCAGCCAGAAGAAAGATGATATCCTTCCGGGGATAGGGAAGAAGTCAACAGTCGTCGTGACTTGGGCAAAATAAACATGAACTGGTCGTAAAAATAAACCAGCACTTTCTAGTTCCACCCACTGACCTTCTGGTTGTCATAGATGGAAGCATTGACTTCCCAAAGAAAAAAATTTTTTTAATGTCACATGGTGGTAGTTACCAGATGTGAGCATTTGCTAAAACAGTTACCCTTCCTTCAACCATCTAATGCAGCCTTCAGGTTTTAAAATACTATATTATAAAAGCAGAGTATTAGAATTTGGCCATTCATGTAAAGGGGGTACCATTGCCATTGTAGGGGAAAGCATAAAGTATGGATGAAACGGCAAGCACTTGCTGGAACATTTCCCAGTGTGGCACAATGGTAACAAAGCTTTTCAGGTTGTGTACAAGAGGGACGTGGTGGCGCAGCGGGTTCATTCGCTGTTGCTGGGCTTTCCAACCGGAAGGTTGGGAGTTAAAGACTGCGTGACGGAGTGAGCTCCCGTTGCCTGTCCCAGCTCCTGCCAACCTAGCAGTTCGAAAGCACCTAAATGCAAGTACATAAATAGGGACCACTTCGGTGGGAAGGGAACGGCATTCCATGCGCTACAGTATAGAGTCATGCTGGCCACATGACCACGGAAGCTTGTCCTCGGACAAAACGCCGGCTCTACAGGCTTTGAAACGGAGATAAGCACCGCCCCCTACAGTCGGTCACGACTAGACCATCTGGTCGTGGGGAAACCTTTACCTTACAAGAGCAGAGGTGATGGACCCAAAGCCCATTTCTTGGAACTGAGTTGGTTGTAATTGATAGCTCAATTTCTGTGATCAGGTCTTCCCAAAATAATAAGTTCTAGAACTCAAGCAAGCTGACTTCAGGCATATTGTCTATTGATAGTACAATCCCCATAGTATTTGTTTTTTCAAAGCATTTTCAAAGCAAATGAACCTACCTCAGATCTTTTAACATTTATGGCCCAATCCTATGGGGCCTTACAGTGGCAGATCATGTAATCTGACACCTTAAAGCCTGGGTTACTGACATGAAGACCACCATGTACTGTGGAGCCACTGGCGCAAATGGCCAGAAGACTAACATGCACCATAGTGACTCCCGGTTGCATCTTCGCAGCAGTGAGGTTCCGGCATGGTTCGGGGTAGGGAGTTAGCCAGGCACGGGGCAGTTAGTGGGGAGATCTAGGTGGCAATGGCACTTGCCAAGATTGTAGCCCCCTATCCTCATACTGAAACTCCCCCTGAGTCTCCGCAGACTTATCCCAGCAAAATCTCTGGTGTGGGTCCCATTGGAAGGCAGGCATCCTGCAGGCAGGTAAATAAGTTTAACTTACCTCTCTGGTCACACACACCCCAACAGCATGCAGCGGGTGCTCCATCAGTGCTGCTTTGGGCTGGCAGGATTGGGCTGCCAATGGCAAATCTAATTTGTGTTAAGTTATCCTGAGCATGCTTTCCTGCTTGACTGGGAGAGCAATCTCCCTGCACCAAACCACTGTCCACCAAATCAAGGTCCGCAAGCATCCCACCAACCAGCAGATGCAACCTGTTCCGCCAGTATGACAGCTGCTAGTCCACTGCAGCACTGTGTAGGCAACTTTCTGTCTGCTCCAGTTCCAGGTCCATAACTTACCTGGTGTTTTGATGGAGCATTCTTATTATAATATCTCAACTGTATGTGATGAAACCCTCTTTTCACAAAGGAAAATGAAGCCTCTGGCTTTTTTTCTGATTGAAACTCGACATGTTATATATAACAAGTATAATGTTAATCGCACTTCTGGGTTACCGCTTTAATTAGCAGCGCATGCAATTAAAGAACTCTTTTATATCATTCATAAATTCATTCTACCTATTGGACAAATCGATGCCTTAAGAAATGCTCAGAGCTTTCAGCTCTGAGTTCTCAGAATATATTGCAGGATGAGTCGCAGGCAGATGCCAGAAAGAATTACAGCCCAAAGTTATGAGAAGATGCACTGCGTAAACCACATGTCTGCAAGAAGTATTTCTATTGCGTTCATATGAAAACTATTAAGGAACATTTCATAAGAGAAAAAAGTGTTTCTCACCATGAAGCTGCAGTCGGCCTAAAAGATCCCTTGTGGGTTGGAGGAGGAAGTCTTTCTGATTGGATTTGTCATCCTTTAACAGAAATGGGCAGACCAATTCTGTGGCAAGATGATGGCCAGGGTGCTGCTGCTAATAAGGATTCTACGTGTATTCACCAGCAACTTGGAATCAAACTATTACATGGGCAGCGCAATCCTATACCCCCTTAGCGCCAGCCGAACGCTGTCGCAAACGTGTCGTAGAGTGCGTCCGCGTCGGCGCTATGGGGCTCGGCTGGCTGCAACCGTTGGCAGCATCAGCCGTGCGCCAGTCAAGCACCAGCATCGCTCAGTTGGCGCAGGGCCTCTGCAAGGGCGTTCCAGAGGCATTCTGGGGGCGTAACTGGGCAGCGTAGTGGGCGGAGATGGGGGTTGTGACGTGGTTGTGACACAGGACAGCCGTAGTGCCAAATCCTAATACCGGTTCCTGGCCAGGTGGCCCCAATTTGGGCCGCTCCTGTCCACATTCCTCTGCACCTGCTATTTTGCCAGCGCAGATCCAAGCAGGCCCATAGGGGGTAACTGGGTCTTATGCGGGTGTAAGGGGAAAACCTTCCCTTGTCCTGCATGTTGCTACTGCTGCTTCCTAATGAGCCTTGGGATATGGCCCTGCTATGTCGGCCTTACTAGGCTGGCCTTACTAGGCTAGGCTCTTAGGCCGGCACAGTTAGGCCAGCAAAGTGACTGGCACAAGGGCCACCAAAGCGTGTTTGGACCACTCTCAAAGTCAGGGAGTATGGCATACGTCTGTGTGCTGTCCTCTCTGACTCCAAGAGTGGTCCAGACATGCTTGTGTATGTCCAAACATACACAGTGTCCCTTGTGTCAGCCAAACTTTGCCAACCTAACTCCAGCTTAGAATTGCACCCTTAATTCAAATGCTGTGATGATTTTTCCCATAGACTGCAAAAACTGCAGGGCCTTCCTTCTATCAGCATACCGTGCACAAAACAACCCCTCCCCGCAGCAGCTTCCTAGAGAAAGAACCAATCTTTCTTGATGACAAAACCTAACCTAGGGCCCAAACCTATCTAACTCTCTAGGGCTGATGAAATGTAGCTTACAGACAAGTGGTTTCGGGTTTAGTGGCTATGAAAGGAGGGTAGTTGACATCGGTTCACAGCTGGAGGCTTTCGAAGAGGGAAGAAATATCTTCAAAATAGTGTGGAAGTTTCCAATAAAGGGAGAAACTATTAAACTATTTCACAGCAAGAGCATGGACGCTGGAAGGAAACAGAAACACCAACTTACAGAGATCTGAGCAAGGAATACTGGAACATTCCTGGACAAATAGTAGTATCGGGAGCACCTCCTGGGTATGCAGCCAGGAGTTTCCTGAGCTTGATGGACTTAAGGTGGGCCCTTCTAGAAGGGCACAAAGGTTTAATTGCATCGCAATCAGGGAGGTTTGGAAAGGACAAAGGTTAGGGCAGGTTATGAGCAGCACCCATGCTTGGGTCATTGGTAGGAGAGGCATATGGAGAGGAGGTTTGAAAAACCTGTCCAGGTGGTCTGGCCAGCGGGCAGTTGAGCTTAGTTGAACATTGTATTCAGGAAGACATGTGATTGCAAACAAGGTTATGGCAAGGTGGGGAGCCTGAATTTGCAAGACTTTAGAAAAAGGTGGCACACAGATGCCCTGCAGTGCTCCAGCTGCCTGTTCAGATCAATCGCCCTTATTTAGCATCACCTTGATTAGATAGAGCAGCTGTGCCTCCCCTCCTTCAAGACAAAGCTCTCTGGCTGGTCTTCTGGAATATCTGCTAAGGAATCAAGGTGGAGTTAGGCAAGACTGTGCACATTTGGAAAGGGAAATTTCTGGCAATGAGAGGAAACTGGGATTACCGATCCTGGAGCTGGTTTGGCAAGGTGGCCAATGGTCAGTGAACAACAGAGCAAGTCAGGATGGAGGTGATGTGAGGGTGCCACAAGGGTGCAGTGACCCAGGTTTTTCTACTGATCCTATCGGATCTTTTCTGGGGTGAATTCATCAAAGGACCTTTCTTTGTTAGTTGCCGGCCTTGGTCTTTGCCCCTGGCTGAGAGTGCAGTTGAGAGCTCAAGAGGTCTGATGGCTCATCCACAGGGTTCCACTGTTGAGTTTAGCCATAGAGTGGATGAGGGCAAGTAGTGGTTGAAGATCTGAAGAGTCTTTTGTTGTGCTAACCACTTGTTATCCTAGGTCAGGAAGCATCCAGGAGGTGCCTTGAGTCTCAAGGTCAGATTGCTGGCCCAGCAAGCTGCAGTTGCTTTACTAGGATGATGGAGCAGGCAGCTCTACCTTAGCCAGCCCAATGGGGTGAGTGTTCTGGTAAAGCAACGGTATGGCTTTCCCCCTGGCCTTCTTGCCATCAGTCCTGGAGGTAGCGTCACATTACTGGCCTGGCTGGTGCCCAGCACCACATACAGGTGCACCCTCGTGTGTTCCCTGCAGGCACTGAAATGAAAAGAAATAAAAAAAGGCAATTGGGCAAAATTGCCCTCTTCCATAAACTATAATAGGGCAGAGCAGAATTCTCCTCACTTTCCGATAGTCCAGGAGTTAGGGCAGCATGAAGAACTGAAAGACCCAAGCTCAAATTCTCCTTCTGGGAGATGGTTTTAAGTTACTCCCTACCTCAAGCACCACTCCATGGCCAATGTTCTCAGTAAGTGCACGACGGATGTTTGTCCTAAAAAAAATAACTGTTTTGCAATGGGAAAGTCAAGTCCATAAACAGGTGGATAAAAACGATTGGCCCATATAAGAATGAGATGGGCAGCCCAATTCTAACCTGCGCCAGCACAGCCAGGCTGCATGGCCTGCACTGTAACCTCTGCATGTTAAGAGACAGCTGGTGATCACCTCAGGGTAAGAGGATATTTTACACTTTACCCCCCCCCCAAAGCCCCAGCCATCCCTATGGGGTTTCTTGGATCTGCGCCAGCTATTTAGCTGGCACAAATCGAGGAAACCCATATAGGGTTACACAGACTGGGGACAAAGGTTAGCATACAGTGAAGGAGACCTCCTAGGTCCACTTCTTCGTGTTCTACCCTCCCTTGCCCACAAACACACACCCCCCACTTCCACACCACCTTCCCACCTCCTCTCCCTCTCCCCACTCCACCTGGCGTGAACTTACCTGTGCCAGTTGGCACAGGGAATGGATCCAGCACCAGGAGGCCAGTGCACACCTTAGTGCCATAAAGCAGTCAGGCCTCTGCTTGGGTCAGTTGCTCAGTAAAGAACACTACAGAATAAGAGAGAAAGAATGCATAAGAACATAAGAAGAGTCCTGCTGGATCAGGCCAAAGGCCCACCTAGTTCAGCTTCCTGTATCTCACAGTGGCCCACTAAGTGCCTCGGGGAGCACACGAGACAACAAGATGCCTGCATCCGGTTGCCACTCCCTTGCACCTGGGATTCTGAACTGCTAACGGAAGGAGGTTGCACAACCCATCATAGCACACCATGGACTTTTTGTCCAGAAATCTATCCAATCCCCTTTTAAAGGCACCTAGGCCAGATGCCATCACCACCTCTTGTGGCAAGGAGTTCCACAGATTATTTACCCACTGGGTAAAAAAGTATTTCCTTTCAGCTTTCAAACATCTTCATAGAAGATGTGCCACTTCTTACTGGATGTGATGTTATGGCCAGAAGTACCATCATTGTGACACCAGAGCCTGCTGCTTTCCTGAGAATGCAGCAATAAATTATTTCTCAGCCATTTTCCAATAGCAAAGTGAATCAGAAAGAAAAGAAAGCCTATTTACAACCTTGACCCAAGCAAAACAATCACACAGCTCTCCCCTTTCCAGCATCCCATCTTCCTATATTTTTAATATGTGCTTTGTGACCCACCTGAAATTGGCTCGTGATCCACTGGTGGATCCAGACCCACAGTTTGGGAACACTACCTTATGCAGTTTGATCCACCATATGGGAGCTCTTCAAGGGGCAGGCAGGCAAGAAATGGTCATCTCTGTTGAAACGAACGTGGCTTGTAGCGGCAAGAACAGGCACTCAGGAGCCTGCCTTGTTGAGGTTAACTTTCCTATGATATAACAGAAAAGCACAGCTTGCTAGAGCCATTGCTTCATTAACGAATCACTGACATATCAAGCAATGAGTTTCAACAGGCCTCCGAAAAGGACCAGGAATGTGACAAAGGTGGTCAGTGAGACAGGACAGGGCCATTTAATAACTTTCCAACAAGGAGAGCAATTTCAGAACTTGTACGGCAGCCAATACAGGTGGGTTTCCCCCCCCCTCCTTCTCCAAATACATTAAATGTATTCCTGTCATCTCCTCTTCATAAGAAACTCAGCAGTCATTGATCGTTTTCTGAACATAATATAAATCCAGCCTCTGTTACCCGTTGTTTTATGACAAAGCTCAACATCCTCAGAAGTTGCTGTGGCATGCAGATCCATGCCACAAAGAGTTAATGGATGGGCCCATAAAATCACCATCCTGAAAGTATGAAAAATATTTGCCTTACCGGGACAAAGAGTAGAAAAGGAACAGGCGTCATCTTCACACCTCTGCAACCCAACCCCAAGAGTCTTCACTCAAAAGGAATCCCACACATAGAGATTGTGGTCAGAGACCCCTCTCCATGTGCTTCCCCCTTCTGAGGCTGAGTGGGTAGCAGATAGAGAAAGGGTCTTCTTAATTGTCTGTGCTCCACCTCTAGCTAGAACACTCTGCCAGGGAGGCTGTCCTGTTCTTTTATTACCATGGGAAGATCTCTTGATTTTCATCTATGCACAAAATACTGTCTGAATTGCTTTCCAATTTATGCTTTTTTAATGCTTTCCAATCATGCTTAGAATCTTTTTGGAGCAGCTGCGGATCCAGGAGAATCCCCAAGCTGTGGACCTGCTCCTTCAGAGGGAGTGCAACCCCTTTCAGCCACGGTACTGCTTCTAACTGGAAAAGTAATCTCTTTTAATTTCTGGGAAATATCTTAACCATCAAAATGCAGCGGTTGGTGGTTTTATTCAGATACCTTAAACCCCAAAATGTGGTGTTTTGTGTTTTTATCAACAAAAACAAACACCTCTACACATAAGCCAGTGCAGTGATGCCAGTCTAAGGAGCTGTGACATTTGGAAGATACAGGACATGCAGGTGTTCCTCTGGGGCTTGGAAATCTTTGGAGGAACAATAGAAGAATCATTATTGCAGGCGCTTTTCATTCAAAGACCCTATTTGCATTGGTCAAATTGGAATCCCTGTTAACAGGGCAAGAGGCACTTTTCATGTGGTGTTCTTACACTGAGCAGGGTGGAGAGTAACTGTCCCTCTTTATCCCAACACAGTGTCTTTCTTGTGGCTGTTGCTGGCGGTGTTCTGCATTTTTTTTTTTTTAGATTGTGAGCCCTTTGGGACAGGGAGCCATTTAACTTATAATTATTTTTTGCTTGTAAACCGCTTTGTGAACTTTTGTTGAAAAGCGGTATAGAAATACAATTGATTGATTGATTGATTGATTGATTGATTGATTGATTGATTGATCGATCGATCGATCGATCGATCGATCTGGCGGCTCAGTTTTAAAATGTGCAAAATGGCTGTGGACAAAACAAAAAGCTCTCTTAGGTGCTCAAGCAAAGGAAAACATTACTTGAGATAAACATGGAAGGCGATGCAAGGGACAGTGTGAGTCACTGAAAGAAATGGCCATTCTGGAAAAAGTGGAAGGCTTTTTTTTTCTTCTTTTCCTAAGGTCTTGTTGGGCAGTATAAAAATGTGATGAAATGAGAGCTGAAAAGCTTCTTAGGTTTGTCATCCTTTGGTACTCCAGTTGTCCACAGATGATGTGGTATTTTCAGCTACTTAGGATGTGTGGTTCTTTTTCTGGTAGAGACTGTTGCTGTGTCTGATGCCTGCCTAATCCTGGCAGTTTCATTCCTGTTTGTTGTTTTGAGGCCGTCAAATTTTATGCATGTACCTCCATAGCATATTCTGCTTTCTGCTGTGGGAAGCACAGGAAGATCTGATGTGTCTGACATAACCAAATTCACCATCAGAAGTTAAGTGTCTTGTGCTGGATTGCTGGCATAATAACCTTACTGGATCCTTTAAGGAGGAGGAGACCTGGCGACAGTAAATTCCTATTTACTCAGTTCAAGGCAGCGCAGTGGTCGGCGATGAGGGTGATGGCTGCAAAGGCTGTAGAGCCAAATCCTAAACGCCATCCCCCGCCTCGGCAGCCCCGATTTGGGCCACTGCTGTGCACGTGCACCTGCACCTGCAAAGCAGCAAGCACAGATTCGAGCAGCCCCGTAGGACTAGCTGGGGCTTACCCAGGTGCAAGGGGCTTACCCCTTGCCTTGCACTGTGCTGCTGCTGCCTCCTAATGGCCTTAGGATGCAGCCCTGCTATGTCAGGCTTACTATGTCGGTGTTGCTTAGGATTGGGCTGCTAGAATGTTGGTTGCACTGTGTTTGGTTGGGTTAAAATTTGATCTGTTTTGAGTCTTTGACACCAACTAGTGCTCGTACAAAGTTCATCAACATTCCCCAAAGGAGACTTTGAAGTCTCCAGAGACCAGTAGGAAAGCCCAGTAATGCTTTAGGGACAAAGCAGCTCTGGAGCCTTGCAACTTTATAGCAACTTGCAATTTGTCTGACTAAGCACTGGGACGCTTCCTTTCCCAAATAATTTATAGTACTCTGAGCTGTAGCAGGACTGGCTTAAAAGAGGTACAAGCCTTGACCATAAGGACCATTAAAATGACCATACTAGATGGACATAATTAGAGAACAGGTTAATTCCCACCAATGAGGCCACCAGTGAGTGCCAAAGCTGCTGGCTGGCTGTGCTGCATTCCAGCCTGGCATTCCAGACGTTTGAACATCAACTGGGTAGATCAAAACTGCCAAGCATGCTGGGAATTATAGTTGTGTGGCTCCCGGTGGGAGGGTTGTGCATTGAGTTTTAGGGTTTGGGACTAAACACATTCAGGCGCGCACAAAGTATAAGGAAGATTGTCGCCTTTTTATGGGAAGATGTCTCTTTCTTTTGCCAGCTATGGGACAGGCAGGAATTCATCTGGTGGGTAGAGTTTGGCTGCACAGAAAGTCAGGAGGTCATCCAGGGACAGCCCCTGCCATCGGAAAAGAGGCATTCTTGTCCCCTCCCCTAATGCAAGGCAAGGTATGCCTCTTCTATGGTGCTCCTTGCTGTTATTTCTTTGGTTTCAAGATTTGTTACTCTTCCCCACAGTCAAAAAGATCCCCAATGCAACTTATAACAACACGTTTAATTTTTGTTTAATTGATGCAATATATTAATTGATTGGTTGATTGATTGGTTGAATAATTGGTTAATTAAATTCCACTTTGCCTTCTGGGGGGGTGCAGCAAATTTTCCTGTGACCCTGAGCAGCACATGGGCTAGGTACACCACTGAATCTCTCTACTAATTCCCAACATATGCATGGGCCTCAGTAAGTACTTGGGAGGACTTGACATTAGTCCAAAAAGGAGAGGAAATGCTGGACTGCTTCCCCTGATTATGTCTAATTATAAATGCCTTGCCTAAAATGCTGACAATGAAACTTAAGCCCAATTCCTGAATGCAGAATAATAGAGCAAGGTCTGGAACCAGAGATGGAACTTGTAACACCCTTTATTCTGAGGCAGGAAGGGAAGAAGGGGGAGAGGATGGGGGAAATTGGAATCCTGTTGAAAATTGTGGATGATTAGTATAAAACCAAAGCATATATCCTATGAAAACTTTTCCAGCAGACATACCAAATCTGAAAATGTTATACAGATCATTCACTGCAATTCAAACAGCTATAAATATAATGGAAGCTCTCTGCTCCCTTTCAGAAAAAGTGAATAAGATGTGGGAGAAGGATATGGAGAGATCACCTAACAAAGCCAAAAAAGGCATTAAGAAACGGCATGATCTCATACCTTCGAAATACAGAGATGTCTCCAAATTGACAGTATTTTAAAGAGTGGCAGGAATTGACAAATACAATTTTTGAAGCCATATATTTGTCATGATCTCCTCCATATCGCACAAATAATTGCATAAAAAGCAAACACCCTTCAGAAGGTCTCTGCAATAAACCTCCAGCCAGGATCGAAATTCTTTTGATTTTTTTTTAAAGCCACTGCCGTAGTGGTGTGCACGAATTTTGTATTCATGATCTACAGTATTATGCTTCATAGTACGAACACACTGACAAGGGGCACGAATGGATATAAATGTTATGAAATCAGAATGGCGCTGATATTTATCTCTCAGCATGCATATAAACTCATGTCTGTAGACATGACTCATCAGCATTGCCCAATTGTTTCTTATTTTTTATTATTTAGTAGTGGTAGTCATTAGAGTCGTCATTAGTAGAGTAGTCACCATAGCATCTGATCAGGATTTTTAAAAGAATGGGAGACCCAATGCAATCTTCACAACAGTCTTGTGCAGGAGAGGAGGACTGAAGCTGTTCCATGTTCAACATGTATCTGCACCTAGCCTTTCTCCCTACCCTGGCACTTTTCTTCCATCACAGCTCATTTCCAGCATGGAACTTGGGCTCTGCTGTGCATTGTCCATAAAATCACAGCAAGAAGAACCACTTCACTCATTTTCATGAGTGCTTTTGAGCTCATGTCAGCTCATATTAGCTAAGTCCAGGTTCACATCAAGCTGATGGGCGTTCACCCATCATCTCTGCTACCAACTTACAGGGGTGTAATGTACAGGCTAGGAGATTCCTTGCTCTGTTCAACTGGGACTTCCTGTAATGTAACCAGTGCACTTCTGTGTGTTCCAAGTCACCACATGAACATCTTCAACACAAAAGAGCAAGTCACTTGAAATGGTGCATTAGCAGCTGCATATGAATGTCTGCTACAGCCCTGTGCGCAAACTGAGTATCATCTGACAGGAAATATATTATGAGACATAAGTCAGAAGGACTCAGCGCTTTCTATACATCTTTGGCTTGGAAACAACCCCCCCCCACACACACACACACACCATTGCAATGCAATAAAAATTATTGAGAGCATATTTGGACGATCAACGCAGTTCCTCTGGGAATTGGACCATGACTACATGGTCATGACTACACCTCATAACAGAGAATGTCAACGTAGATCTTAAAAACATTTTACAACATCTCAAACTATCTTTTAACGTCTCTTGGATTCTTTCCGATGTTGCTTATACAGATGATGGTCTGGAGTTTTAAAATCCCCCGGATGCCAAGGCCAGCAGTGGGAAAACGCAGATGGTGCGCACATTCCGGACTGAGGTGATGTTGATGTCCATGAGAAAAAGCCGTCTTCAAGAGAATGGGCTTCTAGCAATTGTTCCAGCTTGATGTCAGCATTCCCTTCGAAAGAATGCAAGAAGCTGTAAATGAAACAATAAAAAAATGCCCAGCATTAGCAGGATAAATGCGACATTTCCATTTCCATGGCAAAATTCGGGCACCACTCTGCTAGGCATTGTCCATAAAATCACAAGAAGAACCACTTCAATCATTTTCCTGAGTACTTTTAGGCTCATGTCAATAGTTGACTGGAAGAGGCACAATCTTTATAATGGGCCTAGGTTTTTTTCCCCCCATTACACTTGTGTCTTGCTCTTGTTTTAGATAAGGTCAGAGTGAAGGACCTTCAGTAAATGATATATACACAATTTGATGAACAGCATCACATGCTCCTGCCATATTGTGGTGAAAAGACAAAGTGAAGGTTGATAGGAAGGGGTGAAAGACAAGCGAAAGAGACACTATCAAGTTACACCTCACATGGGCCACATACAAGAAGGGGAAGCGAGACTGAAAGGTAAACTTACAGTGGGCCTGGGATATCTGTGGATTCGGGACCCGCGGATTTGATTATCTTCAGGTTCTGGATTATCTTCAACCCATGGATGGACCCACTACAGAGCTACCAGACACAACAAGAATTTTGTTCTGGTCACATCTTGGAGGCTTTCTGAGGCTCACAGACCACCCACAACTGCATGTGACCACCCACAGCCTTTGCAGGCATTAGAAAGCCTCCCGACACAATCAGAGCTCAGCTCCAGTCACATTCAGAGGCTGCTGGTGGCCCACATCCATGGATTTGAATGTTCACAAATATCTGGAACCAGAACCCTGGCAGATAACAAGGGCCGCCCAATATACGTTTCCTAAACCTATTGAGCAGATGTACAAAGTTGCAGGAGCGTTGGGCATCTCAAGGCTAGGGAAGCCACGTTCCTGCAGATGTTCAGCTACCATGAAGCTAAGAGTTAGGTTCAGAGAGAGTATCCAGAGTGTGATCTGAACAGGAACTTAAGGATGAAAATAAAGATTCATGGCAAGGTCCAGGTGCCAGCCATCTCCTACACTCACCTTGGATTTGAGTGTGAAGGACCCATTCAATCCTTGTGGAAAGCAATCAAGGTACCAAGATCAGGAGCCAGGCAGAGAGAAGGCAAGGCTATGTGCATTAGGGACGAGAAGACTTCCTTTCGCTTTCTCCAAGTACTGCCCTTGGCCAAAGTCTGGTCCAGCTTGGTTAACATGTCAGTCTAGGCCAGAAAGGAGTGAAAATAGGATTGCTTGGCAACACTCAGCATGAATTAGTTAACAGCGTCAGGTGCTTCCAGCCTTTTCAGGTGAACATCTCCATTTTCAAATCTTCCATGCCAATTAGTTGAATGTATGTGCAAGAACTGATTCACACAATGAAATTCCTCACAACTGCCTGGAGGAAATGTTTGTGTGAAATAGTTTGCACACAGGGTGAGTCAGCAGCCATGTCTATCATGACAGGGGCAGGACAAAGTGGAGCCATTATGGCAGAGAAGGTACAGCTCACTGTCTGTAGACATTAGTTCACACTAAGCTTCCCTAGTATTTTAGGTGCTGAACAGCTCAATCCTAACCTGCACTGGATATGGCACAGGCCAGGTGGTCTGCCTATCCAGAGCAGGTTAAGAAGTGACTGCCACCACCTGAGTAAGGGGATTTCCCCTTATCCCATGTCACATTGCAGCCACCCTTATAGAGCTACCTGGATCTGCACCAGGAAATAACTGGCACGGATCCGAGCAGCCTGGTGAAACACCAGCCTGGCAAGGAGGGGGCTTAAGATCAGTCTAAGGACGCAATCCTAAACTGAGTTAGGCTGGCATAAGCTAGACCAGCAAAGTTTGGCTAGCTCAAGGGACACCGTAAAGTATGTTTGGACCTCTCTCGGAGTCAGAGAGGCCAGCACACAGATGTGAGCCTTCCTCCCTGACTCCGAGAGTAGTCCAAAAATGCTTTATGGGTCCCTTGTGCTAGCACAGACGTACACCATGCTCCCTGGCTCCAAGAGTAGTCCAAACATACTTTGCGGTGCCTCTTATGCCAACCAAACATTGCTGGCCTAACTGTGCCAGCCTAACTCCAGGTTAGGATTGTGACCTCCATCTGTTCTAAAAACATTTGCAAACATTTTCATTATAAATACACCCACTTTCCGCAGGGAGGGACTATTCACACAGAGAAGCCGGTCCAAATAGGAAAATAGACTTATTTGAGGAGTGTGCATTAAATGTGCCCAAATGGATTGCTCAGCTTCAGCTTCAAGTGAGATGCACAAATATCGGTCCACAAATAAGTCCTTAATTCCTGTATGAATGTAAAAAAAAAATAGCTATGATACATATAGTATTGTCAAATCAGCTGGCTGAAGTTTGACCCTTCCACCCACGTGCATCATCCCCCCCCCCTCGAATCATTCACAAAATTCAAAAAATATGGCTTGCACCTTGACTCTGTATTTGTTTTCCATCTGTGGATCACATTGTCTGCTAGTTGGCCCCATGGTGATGAATGCCGTGTTGTTCAACTATCCTGGTAAACAGAATTTCAGAATAATGAAATATTATTCTCCCTCTGAAGGAGCAGGTCCGCAGCTTGGGGGTTCTCTTCGATTCACAGCTGCGCCTGGATTCCCAGGATTCCCTGGCGGTGGCCAGGGGAGCCTTTGCTCAGCTTCAGCTGATTCGCCAGCTGCGACCATACCTGAGCTGTGCGGACCTGGCCACAGTGACCCATGTCCTAGTGACATCTAGATTAGATTATTGCAATGCGCTCTACGTGGGGCTGCCTTTGAAGACGGTCCGGAAATTACAACTAGTACAGAACGCGGCTGCTCGGGTGGTTGCTGGGGCACATCGGTTTGACTCTGTCGAGCCGTTGCTTCGGCGACTACACTGGCTGCCGATTCTTTTCCGGGCCCGATTTAAAGTGCTAGTTTTTACTTTTAAAGCCCTTTACGGCTCGGGTCCGGGGTATTTGAGGGGCCGCCTCCTTCCATATAATCCTACCCGTACTCTTAGATCATCTGGGGGGGGGCCCTTTTGACTGTGCCGCCACCAGGAGAGGTGAGAGGGATGGCGGCCACAAATAGGGCCTTCTCAGTGGTGGCTCCCCAACTTTGGAATGCCCTCCCCTTAGAATATTTCGGCGGGGGCTGAAGACCTTATTTCGTCAAGCTTTTAACTGTTGACAGGCTTTTAACTGTTGTTTAACTGGTTTTTTACACTCTCTTTTTAGGATCCACGGGGCTTGTTTTTAAATGCTTGTTTTTTAAATGCTTTTAATTTGTTTTAATATTGCTTTTAATTATTGTTTTTAAACTGTTAATTACTGTTTGTTGTATTTTAATGCTGTAAGCCGCCTTGAGTGCCCATTGGGCAGAAAGGCGGGATATAAATTAATTAAATAATTAATTATCCACTTCTTATGAGAACAGTAAGTTTCAGGCAGAAAAAAAGTTTGTGGATTTCAATATTTGAATATTTTTATTTTCTTTATTTAATAATATGATACTAAGGCTGCAATCAATCGGTCAATCCTACAGGAAGTCAAGCCTGATTGCTCCCTGGAAGGACAAATCCTGAAGCTGAAGCTCCAATACTTTGGCCACCTCATGAGAAGAGAGGACTCTTTAGAAAAGACCCTCATGCTGGGAAAGGTGGAAGGCAAAATGAGAAGGGAGCAGCAGAGGATGAGATGGTTAGATAGTGTCACCAAAGCGATGAGCATGAAATTGGGTGAACTCCGGAAGCTAGTGGAGGACAGGGAGGCCTGGCATGCTGTGATCCATGGGGTCACGAAGAGTCGGGCATGACTTAGTGACTGAACAACAACAAAGGCTGAGGTTTGAAGGGATGGGCTGTTTTAAAAGAGGAGAGATTTATATAACAATACAGGCTTACCCCGGTATCCGCAGGGAGTATCCGTAGGTTCCTGGGCCCACTGTAGATAACCTGAAATCACGGATAAGAGGAAACATGTTAAGTATAGAGTTTTCTCCTGCTGCCACCCCCCATCAGCCAGGTTTTTAGCAACCCAAAGTAAAAATAAAGGAAGCCCACCCAATCCATGGATAATAGAAACTGTGGATACAGAATCCATGATACAGATGTCCACCTGTATTTAATTTATCAGAAAATTGTTTCTCATTCTCTCCCCCCCCCCGCACTTACGGCTGGCCCTTGGGTGAGCGTTTGCTTCACCTTGCCTTGGAGCAGGCAGTGAGAGGGTGCTCGTAGCCACAGAGGCTGCACAAGTGCTGATAGGGGCAGCTACACCTGTTGAAGCAGCCTGTGGAATTGTTCTCAAAGCAGCGGCTCACGGTTGAACCTGGTGAGCAGCTCTCAATGCCGGCTGAATGCCGCTAAGCCCCGCCTTCTGCCAGCAAGACTACCAATGAGGCCAAATCTCTCAAAGTCTTGCAGGGTGGGAAGGCCAGGCAAGGTGGATCTGGCAGCAGATGGGTCAGGATCACTGATGGAATTCACTGAGGCCAGCTCTGGAGACAGCCATGAGTTTAGCAGGCTTTAAAAAGGGATTTGACAAATTCATGGCGATTCATTGGTGTGGAGCAGGGGGGACACCCTACTGTGGATGTCCCAGCTGATTGGCTTCTGCAAGAAATGAACTGCTGGGTTTGATGGACCCGCTGCCAGCCTGTGCAGGATGTTCAGCTCAGGTTGAGCAGCCGCTTGCAGAGAGCAGCAAACACATTGACAGCCCAATCCTTTCCCTGCGCCAGAGAATGCAGCCATGCCAGCAGAGGATGAGTATTTTTTTTTAACTCCATGTAGGCCTTCTGGCCACCTATGGATCCCCTCAGACCCACCCCAGCAATGGAGCTGGCATATGACCAATGGCAGACCTGAGGGGGGGCAAGGGGGAAAATGCCCTGGGTGCTGGGCTGGAGGGAGTAGCAATGCCAGCCACCCCACCCCCACCACCCAAATAGGAGGGTGATACTGCTCCAGGAAGCGGCTTCCCAGAGTGACCCAGTGCAGCTATGAAATGCTGCCCACCCCTGAGATGGGTGGCCCTTTGTAGCCTTGTGAGGCCTCTGAGGAAGCAAGGTATGCCACCTGCAAGTGGGGGCACACACCCCACACCCCTCAGGATCACCCCTGCATAAGACTGAGAAGAGCCAAAAGATGTTCCAGGGCAAGGTTATGGGGATAGAATCTGGCATGCTTGACTGCCACTCTCATGGCCCCCGTTCCTCCCCTGAAATGCCCCAATTCTCCCCATCCACGCCCACAGCCCAAGAACAGAATACTGGCACCAGCCAAGTCTTGCACACGCCCACAGAGCCACCAGCTGTTTCCTCACATTGTCCCATTGTGCACAATATGGGCACAATGTTTCTGTGGGATTGGGCTGTCAGAATGGCTTTCACTCCTCCCTCCAGCCCACCACAGATACAGCCACTCCAAGCTGCTCTCCACTCACTAAAAGCGAAAGACACGCAGATTGGAGGACAGTGGTCCAGCACCCTACTCTATCACCTTGCTCCTTCTCTGCACAGTCCCTTTAAGCAAAAGAGGACATGCAGGGCAGACTGGGAGCATTCCCGTTGTGTCCAGCACTTCCTGTTTGTTTCAGAGACTGTGTGAGGAAGAAGCAAGGTGCAGGCGCGGATCTAGGGGGTGCTAGGGGGCACGAGCCAAGGGCGCCATCTTGGGAGTGGGTGCCATAATCATGGCATGCCATGCCCCCAAAATGGTGCCCACCCCGCCCCCGCCCAGGCCCTGTGCCGCGTTCTCTGCACTCCGGCTGGCCTTAAAGAGCCAGCCAGAGCGTGGAGAATGCGCTGCCGCCCAGCACCCCCTCCCGCCTCTTGGAGTGGGGGACGCGGCGCCACGTTCTCCATGCTCCGGCTGGCTCTTTAAGGCAAGCCGGAGTGCGGAGAACATGGCGCCGCGCAACGCCCCGCCTCTTAGGGTGGGGGTGGGGGCGGGGCACTGCGTGGCGCCACGTCATGACATCACGGCGTCGTGACATCATGACGTTACGTGCCTCCATGAGGTGCGCTTTCATTGGGCGCCATGGGCACCCTTTCGGCTAGAACCGCCCCTGGCAAGGTGAGGGGGAAGAGGAGCAGACAATCATGTTTTGCATGGACTTTGGGGGGGCAGCAGCAGCAGGGTGGCAAAATTTGTACCCCAATTCAAGCAATGCTTGAATGGGCCTTTGCTCTGACTCACACTTACAGTGATTGATGTGAATCCCCCTACTTTTGGATATGGTGAGTTGGCAGCATCAGTATCAGGGGCTGGCCAGGTTAGGCCCTATCTGAAGGCCAGCACCCGTCAGAGGCCCCATCTGGGTGGGCCAATACCCTGAACTGTACTGCCCAGCTGCTGAAGATTTACTCCTTCGCCAGTGGGAAGGGTGGGAAGCACTGCTGCTCTCACCTGCCTCAGGTAAGCTTGGGGGGAGGCCCAGTGCAGAGCGTTGCCTCAGGGCCTCCATCAGCCAGGCATCACCAGGGATGAGATCATTAGTATCTCTCCAAGGGTGTTAACAAAACCACAACCGCTTATGCTAATCGGAATGTAGGGTGCCAAGTTTGCCACACCCAACTGAGGTGGGAGGCCCTCACGTTTCATTGATCTAGCCACCTCTCTCTCTCTCTCTCTCTCTCTCTCTCTCTCTCTCTCTCTGTTTTGGCAATGCTCATATTGTTGCTTGTGCTTCACAGTCATGCTGAAATTGCATCTCTGCCCACCCCGGTCTCTCACAAGCCAACGTCTTCTGCATGGAGAGAAGAGCAAGCCAACAATATGTCCCTTTCTTTTCATGCTCCAAGCTGGAGTTGAATAAGGCATCATCATTAATATCTTACCCCATGTGTTATTCCTACCTCCCAGTGAAAAATGGGCTGCTAATTCAGTTTTCTAGCATTACACATCACTTACGTTTTGTAATGAAAACAGAATCCCAAGCAGATTGGATTTTTTTTTTCCACATCGTCCTACGAGCCCGAAACGTATCAAGATACGAGAAACACAGCAGGAACTGAGGCAACTGGTGAAGTCTGACAGACTCTCGCTAAAAATGATTAATGGCAAAACCAACGTGTGGGTAAATTACAGCCTGAACTGACACTAAGACGTGAAGCTATTCTAAATATTTCCTTTCCTAATTAAATATTTTCCTACTGAGATATAAAACTCAACATCATGATAGACAGAATTCTTTTCCTTCCTTTTTTTAGTCCACAAAGTCCAGGATCTAAAGCACGATAATGGAGGGAGCTCCCACATGTACCGAAGAGTTTCAAAAGCTCTCCCTCCTTCCCCTTCTGACTGCCGTCTCCCACCAACATATCGCCGAAATTCTAGGAAGCCTCAGGAAGAGCCTCCCAAAATGGCTCAATGAGCAATAACTGGAAAAGAAATTGGAAGAAGCTAGTGCATTCACAGAACTGTTTTTTAACAACAACAACAACAACAACAACAACAACAACAACAACAACAACAACAACAATAATAATAATAATAATAATAATAATAATAATAATAATAGCCTCACTGGATCAGGCCAAAGGCCCATCTAGTCTTCCTGTATCTCACAGTGGCTTCTCAAATGCCTCAGGTAGCCCATAAGACAGCAAGATGCCTGCATCCTGTTGCCACTCCGCTGCATCTGGCATTCTGAGATAGCTTACTTCTAAAAGAAGGAGGTTGCGCCACCCAACATGGCCTGTAGCCTGTAATGGTCTTTTCCTCCAGAAATCTGTCCAATCCCTTTTTAAAGGCAACCAGGCCAGATGCCATCACCACATCCTTTGGCAAGGAGTTCCACTGATTAATTACTCACTGGGTAAAAAAGTATTTTCTTGTTTCAGTCCAACCCACAATTTTAGTGCATGTCCCCTTGTTCTGCTGTTATGAGAAAGGGAAAAGAACATCCCCCTATCCATTTGAACATGACCATGAGTGTGTTTAGTGCCATTTTTAGCAGGCCTATCATTCTTCAGTCCGTGATGTGCTAGGGAAATGATTACGAAATATATCAGGATGGTGAGCCCAATCCATGAGAAAAATCATTATTCCGTACAGCACAGATTGTAAGATGAACAACCCACTAACAGCACCTTCACCTTGTCAGGATTGTGCTGCAGTTTATTTGCCCTCATCCAGCCCATTATTGATCATCAAAGATCCGGGGTCTGCAATTCCATGGCGTCACCTGAATCCAATGAAAAGGAGAAACAGAGCTGAGAGTCACCTGGTGGCACCTCACTCCAATTCTCTTGATAACTTGCTGGTTTTCATGGGGATGTTCAATAGCATAGCAAACAAGCTCAAACTACGTGGGACTCCATAAGACTCCATAGGCATAAAGATCATGTGGCCAAAAAGTAGCATTCCCAGTACTGCCTGCTGGGATTGACCAGTAGGTAAGAGCAGAACCACTGAAGTTCAATACCCTCAGCCTATTCAGGTGGGTACCATTGGTTGATGGAACTGAGAAAGCCAGAGGGATGAATTGCACACAAATCTACCATGTGACAGTCCACATGGTCCAGTGGTTGGGCTTAAGTAACAGAGAGCTTTTCCCAGGTTTAATATCTCTAGGGATTTTGGTGATTTCAGATTTTGGTGATTTAGGTGTACTCAAAGCTAGTGCAGAAACAAACTTCCCCATTCATTTTAATAGCAGGGTTCTCTGCACACAAAGGGGGAGTTGATAACAGAGCTCCTTCTCCCCATACACACACATGCACGCACGCGCGTGTGTGTTCGTTCCCACTCATGCAAAGAGATACTGGACTGATGCACTTAGGTTCAAGTCCTGCTTAGCCACAAATTCCCTGTGCAGGCTTGACTCAGCCACAGACTACCCACCCCATTTTATGGCACTTGTAAAATGAGGATATTAATTAATTACTTAAAAGGTTGCTTGTGGAACAGAGTGAAGCAATTATGATTATTAAGCGCTCTTCGTGCCACAAAGCTCTAGACGAACGATTTCAACTAATGTATCCAGGCGTTAGGAGAATGACTTCGTTGCAGCACCCAAGGTCTTATCTGGCAAAGACATTTCCTGTCTCCAGGATGTGAGAAATGGCGGCACGATCAGTCCTTCCGAGCCCACCAGAAACTGTGTCTGCTCAGGCAACACACCCACAGGCCAGTCACTTCTCTTCCACGGCACGTCTACCTGCAAGGAGCTCCTTGAAAGCACTTGAAACAAACCTCTGCGAGCTGCTTTCCATTTAGCTTGAGATGGTTTAGAATTGCCTTGGGCCCGGAGAAACACATTTTTGGACAGCTTTTAAAGAACAGTTCTTCGCTTTGAACTTTTTGTTCTACAGGCAAATGCAAAATTAATGTACACCAGTAATGATAGTTTGCAGGAGCTTGCTTTACTTTGTTTTGACAAACGTATTTCCTGAGTAAGTCTATTAGCATTAATAAAATGTAGCCGTTTGGGGGTGGGGCGGCAAATGCTGTGCCTGTTCACCTGGGAAACAAACTGCACTGAAGACTGTGAGATGCACTTCCAAGTAACTGCGCATGGATCAGGCCATTTCAGTTCTCAGCATTGGAGTGGGTTCTGTGCTTTCACGGTCTAAACTAAAAGTGCAATATTTTGCATGTCTACTTAGAAGTAAGGCCACTGAGTTCAGTGGGCTTACTGCCATGTGGGATTGCATGGGATTGCAGTCTAGCTGCATCATTTATTCCAGCAGCTCTCAAACTGTGGGTTGTGACCCACAAGTGGGCTGCAACCCAATTTTTTGTGAGTCGGGCTGGTGTGTCCTAAAAGATGCAGGGCATTCTGGGGATCAACACAACTGCCATGACCAATGAAGTAGGTCATGGCAATGAAGTCTGAGAACCGCTGACTTATGTTACACTAGGTGGCGCTGTGGGTCAAGCCGCTGCTGCTGAGCTTTCTGACCAGAAGGTTGGGAGTTCGAGATCACATGATGGAATGAGCTCCCGTTGCTTGTCCCAGCTCCTGCCAACCTAGCTGTTCGAAAGCACCTAAAAATGCAAGTAGATAAATAGGGAAGGTAACGGTGTAAGTAGATTCGGTGGGAAGGTAACGGTGTTCCGTGTGCCTTTGCATACAGTCACGCTGGCCACAGAAGCTTGTCTTTGGACAAACGCTGGCTCTACAGGCTTAGAAACAGAGATGAGCACCACCCCCTACAGTCGGTCATGACTAGACCATTCGGTTGTGGGAAAACCTTTACCTTTTTAATGACTCACTGCACTATCACCGAAACAGGACGTTAGGCTGATGAGCCAGCGCAATGTTCCAAACTGTTGTGGGATATGATTTACAGAGAATTCAAGCTGCCTGTTGAGCCTACGCATGTCCACTGCGTAGGCCCAGCACTGTTGTGAATGTACACAACATACATGTTGCACCACCGTACAGCATGTTTGCACCAGCACAAGCAGCGCAGGGCCACCACAAGCAGGTACACGGACCACAGATACTGGTAAACTGCCCTTGCGCTGGCCAAATTTGGCCAACCGTTGAGCTTTTCTGGGCAGAGGAAGGCAGGAGGGAGGATAGAACAGGGCAGAGGATGGGCAGCCCCATGGGTGGGGCAGCCTGGGGATGGGGAGGGATTCAACCCCTGACTCTGGGCCACAGCACCTGGGCTGCTACAGGCTTGTTGGACTTGTGCCTGCTAAATAGCAGGTGCAGATCCGAGGAGCCCCATCAGCCCAGCTGGGCTTACCTCAGGGTAAGGGAAAATAGCCCCATACCCCATGGTGAGCTCCAGTGTGAGGATGCAGCACAGGCCTGCCCACCTACCTGCTTCTGTGCTAGTTAGGATTGTGCCCTTAATGAGAACTCTCAGGCACACACTCCCGAAACTTCATACAATAACCCTGAACAAGGCTTCTTGCTGAAAGCTAAACAGAGCATATAAAGCTGCCTTCCACTGAATCAGACCCTTGGGCCACTCGATGCAGTATTGTCCGCAGTCCAGAGTTCTTCAACAGGTTGGCCAGAACCCAGAAGTGGTTCCCAACCAGATCCAGGTGAGCTGCAACAGTGCTGCCACCACCATTTTGTTTTGAGGCTTCAGCCTGCATGGTTTGAACAGTAGCCAGAGCTAGGTGAAATAAATCCTACTGGAAACAAGCTTTGGAGGGTGCTTTAGGCATCCCCCCATCTTCAATGAGCCCTTGGTTTCCCATTCATCCACCTGGTCTCCCTTTTAATGCTGCTCCATCTTTAATGCTGCTCCATCTGCCTTCTGTGGCCTCACCTCTTCTTTCTCTCCCTCGGCCTTTCCAAACGAAGTGCACTCCTTTGCCTTGTCACTCTTCCCTTCAGCTTCTTGCAATTGGCCAGGTGCTCAATAACTGTAGGAGTAGAGGGAGAATGCTTAGGGCTGTAGACAAGCAAAGAAGACTATCACCACCATCGCCATACAATCGATAAAAGACTTTGGTAGTAGCATCCCTTTAAGATCTAGGAATAGGGTTACCAGATTCA
>JAJKFI010000004.1:29224948-29242500 GCA_029204185.1 Lerista edwardsae | reverse complement strand
GGGGGAACGCTGGGCAGGACGTACACGGAACTCCCTCGCGATTGGCTGCCCGTCAGTTCCGCCCCACCGCCTTCCCCACCGCCGCGTGGGCCACCCAGGCCTCGGGGGGTGCCTGCTCGCCTGGGGGGGCCCCGGGTGCCTGGGCACGCAGCAGTGGGGCGTGCCAACCGGGGGCAACGGGCCCAGCCTGCGCGGCCGGCAGGGACGGCAGCGGGGCAGAACAGACGGGCTGCCAATCGCGCGGGCTGCCAATCACAGGCTTCCAATTACGAGTACGTCCCGCCCAGCGTTCCCCCAGGTCGTTTGTGAATCCCATCGCTGCTCAGTCAACAGAGATTAGGGTAGCAAAGAACTTCTATATTCTCAGAAGAAGGCTTCTTGCAGCAAAGAACAGCAGACAGGTAACAGGTACAGCAAGGCTCAACAGCAACACTTACATCTCCAGCAACTAACCACAGGGTTTCTGGTCTTGATTAAATAGTCCCCAGCATCCAATCAGAGATCAGATGATCTCATCCCCAGGCTGAGGCTGAGTCACAATGACTCAGCACTTTACTGCTGGTCTGCTAGGCCTGAATGACTCAGCACTTTGCCCCCTGAGTCGGCCCACTGTTAGGCCTTTCCCCATTCAGGCCTGTAAATTTCCTTCAATATCCCAACAATATAGTTCTCATAGGTGTGGGCAGTCCTGTAGGCAATTGGGCAGCCTACGGGGGGGGGGGGGGTTCAGTACAGGATAGTTTTACTTCCCTCCAGCAGATTGTCCAATTCCCCCTCTCCCCACTAGCATGCACTCTTTCGGCGAGGTTGCCTGCTGTGAAATCACAGGAGTAGGATTGGGCAATTACATTGAATTTTCTGTTGGTCTGGATGGGCCAACTTGCCTGCATTCCCAAGGGCCAAGTCTCCATGCAGCAACCACTTGTTTCCCTCCAGAGTCTGAATGTGCAATGGAGAGGTGAAGCCTAGACTTATCCGGCCCTTTGTCCCTAGCCAGAAAAGCATTCCTAAACAGGTTGTGTCCTTGCATCACTTTCACAGCCAAGTTCCTATCATATACCACCAAGCCTCCTGCTGCATATTTTCAGTCTGAAATTAGCAGAAACCCTGCTTGCTCCATCCCCTGAGGCAAGAAGGGCAAGAAGGACATTCATTTCCAACTCTGAGCTACTGTCTGTGCTATGAATCCTCTGCAGCTACACCTAGGCCAGGTATTAGAAGCTATGATTGGATTTACCCTTTGAAATGATGACTTGTTTATGACAGTCTCAACGGTTAGACTTTTCCGGAAATGCCTTCTTGCAGCCTGATCTTATTGAGCTGCTGCACTGGCGGAGAACATGTTCCATTGGCGCCGGCTGCTGTAAAGCAGCATGAAGCACGGTGCCTTCCTACCTATGCCAGCAGACCTCTGAAAGCCACCACTGAGTCTGACCCTCCCCCTGCCCAGTTCCACCCCTCCCCACTTCTCCCCCATCCCAAATATACTTACCAGTCACCAGTGGAGCACCGGCGGCCCGTCCATTTGGCGGTAAGGCTGGGCACTCATCAGCAATCTCCTCTCTGTGTGCCATAAACATGCTTTACAGCATGTTTGCTGCACTTTTAGCTGGCGATACTCACCAGCTAAAGGATCAGGCCCTGTGGCCACCACAGTTGACAGCACCAACATCCTGGTCTGATGGATACATGCAAGAAGAGGCAGGTTGCATTCATGCTGCAGATCACCTGCAGCACCTGAAATGCTGCATGCACATGTTTCTGATTAGTGTTTCTGATGTGATTAGTGGCTCAAAAGCATCCAATTGTTTGAGAGAGAGGGCTAACATTGCTGATATGTTAATATATTTTAATAATTTAAAGTCTGATTTTGTTCTGCTTCTATTACTATATACCACAGTGATAAGGCAGGACTAGCTATACAGTCTTAATTTTTTTTAAAAAAAAAATGTCTTGGCATTTAATGCTCAGCAGTTAGCACCTTAGTGAAGCTCAGTTGTATGATCATGTATTTTATTTGTCATAAATGAAATGAAAGATTGAAAAATGAAAATGAAAAATGATAGATTTTTCACTATCGCTGGCAGAAAATACAGTAATAATGTTTTCTATATACTGTAAAAATTAGAGTGTTGCTCTAAGATTTTGCTAAAAGGATTGCATGCTTCTTTATTCGTAGGTTTTAAAAATTCTTCAGCTCATACCATTAAAACCAAAACAACATCTACATAAACTTAAGAAATAGTGAGAAGAATAGTGAGAAAACAATGATTTTACTTTAGAAAAAATAAATTTTGAAGCACATTTTTCTTAAGATCTCAGTGAATAAAAGCTTACCAGTTCTTTTGGATCTTCTTATCAGAGCTAAAAATGAAATCTCTTGGGTTTCCATTCATTGTTGGTTTCCCCCACTTCTCTTGCTATTTTTTTTAGAGGGCAATCCTAAACTGGAGTTAGGCCAGCATAAATGAAGCCAGCAAAATTTGGCCAGCACAAGGGCCGCCATAAAGCGTGTGGACTAGGAGTCAGGAAGGATGGCACATGTATGTGTGCTGGCCTTTCTGACTCAAAGAGTGGTCCAAACATACTTTATGGTGGCCCTTGTGCTGGCCAAATTTTGCTGGGCTTCGTTTATGTCGGCCTATCTCAGTTTAGGTTTACGCCCTTAATGTTCACATTAGTTAGAGATCTGAGTCTCGATATTATAAGATGATTGCCTAGCTGAGATTCAGATATTTAACTAATAATGGGAACTTCCAAAATCCAGCAAAATTCTTCTAAATGTATTTATTTTACTTATAGCCCACCTCATCCAAGTGGTTCCAAACAGATAATAGTATGCTAATGATTTTCTCTTATCTTATGCTATCTTGTATCACTTCTAGCATGCACACAACATCGGCTTTCCATAACACCATCTGTGATGGTGTTCAGAACAGAAAATGCCCTATTATTTTTCACTCCTTAAAAGATACATTTGTACATTTTTATGATGTTTACATTAAAACGGTTTGTTCTAAGGCTGCAGTTCCAGAGATATGCTTCAACACAGAGTGCACAAGAACTCCGTAAAGAGCCAAATTCAGATAAACTTCACTAAAATCTGAAAAACCATCTCCCTTCAGCCTGAAACACAGCTACATTCTGCTGTTTCCAGTATATAAATTTGTTCACTTCCCCCAGAAATGCTGATCTACACAAGTAGAGGTTGGTGTTTTTGCAATAAAGAACACTGGTCAATATAGGAGTGAAGAAAAGCGGAACCAGATGTGAGTAATAGGACCACAGAAATTGCATTTACCCCGAAGTGCTATTTTAGAGTGCACTACATGTTGATCTTCTGTTTTTGTGGCATAATACATTCTTGGCAGCCAAAGAGAGTGGCAGTACATTAGGCTAGCTTTCCTGAAAAAGCAACTAATCTATCAGATTTGCTGATGTGGCAAAGATTTCAGAAATACATTCAAGAAATCAGTGTGGAGTGGACCAAGTTGCTCTGTGCGGTTTATTATATACTTGTTTATCTCCTTCTCCCAAGAAATCCTTGCTTCTAGATATTCACCATGCTTTGGTAAAAGATAAAAATATTTTAAAAGGACTGACATAATGTCCAAGCTGACATTATGTATATTTAGAAAATTGATGTATTTTTCCTTTCCTTTTTTCCTTTTCTATTTTCAACTAATTTTTTTCTTTTCTTTTCTTTCTATCTTTCGTTTTCTTCTTATTTTTTATTTCATCTTGTTTTCTTTCTGTTTTTCTTTTCTCTAAGTCTTTTTCTTTTTTCTGATATGGTTTGTATCTTTAAAATGGATATAAAATAAAACGATTATTACACACATACAAATGACCAAAAAATAGATATTTTAATGCTAAAATAGCATGTTTAAGACATGCTTGTCTTAAGCAGGATCCATTAATCCTGTTATCTACTCTCATCCAGGACCCAATCCTATCCAGCTTTCCAGCATCGGTAGCCACAATGGCTCCTCAAGGTAGGGGAGCAAATGTTCCCCTACCTTGAGGAGGTCTCCCTGACAGGATGTGGTGCACACCCCATTGGCATGGCTACATCAATGTAGGAAAGCTGGATAGGATTGGCTCTCCGTGTTTCTCAAACTGTGGGCCAGGACCCACTAGGTGATCGCAAGCCAATTTCAGGTGGGTTGCATAGCACCTACAGCAACCACCTTTGAAAATATGGGAAGATGGGACACTGGAAAAGGGGATGTCTGGATGGTTATTTTGCTTGCGTCAAGGTTTTTTCTTTCTGACTCACTTTGCTTTTGGAAAATGGCTAAGGAATAACCCAACTTCATCTTCTTCAACTTCTCCTTATTTATTTATTTATTTATTTATTTATTTATTAATTATCCCACCTTTCTGCCCCATGGGCACCCAAGGCAGCTTACAGCATTAAACCATTAAAACCACAATGTTTAACAATTAAAATAATGTTAAAAACAATGTTAAAACAGTTAAAATTTAAAACAAGCAAGCCCCGTGGATCCCACAATTTGATAAAATTTAAAAGATGAATGTAAAATGCCAGCCAGCCTGTCAACAATTGAAGGCTTGTTTAAATAAAAAAGTCTTCAGCCCCCACCGAAATATTGCCAAAGAGGGAGCAGTTCTTAATTCTAAGGGAAGGGTATTCCAAAGTCGGGGGGCCACCACCGAGAAGGCCCTATTCCTGGCCGCCATCCCCCTCACCTCTCCTGGTGGCAGCACAGTCAGAAAGGCCCCCTCCAGATGACCTAAGAGTACGGGTAGGATTATATGGAAGGAGGCGGTCCCTCAAATATCCTGGACCCGAGCCGTAAAGGGCTTTAAACGTCAAAACTAGCACTTTGAATCGGGCCCAGAAAGGAACCGGCAGCCAATGTAGCCACTGAAGCAACGGCCCAACAGAGTCGAACCGACGAGCCCCAGAAACCACACGAGCAGCCACGTTCTGCACTAGTTGCAATTTCCAGACCATCAGAGGCAGCCCCACGTAGAACACATTGCAGTAATCTAATCTGGATGTCACTAGAGCATGGGTTGCCGTGGTCAGGTCTGTGCAGCTCAGGTGTGGTCGCAGCTGGCAAATCAGCCGAAGCTGAGCAAAGGCTCCCCAAACAGGGAGTAGCTGTGGATCCAGGAGAACCCCCAAACTGTGGACCTGCTCCTTCAGAGGGAGTGCAATCCCATTCAGAGCAGGGTGGTAGTCCAATACCCGAATTGTGGATTTCTGGACCAGGAGCACCTCTGTCTTATCTGGATTTAATTTCAGCTTGTTCGCCCACATCCAGCCCCCAACTGACTCCAGATAACGGTCCAGGACCTCCTCAGAATCAGGGGGGAAGGAGAGATAGAGTTGGGTGTCATCAGCATATTGATGACACCCCACCCCCAAACCCCCGGATGACCTTTCCCAGTGGCTTCATGTAGATGTTAAATAGCATAGGGGATAAGATGGGCCCTTAAAAAAAAAAGGTAAAGGTTTCCCCACGACCGAATGGTCTAGTCGTGACCGACTGTAGGGGGCGGTGCTCATCTCCGTTTCAAAGCCTGTGAGCCGGCGTTTTTGTCCGATCATGGTGGCCAGCATGATTCTACGCCGTAGCGCACGGAACGCCGTTACCTTCCCACCAAAGTGGTCCCTATTTATCTACTTGCATTTTAGGTGCTTTTGAACTGCTAGGTTGGCAGGAGCTGGGACAAGCAACGGGAGCTCACTCCGTCACGCAGTCTCGAACTCCCAACCTTGCGGTTGAAAGCCCAGCGACAGCGGATTAACTCGCTGTGCCACCACGTCCCCAAACTTAAGAGGTTGGGGTGCTGAACAAGCATCCCCCAGCACCACCTTCTGGGAACTGTCAGCCAGGAAGGAGCGGAACCACTGCAGAACTGTGCCTCCGAGCCCCAACTCAGCCAGCCGACCCAGAAGGACACCATGGTCGATGGTGTCAAAAGCCGCCAAGAGGTCCAGCAGGACTAACAGGGACACACTCCTCCTGTCCATTCCCCGGCATAGGTCATCCACCAAGGCGACCAAGGCAGTCTCCGTCCCGAACCCCAGCCTGAAGCCAGATTGGAATGGGTCCAGATAATCCTCTTCCTCCAGCACCCTCTGAAGCTGGGATGCCATCACCCGCTCAATCACCTTGCCCAGAAATGGGATATTCAAGACTAACCGAAAGTTGTTTAGATTATGAATTCACCACCCTCCCTGTCCACTTGGCCAGCCCTTCCCGGGCAGATCTAATTAGCCATGCTGGGCAAGGGTCAAGCAGGCAAGCGGCAGGTCTCACACTCCAGAGAATCCTGTCCACATCCTCAGGTTCTACAAGCTGAAAAGAATCCCAAATAATAGGATAGACAGGTTCCCCGGGGACATCACTAGATATGCCTATAGCGGTGTCCAGGTCATGCCAAATCTGATCGAACTTCTCCACAAAATATTTTGCAAACTCGTCACAACGAGCCACCATGTGCTCCTCCCCTCCAGTAAGGGGGTTCAGATGGAGTAGGCAATGGACCACACGAAAAAGCTCAGCTAGACGGTTCTCTGCGGACGCAATGGTGGCAGAGAAGTAGCTGACACCACCGCCCTAGAATAAGATCTTAACTGGGCTCTAGCCCATGCACGGTCAGGTTTTGCCACTGTCGCTCTAGATGTCGCTCGGTCTGCCCTGCCACTTCATTGTTCACAGCTCCTCAAAAATACAATACAGCACTTCCAGCCATTACTGTAAAAGGCAAACCAAACAAACACAGGCCTAACGCCATCTTAGAAGGCCTGACTCCATCTTTAAGGTATTTTTGTCCATCTGGGGTAAGCAGTGAGTTAAAACAGGCCACGGTGGGAAATCAAAATGACAGAGAAAAAAACAACATTGAAACTTCAACTCATATCAGTTGGCCTAGGGAACTTTTTGGGAGGTTCTGTGGGGCAATAGGTTCAAGGACATTGTGGTGCCAGCTGCCTCCTCCTAAATTCTTTTGCAGCTGTAGCTCATACCTTGTAATTGTCTCGCTGTTACCAGGCAGAGGCAATTAGCCCTAATTGAAAAGCAAGGGGCTAAGGGCTATAAAAATCGCCTCTCAACCTATGTTAGTCTCAGTAAGAGTAGAAGCTCGGGTTTCTTATTTTTTAATTGTTATGTGCTATATCTCATTTATGTTTGCCTTTGGGCCGTGTAACCAACGGAGTTGTGTTTTTAACAAAGTTTTGTCAAGCTTATTTGCTTGAGTATGAGTACGTTATGTTTGGGGGAAGATGTTCAGGGTGCTGGCTAAATTCAGGCCGCTCTTTGCCTGTTGCCCTTGCAATAGGAACTGCTAAAGGTTCTTTCTTAGGTTTTTTCCAAGCTACTGCCTCTAGGTTAAGTGAGGCTGAGGGATTGGAATTACCTTGAATGCTGGTTAACTCAGCCTGGCTGCTCCACTGGGTTTGAGTCAGCGGTTAATGGGAGCTGGTGGCGTTTTAGCAGACTTCCTATTAACATAAGATTTGGCTGTACTCACGGCTAGCCACGGAAAGATCAGAAGTCAGGTACTTAGCTAAAGTTTGTTAAGTGCACGGACTTCCTAGAACCTTGCACACCTGGCGCATAGTGTCTTGCTTACTTTGCCACAGCCATGCAAAAGAACTCATAACCTCCCCGTGGCTGGCACTTTACAATGACATGACTTCCAGTGGGTCCCAGACAGATTGTCATTTTGTGGGTGGGTCCCGGTGCTAAAATGTTTGAGAACCACTGCTCTAATTCCTAGAATATGAAAACAGCATCAGATGCTCTTCTTGAACACAAAGTTTCCTTAAAAAAAAAAAAAAAAAAAAAAGACAAGAAGAGTCCAGTACCCAAAGTCCTTAGCTGTGTAACTGTGCTCATGTACTGGATTTGTAACACTGAAATCAACTACTGTGATTATAGTAGTCACTAATCACATAAGAATTTTAATTTGTGCTCATTTCTAAAGCAGCCTGCACGAGATTGAATTCATTTAATTCCTTAAAGGGAAACATTGATAATGCAAATACAAAGCAAGAATAGCCACCACGGAGAGCACAGAGAAGCAATAATGGGAGAGTGATAAGTGGATGGTATCTCATTGGCTCCCAGCATCTTAAATCAATACTGCCAGTGGCGAGCAGACATCCTCCTCCACTTCCTGGCCCAAAATGGTCTGCAGAAGCCATCCAGAACAAACGTGTGCCTTCTCCTGGGCTCTTCTCTGCTTTAGTGAGGCTCACTTCTAACTTGGACCATCACCACTTCAGTGTCTTGGCCACTTTTTTCCAACCACCTATCAAATGCAACTGGATTGGTACATATGGTTAAGGTCAATTTACATTCATTTCCATGCAATTGGTGTCCTCCAAGCAGAGTTGTACATGTGCCCCCTGTATCTACAGATCCTATATCCACATTTTCACTTATCCACCATCCGTCAAGTTTAGCAGACACAAATTCCTCCCCCCCCCCCGTTTTCCTGTTGCTGTTTCCTGTGCCTGGCTGGTTCTCTGCTGCCTGCAAATGTTAACAGGAAGCAGGAAGTGCTAAATGGAAGCGGATTGGAGGGCTGAAAACAAAGCAATGCTAATCATAGAGTACTTAGATAAGAGCTTAGTGTTGTGTTTAACAGCTGTTAGACATTAAAAATATTTTTATAGGCTTCAAAATCATGAGTTTAAAAATTATTGCTGTAGCCTTTTTCCCCTTTCTTCCTCTTCACCTGGGTATCTTCCTTTTCCTATTTAAAATATATTCTGTAAACAATGAGACATGAGATGCAGTCTAGCATGCATGAAACAGCGACACGGAACCCTACCCTTTTAAAATCTCAACCATTGCCTCTTAGGCAAGGAAAAGAGAGCACTGAAGCCAGCTTTCCAATCAACAAGATTGTAGCTTTAAAAAATGATCCTGTAACTCTTGGATGAATTCAGCAGGCTGGATCCATTTGCACACAAGGTTTTGCACGCAACTAGGGACACACAGCAAGGGATTTGCATGCAGCTGCAGGAATTACTGGATCAAGGTAAAACTTTACAATGAAAACTTGGGGATTCTCACAGTCTAGTAGAATTTAATAGGGATGAGTAAAGCAGAACAGTTTGGTTTCATAATTGTTTCAAGATTCTGACATCCAGTTAGTTCCACTTTGCCTCAGTTCCAATCAGAAATCTGGAATCTGAAATATCTGAACAGAACAATAAGAAGAAAACCTTATTGGGGAGAAAACGGTGATAACAAAATAAAAACATGCAACACCGCTTTCTCTTTTTTGTAAAAAAAAAAACACATTTTTTTTGTTATTTTATTTATTTAATTGGGGGAGGGGGTTTCATGGATAATGACTGTGGCTTCATTTGCTGATATTATACCACTTATATAGTACATTTTTAAAGCCAGAGGCATAGCTAAAGAAGGGGGGGTGCAATTGCACCAGGCAACAAGCTTTAGGAGGGCAACAAGCTGAGCTTGACACTAGTGGCCAAAATGGTGAAAACCTTGCTAAGTACGAATAATACCATCAAGTTATACACCATTTGATGTGAAATTTAACGTAGAATGCAATGAAACAAACCGGAGTATATTTGTTCTATCAAACGTTATGGCCAAAAAACCAGAAAACAGAAATACAACTGTCATGTAAAAACCATGTCTTTTAGGAATGTCATGTTATATAGCATTCAACACAGAATTTCATGCAGATTGCAATGAAACAAATCAGCGTGTAATATCTTCATTCTATCAAAAAATATGGCCAAAAAAGCAGGAAAATGAAAATACAATTGTGATGTCACTTCCTGTTGTGACATCATTTTGGCCTCTGCACCAGGCTACAATTTCATTAGCTATGCAAGTGTTTAAAGTGACTATAAATTTATAATTATAACGCAAACGTTAAATAAAAACACATAACACCACTTTCTGCACTTCTACTTTTGGAAAACACTGAAATCCATGGACAATATAAAACCATCTCTCCCAGCTCCAAGGCTCTGGCCCCCTAAATTGTCAAGGTGCTGGTGAAGGCAGACAACAGCTTGTCTACTGAAAACTCTTTCCAATGATGGGCTGTGTTTCATCCTACACTAGGAATTTTTGAGACAAAAATTGGATCCTAGACAGTCCACATTTTGAATCAGAACACCTTTTGGGAATTAAGAACCAACAAATATGGAGTGGAATCACTGGCGTAGCTAATGAAAGTACAACCCACTGCAGAGGGGAAAATGAGGCCCCGGATGTGACATCACAACAGGAAGTGATATCACAGTTGTATTTTCATTTTGGTTTTTTGGCCATAATTTTTGAAGGAAGGAAGATATTACACTTTGATTTGTTTCATTGCATTCTGCATTGAATTCCACATTGAACAATATATAACATGAAGGTATTATTCATACATAACAAGGTCTTCACAATTTTGGCACTCGTGTTAAGCTCAGCTTGTTGCCTCTTTAAAACTTGTTGCCCGGAGCAATTGCACCCCCTGCACTTCTTTAGCTACACCCCCGAGTGGAATCAACAACAGTCTCCATTCTTGACTGTAAGTTGCTGTATCTATCAAGCTTCCTCCATACTGAACTAGAAATTTTAGAAATTAATGCTCTTGTCTATTTTAACACATTCTAATTTTCAAATCAGCATTGTTCATTTTTAAACCAGTCCTGTTCTAAATGAATTAAAACCATCTCCCAATATATAACCAACATTTTATTTTTATAGTCTATCTTCCATTACGGCATACGCCTTTTTTTTAAAACCAGTGAAATATACAAATCACACAAGACAGAAATATGTACATTAAATGTACAGAACAGAAAAAAGGACATAGTAGATTTACATAGGATCTGAAGAACACAAGCGAATTTTTTTTACATTAAATAGCATTTTAATAGCGAGGATCATTAGACTCCTCTCTGCTCACAAACAGGAGTCACTATAAAGTATAAATGATTTGACATATTAAAAAAGGACTATGGTTTTTGTACAATAAAAACCAAAAGTGACATATTCAATGAACTAGTGCTTTATTTTATTTTTTATTTTTTTAGTTGACATTAGTTTGAAAACACCAAGAACCAGGGAGGTAAGTATTTCCTTGCACAATAAATTAAGACCAATCATCATTTCAAAAGCTGATAATCATGATGGGACCATTGTGACAGCTCATTGGCTAATGAGAAGTTAATGCAAAGAGAGAAGCCTGGCATTCACTCCAATTCATTTATACGTATTGGGCAGGATGATTTGGGGGAAAAGGTCTTGAATGTACAGAAAGGACACACTGAATCTGCAACAAGAGAAGAGTAGAAAGAGCCCTTTTAACAGATAAAGTAGGCCACTATTTGTGTGGAAGATGTTCATGCATATACTCCCATTACTGGCTATAATGTCCTTTCAGAAAAAGCAAGGACAGCGATTCCAAGCCAGCATAAATGCATCCCTTGTGCTCTCTATACCAGTGGCATAGCTAGTGCATTTGACATCCAGGGTAGGTATCACTACCCATCTGACAAAAACTTATAACCCCCTTCCCCTCCCCCCCCCAAGATGGGGCAGGCAGGATCAGGCTGCTATCTATCTATTTTTGCCTGTGTCACTTGCCTGTTGTTCCCTCATTGCAGTAAAATATAAAGAGCTAGACTTTGAATTCGCTGAATTCAATGAAGGACCAACAGGCAAGTAATGCAGTCAGCCCTGTATATTTTACTGTGCAATAATTGAATAGATCCTGGAAGCCAGCAAGAAGGGAGAGGGGCTGCCCACATTAGCATCCTCTTATGGCTGCCACCCAGGGTGGACCACCCCCCTGCCCTCATTGCAGTGCTTCTGCTCTGTATGTACAGTGCAAGAATACAATCTATAGTAAAGGGTATGCAAAAGGAGCTTCCAAGGAACTGAGATGAAAGATATTACACTTTCTGAGGGGTAAAATAATTGTGACTTTCCCCCCCCCAATGGCACTGTGAGATACAGGATGCTGGACTAGATGGGCCTTTGGCCTGATCCAGCAGGACTCTTCTTATGTTCTTCTGAAACCCACAATAAGAGATTAATCTCCAACCTAAATAAAAATCCTTCAGTGATTTGTTATGGTTCTTTTTTGTTAAAGGGGGAAGGTGAGAAAGATAATAATACTACATTCAGTCTAAACAAAGGAACTGTCTTAGTAACTTTAACAGTTTTTATATTTTTCATTTTTTTTAAAAAAAAAATCCTTGGTTTGTACTGACAACATACATGTATAAAAAACGGTTTGAGATACCAAACACCAGCAGACCATCATTTTCCCCATATATACGTAAACCACTCGAATACAGTCTGAGTAGTTTGTGCATAGCTGCAATATATTTCTAAAGTATTGTGCATTAAAAGAAAAAAGACACAGGATGACAAAGTGGGTTTATCTGCAATGCTGCATTTTGACCTGTAGTAGCCACTTCAGAAAGTATTGAACAACTCTACGGCCAATTTAAAGTTTTTTTCCCAAATTCCATAGCATTGTCGGTCAATTTCCATGTCAAAAGAAAACAAACTTCCCACACCACTTTTTAAAAACTTGTGTTCAAATTAAGACACATGAATGAAAATCATGAAATCAACACACTTTTCAGGATGTAGGCACAACACGGCTGCAGTTTCCAGCACAGTTAAACTAGCACACACTCTTTAGGAAATTCCACAAATCAGCAATATATTTTTAAGGCAGTACGGCTTTTTCGAAGGTCCATAATGTGAGATATGCGATTATTTTCCTTGAAGCAGCAATGTTCCAAATTCTGATTTGGTCTACACTGTGCAGTCATTCCCCCTCCCCCTGGTTTTGCTAGCAATTATTGATCTTGGCCTATTCACAAAACATGTTCTCCATCTAATCTGCCATTGCTGCTCCTGAGAAAATCCATTGTACGATGGAAACTGACAAGAGAACTGCCTCTAGGCGACATTCAAACAGTGCATTTTCACAGGAATGCTAAGCATAAGCGGAAATCACCATGTTAAGTGAATGGACCTTTGGCGGCTAGCTTGCAGCCCAGCCATGGCTTTTGAATGTTTATGGCTCTCACCCAGATGCTCAAGTTGCCATGTGACCGATCTGAGGCCAACTCATGCACAACCTTGTGGACATACCAGTCAACACTGCTCCTGTCTCTTTCAATTCTTTCCAAACATTACAGCTAAGAGCTATCACGTATAGATGTGCATGTCACCAAGTCCATATGAGTCATGCTCCAATCCCAAGCATGTGACATGGATACCTCATCTACCGCACACTGTACTATGTCCCACAAGACTACAGGGGGATGGATTGAATTTCCCACTGAACTACTCTATTTTTTTTAGTCTTAATTTTGATTGTGTAAAATAAATATTCTCTTGGGTTCTCCCCATTACTGTGAAAAATATAAAACTCTGCGCAGTCTGAGCTGGGCGGAGCACGGTTTCCCCATCGCTTCTCGTTGCAAAAGATTTTTTTTTAATATATAAACAAGAAAATTGGGCTCTATAAATAAGAGTGGAGATCATCCTAGGGCAACGCCCCTGCTGGTAGACTGGAACAGCTCCTCCCACCCATTCCCACCTATTTGCAGACAAACTGGTCCACGATCTCTGTGCACTTCTTGCATTTCACATAGCAGCACCAATGGAACTTGCAGTGGCAGCGCTCAGTCTGCACCGTCTTGAATTGGTCGTAGCCCCGGCCACAGCACATAAGTTCGCAGCCGTCCATGCCTTCCGAAGTCTTATTGCAGAGCCGCCCCTGGGTGCCCAGGGACCCGGTGCTCTCATTGCGCACACAGTAATCAGGGCTGGGGTCAATGTATACCAGGTCGTGGATGGTCGGTGCATTGAAGCGGCTGTTCACTTGCACCAGCTTGCCCCGGCCATTGAGTTTCATCGCGGCTGCGCTGTCGTATTTCTCCTTCAGAGCATCCCCGACTTTACGAAAGTCAGCCAGCTGCAGCCAGCAGGTCTTCAAGCTGCAGGATCCAGAGACGCCGTGACACTTACAGGCCACATCTGCCAAGCTGTAGACCGTCTGCGGAAGTCAGAAAGAGGGTGATGGTCAGTGCAACTGGCGCAAAATATCCCTCCACCTCAAGTTCCCAAAGGTTCAGCCTGGTCCTCCCAGCAGGTAAACAGTTTCTCTTTACAGCATCTCCTCCCCTGGCCCCAGGTTGTCACTCATCGAAGACACACCCATGCACTGACCTATTTCAAAGAGTCCTTACTGGGAGAGATGTGGGACATTTGCTTTGTCTTCTCTCGCTATCGTTTTCAAGATTGTCCTGCCCCGAGCTTTGGACAGCTAATGCAGGATACCCAGTGGCGATCCCATCCAGGTGTTTGAGGGGGGCAAATGCCACGGGCGCCATGCTGGTGGAGTGGGGAGGGCAGTGCAGAGGCAGATGGTGCTGTCAGGGATGAGCAGCGTTTGGCCCGCCCAGCCCTGCACCTATACCGCTCCAAAATGGAGCATTCGCGGACACTGGGGGTGTGTGGCAGGGAGGCACAGGGGAGTGGGAAGGCAGCGCTAGGGGCAGCAATCAGTGGACCTGGCCCCTGGGTAGAGAATCGGGCATGTCCGCAACTGAGGATACCCTAGCAGAGGTGGTGTAAAACATAAGGTCCCCAGGCCAGAAGTGGCCCCTGAAAACAATTTATCCAGCCCCCGTTGCAATTGGGCTCTCCCAGTGTGAAAATTGGGCTCTGGCATATCTTGATGTTACAAACAAGACGTGCACATTTCCTTTTGCATCATTTGCAGCAAATGGGTTTCGATGTGAAAATAAAGTGCTCACCAGCCGTGGGAACATTATGCATAACTGTCATGTATAAATTGAAACAGACCCTTGTTTATTTTGCAATCTTCCTAATGTTCTCCGAGATGGTATTGCCACCACATGGAGGCTGCCATAAATCACTCCATGCAAAGCTATTTGCGTGCAGTGGCTCACCACATGAATTGGGTCATTTTCTCCACAACTCTGCAGACATTTTCCTCCTAGACTAGCCCTGAGAAGGGAGGTGGTGGGATGCATGCATGGCATGTATAGAGAGTCCCAGGTTCAATCTTTGTCCTCTTCTGTGCAAAGGATCATGGGAGTGGCCAGTACAGGACTAAATGGACCAATGGTCTTAACTAGCTCCTGATATCATCTCTAGGATTTCCCAGTCCACATGTTCTGCAGCTGCATATGAAAAGTTCACCACATGAAGCAAAAAAAGGTCCATGTTGTGGCTGTAGCATGTGTGCTGGCTAAAATGTGGCTGATCAAAAGAGTGATCTTCATAGCTGAAGAAATGCCCCAATTGCTCTAGGAACAAAGGGGGGGATGGAAAGCCTGATGTGAAGCCACATATGTGCTCCAGTGTACCCATGGGACTCTCGACTGATCCATGTCCACTCACCAATCTGATTCTTCCACTGAAATGAAAGGGCAACTCCTGTGAGCAGGACAATGCATAGATGTACACTGGAGCTCCTGTGCCCACAAGACAAGTGTGCTCACGTTGAAAAACTTTCGCTATAATCTGCTAAGAGACTGCAAAACTAACATGCGTTTGGAAAATTAGTGGGTGTATTGCAGCATAAGACTTTCAGCCACTTTTCAGCCCAAAGCCTTTTGGCCCTATCCTAACCACTACTTCTGCTGGCAAAACACTAGTCCCATCAGCACAGGCTGTCATAAAGCAACATGAAGTGCTTTGGGACAGTGCAAGGCCGATCTGCAGCAATGGGAAGGCCAGAGTCCTCCTGCTGACACCAGTGCTAGCACAGGCTGAAAAGATACGGCTGGTGCACAGAGAAGATAAGTCTGATGCACAGGAAGGGTGGAATGGGATCAGGGGAGGGCAGCAACAGGTGTGGGACTGGGCGGATCTGGACGGGGGGGGGCAGATCAGCAGCACCAACATGTGCAATATCGTGTCCTCTTTCCCAGGCCTTATCCTTTATTTTAATTATACTTTAATTTTATTTCACTACTTTGGAGGTGTGCCTACTGCCATTGCATCATCTACTATTTGCTTTGTATTGTACAGGCGTGACCCACTATCCACTGATTTAGTATCCACAGTTTCAGTTATCCACAGATACCATGGACACTGGGATGCCTATTAAAAAGACAGGGGAACGTTAAACACATCTCTTTTTTTTACCTTGTTGCAGCAAAACCAGTGATGTTCCCCTCTCTTTAAAAAGACAGTACCCCCAGTATCCAAGATTTCAGGAATCCAAGAGGGGAGTCGGAACAAGAACCCCAGCAGAGACCGGGGCATGCCTGTACTTGCCTATTCTATTTTAAAATTTATTATTGTTTGACTATATTATTTTAATTGTGGGAGCCACTTTTGATTTTGTGGGAGCCAAACCATGATGGTCCAGAAGCAGCATCAAAATATCTTAAATTAAGTGATTTAGCTGTTGGGAACATGCTTGTAAGGCACACCTTCCCTCATACATGGAGGTGGGAGAAAATGGGTTTATTTTCCACAGGTTTCAATATTTTCCGAAGGAAGAAGTGCAGAAAGCAGTGGTATTCAAAATTTACATTATAGTTATAAATTATAATAGCTTATTATAATTTATCACAGCCATAGTCATTACCCATGCACCCCCCCCCCATGAAATAATAAATAAAAATAAAATAAAATGCTTTTTTGGGAGGTTTTTGTTTTTATAAAAATGAGAAGTACAGAAAACGATGGTATGTGTTTTTATTTCGTTATCACCATTTCCTCCCCATCTCTATTCACACATTCCAATTCCTTCCTTCCCTTCCTGGTTTCCAATAACCATCATTTTCTGGGTTGTCAAAACTGGACATGCTGTAGCTATGTATGGTAAACCACAGTTTGCCTCCCAAGCAGATTCAGCAGCCTATTTCAAAATGGCTCACATTTTGAATGTGACCTGAAAGGTAGTTGGACCTGAATGGACCTGAAAGGTAGTTAAAAGCAGCTAACATTGAATGAGTCGTACCCTTAGTTTAAGGTAGGGGTTTTCAAACCCTAGCCTGGGGGCCAGATATGGCCTTTGGAGAGTCTCGTTAAGCCTCTGGTCCCAATGAGCCTCTGGGCCTCCTGACCTAGCTGGCATGGGCACCACCCTCCAAGCTGTGGTCTGGTTGTGTGCGGAGGGTGGGGCTTGGAGGAATCCTGGGACGTTGAGCCCATTCATTCACCCACGTTCCATCTCTAATGTATTTGTTTAAATTTTATATATTATTATGTATTGTTTTTATATGAATGCCAATAAAGGTCTTCTGATTCTTCTATTTAAATTTATTTATTTTCGGTCATCAACACCGTGCCAGATATTTGGTGCAGCCCTCCAGCTAAAAAGTTTAGGGAGACCCCTGGTTTAGGGGAACAGACCAAGGAATGGTTAAGGGGAAACCTGGGGGGAAATACTGTATGTGCAGTGATGGTATTACTTTTACATTTGAGTCCTGAATTGATTTTTGAAATTGTGTGTGTGTAGAGCAGTAGCAGGGTGAGTGAGTGAGTGAGTGAGTGAGTGAGTGAGTGAGTGAGTGAGTG